>CM057459.1:669157500-670357500 GCA_016271365.2 Neoceratodus forsteri | reverse complement strand
GCATTTTAAGTCAGCCATTGGTCTGGTGGTATGTTATTAATAATATTTGGAGTCTCGGCCTGGGAGTATTTAAACATAGGCCTACCAGAGGTGGGATGGCAGGGGTAGAATTTAAGGGGGAAAAAGAAAAGGATATTCTTGGTGGAATACCAGATGCTGAATTTTGGTATCCCACCTGGAAATCTGGTATTCCACCAAATTCAATGGGTTTTTATGTTTTTAAAGCTAGAATACTTGAAATATGATGAATCTCTTTGGGGAAAACACCCAAAATAAACACATTTGACAAAAGTGTTGTGTCTCAGTCTTTTTTTATTTTTCTCAGTCTTTATCTTTCTAGTCTCAGGTTTTTTTTTTTTTGAAAGTCTTAGTTTACAGTTTTATATTATAGTCTCAGTTTATTTTTTTTATAGGTCTCAGACTCAGTATTACATTTTTTGGTAATTTCATTCAAAACTGACACAATAATTAACATTTTTGGTAATTCCATATTCCTGAAATTCGAGGCATGTTGCCAGTAGCGACACGATCACCCTTAAGAGCACTTTAGTCGTGGTGCTGAATGAAAACAAAAGTCTGATGCCCTCTGCTCATTCAGATAAAAGTGATCAACTTAACGCAGTCATGCAGAAACAAGCAGTTCATTTTCAGTTGCAAGGGAATATTTTTGTCCAGGGCATGCGAAGTCCCCTGTTGGATGGCTGATCATCAGCTGTCCCACAGGGGGACTTTGTATGCCCCTCGACTTAAATTCTGCAGGGTAGGATCTGACTGAGTGTCCAGGGACTGCCTCCCTCTCCTCCTCCTGGGGTGGGCTGGGGACAGGTGTCGCCTGTAGCAGCCCCCAGTGGAGACCAGGGAAGCACAGATGCAGCGCGATTGGGGAAGCAGGAGGAAAAAGAAACATGGTGTCTCCACCCAGCAGGATGACGACCTCCCCGGACCAGGTGCCTCCTCGGGACTCAGTTACGACCGACCGCAGCAGCACCCAGAGCCAATGCCTAGGCCGCCAGGCCCCTTCTCCTCGAAAGAGGAGGACCCACCCGACAAAGGGTAATGTCGGGTTACCCTGAGGTGGCTGCAATATGTGGTCGGGCAGCGGAGTCAAGAGAGATGCAGGTCCTTGGGGGCAGTTGGCCAGAAGGGGGGTAGGTGGAGAGGGAAAAAAAAAATAAAATTAACTGCTAGTTTCTGCATGACTGTGTTAAGTTGATCACTATTTTTCTTTTAACAAGGGCATTAGACTCATTACAGAAACCAAAATAGACATACAGCATCAAACACAGTACAGTTTGGACACTTCAAGTCCTGATTCGTTGGCCACTGTAATTTTACACTTAAGGTTTAACTGCCTAATAAAGAGTCCAGTAGTAACTTACTATTGTGGTGTGTATCAACGTAGAAGCCTTGTACTTTGATACACACCACAATAGTAAGTTAATACTTGACTCTTTATCGACATCTCTGCTTTGTGTGTTGGGAGAATAACAGAAGACACTATACATCTTGCCCTTATTACTGAGAAAAATGTCAAATAACTCAGAGGTTTGTATCAAAACTCAGAATATTGAGTGCTATCCCAGCTATTTGTTGCCAACCCCTCAACTCCAGACTGAGTGTGAAGAACGTTAGGTTTTTATTGCCTAAATCTAGTATTTTCAGCATTTTAAAGTATTGGCAATAGACTGCAAGGTGTCACACAGTGTAATACAATGGACACTTGACATGAAGGCCTAATGCCCACTGAAGTTTTACTCCAAGTCAGATAATTACACAGGGTTTTAAATAAGCTGAAAAAAGTGATTAGCAGTTTGACATATGAAAGTGCTAGCACTTGGCACAGATTGATTATCAAAATAAAAAAAAATGATAGTTTTATTAATGTTGTGTACTGTCGTGTACTGTGTCATGGATTCAATCAAAAAATGGTTAGCAGTCTACTTCTGAGCATTTCTGAAAATGGTTAGCATTACCTCCTGTTTTGCTTGGTGTTTTGCTATGCTATACCAGCTATTTAAAACCCTGTTACATTATACTGGTTACCACATTGCGAACAGGACTCTTATCTCTGCTATCTGTCCCAGTAAAGATTAACAGACATACAAAACTTTTGTGAAAACAAAATGCACAAATCTCAGAATTTGGAGGAATATCCAGGCAATGTGGTGCCAACCCCTTAACCTCAGACTGAGTGTGAAAATTAAAGTTAGGCAGTCTTGCAAAAATATGTGGTATTGTCAGCATTTTAAAGTATTAAACAATGTGTTGTACAGCCTAACAGTGGACACTCAACCTGAAGACCTAGCGGCCATGACTGAAGATTTACACTCAAATAGAAACATACTGGAACTGATATCACAATTGTGTAGGACTCGCATCTGTGCTTTTTGTCCTGTTAGCTAACAGAAGACAGTACAAAACTTTTCACTGACTACAAAAGTCTCAGGATTTTGAGGAATAAATCAAGGCAATTTGATGCTGAGCTCTTAACCCCACACTTGTTGAGAAAACTGTTAGCTTTCTTGTCCAAACTGGTGTAATTGTCAATATCTACGTTGTGCGAGGTGTCGCACAGCTGACTTTGTGAGTGAACACCAGACATGAATGGTGTGACACTGATGGATAGATTTAACTGGACAGGTAGTCCACTTTTAAACTATCTCCTCACCATATACCCCACCATGGCTGGGCATACTTAGTTGTACTCCAAAGCAATGTAAGCTAAGTTACATGGGAAAAAACGTTTGTTTATTGCTGCAAAATGTTTGCCAGGTTACCGTATTATTGCCCATGTCTGTGAAGTGATATTATCCTCACCATCTAAAATCCAGTGAGTACAGTTATTTTGGCCCCGAGAAGGTGGTCACTGTGATTCATCCACTTCTTGATGAAAGAACATGCTACCCCACGCTATAAGGTCCAGCAATGGAGAGCACGGATAAGTCCCCCATTGAACTAAGAGCGAGTTCCAAGTTACAGGTGCAAATAGACACAGACTTGGAGGAGGGCTCTCTATAAGCTTAAGAAAGGAGGTGCTGTAGCCCAACCTTTAGTTACAGGTGCAGACTGACCGATTTCGAGGAGGGCTCTCCATAAGCTTAAGACAGGAGGTGCTGTAGCAAACTGACCGATTTCGAGGAGGGCTCTCCATAAGCTTAAGACAGGAGGCCCTGTAGCCAGGGCTCCAGATAAGGGGAGTAGCAATTTATTTTACTCACCTCATTTTAGGAAATTCTCTTCAGAATTTTTTTAATGGGTACCAGTACTCACCCAACATTTGTAAATACTACACACTCCAAAGAATAGTGTTTCCTAACATAACTGGTGATTCAAAAGGAGCAGTTTTTTCTAGATTTATAGCACTCATATGCACCCCCATTTTGTTTTACTCATATTTTAAAACTGGTGAGGAAATTATTCCTACCTGCCAACATTATGTGGAGCACTGCTGGCACTTGATCAATTCTTATCTAAAAAAAAAAAAATCTACACTGTTTTTAAAAATGTACTCCTCACTCCACTCTGTCCAGACATTTGCAAGCATCTGAATTGGGTTTTATTCGCCTCACTTTCAAAATGAGGAGTACAGTACTCATCCCAAAAAAATCTTATCTGGAGCCTTGCCTGTAGCACAGCACTACCAAAACCTGCACGGGCTCTAGAGGCAACGCCTGACTGTAGTGCTTGGTGAAAGTGTGGATGGTACTCGAGGTGGGAGCCACACAGATGTCAGCGGCTGAGTACCCTGATGGCTGCTGTATCCCCTAAGAAGATCAAGTGTTAGCAACCGGTGACCATGTTTGCATACCTGCAATCTGCTTTGCTGGGCGTGGCAGCGTGTGTGTGTTCGCTATAAGGAAGTGGAAAAATCAGCATGGTAAACTACTGTGTGCCAAAATATTATTGTACAACACACTCTGAAATATTAACAATGGTGAGGAATGACATTCGCAGACATGGTGCAGCACGATAACGGCAAGGTACAATTTAAGAAAAACACATTCTGCCATGCAGTGCAGGCAGGGTCTATAGAAGAAATCTATGAAGCATACCGGTTTCCTCAGGTTTTGATGCAAAATCAGTAACGATTGACATTACTCGGGCTAGATCTTGCCATGTGATTATCACCAACTGTACACTGGAGAATTAGACGGGTATATGATTTGGGCACTCACATCTCGTAAAGCTCAAGTCAGGCAGACCATGACTGTAGTTTGATACACAGGAAGTGGAACAGTCAGTAGTAACAGCTGGGGTGGTCAGTGAATGCACATATCATTTCCCTTTTTTTTTTTTTGGTAAACCTCATGTGTACTGAACACTATAATAATTTCCTGATCTGTTGACTTCCAATCTGCCATTTGAAAGACAGCATGGTAGTCAAGAGAACAGTTGCAATATGGCAGTAGTTGCATCATCAGATAACTAAGACTCTGCAGATTGTTAAAATCAATAGACTCATCAAAGTCTGTTGTACTGAGGAATATTTCACTCAAAGTCTTTTTCGGTACATCGTCTTGACTGCTGCTGTAATCAAATAGAGACACGGGCATATCATCATCTCCCTCACTACTGGATTGTTCATTTAAACATTCATAATCTGACAGATCATCTAACGATTTGGATAGACCTGTTTCTAAGTCAACACAATCGGATGTGGATGTGCCCATACCCAGTTTTTTACTAGGCATGTACGCCTGCTGAAATGGCCTTTTTTCCTTCTTGATCTTTACAACCACAATTCTACTGCTGGTGTTGGATCAAACTCCTTCATTCCTGGAGTGTGCAAGTTTATTCTTAGGTGGTCATTAAGACTTGACTGCCCAAGACTGCTTCTCCAGTCCAATTTAATTTTCTTCATGAGGCTAAAGCCTCTCTCACAAACAGCATTGCTAGCCAGCAGCGTGTGAATTTCTTGTTGCAAGGGCCAGGTCGAACCAGATAGAGTTATGCCTGCGGAACCCTAGTGGCTCCCCTGCCCTCACTCCTTCTACCACTTCCAAGTTGGTGAGCACCACATTGAGAATGGCAGCCTGCCTAGTGGGTTCCATAACCAGCTGCAGCCGCAGGAAGGTCTGCAATTTATCCAGCAGGGCCTGCTTTCTGACATGTTTAAATCTCCGACCAGCAGTATCTTCCCCATTTACTATCCCCCTTTTCTAGTTCCACCCCTAGCTCAATATCTCTCTCCCCTCTCCCTCGCCTGGAGGTCTACAGATCACCTCCATCCATAGTATGTTGTCTGAAGATGCTGTGAGCTAAACCCACAGCGATTCTGTTTCTCCATTACCTTCCCTGATGTTTCCATCTGCCACTGCCACTATGCCTTTCCTGACATATAGCGCTACTGTACGCCTATACTTTACCTCTTCCTCTGTGTCGCCTAACATGGTGTAACCTGGGACTGTCAGGTCCCAATCATTATTCTCTGTGGCCCAAGTTTCTGTGATGGCTACTAGGTCCATCTCAGTATCTACCACTATTTCCTGGATATCACTGATTTTATTTCCCAGACTCCTGGCATTAAGGCAGACCCCTTCCTATTTTTCTTATGATGCCCTCTTGCTTTATCCTGTTTTTTCTCCCCTATACTTCCTTAACCTCCTTAAAGTTTGGTCTTCATGCTGAATGTAGGCTTTGTCAGCTCCCCTTCAGTGGCCTCTGCCCCTAACTTAATTTGAACTTCAGCCTTACTGTTACCCTTCTTGCTGCTATTAGTCCCCTGTTGAGGGGGAAACCTGGCTAGGTACCCCACCCATTCTCCCTTCTCATTGGTTCCCCTAGCCTTCATCTCCCTTGCAGTCATCAAACTGTCCAATGTAGATATTAAACTTCTGCCCTAGAACACTGGGTCCCCCTCTCGTCAGGTGAAGGCTATCATCCTTGAAGAGCCTTCTGTTCCAGAACCCCCCCCCCAGTCCCCCATCAAGTGCCCTCCTCCTGATATCATCTCTTCAACCACCAATTAAACTCCTTTGTCTCTTCCTTGCTTACTGTATGTTAACCATTCCCCCAGTTTATGCAAGGCCGACTTTGGAAAAGGCCGGGGAAGCTGAGTGCACCTTCAGTCTGTCCCCTAGCTTGTTAATGTTCCAGTTCACTGCCTCCACAAGTGGGTTTGCCAGCTCATTCATACCCAAGTGTACTAGCATGCCAGTTCCCCCTCTATGTTCATCACCATCCTTCCTATCCTGTCTGTATCCCGGACGGCTGATGGACCAGGAAGGCATCTGAACACTTTTACTCTCCTTCTCTCCCTCGCACACCACACTCTCTACTTCCCTAATCACTGACTCCCATATCACTAAGACCCTTTATGCTCACCCCCCCCCTCCAAGTGCCACCAGGTCCTATCCATTTACCCCAGACTGACTCAAATTAGCCCTCCCCTTCTTGATGGAGTCATGTACTTGAGTCTCCTCCAGGGGTGCAGAGCAGTTTGCTGTCTGGATGGTGTGAGATTGGTTGAACCCCTTGTGACTGCCACGGTCACACTTTTCTCTTGGTCTAATGGGATGACAAGGAGTGCACACCAAGAGCTGAGCTTGAGAGAAATGTGCCCATAGGATATGATAGTGCTGACAAAGAAGAAATGGTTAACAATGATGCAAAAGACAGAATAAAAATAAATGGCATAAAATAGAGGACCTAGTATGAATAAGCCTTTGTAGGTGAAACGTTGTGTAAAGACCTGTCAATAGAATAAAACATTGGTACTGAGATGGAGTCTCATTCGTGATTTCTTTGGAACTGGGTTCAAGGTTGCAGAATTGGCAGACTCTCTCAGATAAAGAACATTATTGTTTTTTTTTTAAAGTTAGAAGTGGAGCATACCAGCTGGCCCAGTGACGCCGAGGCACTGGACACCTTACCTTGCACCACACCGGTGACCTGGGTTCGGGAGCCAACTCAGGTTGTCTGGGGCCGGCTGGGGAGGGAAGGATCAAGCATCTGAAGGACTGCAGTCCTTCCCTGGGGAGGATTGGGGTGTGGATCCCCAGCATCGGGTGACTCGTAGTGGAAACTGGGAGAGCTATAGCTGAGAGACACTTTGAAATGGGTGGAGGCAGCGGTGGCATCCTGCAGGCGGGCACGGGAGTGTGTCTGTCGCGTGCTAACATCATTGCAAGTCCGTGCCTCTGGGGGTTTACAATTTTGAAAACCCCTCTGCGCTGCACCAATGATGCCCCCGATGGACTTCCGCTCCCCTGGCCTGATCAAAGCCTGGCCTAAGCTGTGGCAGGGGCCCATGGGTGATCTCGGTCTCCCTTCCCCGTCCCCTTCCATGGGGGTAAGCCACGATCCTCCCCATTCTACAGTCGCAGAGGAGGTTGGGTCGGGAGGAGTGTGGAGGGTCCACATACAGGGCTGATCAGGGGACAAGGATCCATCCCTGCAACACAGGGGAGATAAAGAAAGTTAAAGAAACGGGGCATACCGAGTACACTGGAGACAAATGCCCCTGCCACTGTTCCCTACCACCCTCCATCCCCCTGGGCCAGTGGACTTCTGGGGAAGTGGGGGTGGAACCCAGCTGAGCCAGTGCCACAGCTGAGATATCTTGTCTGTTACTGCTATCAGTCAGCTGAGCATGGAGCTCTGCAGAGGTCCTGCAGATGGGACAGTGCCCGCACCTCCAAAGCATAACCCTGGAGAAGAGTACCCCACAGTCCCCACCACTGACTACCTTCCTGCTGTACCTCATCTCCATACTGATCCTATGATAACCCCTAGACCATTATTAATAACTTGCTTTCCTCTATCTACCTAGTACCCTTAAACTAGAACCAAAAACATCTACCTTATATATGCAGGTCTGTTATATAGGGAGTACTTGCTACACCTCCCATACCTTAACCTTGGTTAATACAAATGCAAAAAAAAAAAAAGTACTGTGTACATATAAGACATAGACGTAGATGCAGATGTAAATGTACTGTACCTTTTAAGATATTCAGGAGGTATACCATTACATTTTATGGGACTCTACAGTTTCCCGTTAGTTTTTCCAATCCACACACATCGTACTTACTAGATTGATTAAAATGCAAAGCCTTCTTGGACAGGAGTTATTATCCATTGATTAAAATGCAATGCCTTCTTGGACAGGAGTTATTATCCAAGTTATCATTCTTCTCCACAATTTTACATTACCATTCCTAAACTGTTAAGTCTCAAAGGATGTTCTTCCTATATGCATCCAACGGGTAACTATGGATTTCATTTGCTGCAGAAAGCGAAAACTTTGTTGTTACAGTTTATTCTTTGAATTGTACTAGTTCTGTTTTGGGATATTAGACTTGCCTGGCACCTATGCTAAAATATGCTGAACTCATTCTGCTTTAGCAGTAGATTTTAGTATCTGAAGGGATTCTGGGTGAGGAGAAACTGCAGACTCAAATGTAAACCTTTGGCTCTTCCTTGCTTTTTAATTACAGAATGCCACAGTTCGTGTTTTCTCTGGTGTCCAGCCAACGGGAATCCTTCACCTGGGTAATTACCTGGGAGCAATTGAGAGCTGGGTGAAGCTACAGGAAGAGTGCAATTCAGTTTTGTACAGTATTATGGACCTGCATTCCATTACAATACCCCAGGACCCAGCTGTACTACAGCGGAATGTGCTTGATATGACTGCCAGCCTCATTGCCTGTGGTATAAACCCTGACAGATGCATACTTTTTCAGCAGTCTCAGGTAAGCAAATGCTTGTTGCTTGTACCCAGATTATGAACAGGAGGCCAAAATAAGGCCTTTAATATAATGTGGTAAAAGTATAGATATTGGCATATTTCTTTCCAACAGCAGCTAGGCAACGAAAAGACCACAGGAGACATGTTTTTACCTGCTTGTCCACAGTTGCATGGAACAAGCTACTGGATGACTTTTAAAATAAAAATTTTTTGTTGAGGCACTGTTGAATGCATTGTAACTGGTAAATCATACAATCCATACACATAAAGAGAACTTACAGTTCATACTTCCTGGAATACATCTTCCATTGACAACCTTGTATCATATCTACTTGCCTTACGTTGATATGAATGGTTGTTAATTTTTTATAATACTTCCTTTCTGGACTAAACAATATTATTGCTGTTTGTTCTCTAATGCATTGACTGCCTCCCCAGCCACAATCCGTCCCCTTATTAGGTCGGATTATTCATATCTGCTGTGAAGTGCTCAGTCCCCTGTCCCCAACACGAACAGTTCCTCCTGCTGCCCCCCCCCCCCCAATCAAAACAGTGAAAAAGAGGAAGAGCATCTCCCATTTCATTCAGGGTACAAAATCTTGATCTGTTTGTGAACAGTACATTACCCATTTTTGCCATTTAGCTTGAAAGCGTGCTTTATCATTCTGTAAAGAGGCCATCTGGAGATCTCCTGATGCTTGGCTCTGTATAGCTGCTTTCCTCCATTGCTCCTGCTCTCTTTGCTTGAAATTCTGCTTTAACCGCTTTTTTCAGGGAAGTTACAATATTGAAAAGCTTATTTATCCATTGCTTTTACCTGATAGTCATTGGTATTGTGCATAATTTCCACCAGAATGGATGCAGAAATGAAATCTGCACCACCAAAGCATACGCCCCTGGCTGCTCCCGATAAAGCAGCTAAACGCCCTAAGGCCCAAACATCCTCAGTGGGCCGACGACCTGCTACTTCTGTGTCGGTGACGATGCCACTAATTTACTGGAGTTTGCTCACCTGAAGGAGGCTTTGCAGGACCTAACTGCTGACGGCAGGCTCTCCGTACTTCTGTGGATGTTTTAAACTGTCGAATTGGGGATAACAAGGTGAGAGTAAGCTCCTTAGAAGATTGGCAGCTGCGTACAGATCCAGACATGGTGGCACTTAGTCAGAAAATGGCCTGCCTGGAAACCTGATTAGAGGACTTAGAGGGTAGAAGCCGCAGGAATAATGTCCTCGTCTTGGAGCTCCCAGAAGACGCCGAAGGCTCTAACCCTATACTGTTTGCCCAAAAGTTGTATGTTAAGCTGGTGGGCCTGTCCCCAAATGGACCATCGTACATTATAGAGCTTGCCCACTGCTCTTTGCACCCCATGCCCCTGGAGGGTTCTCAGCCCCAGCCATTCATTTTTAAGTTCCTTAATTATTTGGACAGGCAGCATCTCCTTTACAAAATTAAGGAGCTTAAGGAAGTCACTTGGGAAGGGGCACACTTATGAGTCATGCAGGATTTGCCGAGTTCTGTAAGACAGAAGAGGTCTGCCTACCATCCTACTGTCACAAAGTTAATTTTTATTTATTTATTTCTTGAACAGTTTCACCAGGTAGGGCACACTGAGCAAAAAGATGCTCGTCTCCTGGTGCGACCTGTGGGAGGGGGAATACATGGGAGATAGCATATACACTTCATAGAGTTATACATAGGAGACCATGGTACATGGTACAGAGTGTAAAGGGAATACATAACGTTGAGATTACATTAGGATCTTGGTACATTGCTACATACAGGTTTACAGAGTGCAGATACATACGGGAGAGGGTGGAATATCGTGCATAGAATACAGACATAGAGTGATACTGAGAATTTGTACTGCTGGTGACTAGGACTTGTTGTCTTTGGAGAGGTTGAGAGCAGGGTGGGTAGGAAAGCGCAGGAATCAGAATGCACCCATAGCAGACAGACATAGTCAGTGGGATAAACGAGATACTGGGGGCTGAGCAGAAGTGCTGGGGGGCAAGTGCAGGGTTGGATGAGCATATATGCCAGTAGGAGAGGAGAAATGCAAGGGCCGCTGGTCAGGCCGCTTAAGAAGGAGGGGGGTCTAAAGGGGGGATATGATGATGGGGGAGGGGGGTCAGGGGCAGGAACAGCTTGTAGCATAGTAGTTAAGTAGGGCAGAGGATATTGAATGTCTAAAGGAGGAGTGGCGGATTTGGGCCAGTTGGGCGTTCCATAGCTTGGGGGAGATGGTAGGAGAAGGCTGATTGGCCTGCGGTGGTCAGCCGGAGAGGGATTGTCAATAGCCGGGAATCAGAAGACCTAAGAGCATGGGAAGGGGTTGATAGGGAGGAGAGGGTGGAGGTGAGGTAGGAAGGGAGAGCACTGAACCAGAAGTTGGACACACATTTGATACTGTGAATTAGCCGACGGTTCCTCAGGGATGGGAGAGCCAGTGAGTGATAGAGCTCACAGTGGTGTGTACGGGGGGGCATCTAGGCAAATCACAGAAAGCTAAAGAGTGTGTCCAGGCTGGATAGGGTGGATTTGGGGGCCGAGCTGTAGACTATGTCGCAGTAGTCAAAGGAAGGTAGAATCATTTTCTGGATAATTTTGCATCTCACCGGGGCCGGGAGACAATTGCAATTCCTGTAGAGAGCGCCAAGCTTGGGGCGTAGCTTTTTCTGGATAGCGTCCACATGGGCAGAGAAGGACAGGTGATGGTCGAGACAGACTCCAAGGTACCTAAAAGAGGGCACATCCTTTAGAATTGTTCCATCGAGGGTGTGGAAAATCGGTTGTGAGGTGAGTCTGGATAGTCTCTGCCTAGAGCCAAAAGTCATAGAGACTTTTTTTTTTGCATTGAGGGAGAGTTGGTGGGAGTTAAACCAGAGCTGTACCTTGTTGAAATCAGCTTGGAAAGTGGAAGTGACTTCTTCTTGGGTCCGGCCGGAGGTGAAGAGGACAGTGTCATCCGCGTACATGTGTATAGAGGTAGTAGAGTAGGTTTTAGGCAGGTCATTTAGTAGGATGGAAAAGAGAAGGGGGCCGAGAATGGAGCCCTGTGGGATGCCAGTGAGGATAGGGAGTGGAGGTGAGACGGAGTCTGCTATTTTTACAGACTGGGTTCTACCTTCCAGGTAAGCTTGGAACCATTTAGTGGCTGATGTGGATAACCCAGCAGCGGATAGGCAAGTTAGTAATAGAGGGTGGGATACTGTGTTGAAAGCTTTAGCTAAGTTAACAGAAATGGCTGAAGTAATTTGGCCTTTGTCCATCCTTGTAAGGATGGAATCTGTGAGCCTTAGCAGGGAGGTGGCGGTAGAGTGTTTTTTTTCTAAAGTCTGCCTGGAAAGGTGTGAGGAAGTGTGACTCAGAGAGGAAGTGAGAGATTTGCGAGAGTACTAGGTGTTCCTACAGCTTCGCTAGAGCGGGGAGCAGGGAGATGGGGCGGTAATTTGCTCTGGTGGTGGGGTCACCTCCTTTTGGTAGAGGGATAACAGTGGCATGTTTCCACACCTTGGGAATTGATTCAGTGGCAAATGAAAGGTTTAGGAGGGCGGCAAGGGGAGATGCAATGGCATGGGCAGGTAGGAAGAGAAGTTTGGTATCTAACCCGTCTGGTGATTTACCCTTTCCGGGCTTCAGGGAGAGTAGGGCATCTAAGGCCCTGTACACACTGGCACCCGATTATAAAACGTTATTAAAATCGTTTTATCAATCGGTACCTAGCACGGTTGTCAGAGTGTCCACATTGCATTCCGACAACCGTGCTAGGAGAAGTGGGTTCCCAGGCATGACTGCGTCACCAAGTGTAAGCATTATGGGTACCGCAGTGTGCCGCAATGCATGATGGGATACCCGTGAACGGACCGAAGCGATCGGGGAAAAAGCACATAATCGAACCGGCAAGTTTTCAAGGGCTACCAGGCAATACCAGTATCACTTTTTTTTTTTCAATCCTGTTGTTTAAAAAAATAATTTCCCGTAGGACAGGTTGCCTTAACCCATATTACAGCACGGCTTGCGTACACACTGCTGTTAACACGGATTAAGGCAACCGTGTTTAGCTAAAACCGTGCTAAAGACCACCTCTTTAGCAGGGTTGTACCATGGTTTTAGAACACGGTTGTAACACGATTTTAACCGTGTTACAGTGTGAACGCAAACCGTGTTCCAGGAGCTTAAAACGGTTTAAGGCAGTTAAACCGTTTTAAGCTCTCTAGTGTGTACAGGGCCTAAAGTATCGGCGGGCACAAGGTGTTTAATAGTAAAGTAATTTGGTCCTGGCGGTTTAAGGGTTTCAGACTGAGAGGGTGAGGTTATTTTTGGGAGAGGGGCAAGTAGGGTTGTGGCACAGGTGGTGAAGTAGGTGTTGAATTCGGAGGCGACCACGAGGGGTTCTATGATGAGAGTCCCTTGTGTGAGTAGGTGAGGGGTGAGAATTGAGGATGGAGGGAAGAAAAGGGAGTTGATAACTTTCCAGAATTTAGAGAGTCTACCGAGGTTGGTGTTTAAGGTGTTATTAAAGTATTCGGCCTTGGCTAAGCGGGTAGCCTTGGTACATTTGTTACGGCGCGCACGGAAGGAGATATTGTCACTAGGGAGGAGCGTAGATTTGTAGAAACGCCACGCCTTGTCCCTGGCATTCTGGCACGCAATTAGTTCGGGGGAGATCCAGGGGAGGTGGACTGCCCGGACTCTAACTCGACGCAGGGGGGGCATGTTTGTCCCAGACACTGAGAAAGGTATTCCGGAAGAGTGCAAAGGCTTCATCTATGTCATTACTAGTAAGGAGGAAGTCCCAGCTAGAGTGGGCTAAGTCATCCAGGAGAGGGGTGCGGTTTAGGGATTTGTATGACCTTTGTAGTAGAATATTTGGGGGGGATTTTGGTCGATGGATTTTTCGGACTATTTAGGAGATGTGATGGTCACTTATAAAGTCAGGAAGTAGGCTGGAGCTGATGAACCGTTGGGGGTAAGAGGTGAGGACCCAGTCAAGTAGGGCGTGATTGTTAGTCTTGGGGTTTAAGCGTGTGGGTTCGGAGATGGTTTAGGCTAGATTGAGGGCAGTAATCTCAGCGTGAGCTTTGTTGAACGCAGGGGATGGCCAGTTGTGATCTAGATCACCCATAATATAGAGCTTACCCGCAAGGGCTAAGGAGGCTAGGTGGGTTAGGAGGTCAGTGACTGTCACAGCCAGGGTACCAGGGCGGCAGTAGATACCAGCCACATAGATAGGGAGAGAGAAAGGCAGGGCCAGTTTTAGCATGAGCAGTTCATAGGCTTTGGGCTCAGATTTTGTGAGCGTGATCGAAAAGTGCAGGTCAGATTTGGTATAGATAGCCACTTCGCCTCCATGGGAGGGTCTGTCTTGCCGAGTGATATTAAAACCCGGGATGGCAATGGCTGGGTCTGGAAGGTTAGGGTTTGGCCAGGTCTCAGACAGGATGATAATATTGGGGACATGCTGTGCGGCTAAGACTTGGAGGAGATCAAGCTTAGGGGCTAAGGTACAAATGTTGAGGTGGAGTAAACGTAGCCCCCGGGGAAGGGAACTGGACAGGTTATTAGTGGAGGCCTTGGCAGGGGAGAGAGACATTGAAGTTGAGGGTGCTGGGCCGGGGTTTGGGTGTGCGTCCCCTGTGGCAAGGAGCAATAAGGCAATAGTTAAATGGTGAGAAGGGATGTACAACCATTTTGATTTGGGAGAGTGCCTTCTAGTAGGTGGATTGGGATACCCAGCATTTGAAGCGCAGAGGGTAATTTGGTGGATGGATGATAACGAGCAGGACAAGGTGAAAAGCGAGGGGGGGCGCTCATTAGAAAGTAGGTCCAAGTGGTGGCTGTGGGGGACATGGGTAGGGAGAGTTAGTTCAATCGATGGAGGGGGAGGGGTGGCGTAGTAGGTTAGAGGAGGAATTTAAGTGGGTGCATAGGATAGGAAGGAGATGAGGAGGAGTAGGTTCCTTGTATTCTATGCCATGGTTGAAGGAGCACAGGGGGCGCGAAATGAAACCAGAAATGCCTTGGGAGAGGGGCAGTTGTTTGCGGCTGACAGGAGGGCAGTAGTCGCGGGGAGGAAACTAGGAGCCAGTAATGGTAGAGTAAGTATAAGGGGTGGGGCAAGGAGTGTATTTGATAGGAGGCCTGGGAGGGGGTGGTGGGGGCGGGAGAAAAAAGCAGGCTGGCTGTGCGCTTTGTTAGCCTCGGGTAGCGACTGCTAAAGCAATTCGGTTGCAGGGCTTCAGAAAGCCGTACAGCAGCTTAGATACCTCGGTCAAAAGGTGCAGCAATTGGGAGCTTAGAGCTACCCGCCAGGCCAATCAGGAGTCACCTAGGCAGCAGGCGGACCAATGGGAGAGCCGCTGGAAGCTGGGCATCTCCGGGAGTTTTGGCGGCAGTACCTGAGAGGCTTGGCTGGGCACTGGGACCAGGAGGGCGGCTTGAGGTCATCTGAGGGTTCGGCGGCAGTGGCTGGAGATACCGCCGGAGTCGGGAGGCGCCGCCCGGGGCGCGGTGGCAGTCTGAGAGGCTTGGCCGGGCGCTGGGACTAGGAGGGCAGCTTGAGGTCGTACGAGGGGTCGGTGGCAGCGGCTGGAGATGCCGCCGGAGTCAGGAGGCACTGCTCGGGGCACGGTGGCAGTCTGAGAGGCTTGGCTGGGCATTGGGACCAGGTGGGCTGCTTGAGGTCGTCCGAGGGGTCGGTGGCTGCAGCTAGAAATGCCGCTGGAGTCAGGAGGTGCCACTCGGGGCGCGGTGGCAGTCTGAGAGGCTTGACCGGGTGCTGAGACTGGAATACACTTTAAAATGTTCTAGAATAACTTTAAATTCACAGTGAAGGCTCCTGGAAAACTTTCGAAACAGCAGAAAGAGCGGCAATTGAGGTGAAAACACTGTTCTCTGTTCTCTGATCTCTATAGAGACCGCTGAAATACTGTGTTATTTGCCTTTTGAACTTCTTCACTTGGATCGTTGCAGCACTCTTCAATATACCTCTAGTCAGCATTACCACTGATTCCCTTGTCAGTAATCCGTTTGGCTCCGGGTTGTACACTGGATTTCAATTATGTGACTGACCCATTCCTGAGTACCTGGCTCTCTTTTCTGGAGCTTTGGATTTTTTTTTTTTTTTTTTTGCAGCCAGGCTGAATCTGGATGAGAATGCCCTCCCTGCGACTATTAAAATTCCTGCTTGGATTGTACCTTGGAATTCTGATCATCTTCAGCTCCCTTCAGACAACACTAGGTGGCATTGATCAGTTGTAAGTCTTCTCCATTTCTTTTCCCGATCAGTTTTGAGGCAGAACCTTTTATTTTATTTTTTTATTTTATTAAACTCTTGGATAACTTCATTAACAGACTAAAATGCCAGCAGAGGAGGCCTAATGGTCTTTCATGTCTGCTTGATAGTCAGCACCCACACTGGGGGTCAATTTCACTGTCCCCCTCCTTCCCCTTTGGTTTCACTGTCCACAGTCCAAGATGTTCCCCCTGTATTGGACCTCGTCAGCTTCACCTTCCCCCTGTACCTGTCCCATCCCCTTTTAAACCCATCCACAGTCTCCACCTCTACCAGTTCCCTGGGCAGAACATTCCATGGCTCCACCACCCTTTCAGTGAAATAACATCTCCTCCTCTCCCCACTGAGCCTGCCCCCTTCCAGCTTACACCCGTGACCTCTCATTGCCCCACCTTCCTTCCTCTGGAGCACCCTGCCTGGGCCTCCCTTATTGATCCCTTTCATGTACTTAAAGATCTCTATAATGTCCCCCCGTCCCTCCTCTCCTCCAGGGTGCACATGTCGAGCTCCTTGAGCCTCTCCTCATAGGTCCTCTCCCCCTGGCCCCAGATTATTTTGGTTGCCCTCCTTTGGACCCTCTCTAGGAGTGTAATGTCCCTCTTTAAATGTGGTCTCCAAAACTGCACATAATACTCGAGGTGTGGCCTAACCAAGCAGTTGTACAGTGGAAGGATCACTTCTGCCTTTCTGGAGGTAACCCCCCTGGCAATGCATCCCAGCATCCTATTTGCCCTTGCTGCTGCCCTCCTACAGGTCTCTGAGTTGTTCATTTTGACAAGTACCACTACCCCCAGGTCCCTCTCAACCTCTGTGACTTGAATCGTGTCTCCTCCCAGGGTATACCCCTGGCCTGGATTTCTGACTCCCAGGTGCAGAACCTTGCACTTCCCCGCACTGAATTTTAGTTTCCATTTTCTCAACCACCTTTCCAGAGCCTCCAGGTCTTCCTGCAAGGCATCCCTCCCCTCCTCCTCATCTACCACTGCACCCAGTTTTGAGTCATCTGCAAAGAGACTCATCTCACTTCTGATCCCCTTCCTGATGTCCGAGACATAGGTGTTGAACAGGAGTGGCCCCAGCACTGACCCCTGGGGCACCCCACTAGTAACCCACCTTAGTGATGAGTCTGAGTCTAATCCTCCAACCACCACCTTCTGAGTATGCTCAGAGAGCCAATTTCTTATTCGTCTTAACAGCTGTCTCCCTACTCCCATTTCCTTCAGCTTAGCCAGCAGGCCACTTTCCTGACCACCTTTCTAGATCCTCCAGGTCCTCCTGCAGGGCCACTCTTCCCTCCTTCTCATCTGCCACCACACCCAGCTTTGAGTCGTCTGCAAAGAGACTCATTTCACTCCTGATACCCTTCTTTATGTCTGAGACATAGGTGTTAAACAGGACTGGCCCCAGCATGAACAACTCCTGGGGAACCCCACTAATGACCCTCTTTGGAGATGAGACTGGCCCCCCAACCATCACCCTCTGAGTACGCTGCAAGAGTCAATTTCCTATCCATCTTATCTGCTCCCCACCCCCATTTCCTCCAGCTTAGCCAGCAGGCCATCATGGGTACCGAATCAAATGCCTTGCTGAAGTCTAAAGAGGATGTCCACTGGCCTACCCTGGTCCAGGGCATTCATCACCCAGTCATAGAACTCCTCAAGGTGGGGTTTGTCTGACACGATCTTCCCGGGACAAAGCCATGCTGCCTATCGTCCAGATACCCCGTTTGCTCCAGTAACCCCCCTAGCCTTTCCTTGACAATACACTCCATTACCTTGCCCACCATTGACATCAGACTAACGAGCCTGTAGTTCCCTGTCTTCTCTCTTGATCCTCCCTTGTGGATAGGCATGACATGGGCTGCCCTCCAGTCTTGGGGTACCCACCCCGTCTTCAGAGAGATGTTGAAAGGCTCCACCAGGGGGGCCACCAGGACATCAGACAGTTTCCTCAGCACCCTGGGATGTATTTCATCCAGCCCTGGTGCTTTCTCCATCCTAAGGGACCTGAGGGGTTCCCTCACTGTCTCCCTACTGGAATTTCAACCTTCACATCCTCCCCGTTTGCTTCCTGTACTACCAACCACTCACCTGATGCTGCTGGCCCCTCCCTCACCCCAGACCCGTCAGGGCTCCCAGTCTCTAAGGGTCCCACCCCTTGCTCCGGTTTGCCCCCTCTCTCCCGGCAAGACGAAGCCCATCCATCCTCCCTGGTAAAAACTGAGGCAAAGTACTCATTTAGAACCTCGGCCTCCTCCCCCGCATCCTGTGCCCATCCCTCCCCTGTTAGCAGCGCAGCATTTGACTGGGTGCGCAGTTCGTGGTTTTTAAAGGGATTTGTAGTTTGTTTTGGTTTTTTTTTTTTTATTTCCTGTGCTTTTTGTCTGCTTGCCAGCGTCGATAATTTCGGCCTGGTCATGGTCTCTGCCATCCTCCACTCCAGTATGAGCTGCTACTCCCCTTTGCCCCCTTGGCAGGGCTGTGTCACCGGCCAAAGTGGCGCGTGCTTTGGTCATGGAGTCGGCCTGGGAGTGCGTGAAGGAGCAGCGAGGGGGCGTCATAAGGATGCTAGCAGGAGTGGGTTTTTTCCCCGTTATTTTTTCTTGGGGGCAGAGATGTGCAATGACGTCCCGCACCCACCTTGCCCCCTAGGACATCCAGATGCCAGCTGCTCATGGTACCCCCAGCCTCCGCCAAGGGTCCCTCGAATACCAGACATTCTCCCCACCCTCCCTCTGGAGAAGGAAAGCCACCTGAGGACGCTTCATCCCTCTCCCCCCCCCGGCTGGCCCGCTGACGACCCAGGTCCATTCCCGAACCTGGGTCGCTGGCGTCTCAAGCAGAAATCCAACAGCTGCGCCGACAGGCTGGCAGGGATTTGCAGTTTAAAGATGCTTTGTGCCTGTTCCTGGATGTGTCCACAGGGATTAAGCATGACGATACCTGGCAGTTTTACCTTTCCATTCATCCTCTCCTGTTTCTACCAGGTACATAATTGCTGTAGCCCATCATACCTTTTTTGACTGGAATCGTGATGTTTCTACTCATTTACAAAAAGTAGGCAAAGTTTTGGCACTGGTCTGTTATCACCTTTGTTCCACCAATAATCGGTTTACCTCTTTGAGACTGTTGTATTGACTGACTGTGCTAATTATTCACGCGGGTCCATTTATGAACTTCTTTACTTTTACTGGAGGGACTACTTCCTTTCCATCTCAAGTCGGGCTGTCGGCATACTTTTAGAGTTGTTTTGAATTGAATTTACATGTTAATGCTGATATTTGGGACTGCCTGTCTCCTTGTTTATAGCTTATTGTGCCATACAATTTATTGTGTATAGTGCTTTGTCTTGTACTGTTTCATACCCAAGGACCCAAAGGATATCAACAACTACAGGTCCATAGCCATCCTCTCTGTGCTAAGCAAGCTACTGGATAAGCTTGTTGCAACCCAAACCATTGACTATCTCACAAAGAACAACCTTCTCTCAGACACTCAGCATGGTTTCAGAAAAGGACACAGTACCTCAACCACTCTTCTCAAATTCTCCACCGATGTACTCTGCAACATGGACAAAGGCCTACTCACTGGAGCAGTATTTATCGATCTTACCAAAGCTTTCGATCTTGTTGATCATCCCCTGCTTCTTTCAACCCTGCAAAGACTTAACTTTTCATCCTCAGTAGATGACTGGTTTAACAACTACCTATCAAACAGATTAGAACTTGTTAAATTCAACTCCGCTCTCTCGGATGTGACCAGCACTGACATCAAAGTACTCCAGGGCTCCATCCTGGGACCCCTTCTTTTCTCGCTTTTACATCAGCAACATAGATTATGCCATACTCTCCTGCTCAGCTAACCTATATGCTGATGATCTCATCCTCTACTCCAGCACTGACAAAGTCAACATCATTAATGAAAATCTCTCCTCGGATTTCAGGAATGTGCAAACATGGTTAAATACTAATAAGCTCATCCTCAACACAAAAAAGGCCCAAGCCATGCTATTTGGCACTGCCCCCAAACTCAGGGCCTGTAAGGAACCCACTCCAAGTCCTTGACTCTGGGGTGGGTCTCTCATCGGCTGTGTCACATCCTTAAACACCTGGGAGTCCTCCTTGATAAATCCCTTGATTTCAGTCTGCACATCCAGATAACCTGTAAAGCAACAAATGCCAAACTTGGAATCGCCTATAAGACTTGTCACCCGCTAACACCATCTGCCAAATTGGCAATTGCCAAGGGTATTCTGCTTCCTGCGCTGACATATGGTGTCTCCACTTTTGCTAATGCCCATAAGACTGCTCTCCATAAATGGGATGTCGCATGTAACAACGTATGTCGGTATGCCTCCGCTTCCCATTGCCTCAAGCACCACTGCACATTGTATAGCGACCTAGGCTGGCTCTCCCCAACTGCCTACCGACTATACTCCCTAGGGACCCTCACAGACTCTGTAATCCATAACCAAACCCCCTCCTCCCTTGCAGCTCTACTTGCACCACTGACACCTGCTCATGGACTGTGCTCGGCAAACAAATTTCTACTTACCGTACCCAGGTGTCTTACCTCAAAAAGCTCTGGAGCATTTCACTGCACTGCCCTGACCACCTGGAACTCCCTCCCTCCTGCCCTGAGGCAGGCTAACTCTCTCCCAATCTTCAAAAAAGAACTATATCGCCACCTATCCCGGGACCCCTGCACATGCTTTGATCCCTCTTAATGCCTCACAGCTAACCACCCTATTTCGCCCAAGACACTGCTGCACTTCTAAACAAGCTTTGCTATAAAATGTCTTTATATCTGCCACTTAGCCCAGTTTCAGTTGTTATTTGCATGTACTAATGTCACTTTTGTCATCTCTGCATAGCTATATGTATTATCTCGAGAACTGTCTGACTTGATCTGTATTCTAACCTACCTGTACTATATACTGTGTACCTGTACTATATACTATGTATTGTATAATCTTATCTCATTTTATGTATGTATTCTCCCAGGTCGTGCCTGAAAATAGTCAACTTTGGCTAACGCACCTAACCCACCTAACAAAAACTAAATAAATATTACTCTCGTTTATTGGCTCTCGGACGGGTGAATTGGTTGTTTCTTGTTAATAATATTTGGTGTACATTAACAGTGTGATTTCAGGGGGAGGGGTCAGATGTGCAGGATCCAATGAGTGGGGTGTTCATTGTGCACCAAAACTATTATGTGGGGTGGTCAATTGGGTTGGGAATTTATCTGTTTTTGGTTATTGGGGTTCTTGTGGGTTATGTACTGTATAACTGTTTAATTTTGCTGACAAATAATATTAGCTATATCCGCAGGACAGCAGTAAAGCGCGGAAATATAAAGACAGCTAATATTTTTTTTAGCGAAAAAATACTTGCCATAAGTATTATAAATTAATTGCTTTACCATGACACCCACAAACATCACATTAACATTTTACTGTATTTCACTGTGTGTGAGTAAATACCTGCGTTGTTCTTTTTCCTTTCTCCTTAACCTCCTTGTCCTCCTCGTCCTGCTGTCTTATAAATGTCCCACAAATGTCCCATCCGCATGTCGGCGGCTCCATTGCATTGCCTTAACCCCATTCCTTCGTTCCTTAACTCCGTTACTACTGTATTACCCCTCATATTACCTTAGCTTCATTATTTTTATCACTTGTATCACCATGCCCCCCTCCCCCAGCGGGCATACTGCACCGACCTCATGGTTCTCTTTAGTGGCTATAGTAGCCTGTCCATCCGGTCGAATACCATCCTCATTGTTCGAATCTCCCGAAAGAGTCGAACGACATTCACAACGTCAATGACGCTTGTGTGATGCAGAGTCAGTGACCAGACCGTACTGTAGGGTAAACTGAGACCGTAAAACAAGTTTTGACCAAAAGGTAAAGGGTGAAATGGTGAAGTGTCGGGGGAGTGATCAGCTGATCAGATGTGTCAAAAAGCCAAAGCTCTATTTGAAAAAACAATGTTTTTTGTTTGTTTTTGTGTTTTTTGTGTGAGTGCTTTGTTAACGTTTCATCTTCACTTCATCTTCTCTTTCAGCTTCACCAATATGCAGGGAAAGGGTAAACTTCATTAGGGGACTTTTAAAAACACTGTCTTCTGTTCTTGTTCAGTAATTAAGGCACTGTGAGTGGGTTTCAGTTATTCCAGCCTGCTCAAAACCCTTTTTAATGTCATCATCCCTCTCCTTCAAGTTTGATATGCCTTTAACAAGCCATTTGGCATGCTCAACTTTCAGTGTCTGCATGCATAGGTCAATAAAGATGTCTCTGGAGCTCCGACCACTTTGCAATTGAATTGACACAGTTTCAGCATACCATGTCATGAAGTGCTGTTTCATTTCATCTTTAAAAATTTTATTAACTGTCAAAGCCAGGGGCTGTAATTGATCAGTGCAGGAGGCTGGCACAAAGATTGGAATAACACCACACTTGTCAAGCATTTCTAGCACAGGGTCTGTAGTATGACCGCAAAACAGGTCCATTATGAGAACAGCTTTCTGTTCTTCAGGCAAGTCCATTCTGTGTTTTACAGCAGCAATGTAAGGGACAAGGACTTCAGCAATGACCTGAATCATTGTCTCATTGTTGGCCCAGTGGTTTTCTGAGTGGCTAATGAGCCAGCCATCTGGAAACTGGAAGGCAAGGTGGCAGCTTGTAGTTTTGCCCTTATAGATAACCTGAGGTGGCAGAAGATCACCAAGCATTGAGACTGCTAAAACTGCTGTAACTTGCCTTTTGTCCCCCAGTCCAGACGCCTCAACCTGTTTAGAGCCTGTAGTCTCCATTGTCCATTGATTACGTGGTATAAGCTGGACGCCTGTCTCATCCAGATTGATTACCAGGGCTGGAGGGATCAGCTCCTGGCTACAGACAGCAGCAACAATTTGAAGAAATTTAGCCTTCAACAGTGGGAAATCTGCAGGTGTTTTTCGCCTAGCTTTTGTTGCCTTTCGCCGGCTATACCCCATATGGCTCAAGACCCTCCAGGACCACTGTCGGCTAAAGGAAAGTGTCCCTCCATTTTCACTCAGTAATTCTGGGTTCCATGATTTCACTATACCGTTTGCAATGGCAGATACCACTCTGGCATTT
Organism: Neoceratodus forsteri; assembly: GCA_016271365.2. NCBI lineage: Eukaryota > Metazoa > Chordata > Ceratodontiformes > Ceratodontidae > Neoceratodus > Neoceratodus forsteri. Next base: position 670,334,396 of record CM057459.1, on the reverse strand, counting down.
ACTACAGCCCCCTCAGAGTGCAGACTTCGTATCACATTTCTGAACTCCTGCTCAGCATCCTCCAGTAGAAGAGGTGGTCTACCCCTGGGTTTGGTAGGCAGTTCTGGGTGTAATTTTAGTAGGGTCTGGTGTTTTCTGGAGTTGTGATGGTCCTTTTTAAATCCACGGACTGTGCTCTCATTAATGGTCAAATTACTGCTAGCTCCATATTTGCTGTTGTAGAACTGAACAGCATTCATGACCCCATTTTGCATAGCGTACTTGCCCACCTCATATCAAACTGCTCCAGAGTACCTGGCATATTCAGTCCAGCGCTTCTTAGCTGTGGGAGCTACCAGCTCTGTCAGCACGAACTCTGCCACTTGCACAGGAACTTCGGCAGCCTGACTCAGAGTAGTTGCATTCAGCTGTTCTCCACATACATCCCACTTCACTGTAGGTTTTTTTGACAGCCATTGAAGCAGGGACATGCTGTAGTTCAAATCGGCAGTTACCAGGAGTGTGTCTCACAGTTGCAAGCTAAAAAAGCCGATATGAGCTGAAGAATAAAGGCTTTTAGAAGCCAATAAATAACATTATATATCGCCCACCATATATCTGCTAATATAAATTGACACGGATATTAGCCACGACCTTGGAGGCGTGGAATATAAGTTGCACTAACATTTGCATTATACAGTAGTTAAGTGTGGTGGGGCTGGGTGGGGAGAGGGCTGCCTTTTTACTCTCTATTAGGATAATGAGTGGGGAATAGGGTTGTTTTATACTCATTGTCAAATTTTCTTGTTTAGCAAGTGTTTGTTCTGACTATTTCTTGGCGATAGATGGATGGATTGGGGCGGGCTGGGAGAGGGTGGCGGAATGGATATCCCATGGACATTATCTGTTTTTTGTTTTGGACACCAATGTCATATATGTTTTTGAAATCTAATTATGTCTAATCCTATTAGGTATGTCACATGGAATGTTAAAAGGGCTCGTTCCAGAGTAAAATGTTACCAAATTATCAAGCACTTGAAAAATTACAGTGCGGTATTGCGTTTTTACAAGAAACGCATCCACTTGCTGCTGAAGGTATTCTTTTTTATAGGTAGTCAGTGGGCCACGTTTTTGCTACATCATTCACCAATGGTTCAATGTTCAGTGGTGTTTTTTTCTCATGTGCATAACTTTCTTACCATTTGACATTTTATTTTTACTTTTTGTTGTCGAAGTGTCATTTGGATCCCCTCTCACAAACACAAGTGTTGTCATTCAGAAATATCAAAAGATAAGAAAGTTATGCCCAGGAGAAAAAACACCATTGAAATGAATAGAGGCCCTTTCATTTCAATGGCTTTTTTCTCTGATCTTTGCGAGTGCTTCAGAAGGAACCATGTTTCCCTTACAGTTCCCTTAAAGGGCCATAACAGTGGATAGATTGCACTAGCCAAGTCGGTAAAGTCAGGGAGCCATCGCACTGGTCCAAGGCAGTTTGCACTATGCCCCAGGCCAATAAAATAACATTAAGATCGACCCCTGCAGTCTGCCAGCAGGGGCAGTGGATATGGAACAATACAAGCTATCTAGGTAGGTCTGGACAATTTTGTCATATCAAGAGAACTACAGGGTACACTTCACAGCACAGCACAGTTCACGGTAAACGTAATTGTGCATCCATTTAACAGCCTGTTAGCATCTGAGCTGTTTAGGCTCTACATAGGAAAGTACCTAATTACTAATTTCTGGTTGTTAACTTGTTCTTACTGAGCTCTGAATGAGCTGAATATACTTTCATTTGAAAGGCACATTCTGCAGCTGAGGGGAAAAAACAAAACTAGCTAGTTGGCAGCTCATTGAAGTCACTTTCAGAGAATGGGTTGCTGATTGGCTGCACAGTCCAGTAGATGTAATGGGAACTGTGCTGTAACATGAGTGAGGAACACCATTAAATTAGTACATGTTTGCAGAGCATGCTTATTCATCCCTGTGCATGAATGGGGGGTTGGTGGGGTCTACACTATGTAACACCTGAAAGCCTGTTGAAAATGGTTAACATAAACCGGGCAATGGTGATGGTAGAACATATACAAAAATCCTGAGGGAACTAGCCAAAGAACTTTATGTCCCAGTGGCAATAGTTGTGAGTCACTGAGAACTACAGAGTTGCCTGATGACTGGAATGGTACTATTATTCAGAAAAGGCTGTTCTTGCAAAGCCTCCGTTGTTTTTGCCTCCATCGAAACAGCAGGTGCCAGACAAGTCCTGCAAAGTAGTAGCAGGGTCACACCTAGAAATGATCCTCAGTTCGTTGTGCTTTTTCCTGTTACCAATTTTTAAATAAAAAAATAAAATTCGGTTTAAAAAAAGGATGGAAGGAAGGGGAAGAAGGAAAGGAATTTGGTTTCATAAGACATCATATTATGTATTCCAAAGCACTTTATAATCAATGAACCATTGACAGCAGCCATTAAGCATGCACTAAATGGTTTAAGGAAAGGTCAGGGAATTAGGTTTAGAAAGAGAGAATTAAGCGTATGGAGGTTAAGCGACTTGCTCAGGGTCACAGTAAGTATATGGCTGTGGTGGGGTTCAGATGTGGGTCTCAGGGTCTATACATCTGTGCTTTAACCGCCAGGTTATACTGCTTTTTTCTGACCAATTTTCATACAAAATGTCATTTATTTGCTTACCAGAAAGGCCTTTGAGCATCCGTTGCCCAAAGACAACCTCAAGCTTAGTAGCAAGTATACGATAAAGCAGTATAGAAAATTGTCATAAATATGCAAGCCAGCAATTCTGTTACAATTGAACACTAATTACTGATCTAAAAATAATTCCTTTCACAATTTAAAATGTGCATCTGCTGCACAATCAACCAAGTTCTGGGCAGGAAATTTCAAAATGTAACTTCCCTGAAAACGTGGTATCTTTACCCAGTTATGCTTTTCTTAGTAGAAAAGATATTACCTGTTAATTTGGAGCTATATGTATAATATTAGCAGATAGAATTAGTATATCGAGCATCTGAGTAGAGGTCTGTACAGGCAATATTTTTTTCTTTATATATACATTTTATCTCCTTGTTTTGCCCTTGGCAGCCCCCATCTAACTGGACCCCTCCTCCCAGCCCGTCACCTGGCTCCTCTGGGACTTGCCTTCACTTTGGGTCCTCTTACAGTACCTTGATGCAGCCCAGCCACTGGTGCAGGGACCTGTGGGGAAGTGTCAGTCGTCATCCTACTACCATTGGGGGGGTCCTCCTGTTTTCTCCCTGGGCCCATGGACATGCAGTGGATACAGTGTCCAAGCCCTGCCTCCTTGGAGATGGCCCTGGCGTCCTGAATGTTGGTCCCTTCCTGTGCGTGGTGGTGTGCATGTGCTGGCACCCAGCCACCACTGGGTCTCAGGCAAGCAGTGCAGCTCACCAACCCCCCTCCCTGAGGAAGAACTGTCTGTGAACACTCGATCCTTCCCCACCCCACCGGCCCCCAAGCGATCCAGGTCTGTTCCCGGGTCACCAGTGTGGCTGGAGGTGAGGCGTCCAGCGCCTCAGCCCTTTACACCACTGGGCCCCTGTCCAGGCAATATTTGCAGAAGTCACTAGTATTTGCAATAGGGTGGACACTCGGGGGGGGAGGGGGGATGGAAAGAATGAGCAGAGACCTGAGAACGCGAGGTGTGGCCAAGAGTATGGCTGCTTGGTTTCAATGTGAAAAGGTGCAAAATCCTGCACTTAAGATACAGAAACCTAGGGGCAAAATGGGTCAAGAGGTAGTGATGACCAGGGAGGGGCGGTGGATGTGACCTACCTGGATTTCAGCAAGGCATTCGATACCGTCCCACATAGGAGGCTAGTAAACAAGCTGGACAGCCTGGGAGTGAGTCCCAAGGTGGCAAACTGGGTCAAAAATTGGCTGAATGATAGGACACAGAGGATGCTGGTGAACAGAGTTCAGTTTGAAGAGAAGGGGGTGACCAACATGGTCCCACAGAGATCAGTGCTCAGACCAATCCTCTTTAATGTCTTCATAAGCGACATTACTGAGGGGCTGGAAGGGAAGGTGTGTCTCTTTGCATACGACACAATGATCTGCAACAGGGTTGACACTCCAAGAGTAGAAGAGAAAATGTGAAGAGACCTAAGCAAACTTGAGGAGTGAGATTTAATGCAAAGAAGTGCAAAATCATGCACATGAGGCACAGAAATGCGAGGGAGAAGTACATGGGGGGGGTACTGACGGTCAACAAACAGGAAATGAACCTGGGAGTAATCATATATGATGATCTGAAGGTTACTAAACGATGTAAGAAGGCTGTGAGGAGAGTCAGTGGAATCCTGGGGTGCATAGGGAGAGGTATCTCCAGCAGAATTAGGGAGGTGGTGATGCCACTGTTTAGAACATTGGTGAGACCTCATCTAGAGTACTGTGTAAAGTTCTGGAGGCCACATCTGTGGTATGACATGGAGTAGAAGCAGTTCAGAGAAGGTGACAGAAATGGTGCAGGGGCTGCACCAGAAGTCATATGAGGGGAGACTGGAGGATCTCAATATGTAGTCCCTGGAGGAGAGAGAGGGGGGATTTGATAAAGACTTACAAATACCTCAAGGGTGTAAATAAGGAACAAGAGGGTAGCATCCTTCAGAAAAACAGATGTTCAAGAACAAAGGGACATGATATGAAAATAGAGGGGGGTAGACTTACAGATGACGTGCAAAATAATTTTTTCATGGAAAGAGTGGTAGATCCATGGAACAGTCTCCCGGCAGAGATTGTAGGGCCAAAAATGGTAGGGGAATTCAAAAATGCATCAGACATAAAGGAACTCCAGTGATAGGAAAGAGAGGGTAAGCCACAGATCACTTAGGATCTGCGGTATATGAAACAGGTAGGGAAAATGGGCAGACTAGGTGGGTCCAAGCAGTCCTTATCTGCTGTCAGATTCTTTGTTTCTGTGTTTCAAACAGGTAAGAGACCTGGAGGTAATCATATCTCATGACTTAAAGGTTGCCAGGCAGTGCGACAAGGCAGTTGGGAGGGCTAGTGGGATGCTGGGGTACGTAGATAGAGGTATCGCCCTCAGAAAGTGAGAGCTGGTGTTGACTCTCTATAGATCACTGATGAGATCCAACCTAGAGTACTGTGTCCAGTTCTGGAGACCACATCTCCAGAAGGAAATAAACAGAGTGGAGACTGTCCAGAGGAGGGCAACTTACATGGTGTAGGGTCTGCAACAGAAGCCCTATGAAGAGAGACTAAGGAGCCTAATTTTGTACCCCATAGAAAAGAGGAGAGCGGGGGATATGATAGATACCTTTAAATACCTCACAGGGTGAATAACGTACTGAATTGTAGTATTTTTCTGAAAAGAAATGCTCAAGAATAAGGTGATATGCAATGAAGCTGGAGGGAAGTAGATTCAGGAAAGATGTGAAGAAGTAAAGTTGTGGATGCCTTGAACAGTCTTCCAGTGGAGGTGGTGGGAGTAAAAAAAGTGGCGAGGTTCAAGAATCTGAACAAAGGAAAACACTTGGCACACATCAAACACAGACACGTTAATTGGGTAACAGGGACACCTCACTCCGGGACTCTGGGTCCGATCCCACGATTCCCCTCAAAGACAAATGGGCAGCGGAGCTGAACATTCCCGTCTCCCATCAGGAATGAGAGGTTTGTTGGTTTTGCACCCATATGGCTTTCCAGGACCTCTGGTCTCAATTTAGCCAAATAATTACATCAGTGAAATAGGACCCCACAATTGCTACATGCTCGCGGTATACTTCCTCATAGCAGATGCTGGCAGTATGATTCTCAGGAGGACACTCTCTTTCCCACCTTCTTTGGCTTTGTCCTCTCATATGCACCTTCTGGGATCAGATCCTGCAAGTCTGCAAGATCATCCTTCCCAGTTATGTTCACCTAGACTTCCTCTTCATTCTCTTGGGCCTTCTCCCCCACCTCCCCAGGTACACCTCGCTCTGACCCTCATGTGCAGTGGGCTCTCACTGCCGTACTCACTGCCAAATGGCTTATTCTCCATCGATGGTGCTCTCCTGAGATCCCTTCCCTAAAAGAGTGGTTACTTGCTTTAGGCCAGCTCGCCTCACATGAACGTTTATCTCTCCTTGCGCTCTCCCATATGTCATCTCACAATGACATTTGGGCCCCCTTCTTTGTTTATCTATATCAGCAGTTCTCAATTGATGAGGTGCGCCTCCCTGAGGAGGCACGAACTCGTTCCGGGGGAAGCGTGGCGACTTTGCTGAAATTTAAGTATGTTCTGCCAAAATGCCACCACTACACTATGTGTGCCTCCACAATCCCTGCCAAGCCCCATTCCAACTTGGTATCTAGTACTGGAACTGCAGGAGCTAGGGATGCTTGCTAGTGATCCTGAGCCACTCAATTGGAAGGTGAGACAAGGTCTTTAGCAGACCAATTGGGAGGGGGAGAATTTTGACCAATGGCAGGGAGGTGGCTGCAGCCGATCGGTAGCAGAATTTTGCAGCCAGTCATCACCAGGCTTCCTCAGCCAGTGCACTACTTTGCATCCTACGTTATCGTCATCAGTCCTGGAAAAAAAGCAGCATGCCATGTGTGCGATGGAATGGCGCTTTCCTCGAAAATGCTGCCGAGGTTGTGGCACAGATCCCTATAAGCTGTCTCCTCGGACTACTGAAGCCCCAGCCCTCCAACTGCTGAAGCTGTCATCCTTCGACTGCCTAAAGTCATCGCCATAGAATGCCTGTAGCCACTAACACAGACCTCTGACCACCTGAAGCCACCGATAGGGAGCTCCTGAAGCTGCCAACCAGAACCACCAGTTTTTGGTGACATCCTCTTGACTCAGAGTCTCTTGCCAATTGAACCCTTCATGGACCCCTTCAGGGCTGGTAAGGATGCAGAACGTTTGAAAATATGGCAAAGTAATGCTTCTTTTTTGTGTATTATTATATGGGAGCCCTAGCAAGGCTTTGAAGTGTGGGGGTGGGGGAGTGTCATACATGCTGCCTCTCAGCTGGTAAGGATGCAGAACTTTTGAAAATATGGCTAAGTAATGTTGCTTTTTTGTATATTATTATATGGGAGCCTGAGCAAGGGTTTGAAGTGGTGGTGGTGGTGATGTGGGGGGGGGGTCATACATGCTGCATCTCAGCTGGTAAGGATGCAGAACTTTTGCAAATATGGCAAAGTAATGCTGCTTTTTTGCATACTATTATATGGGAGCCCGAGCGGGAGTTTGAAATGGTGGTGGTGGTAGTGGTGGTGGGGTCATACGTGATGTCTCTCAGCTGGTAAGGATGTAGAACATTTGAAAATATGGCAAAGAAATGCTGCTTTTTTGTATATTATATGTGAGCTCGAGCAGGAGTTTGAAGTGGTGGTGGTGGAAGGGTCATACATGATGCCTCTTGGTTCTGTGCTATTTTATTTCTGGTTGGGGGTGTTTCATCGATGGGCCTGGGTCTTGGGGGGTCATACATGATGCCTCCCCGTGCTGTGCAAGGTTGAAATGGCCCCCTATTTATATGGTATGGGGTGTTTTAATGATGGGCCTGCTTCTAGGGGGTGCATATATTGAATCTGTGTGGTGTTTAGATGGGCTGGGTTTTTTTGTGTGTTATTTTTCGTGGTTGGATGGGTGTTTGGAACAGTGGGTCTGCGGGGGTGGGTGGGTTCTGAAGGGCCTGATGGTGTTGCTTGGGGGATGGGGGTCTTCTGTAGGTCTGGCTGTTATGGTGGGAGGGGGTTTGAAATGGTGCTGTGGGGTTTATATGTGCTTCGTCTCTGTGCTGTGTGGCTTAAATGGAATGCAGAGCCTGTATTTTAGGGTGGGGGCTTTGGAGCGAAGGACCTGCTGGTGTTGCTTGGGGGATGGGACCTTCTGTAGGTCTCTTCAAGGAGTGCCCGCATCCCCCACTCACACCTATGGCCCTTCCCTTTAAAGCAGCTACACCTGACTGCGCTGCACATTTTATGGTGGTGGTGGTGGGTGGGGGTTTGAAATGGTGGTGTGTGGTTTATATGTCTGTGCTGTGTGGGGCTAAAATACAACAAAATGATGTAGGTGTGGGGTGTTGTAATGAGCAGTCTGTATATTAGGGTGGGGGGCTGCTGGTGTTGCTTGAGGATGGAGACCTTCTCCAGGTATGTTCAATGAGTGCCCACATCTGCCACCCACACCTATGGCCCTTCACTTCAAAGCAGCTACATCTGACCAAACTGCCAGTTTTTATGGTGGTGGTGGAGGGGTTGAAATGGCGGCATGGGGTTTATATATGATGCTTTTGTGTGGGGCTCAAATGGCACAATTTTTGTAATTGATGTTGGGATGGGGAGCCTGTGTTTTGGTTGTGGGACTTTGGAGTGAAGGGCCTGATGGTGTTGCTTGAGGATTACCCATATAACTCCACATTGACAATGTTAGCCCACCTAGACTTGAGCAAGGCATTTGACACAGTCTGACACAAAAGATTAATAAACAAGTTAGCCAGCCTGGGAGTGTGTCCCAGGGTTGTAGTCTGGGTAAAACACTGGCTGGTCAACAGGATGCAGAGGGTAACAGTAAATGGAGTCCACTTCAAAGAAGGAGGGATTACTAGTGGGCTACCGCAGGGTTCAGTACTGGTACCAGTCCTCTTTAACGTCTTTATAGGTGACATTGCAGATCGACTGGAAAAGAAGGTATGCCTCTTTGCAGACAACACAAAGATCTGCAACAGAGTGGATACACAAGGGGAGGTGGAAAGGATGAGAAGGGACATTGCAAGGTTGGAGGAATGGTCAAAGTATGGCAGCTTAGATTCAATGCAAAGAAGTACAAAGTAATGCACCTGGGAAACAAAAACCCAGGGGAAGAGTACACAATGTGGGGGGAGGGACTAACAACAACAAAAATGGAAAGGGACCTGGGGTAGTCATATCAGATGACTTAAATCTAGGCAAGCAATGTGAGAAGGCAGTAAGGAGAGCTGGGGGGATACTGGGATGCATAGGGAGAGGCATCACCAGTAGAAAACAGGAAGTTGTTATCCCTTTGTACAGACAGTTGGCGAGACCCCATCTGGAATACTGCGTGCAGTTCTGGAGGCCCCATCTCCACAAGGACATAGACAGGATGGAGGCAGTTCAGAGAGGGCAACTAAAATGAAGTAGGGTCTGCACCAGAAGCCATATGAAGAGAGACTAAAGGAGCTTAATATGTATATCCTCGAGGAAAGGAGGGAGAGGGGGGGACATGATTGAAACATTTAAGTACCTCAGGGGAATCAAAGTCCAAGAGGGCAGCATCTTTCAGAAAAAGAGATGTGCAAGAACAAGGATGCACAATTTGAAGATAGAGGGGGGACGGCTCAGGGGCAATGTGAGGAAGTATTTTTTCATGGAGAGGGTGATGGGTGCATGGAACAGCCTTCCTGAGGAGGTTGTGGGGTCAAAAACAGCGGGGAATTCAAGAATGCATTGGACAGACAGAAGGCAATTCTAGTGGGGGGTAGGAGGAAGTAGGCTGTTGATTAACTAGGATTTGCAGCTTATCCAATAGGCAGGGAAATGGGCAGACTGGTTGGGCCAAGCGGTCCTTATCTGCTGTCAAAGTCTATGTTTCTATTTTGGAGCCAACAGAAAAAGAAAGAAATGGAAAGTATAATTTTTCCTATCTTCCCCCACCAACACCCAATGCCCTCTGCGGAATCAAAACCTAGACTTGGTGTACGGATCTGGCCTGCATGGTGGGGGTGGGAGCTTGGAGTGAAGGACCTGCTGGAGGAGTTTGGAGCGATTTGCTGGGGATGTTTTGAACGAAGGACCTGTTGTTGTGGCACCAGCACCACTTAGTAACTCCTGAAGCAGAGTCCTATCTTAGGAAGCAAGTGCTTTTACAAATACCACAGTGCAGTGCTTTTATTTATTATCCTGTTTGTCATCCTTATCTCATTTTTAATTGTTGCTGCTGCTGCTGCTGCTGCAAAATGATTTGGGCTAGTACTAGGGTACCATTGTCCTTGTGCCAAGAGAGCATAATTGTTTGCTGTTAGAGGAGGTACTAGAGAGTTATTATTGATGTTGCTTTAAGCAAGAAATTGCAATGCAGAGATGTTTGCATACTGTGCCGCTTGTAGTTCAAGTTCAGGTTTATTGCAGGAAAACTCAGTTGAGCAAGCTCATTCACAATGAGGTCCTTTGACACAGACAGGTAGTTACAGATTGCATAATCGAAAAAACAGTACAAATTCAAGTACAGAATTATGGGCAAGAATTAACATGTTGCAAAAAAATGACAATGACATAGCAAAATACAAGTACAGAAAAAAGGTACAAAGTGCTTGTTTCGAAGTATCAAGGCAACTAATTTCTAGGTAAGTAAGAGGAATCAGTGGGCTAGGGTTAGAGCAGTGAGCTACGATTTAGAAGCAGCTGCATGTATCTTTTATTCTGTTGCAGCGAACCTTTTATATAGGCTGACAGGGACAGTACCGGGAGGCTTCAGTATGCCTTGGAGCTGGTTCCAGATAGTTGAGAGTATGCTCGATATGGCCCGCTTGCTGATTGAGGTGCGAGTTCTAGGTACATCGAGGATGAGGAGGTCATTTTTCTTAAGATAGTAGGTGCTATGGAAAATATGGAAAGGGGCTGTGAGATCGTTCAGGAGTAGCTTAAGAGTCCACATACCAGCATGAAGCATGCGTCTAGTTGAGAGTGATGTCCAGCCAGCGGCTAGGTACAAATCGCAATTCTGGGTCCGGTAGGGTAGGTTTGTCACGAACTGTATGACACCGTGGTAGAGGACGTCTAGTTTGTTGAGTCCTGAGGCCACTGCGGAGGAATAGATTAGATCTCCATAGACGAGTAGTGGCAAGAAAGTGGCCTGGACCAGCCTAGTTCTGGTATCCAGTGGTAAGAGGGACTTGCTACGGAAGAAGAAACCTAGCCTAATTTTTAGCCTCTTTGCTAGATCGTCGAGGTGGTTATGAAAGGAAAGCTTGTTGTCTAGCCACATACCAAGATATTTGAATTTGGAGTTGATTTCAAGTGGTTTACCTAGGGAGGTAGTGATGAATTCTTTCTGCGTGTTTGCAAGGGAAGTGGAGGTGGTGTTTGGGGAAAAGATCGTGGCCTTATTTTTCTTTGCATTGAGGAGTAGTTTGGCATTGATTAGGTTGATTTCTAGTTGTGCAAAGTCGGCTTGAGGTATATCCCTCACTTCAGCCAGTGTAGGGCCTGATGTATATAGTACAGTATTAGCAAAGAAATGCAGATGGGACTGGGATACATGTGCGTCAAGGTTATTGATGTACAAGGAGAAGAGGATGGGGACCTAATATGGAACATATCCAGTAATAATTCTTGTGACTGGTGACATGCAGTTTGAGGCGCTGCATTTTCCTTGCTGATTTTGTTACTATTTTTGGAATGCCCCAGTGTTGTCAGACATACATTCATGTGCATGTCCAGGATGCTTTTGGTTACATTTTTGATAGTTTCCAAAACTGTTGAATCATAGATAACGGATCGCTTTCTGGTGACCGGAAGAAAATGGACACATGAAGAAGTAGCTGTTGCTGAAGTCAGTGAAGTACCAGTTCCTCAAGCAAAGCGCTAGGCCAGAAGGTATGATGACGACTACTTGAAGATGGGATTCACTTGGATCAGGACCAGTAAGACACCCTGGCAATGTGTAATATGTGCTGATGTTCTGGCACAAGTCAGCATGCGATCCTGCAAGCTTTGACAGCATTTGGAAACTAAGCATTCCAGCCTTGTTTCTAAACCACTGGAATTTTTTCAAAGAAAGCTGCATAAACTGAGGGGCCAAAAAAACTGGTTGAAAGGCATGGCACTTTGCCTACTAAAGCTGTGGATGCCTCATATTGTGTCATTGCAAACTGCAAAAGCAGGGAAACCACACAACACTGGCAGGCAATTACTACTTTCTGCCGCAAAAGACGTGCTCAGTAATTCTGGGAGAGAAGGCAGCAGTGCAGCTGGATGCTATCCCCCTCTCTCCAATGACACAGTTTGCTGTCATATTGAGGACACGTTTACTGATGTTAAGAAACCGATACCGGACTCTGTTCGGCAAAGCTCATACTTCTCACTACAGATTGATGAATCCACTGACATTGCTTATGCTGCACAGCTCCTGGTTTATGTCTGTTATAAACAGTTCACCCTGTGTCTCCCTGGGTTCCCTTATTTTCTTCTTTTTAAATATTTGTTCCAGAGGGGAGTAGACCACAACTGGATCCATATATACAGGTCAAAAAATTTGTGGAACTCAACCCCCAATAATGTAAATTCAAATACTCCAAATCAGTTTTAAATCTATTTCTTTTTATTCCAGCACTCTTGTAATTCTCTCTCTTTAAATGTTACATTTCAGAACCATCTTGTTCCTTCTTCAGACAGAGTACTGAGCTGCTTTCTACTTTCAGTTCCTCTAATAAATCTCTGGTACACTAGACAATTCATGTACTGAGCTGCATTTTTTTACTGAGTTGCCATGTAATGAGCTGCATAAATTGAAACAAAATAGAATATGTATTAATTTCTATGGCTCTTTTCCTCTTTTCTCAAAATAACACTAGCAATGGAAATAAATATTAAATATATTTCATAGGCAGGGGGAACACACCTGCTAACTCAGCACTGTTCGCTTGCCTGGTAATTATCTCGTCCTGTTTTATTTTAAGACCTCAGGTAGAAAACCCTGTAAAATAACAATCACATAAGCCATAAAAATAAAACACTTTCTACTTTCTCACATTCCTACATTAGTTTGTTTTCATTATTTTTTTTTTGTGTCAATTTTTTGTATTCTCCTTCACTGCCTACCCAAACTGTCTCCAGGGATTGCTCAGCTGCAGCCATGATCCCACCCGCTTGAAGTCCTTCATCTCTGCCACCGGTGGCCACCTCTCCTCCACTACCCGATCACCCTACCCCCCGGCTCTGAATCCCCCGAGGTGGGACTGCCCACTCCTTCTGGTGCTCTATCATAATGTAATGGAGTGAGCAAGCAGGGAAGAGAGCCGGTGGCTTGGATGGAAGGACCCGGCACTGGGTGTGGTTGACCAGCCCCCGAACTCCCCTTCACCTACTGGGAGGCAGGGCCATCTTTCTTGTTCCACCCCATGGAGCGGACGTGCAATGGTGTCAGCACGCACACACAGTACAATTAAAAATCGCCTGGTACTTCAGGGTTCATTTGTGCATTTCTTTGTGTCTTTTTTTCTGTAACAGAATCAATGGCTACTTAGTTTCCAGGGTTTTACTACATTATTTTAACACCTTGCATTCCATTTAGAACAGTGAACGTTAATTATTACCTTCTCTGAGTTCCTTCCAACTTGTTTAAAACCATTCGTTAATTCTTCTGTGACCAAGGAACTCCTCAACTTTCCAAAAGGGTCTTGTTAAGTTTAAACGTGCCGCCATTATACCAGGAGACCAAACCACTGTGCTTGTCTCAGCCTTCTTACTGAAGATCTAGGAGGGGCCGGGCCAAGGGTGAACATGCCCACTGAGCATGATTATGTCACGTGGTGATGTCACCCTGGGTGGCCTGGTCACTATGGAAACTGCTCTCAAACAGTGTAAAAGTGTTTGTTTGAGAAGCTCTCCAGTTATTTCTTGGGTCCGTTTCACTTTTCAAAGCGTTGCTCAATATCTTAAATACCTATGCATTTCCTTCATCCAATTCCACAACCAGTTTTAGTACACTTTAACTCTCCTGGGTCAGGGTTAGGGTAATAGACATCACGGATGAGGATTTATTTCAATAAAATCAACTGTAGTCAGAGGGGGTGGATGCTTATCTTTAGAATATGGGTTGCAAGGAGCACTTGTATGTGGACCCTTAAATCCAGTTATCGGAGTGGAGAGATATATAGAGAATATGTTTAACCAAGGTTATGGGGGTGGATAAATTAATGGGTGGGGGATATATTATGTCTGTTATGCCACACAGACAGAAGTCCTGGAAGAGTTTCTGTTTTGCCAACCACTGCCTGCACGAGCAACTGGGGAAGAGCTGTTCCACATGATGAATAACTTCATTGTGGAGGAAGGTCTTGACTGGAGCTGACGTGTGGGAATTTGTAGCGATGGAGCATGGGCAGTGACTGGAAGACACAGTGGGATGGTCGCAAGGCTGCAAGCAGTGGCTTCTAATGCTGTGTGGAATCACTGCATGATCCACTGAGAAGCACTAGCAGCCAAGAGGATGCCAGCTGATCTCCAGAAAGTGTTTCCAGAAGCTGTGAAAGTAGTGAACTTTATCAAGGCATGGCCAGTAAAAGCAAGAATTTTTGCTTTGCTGTGCTGTATGAGGAGATGAAAGCAAACTACAAACAATTACTTTTGTATACAAAGGTCCGTTGGCTATCCGGGGCAAAAGTGCTAACCCATCTCTTTGAATTGTGTGACGAAGTTTGTATTTTCCTTGCTGTCTGTGGCTCTGCACTTGTTGAAAATTTCCACGATTCACGATGGCTTGCCTTGCTGGCATATTTAGCGGATGTTTTTGACCGACTGAACACACTCTGTGCCTCACTTCAAGGTCGGGACACCAACATGTTCATGGTAAGGGACAGGATTGAGGCATTTTGTCAGAACCTCCAACTATGGTCTTCAAGACTGCAGCAGGGACTGGTTTCCTCATTTCCCACGCTGGAGGATTTTCTGCAGGAAAATGAGCTTTCCATTGACCAAGTCCAGATGATCATTTCAGAACACTTAAGTAGGCTGTAAGAAAAGTTCTGTAATTATTTCCCTGAATACAATCAAGAGGAGTGTAACCAGCGGATAAGGAATCCATTCATTTTTAAACCAAGGTCTGTGGACAGCCTATCATTAAGAGAGCAGGAAAGCCTTATTGACCTGGCTACAGACCCAACACTGAAGGCCTCTTTTGGACAGCTGCTACTTGCTAAGTTTTGGCCGTCACTGGGATGTGAATTTCCAGAATTAAAACAATGAGTGCTGAAAGTCCTCCTGCCTTTTTCATCGACCTATCTCTGTGACTCTTGATTCTCTGCACTGGCTGCCATTAAAAAACAAAGTACAGGTCCCGCCTCAAGTTGAAGACGACTTGCACCTCTACCTCTCGACAGTGCAATGTCAAATCCAGCAACTGACTGCAAAAAGACAGACTCACAGGCTCCCTTCAGCTGACTGATTTTAAAAATATCCAGTACATTTGGTGCTGCCTTTTAATTGACTTTTAATTGCTGTTTTGCATAATAGTTGTGATGTACAGTTCTGCGCTCCCCTGGGTCCTCTTCCTGTATAGGTTCTGCTTGTCACTGCCCACTTCCTGCCTGACCTGACTAGAAGACAAAAAGAAAAAGCTTATTTCTCTTACATCTGCCTGGAACAGATCGTCTTCTTCTAAATTTGAATAATTATGTACTCTTTCTTCTGTCCACTGACACGCACGTGGATATCGTTGGCTGCCAACACTGCGGGACACTATTCAATGGTCACGTCGCCTGAAGGCAGGGCTGCTGTCCCATATGCTCAGAGATATGTCACCTCAGGGCTCAGCTCCAGGATGCATGGGGTGAGATCAGCATCCTGTGTAACCACCTACAGGGAAACATTTATTTTAGGAGTGCACCTCCACATCGCCGACACCAAACTAGCACACCTCTCCCCCAGAGAATGACCAGGCCTGGGGGATGGCAACTGGTTGCGGGAAAAGAGGGCAGTGCTCAGGCAATTCTCCCAAACCAACAAAGTACTCTAAACACAGCAAACAGGTACACACCTCTTGCGTCCATACCATCCATAATGACAGAGGATGTCTCTGGCCAAAGGAATGCCAAATGCAACAGGATAGCAAAACAACATCATAAACAAAACCTCAGCAGGAAAGAAATCATAATCATAGGGGACTCCATTATTTGCAGTATGGACCTCCACCTGAGGCAAAACAAATGTGCAGATGTGCAGGTCAGATGTCTCCAAGGAGCATCCCCTTGGAGGGACACTGGCTGAATAATCAACATATTTAAAAAGGAAGAAGAGGGCTCAAACATCCTGGTCCACCTAGGGACCAGTGACCTTGCTAGCCAGTTGGTTGAGGAGGTTAAGGAGCACAGTGCACAGCTCGGTGAGAAACTGGTTTAATTTTCATTCAGCATTGCATTCTCTGAGATTCTGCCTGTTTGGGAAAAGGTGAATAACAGGCAGAAAATCAAGAGAGAAAGAGATACGTGAGCTCAATGCATGGCTCAAGGACTGGTGCCACACAAAGGGGCACCACTTAGTTGGAAACTGGGGCAACTTCTGGGAAAGGGGGTTCTTCAAATTCAATGGCCTCCACCTGACTAAAGAGGGAGTCAGAGCACTGGGCCAGAAATTTGACGTCCACATAGGACATTTAAACTAGCGGGAGGAGAGGACAGTAGCTCTAGGAGAAGCACACATAGAGCCCGCTGTCTTCCCCCTCCAGCTAGCACCAAATCTACACATTCCAGGATAGCAAAAGCAGATAGCCGGGAACATAAAACCCTTTCCAGCTCTAGCGTTGACCATCACAATGGAAAGGGAGGAACCATAAACAGGGAATGAGGCAGACAAAACAGAATATAAACAGAAACTAAAAGAGACAGGAAAAGTGATAAGAAATGCAAAGGCTAAAACAGAGGTTAGGAGAACTTAGGAAGTAAAAAAGGGTAACAAAACCTTTTACAGGTACATACATGAAAAAAGGAAGACCAAAAGGGGCATTGTTAGAATCACAAAAAAAGATGGACAAACCACAGAGCAAGACTGGGAGAAGGCAAAGACTCTCAATAAGTACTTCTGCTCAGTCTTCACACAGGTAGCAGATGGTAGTGGACCAACAGTAGGCATAAAGAAGTGTCTGATTGAAGGAATAGACATAGGTCCCTTCACAGAGGAAAGGGTCCAGGAGGAAATAGACAAGTTAAAGGTAGATAAAACTATGGGGCCAGATGGGATACACCCAAGAATACTGAAAGAACTAGGGAGGGGACTGGCAGCCCCCTTAGCAGTGCTCTTCAGCAAATCATTAAGGAGCGGTGAGGTGCCGGAGGATTGGAAGAGTGCAACAGTAGTACCACTCCACAAGAGTGGAAGCAAGGAACAGCCAGGTAACTACTGTCCTGTTAGTGTAACATCAGTCATGGGAAAGCTGATGGAGTCCCTGCTTAAGGAAAGAATCATAGCTTTTTTAGAGCAAGCTGGTCAGCTTGACAAAAATTAATACGGTTTCATGGCAGGGATATCCTGCCAGATAAACCTGGTTGATTTTTTCAATTGGGTCACAAAAACGGTGGATCAGGGTGGGGCAGTGGATGTGGTTTACTTGGACTTCAGCAAAGCTTTTGACTCTGTTCCGCACAGGAGACTAGTCAGAAAACTGGAGAACATGGGAATTGGGCCTGAGGTTACAAACCGGGTCAGAAACTGGTTACATTGGAGAACTCAGAGAGTATTAGTAAATGGCAGTCTGTCTGTGGAGGGCAGGGTGACTAGCGGGGTTCCGCAGGGCTCAGTTCTAGGGCCAATCCTCTTCAACATATAAATCAGCAACATTGTTAATGAACTGGAGGGAAAGATGTGCCTGTTTGCAGATGACACCAAAATCGGCAACAGGGTAGACGCAACAGAGGGACAGCAAAGCATGGAAGTTGATCTCCGAAAACTGGAGGAGTGGTCCAAGACCTAGCAATTGAAATTCAGTGCCAAAAAATGCAAGGTCATGCACCTGGGAAAGCGTAACCCAGGGAAACTGTACTCAATGGGAGGGAAGCAGCTGGTAGCTACCAGGCAGGAGCGAGACCTAGGGATGATCATATCAGATGACCTCAAGGTCAGTAGACAATGTGAAAAGGCAGCACTAAAGGCTAGTGGTATCCTGGGATGCATAGTGAGGGGCGTCATGAGCAGAAGGCATGAAGTATTGGTCCCTGATCAGGCCTCACCTGGAGTACATTTCTGTAGGCCACACCTCAGGAAGGACATAGATAGGCTGGAGAAGGTACAGAAAAGAGCAACAAAGATGGTGCAGAGCTTGCATCAGAAACCGTACGAGGCAAGACTGGATGACCTTAAATTATACTCCCTAGAACAACACAGGAATTGTGTGGACATGATAGAAACATTCAAATACCTTAAGGGGGAAGTAAACATTGCAGGGGTCTCTCAAATTGTGAAAGCCCATAAAAAGATATTTCAAATAATGTATGGAACTTCCTTGGAGGTGTCAAGAGTCCTAAGATATGAATATTTAAATAGTATGTAATTCAAAACAAGGCAGCAGCCATTTCATGGGATCATGAGACAGACAGTGATGTCACTGAGGGGCAAGTTGTAATTAACAACATAGAGCTGGCCCCTCAATGGTATCACTTCCTGTTTTAAGATTACTTGAAATGGCTGCTGCTTTGTTTTGATTTACAGATAATTTGATAGTCATATCTCAGGACTCCTGAAACCTACAGCTAAGCCTAGTACCTCGTTTGAATGGTCTTGTCTTGTGCTTTCACAATTTGAGTGACCCCTGCAGTGTTTACTTCCCCTTTAAAGGCAACAACAGGATGCATGTGCAGAACCTCTTTCAGATAAAGGACTACAGCGGGACTAGAAGGCACAACCTTCGACTTAAGGGAGGAAAGTTCAGAAGTAATACGAGGAAATTCTTCTTCACAGAGCATGTTGTGGAACCATGGAATAGCTTGCCCGAGGGGTGGTGGAAGCCAAGAGAGTGGGGAATTCAAGCGGTATGGGACAGACACTGTGGGATACACAAGCAGGCAGCTAAGTAGGGGTGTAGGAAGTCAAGGGCAGACTTGATGGATCGTACGATCCCCATCTGCCGACAACTTCTATGTTTCTCAGTATCAGAGTTCATTTTGCCTGTTTTGTGATTGCGCATGAAATTCATTATCCATTTGCAGTGTATGCTACTGTGCTTGAGACTTGGGGAGGCCTGGGCTTTTTCCCAGAACTGTAGGGGAGTCTAACTTGGCAAAGTCTGAGAACCCCTGATCTAGATACCTATTCCTCCCCTTCCCCCCTTTAATGTTCCCTTCAATGTTATTAATCTCTTCTGGTGAATAGGATGTTTATATTTTTTTCCATTCCACTTTTTGCCCGTCTCCTTGCCCCTACCTGCCCAATAGTTACGTTTTACTTTTCATTATTTCCTGCCTCAATTTATTCTTTTACGGACCTACACGTTGGGTTGTTTTACCTCCATTCATCTGTGGTGAAGAGTTTGTACAGTTGGCTTTCTTTTTGCTTGACTAGCTTTTTATAGTATTTGTTTAGGATATCGTTCACAGTTAATGTTTTCTCTGTGTTTACAGGTTGTTGGTTTGAACTTACTGTATTGTACTCTATTCCTTTTGGTGTTCTCAGTTTTATCCTTCAGCACGTATCTGATTTTTGCTACTGATTTTATATTTTTATATTCTTAATAAAAAGTTTTACGTTTAAAAAAAAAAATTAATATTCGTAATAACATATTCAGTGGATTATAATTATTATTTCTGTATTAAACATATAAAACACAATGGAACAGCCACTGATGTCATCAGTCACCTATTAGTTTCATGTTTTGTTTACAGTTTGCTTACCCTGGAGAACAGGATCTTGCTGCTTATGTCTAATTAACAGCTTGGTACACTGACACACTCAGAGGGGAGGCTGGCAAAACTTACAGAGAGGCTGAGCATTAGGTCTTTGATCTGGATGATTATACAGTAGCTGTACTTTCATAGTTTCCTCCTTAGCATAAACAGGCCCTCTTCCTACGTACAAAATGTCAAGCTAGTTTGATTACTAAATACCCCCCCCGCCACAGCAGTAGTTTATCCAAAAAAGGCAAGCAGTCAGGAAGGTGATTCTCGCATGCCACTGGATGACAGAGCGTACCCCACAGTGGCACACTGGGGGAATCCTATGTTAGACTGCCTCAAACTAGAAAAGACACAGTATCATGTTTTTGGGGAACCGCCAATATAATGAGATATGGCACCACCTTGAACGAGTTCTAGAACAAGGGCTGTTCCCTGGGTAAATAGCACTACTACCCCTTTATGGGGTAATGGTACAATTCATCCCACTAACTGATCAATGTCACAGTTGCATGTTATGACCTGCTAGACATATGGTTACAGTTGTGACGCTCTGCCCCCTTGCTTATGATTACTGTATGATATCTGTAAAAGAAATAAATGATCTGTGTATGAAATTTTCTCCCCCCCCAGTCAGCAGTGTGTGAGACTTGGCCTTTAACTTTCAAAGTGTCAGTGAGGCTGTCATTAAACAGACCAGAGAAAACCTGATTAAAGGTTTCCTGATTTTGTCTTAATTAGAACTTTTGGACCAGCTGCCAGGATATAAGCCTCGTAAACGTGTATGGTTCCTGCAGTAAAAGGCCAATTAGGTCCCAGAATTTTGTCAGAAGTCATAAAACTTGAGATCACACTAGCAACAGGAAGTCAGCTGAGGGACATCAAAGAGAGATGCTTGATCAAAGGATGTCACGTGGGAAATGTTTTTTTGCCGGTGTTCACATTATTTAAAATACATCCTTGTAGATAATTTTGTTATGAATTAACTCCAAGGGAAGGTCTAACTGACATCTCAGAAGGGGAGGGGAGATGCCCCCCAAAATGAAACATTGTATCTGGGGAATGTGTCATATCATCTTGGGCTCTGAGACAGAAAGTTCTCTCTAATTTAAACGCACTTAAAAAGGTAATACATAGATAACAAAGATCTTAAGTATTGTGGTAGGAGTCTGTGTTCTATAATTTTCCCATTTTCTTTTGTGACTGTGAGCTTATGCGATTTGTTCTGTATTTTATTTTACAATTTTTTGTAAACAACATTTTCTTTAAAATACTGCCTGTGTCACCTCAGTCATTTTTGCATGCCATTACTGAACCGAGATTAAGTCTGGCAGCTGTAAGGGCTTGCATGGTGTTACTAAGCTGGAAAAATGTAATACCTGGGTCTCATATAGCATTTTAAAAGGGTTTATTTTGGAATCCTGGCTGGGTGCCCCTGGTGAAAGATTGTACTGCAGTCCCGAAGAGGGTACATATCTGAGCCTGTACATTGGGTATGCTAGCATAAGGGTCACAGTTTGAATCCCCCCAGAACTCAAGGTTCAGACCCAAAGCAGACAGGAGGGTTACCCTGTCTGTTACCTGTTCACACTATTGCGCTCTGAGGTTGGCACTGTGGGAGCAGAGAGCCTTGACCTGCGGAGTGCGTTTGTGACAACAGTCAAATAAAAGAAGTGGAAATAATGCTAATACGAAATGTCACTAAGTATAATGTAATGCATTTTCAATAACTCTGACTACCTGTGCATAATATGTTTTATATGACTGGAAGCACTCAATAAACAAAAGAGCAAATGTTTTGTATGCAGCTGTGTACAAGGACGTATGTCTACATACACCACTGCCCTCACCATGGCAATTAAAAAAAAAAAAAAAATAAGATAATGCATTCTTGGCAGTCAATCAGAGCAAAGTTTCATTATGTAAACTGAGAGTGGCTTAAAGATGTTTTTGTTCTAATTGACTGAGCCAAAAACTCCTTAGCTTAACCTTCCCCCCATTAAAGTGTAGTTAGGGTAATATAAAGGCAGCTGCAGCTCATTCTCCAAGCCATTTCAATACTATGTAGCGTGAGACAAAAATGCAGTAAGTTTGCTCTGGTGTGATTTCCCCTTGCAGAATCCATGTCTGACCACCATATCCAACTAATTTTTTATTTTTTTTTGTGAGTTTTCAACAGTTCTGCTTCTTATGGGTTGTATCCATCATTTTCCCTGGTAAAAATGTTAAGGAATTATTTGTTCGCTTTTTTTTTTAAAGAGTTCTGATTACAGCAAGTTAGTTTTTATTTATTTTATTTGTATTTCTGATGACACCTTTGAGCCGAGGGTTCTTTTACAAAGGTTCCACGTCAAAGCAATAAGGACAATAAGGTACAAAACATAACATGATCATTACAATGGAACTTACAAAAAAAAAAAGACAAATAAGGTTACAATAATAGCAGCCAAAGGCATTGTCAAGGAATTGTGTTGCGAGTTAATTATACAGTACAAGTCATAGGCGGCTCAGTGAAGCTTTGTTAGGAGTGGGTTAGTGGGAAAAGAGAAAGAAGAGTGGTGGTGAGGGGGTGGTATGGGAGACAGAGAGAGGGAGGAGGAGAGGAGAAATAGGGAGGCATATCGTTGGGTATGTGGTAGATGGGAAACAGCAAGGGAGGAGGAAAGGGGGGATGAAAAAGAAAAGGAGACAGATTCATCCTGTACCCAGTAATGGGGGGTAGGAGACGAGGAGGAGCTAAGGCAGTGAGGACTAGTAATGCATTTGTTCTTTGCTGCAACTGGCCATTTGATTGCATGTAAAGTTATTTTTGAGGGATGAGGGCATGGCAAGATTTTCTTCAGCCGAATCCCTCTCGAAGTCCCAGTAGAATGATCACTAGCCTGGTACATCCCATTCTGTTCCTGGCTGCTCTTTGGATAAAGATGTATGGGGTCAACAGAAACCATAACCCCAATCCCTTCGGTGCATCAGAAACCCAAAAGTCCCTTTGGGAGCTATCACAGTCTATTACCATGCACACACAAAAACGGAGGTTATAATGGCATGTATGCAGTTCACTATCCACACTCTGGTAGATTCCTGGAACAGGCAAATCCATCGAATGTTTTCAAGCTAAGCTCCTCCCACCACCCGCTCTCTCTCTCTCTCTATATATATATATATATATATATATATATATATATCTATCTCCACTGGCTCTCCTCCATGACATTAGATCTCTCTAGCCACTGTATTTAAGTACATTTTCCAGCTCCGACTTCACGACACACTCGACAATGGAAGAATGGAAACCCGATTTAAATTCTGTACCTGGTGCCGATAGAAGATGTTGGTCATGAATTCACATGCCATGTGCACGTACAGCCTTGGCATGCAGCACGACGAGTCAGGGTTGCGGCTTTGTCAGGCGATGCTGCCATAATCCATCGAGAACCATAAGGCTAGACTTTCCCTTGGTTGAACATCTCAACATGATCAAAAGGTTGCAAAAAGGCCTCAGCAGCTGCTGGGTCAGCTTCCCAGCTTGCAACCATGGAGGAAGAGGTGGTAGCTGCTGTGGTGAGTTTACCCTCGGTTTCGATGCTGCTTCTGGCTGAGGCCAGTGTGCTTGGCCCTCCAGACCTTAAGGGGAAAGCTCATCTCACCATGGTTAAAAAAACACAAGCACCACTGGAGCAGATTGTAGGATCAGGAAAGAATGCATTCCTTCTGTGTCTTTGACTCCCAGAACCGCTGGATCCTGATCAAGCTGCATTGGGTTGAGGGGAAGGTTGAGAGCATTATGACCCAAACTCCGGTTAAGCAGGTAGTCTAGATTTGTCTCAAGCCTGTCAACCAGTTGTCGGATGAGCTAGATGAAGAGTTGATCTCCCAGACCCTGGTGGTCCTGGTCCTCATCCAGGAGTATATGGGCCAGTTGGTGTCTCTGGTTGGGTCAACTCGGGAGCAGCCTCAGCCGGTGGGGGTGCCACCAAAGCCTCTCCTGCTGAATATGGCAAGGCATGTGGTCTACCATGTCCTGCCGGAGGACCTGACTCACAGTGAACCTTGGGTCAATGGTCGAGGTGCTCATGCACTCAATCTCACTTGACTAAGACACTGCCATCGACGCTCCTCAGGCTAGTAAAGGCATTGATGTAAGATGCGTTGATGCTATGAGATGCTTCTTTGGCAGCAGTGGACTATCTCTGGGTGGGGTAGGGCTCTTTCTCGTGAGCCAACAGCCTCTTTGCGTATGCCTGTGATGCCCATGCCAGGCACGTCTTTGCTTCTGCTTCTCCACCAGTCAGGGTGAAACTGTCTCCACCACAGCCCCTGGTGCGTTCTTCTGCCAAGGAATCCTGTGCTGTCGCTGGCTTGCCAGGTTGGCTTTCAGTGGAAATCACCCAGTTCTAAGACTTTAGGGTGGTCCACTGCAGTAAATTGTTGAGGGCCATTTCTGAAGAGTCCTCTGACTACTCCAAGAGGTCATCCATGTTTTCCTTGAGGACTTGTACATTTGACCATGGATTGGTTGAGCTGACCACTGACCATGGGGCAGTGTCATTTGGAGTTCTACTCTGCTTCATATCAAAATCCATGAATGTGTCCTCGTTGACAGTTCAGAAAAGGATGGAATACCCCTTCATTGACATTCCTGACAGGCACGACTCCCCAGAGGGTTGCCATTCCCATGGCTGAGGCCATTCTGGGAGCTGCCCTGGAGTTCTGGCAGCATCCAATATCCTGCCAGGCACTCTCTACCTGTGAGGTCCACAAATCTGCGGTCCCTACTGGATCCCTTTCAGTGTTCTGTGACCATCCTTTGGCCAAAGTTCTGGTATCAGTCTCGGCCTTCAGAAGTCTAGTGGCCAGGGGAAATAGATAAGTCTCCAAACAGAGTCCAAGAAGATTGACCTTGCACTGAAGAAGATCTGTGCTGCTGTGTCTCTGTCTCTCCATCAGGCTAGTTATGCCATGAAGATGGCCAGCTTTGGTCATTTCATGATGGGAGTATTGAACAAAGTCTTCCCTCTCCTCCCTGCTGACAAGCAGTTGCCGGTGAAGTTAATCAGAGACCAGGATCATTTGCTGGCTAAGTATTAGCTACAAATGGCCTTGTGCATGGATGACTCCTGTACCTGTGTTGTAGCAGTGGCCATCTTGATATGTTGCAGGGTGTAGCAATGGTTTTACACCTCATAATACATTGCACTTTTTCATTTGTTTTTATTGTATATATGATACATATTTGCAATATTCTTGTAATGTATTGTATATATTTTGAAAAACATCCTGTATTTTATTGTATTTATTGTTCTGTATTCTTGCTACATTTTTTCCACTTCTCCCTCCCCGGGTCGCACCTGGGAACGAGCTCCAGCTCAGTGTGCCTTTCCCGGTTACCAAAATTTTAAATTAAAATAAAAACTCCTTCATGGTGGATGCTAAGCACAAACTGCTGATTCCCCTTCTTGGGTACAGACCTCTTTGGCTCTGGGGTGGTAGGACACCTCACCAGGACTGAGAAGCCCACTGCCACCCTATACTCTGTGGCTTCATACCAGAAGGCCCATAAGCCCAAAAAGAAGGACTTACAATATAAGTCCTTTCAGCCACAGCAAACTTGGCAGCAGCCTCAGTAGGAGCAGTATCGGCATTGGCATCCAAACCCAAATTCTGCAGTGGCCAGGGGTCAAAACAGGGAAGAGGCTGGGGCAGTGGTGCTTCTCCAGCCCCTACAGCAGGAGTCTTCTCCAAAGCTGCACGGTGACAGGTTGTGTTAGAAGTGTTAGGCAGAGGGTTGCCTCTGACTTTAAGGCTGTCCCTCCTTAGTGTCTCCACACTCCTTGGGAGTTCAGGGTGTGGCTGGACATGCTGTTCGCGCTTAGGGAAGACATTGCTGAGCTCCTCAAAAAAGTGGCAATAGCCCATGTCCCATATGCCCTGGCCAGTCATGAGTATGTGTCCAGGAACTTCCTGGTCCCGAAGAGGATGAGAGGCTTGCACCCCATATTGCATCTGCACGATCTGAACTGGTTTATGCGGGGGGGGGGGTTCAAATTCTGCGTGGTCACTCTGAACCAGGTCATACCATTTCCGGAACAGGGCATGTGGTTATGATCCCTGGACCTCCAGAAAGCATTGTTCCACATCCCAGTTCATCTGTCCCATTTCAGATACCTTCGAGTTCTGCAGAGGGGGTACTGTACCATTTCCAGGTCATGCTGTTTGGTCTCTCATCCACACACAGGGTCTTCACTAAGTGCATGGCAGTGATGGCAGCCTTTTAGTAAAGCAGGGTTATCAGGTTGTATCCCTACCTGGAGGACTGGTTAATAGCCGAGTTGTCCAAGGAGATCATCAAGCAGTCCAGAGATCCGGCCCTCCAGAACTGTTGAGATTTGCCAATCTGAACAAGCCAGAGCTGGTCCCTTCACAGGTGATCAAGTCCATTGGGGCGAAACTAGACTCCCTGCAGGCCAAGGCCTGCCTCCCTGTGGAAAAGGCACTGGATTTTGCCTCCTTTGCCTGACCATTTCAAGTTGGGCTTTCATGCTTTGCCCAGAACTTCCAGTGGCTGCTGGGGTACATGGCATCCTCCACCAGCCTGATTCATTTTGCACACTGGTGGATGCGCCACCTGCAGTGGAGGTTGGACCGCCAGTGGTCTCAGCGCCTAGGTCACGTGTACCAGCTGATCATCATGACCCAGTTAATGTGGGATGCCCTCTAGTGCTAGCTGGACCCACAACATCTGGAGGAGGGAATGCTGTTTGTCTGCCCAGAGCCATCCGTCACTCTCACGATGGATGCCTCTGTGGTAAGGTGCGGAGCACAACCTAGGTGACCACAAATAGGTTCGGATCAGCCACAGGAGTCCCATCAATACTTCAGCTTGCTGGAGCTCCTTGCAGTATGCTTTACACTGTGGGAATTTGTTCCTCTGATCAGGGGTCACGTAGTGCAGGTCCAGATGGACAGCACCACAACCATGTGTTGCCTGAACAGGCAGGGCAGAATGCACTCTCTTCTGCTGCTGTATAGGAGGCTGTCTGCACCTGGACTGTCATGCGCAGCCCAGGTACAGATCACCTGGTGATTCATGTCGCAGGAGTGACGAGTCAACTGGCATTCACTCTCAGCCAGATCAAAGAGACATCACATGAGTGGTAAGCTGACTGTTCTCCTGGGAGAACAGAAAGCTGAGGCTGTTCTCTGCCCACACCCCCATAGTCCAGGACACTGTTGGAGGATGCCTTCACCAGGCTGTGGACCCTAGGCCTCATGTACACCTTGCCTCCCTTCCCCTTGTTCCACAAGGTGGTGGTCAGGGCCTGAAAAGACAAGGCATGGATGATCCTGATTGCACCAGACTGACCCAGACAGTTCTGGTACCTGATCTCCTCAGCCTCAGCAGCATGCTTCCATGGTGGTTGTCTTTGGGCCCAGATCTGCTGACCAGGCAACAGGGGAAGGTCCTGCACACAAACCTTCATTCCCTGCACCTCTTGGCTTGGTTCTTGAGTTACTAGAGTTCCAGGCTTTGGGTCTTCGGTTGATGTCCTCCACGTTGTGGAGGCATCCTGTAAGTGGTCAACTCACAAATGCTGCACAGTTAAGTGGAAGAGGTTCTTGATCTGGAGCCAAAGTAAGGAGCTTGATCCCCTTGCCTGCCCCATGGCAAATAACCTCAGCTACCTCTGGTCCCTCTTCCAGTTGGGCCTGCGAACAGCGACCCTTAATGCGGAACTGGTAGCTGTCTCTCCATACCGGGCAGGGGCTGGTAGGCCAATGGTGGCCCAGAGAAGGTGGTTGGGTGCTTTTTCAAGGGTGAGGACCACCTGTCTCCTCCCTTGTGTGAGCCTTTGCCATCTTGGGACCTACTGCTGGTGCTGGCTATGCTCATGGGCAAGACATTTAAGCCTATGTACAGTTGTGAGATGTTTCACCTGTTGTGAAAGGCCATCTTTTTGGTGGCCATAACATCAACAAGAAAGATCAGGGAGCTCCAGGTGCTGTTGGGGAGGTCTGCTTACCTGGTCTTCCTCAAGGACAGGGTCAGCCTTTGCCCTCACCCAAAGTGCCTCCCAAAGGTTGCATCAGAGTTTCAGGTGAACCAGGTGATTTACCTTCTGGTATATTTTATCAGCCCTACTTCGGAGGCCGACGTAGGCTCCATACCCAGGACCTACGAAGAACTTTTTGTACTTCAAAGAGTGCATGGCTGGAGTGCATAGTGAGGCTCGTCAGCTGTTTGTAACCTACACAGAAGTTGCATCTAGCAGACTGGTAGCTAAGTGGACAGTTGCCAAGTGGATTACATCCTGCATTGACCTCTGCTATAAGTTGGCTAATAGGGAGCTGCCCATGGGGCTTAGGGATCATTCAACAAGATGTACTACTGCCTTGGTGGCTGCTTCCAGGGACATCCATATCCAGAAGATCTGTAGGGCATCAACCTGGAGTAAAGCACACACCTTCATTTCCTATTACAGGATCGATATATCATGTCTCATCAGGATGTTGCTTTTGGATCTTTGGTTCTCCAATCCCAGTTTGCCAAATAGGGATGCCTGCCTTGCTCCTTCCTCCTAGAGGAGGGTTGGAGTCTGTCGCATTGTGGCTAGTGAACTGTATCCACGTCCTTAAAAATACAGGTTACTCACCTCCACCTATAACCATAGTTGTAGGTGTGGTATGCAGGTTACAGCCACACAGCTCACCAGGCCTAAGCTTAGCTTGAAGATGCCCAACAGATTTGCCTGTTCCAGGAAATTGCCAAAGTACGGATGTGAACTATATACCACCCCTAGAACTACGGTTATCTGTGAGTGACCTATGTTTACAAACCTCAATGGAGAAATAGTGGGGTATTTCCAAAGGATGCCGATCCCAAAGAGTAATCCTGAAGCAGGCAGAAGAGTGCCAAACACACTGTTGGTGCCTTAGACAGGTAGTTCACCTGATAATTTGAGTCACACAGTCCTTGCCTAGAACCTAACTAGCTAACCCCTATCTATTAAGGGCAGAGCCAGGTTCTGATTTACTCACAAACTGGCAACACAGCTGCAGAAACAATATCTGAGTGTTGTCCTTCAGTCTGGTTCCACAGGCAAGCTGGAGTACAGGTATAGGGGACCTAATGCGCTATAAACAAGTGCAACTTGTATAGCAACTGGCAATTAAAAAGAGTATGGTACTGAGATTTTCATCTCACTGACTCCTATTATTGCGTCCCTATAATATAGCCCTCATAAAACTATAAAAATATACAAGCAAACATTGGCATTTGCTAATGCTTGCTGACATTAGTAGCCAAAGGCTACTGCTAGAAATGTTTTAGAGAGCAGTGTGCTTGCTACAGAGTATCCAACATAAGGATTGTGTGATCTGTTTCAGGCTTTTGCCTGTTCTTTTATTTAAATTAACTTAATGCTACATATCTTGGCAGCACCATGGATCTCCTGCAGAATATTAGATGAATTTCATTCCATATGTACAAATAAAGCACTCCTCCAAGGAAAACACTTGACTTCATTGAGATGTGGTGGCCTTTTGAAACGGTTGCGGCTGAGCGTCCAGCTTGGCTTTGTGGGAAGGGATGTTAAAAGTATTTCTGTGTGTTTTCATTCCTTCAGTTGACTTGATGCAACACAAGTTTTAAATAATGGGCTTTTCATACTGATGTGGACTTTTGAATTATATGAGAGCTAGTGCACTAGTTCTCCTCCAGCATACAAAGCAACTGGAGCGGTAGTTTCTAGACCGAGGTAAAACAAAATTGCCATTAAATGTTTTTTCCAGAACAAAATATGTGAAAGGGTGGGAACTGTGGATCAATAAACAGCAAGAGATGTGCCGCTACCTAGTCTGTTCTCGGATTCTTTTACCTGATCGGAGCTCTTTAAACTTGTAATTTTATTTCTAAATGTCATTAGTTCTGTCCATCTTAGTGGATCCTGGATACTGTAAATCTAACAGCACTGGGATTAAGGGCTCTGGAAGCTCAGAAATAAAGGAAGTATGAGGCCACCCCCATGCATTAATGATTTAGGGAAAGAATTGAATTCTGGTTTTGCACCAGGGCAGCATGACCTCAGTGCAGAGCTTTAATGGAATTCTAAATTCCATAATTAGCATTCCGTTCTGTCTGCTTGACAACACCTCTGGATGTAGGGGATGCAGATTTGTATGAAATTGTTGGATTCTTGTTGTTAGAATGTGCAGTATTAACAGAACACTTATTGGCGTCCAGTGGGATAGTATGTTTGTTTTGCGAGTAAAAGACACTAGTGTAGCAAGCATGCTGTCGTAACCCATGGAATCTAAAATAACAGTTATCCCATCATAATTTTTTACAGAAAGTAAAATATGGGTTTGATGTTAGTTTAGTAATGCTTTCCCAGTTAAACAGCATAATTTGCCTCTTGCAATGGAGTCATGAGCCATTCCAGGAAGGGTCCCACCAATGCTTCCATTCCCCAAGACTCAAGTAATCTCTGTACTTGCCTGACCTTCAGGCCAGCAACATAACCTTGACTGTCACCTCTAGAGCCAGAGTCCATCACACATGTGCCACTGGGATGTGTCTGTAGTACAATGTCCTGCTTTGGGGCCACTGGAGGCTGATCACACAACTCTTTCACAACACTACATAACACCTCCTGCTGATCCTCTGTGGGAGAGACAAGTCTGTTCCCAAATGTAGACCACCTACAGCACAGCCATCCCCGATGCAGCGCAGCAACTTGCACTAAGTAACATGTCACAAAATACTGCAGTAAAAAAGGGCTTAATTGTCAGTGAATTACACTGTATCCTGCAGTATACTGCAGCTTTTTGTGATATACTGCAGCATACTGCGTTGCATCATTTCTGGCGCTGCTGTTGAGTACAAGGTGTCTGTTTTTAAGTCTTCTGAAACCCAGATGGGCAAGTGTCTTTTGGGCAGCATAGTTAAGTGGCAAGTTAATGACCAAAGTAAATTTGTGGTGTGGTGCTCTATACATTGGCCATGTGAGTGCCATTTACCAAGTGGCAATAAAATGATCACACATTTGTTGCTGTTAAATTAGGGTAATATAGTATATTGCATGTAGACAAAGGTGCGTTTTAAATAAAACTCGAGAGTGATGCATAATGTACTTTATGTCATTATTTTGAATTGTGCTTATTTCATGCACAACTATTTGATGTATTTTGAGTTAAGCTTAGGGTAGGAAATTGTTCCAGTAAATTTGCATTGGTTATATGGGAAAACTGAGCAATTTTGCTTCCATAGGAAATAACATAATCTACATGAAAAACACAGAAAAATTGCTGTGGAATTACAGAGAAAATACCTGATCAGTATGTGAATACAGTTTTTAGAAAAGAAAAGAATCAAATTTATTAAGGTTTGAAAGGTGCGCATAACAAAATGTGCATCACCTGCGTGTTGTTTATCCCAGGTCCCATGATTTTTTTGATTCTACATGGACTTCACCATTTTGTTGCATGGAATTTGAACAAACCATGATTTTTAGTTTTGTCAAAGTCTGAAACTGCCTGTTGCCTTAAGTGCCTACTTCTACTAAATCATTAACATGTGGTTACTTAACAGCTCACAAATGGAAGTTATTGTGTTATCTAACATAAATATTTTAATAGGAAATTTGTAGGCTCATGAACGGTTAGGTTTTGTTATAACTAGAGTATTATGAGCTTTTCAGGACTCCACTGGAAACAAGCTCTTAGCAAAAGGGATTTTACTGGTGAATCTACTTTAAAACAAATAAAATAATGTGGTGTACCACTACAGTATATTCAGTATGTCCCACAACCGTGGTAGCAGCCAGGAATAATATTCCACACAGATGTTGACAGTTCAGTAGAAACCTTATTGCTAGACTTCTTTAGTTTGCAAATTGGCAGACTAATCATACTTTTTTTTTTTCCTTTCATTCAAGGTATCAGAGCATGCAGAGTTCTGCTGGATCTTAGGATGCCTAACCAGTATGCCTCGCTTACTTCATTTACCGCAGTGGAAGGTAGTATTTGTGTATGGTAGTAGTATGTTAAAGTACAGTTTGCCTTCCTTTTCTCAGAACAGTTAAAAAGTGTGGCAAAAAGCTAAGTTCACCTTCTTTATATTAGTAATAAGTATACACAGGCAAACAAGTTGCAAATGCATCTTCTGTTCTTACACAGTGACACATTGGGCACAGTGTCGTCTAAACCCTGCAAACACACATTTGCATTCGGTAAACTGAAATGGATCTGTTAAATGGAGCAAAATCTGAGCTTTTGGTTTCATAGTTTTTTTTTGTATGTGCAGTGATTAATAATATTTTAGAAAACACACCCAATTAGGATTTTTTTTTTTCATACAGGTTTTTATCCCTCCATGGCAGGCTGGGTGGCTGTATCAACCTGTACCACAGTCCCTGGCCATACCGAGCCTCCATTCTTCCCCCGAGACTGGCCGGGCCATTGGTGCTCACAGGTTGGGCTTCATGTAGCCCAACTAACAATTTTCCACCTGATTCTTCTTCCCTGAGCTGTTGCCCCCCTCCCCCCGCAGCCGCCCACATGCAGTGGCATAATGGACGAGCTCCACCTCTGCGGAGACATCCTCAAGTGCCTGTGTTTAGCTTGCTTGTGTGTGCCCAGGCTGAGCTACCACCTGGACACCTCCAGGTGGCAGGAAGCAGCAGGTTACACAGCCCCCTTCCCCGAGGGAGGAGAGCTGTCTGACGGGATGCTCAACCCTCCCTCCCCCAGCCAGCCGCTGAATGGCCTGACTCCATTTCCCAACTCGGTTTGACGGTATGGCAGGAGGTAAGGCGCTAGGCACCTCAGCCTTTCACACCACGGGCTGGCTAGGATTTTTTTTTTTTTAATTAGTAGTTTATCTCCTGATCTGCCAACCAGTCCCATTCTGGTCCAGTCCCCCCAAGTCCCATCACTTGGCTTCTCTGGGGCTTACCATTATTAGTTGTCATCTATCCTCTTCCAGGGGACCTAAGAGAGCCTAGTCCCCAGTGTGGGACCTGCAGGGGACCGAGCCTCCATCCTGCCTTAGCAGGGGTTTTCATCTGATTTTCTCCCTGGGCCTTCAGCATGTGCAGTGATGTGTTGTGTGAGCTCTTCCTCCACAGAGATGCTCTCTGGCATCAAGTGGGCAGAACACCATCCCTGACGTCCTGCTGGGCTGTCACCTAGAAGCTCTAGGTGTAAGCCGCCTAGTGGGATGCACATACCGCCCCCTCTTCAAGGAAGGAGAGCTGTCCTTGGGACGCTCAGTCCTCCCTCCCCAGGCCTGCCGCAAGTGACCCATGTTCATTCCTGAATCCAAGTAGCCACGTGGCAGGAGTTAAGGCACCCAGTGCCTCAGCCCTCCACACCACTGGGCCAACCCCAGTTAAGAATTTTAATTCTCAAATCCCTTACCACAAGGTTCTCTTTTCATTCAGTATAGCTCGACTTCTCCCATTGGTACTACAGTATCCTGTGATTTGAATGCAGGTGTTTATTTGACATTGTGACAGTGGTGGATTATGTGGATGAGAGTACCAGTAACCAAAGATCTTCTCAGAGGACAGCTACTTCCACAGAGTCACATTTTGGAACTGTAAGCTGTTGACATCAGGACTACTCATTAACTTTTGCCTAGCTGGGGATGTGCACATTGACGTGCACGGTGCCGTCTGTATAATGTGGGCAACCCCATACCTGCTTAGTTTTTTCATCAACTACTTGTTTATTGTGGAAAATGCCTGCGCCAATTTTTGTCAGTGTTGTCTGTTTCTTTTTTGCTTACTTTCTAAACATTACTGCATACCTTCATCACTACTGCCTGAAGAAACCTCCAATTTTTCGCCTGTTAGTGTAGCATGAAGATATTTATGATGTACACTGGCTCTGTGTTTGCTGCCCGGTCATTTTGTAGGCCATTAAGAACAGCGCCAGGTGTCAAGGCTTCAACCAGGCTAGAATATTTCCTGTAGAAAATGGATAATAGCAAGCGTCTAACTTCGGCTTCTTCCCAGGGTCCCTGACTCACTCCACTGGCTCTGCTCCTGGGGAACACCTACAGGTCTCATCGGCAGCCATACTGAAACCTTGGTGAGAAAAATGCCATTCGTCAAAAGAAAGGTAAACAAAGGATTCTTTGAGCATCACTATAAATACTCCACATGTCCATCCCGGTTCAGATCCCCATGAGGGTAGGTCTCGGGCCACCTCATCAGCCCCAGTGTGGGCTCAACCCTGGTTTGCCCACCAAGGTCACTTACAGGCTCTAGCTTCTCCCATGGTCAGTGGTGTGCAGCTCATTCATGGTGTCATTGGTGGGCACTGTCCCATCGACGCTAGCATTATGATTTTGGTTACTGTCTTTGAGTTATTTGAGGAGGGTGGGTAAGGCAACAAGAGTAAGGGAAAAGTAGATGGGTTAGATAAGAGCTGCAGCTATTCACTATCTGTAGTCAATCTCTATTGGAGGCAACTGGTAGGGGCTGCAGCTAGTCCTTATCTAGGGTGGAACTACAACTAACCTAGAAAACAGATTTCTCTGTACAAAGGAAGCTACCACTAGCGAATAGGGGCTGCAGCTGGTCGCTTTCTGTGGTGGGCTTCAAATAGGCTACCAGTAAGGGTACTCCATAAGGTGGAAGCTGTATCTCAAATAAGAGAGGATTGTAGTAATTATTAAGAGATCTCGGCTACTCCCTATCTTGGATCAGCTAACAGAGGAGTTAGCAAGAGAGAAAGTAGTGTTCTTAAGAGATCTCTGCTACTCTGTACCTAGGATTGGCCTACATGGTATTCAGCGGGCAGGAAACTCAGCAGGAAGGCATATAGTGCATTCCTAGAGCAGATCTACAAATAGTCCTTATTAAGGACTGCACAAGGGTAAGGGGGTTAGCTATGAACACTATTAAGAGGGCCTAGAAAATAAAAAGTAATGTGGAGTGGGGGCATGCATTGAGGCCTTAGTGAGGCAGGTAGAGTTGTGGGGTACAGGGAATGTGGGGTGGTGTTGTTTCTGGGAGCACTCTGGAAGATGGAGGGGATGCCTGGTTTGTAAGAATATTAGTCAACCGAGGACAGAAGTGTGGTAGCTGAGACAGGAGGTTCATAGGGTGATGAAGGGAGGGGCAGAAGGGACAGTGGGCTTGGAGGCTGGCAAGTGGGTAGAGAGCAGGAATGGAACTATGGTGGTGAGAGTGGCCAGATGGAGAGTAGGAAGGGACTGGTGATTAGGCAGATCCTCTGGGTCCCTCTCTCCCAGTGCAAGACAAGGTCCAGGGAAGGGGTCATAACAGTAAGGGAAATGGGTAAGGCAGGAATGGGGGGGGGAGTCCAGCAGGAGCATCTCTAGTGATGTTGCTGCGAAACAGATTCCTCCCACTGCACAGGGAGGAGGAGGGGCAACTTGGTGGAAAGGGGAGGGCAGTGAGCAGGGAAGGATGGAGGTAGCAGGGGAGTTTCGGGGAAAGTAGGAAGGAGGGGCAGGAGGAAATGAGTTCAAGCAAATTGGGGAGAGCCGGTGGACTAGGGAAGGGGTGGAAGGCAAGGGAGAACAAGGCGACAGGATAGGGTGAGGCAAAGGGAGAGGTAGAGGGCAGGCAGGGGGTGAGCAAAAGAGAAAGATGGATGGCATGTCAAGGGGATAAGTGTTGGGGCCTAAAATGGTGGACAGCTTTAAGAGGGATGGGACAGGGAAAGGGAAAGTTACAGGTAGAGGGTGAGAGGGGGAGGGAGTATTGGAATGGGGGGAGGGAGCAGTTCCCTCTGTAAATGCAGTGGGAATAGCACAGTCGAGCAGGCTAAATAGACAGTAAGGCCTTTATCTGCTGCCATGATTGTATGTTTGTTCGTATTTCAGAGATGATTGCCATTCTTGCTGTCGATGAATACTACGTCACCAACTAAGCCGTTATCATTGTTCTTGTCGATGGTGGCTGTTGGTTCCTCTTGGACTTCTTTCCCTGGCTCTAAGATGCTACTGTTGCTGTCTCAGTATCCTGCAGCCCATGTGGTCCCTCCTTCTCTGCTGGAGGAGTTGGAAGAGGAATATAATCCTACCTCGTCTCTAGAGATGGAAAGAGGTGATATTAAGGAAGAGTAGCCTGTTTATAACTTTGTCTCTGGTTCCACTGTCTCCTGTAGTGAAGACACTGTGGTTATACACCCAGGTCTTCCCCTGAGGATATCTCATGTCAGACATTACTGTGCCTCATGCTGGAGGTTTTCTGTCAAAATCACGCAACCAGAGTAGCATGAGCCAATATCACATCTACATTATCGCATGTTGCCTCTATAGCACTTAAACAACTTAGCGCTGCTCACAGTGGTGAGAGATCATACTTACGATTAGCAGCATCACAGTATCAAGTTTTTTTTTTCTCAATGGTACACCAGCTGGTGGAACTTTTATATTGTGACTTATTTCAATGCACACTGGTGTCCTGCACTGTAATGTCTCCCCACCCTAATGTAGTCATTAGTTCCTGTGTAAACAAAGTGAGGACTGTTGATGTGCTGCAGTGCAAGGTAACTTTATGTGGACATATATATTATAAAAGTACTCATTTTGAACACTTTTCAAAATTTGTGTGTGCTAAAATAAGACAAATAATAAGTGAAGACACTTGGTGTGCAGCAATGTGAGTGCACGTTATGTATGCTTGTGCTTATATTTTCAGGAAGTGCTCACTGGGCACACATTTCAACATTTGAGGGGGCAATAGTAACATTCAATCTTTATTGATGTAAAGTTAAAATGTTTATGTCAACGTTTGTGGGTGGTAGAGAGTGACTGCTGGCTTTTTTTTGCTTCAGGCTTCAGGCGAACCACAATTATGCCTGTAGCTGAAAATTTTGTAAGCAATACCACGGAGATACTCCACCTTTGTATGCACTTGGTACTCGGCTGTGATAATGGCTGTTCATTTTGCTGTGTCTTTGTATTTTTTCCTTGTCCCAGCAACCGCAGTACCAGCAATAAGCTGCTCCATCAGCACATTACTGTAGTGCTGTTCTTCTTTCAGGACGTGCAGAAATCTCCATATTGAGTGGTGGTGGGCACCAATAAAATGCTTGAACTTGTGGTGCCATGCCTCCGTGGAATTTGTGGTGCGCAGTAAATCTAGCTGCATGGCATGAAAACAATTCCATAATGGGATTCCAAACATGGGTCGTCTACGGCCTCCACTGCCCAAGGGCCAACCTAACCAAATGTCTCTAAAATAGTCCACCAGGTTCGATAGCGTGTCGCCCTTTGCTTGAAAGAAGTCTGCACTCATTAGCTCCTCAAAGGCAGGGATTACATCATCGACTGGGATCTAAGCCAGGGCTGGTAATAGGTGTAGATGTAAAGCAAAGTTCAGGTCAGAAATATACGAGAGCACACATCAGGCAGCTCCTGTATCTTTCGCCATAGCAACTGACACGTGTGGAAAAAGCAACCACGAATTTGAGCAGATGGAAATGCTAGCTTAAAAGCTTTTATTGCAGTCAATTCAGAGTCCAGCATTATTGTCTCTGGCTGTAGAGTGTTGCAAAGGTTGTTCAGCTCACTAAATACCTCAGCGTATGTGGCAGCTGTTCTGTTAGCCATGAAAATAGTCATTGCTGTGGGTAGTGCACCTACCCGGTAAACAACAACTAAATAAAGTAAAATACATAAACTAGAGGAACCACTGTATTGTTTCATATGGCATGTATGGTATAGAGCTGCTGGAATATGGTGGAACAACACTTGAACGTGCCATCGGCAAACCAGTGATTACTGCTTTTTAGGTGCTCTAATTCCAGTGAAGTTGAAAGAATGAGGACATGGTCGTGACATGGCCCAGAATCGTAAAGAAGAAATTTCTCCTTTTTTATTGTAAGGCACAGGTCCTCTGGTAGTACTAACAAGGCAGCATCTGCTGGCTCGGGGCAGCAGCAGCCCTGCAATTGTGACGACAGTGTGCTAGCAATGGCATTGCAGGGAGCTGAAATGAAACTGAGGTGCACAGTTCAACAACACCACCAGGTACTATCTGGTGAGTAGTTTCATAACTGCTGGCTGCCCATTCTTTCATATCTGCCATAGCTTCTTTAACTGCAACCACTGATGGATCGGGGACATGGTTGTGCTCTCCTGATTTCTTCAGCACGGTCTCCCCATTTAGATGCAGTTGAGCTGTGCAGTGCCCTTTATCATACTCACTGCATTTGTAGTATGATTTTGTGGCAGTCGCTTTTTCTCTTCGATACAGAAACCCGTCAAGAACAGTAAGTTCTCCTCCCTTCTGGCTCTTCACAAACCTTATGGCCAAGGCCCCTGGAATTCTGCGGTTCTGCAGTTGCGGAATTTGCCACAGAATTTGCATCATGCCGCAGAATATATATAGTGCCGCAGAATTCATTGTTTTTGGTGAATTTTCATATAAATATACTGTTTTTCCATAGTGTCAGGCTTTCTTTCCCACCTCGTTTACCCTGAAGCCCTTCCTCTATGCTTAGCATATGATGTCATCGATGACATCACATCATATTTGGCCATTGACAGGACTGAATTCTGCCAGAGAAATGAATAAATCATGCCGCAGAAATCAGAACATGCTGCCGCAGAAGTCAAGGAGCCCTGCCGCAGAAATCAGAAAATTCTGCCGCAGAACACCAGGGGCCCTGCTTATGGCCATTGCAAATGAAAACAACCCAAACAAAATGGCTGGTTAAGTAATGTTGGCAATTAGTTAGTTGATGGTGGTGGTAGTGTGCATGTCATTGATTGTGCTATTTTGTATCTGCGCGATTCTTTGCAGCGCTAGGATGTATGGCGCTATTTGTACTCGCGCTATTCCGGTTGCGCGATTATGACCGAATACCCATGCAGGACAAGCTAGACTTTGCTGCTTCACTAAACTGACCCTCTATGAGTTCCTGAAGGTCACCTTATCCCCATCATGACCATTCCTCCAACTTACCCACCTTTGGAGGATGTTCCATGGCTGCATGTCATAGACACAGTGCATTGCCCCATCTACTAAGGCTTTTTATTAAATGGTCTTCAGAATCCCACAGAATCTATTGGCTTCATTGGTCTAAACACATCACCTGACTATAATCTCTGGCATATGAACAGTTTGTACCCAACCTGTCCTAATCTACCTAGCAACAACCTAACTACAGTGCTGCTCCCTTAAAGGTATACCTTTGGAACTGCCAAAAAAGTATGTGTTTAAGGGGGGGTTATGCAGTTATCCAGTTTTGTATTCTTTTAATGCTGAGCACAGCTTGTAATATGTGCCAGTGGGTTGAGTTGGGGAAAGTAATGCCAGTAGCACTTAAGTGCTTCTTTGATTGGGATAAAGTGATTTGTGACATGCTGTATCATTTTTGGGTCTGATTCCTGTGTGAGGGAGGGTGTTTCTATAGCTGTGTTTATACGGCTGATGTGCTGGGACTTCTGCAGCACTTCCAACTTGCTGCGACTGCCACAGATGTTATTTTTTCTATCTCAGCGCTCCCTCAGCACTGTTGCAATGGAAAGGGGCCGTCAGTCCACATAGGACAGAAGGCAGATTACGCAATTAAAGGGCACTGTCAACTTTCAGGAATAAGTTGGACATATGTTGAGCCATATGAAACATTGTAGCGTGCTTGTTAGACTCAAATTTCCTCTTTCTGGAAAAATTAGTCCCAGATAAAATCGAGAACTCTCGCTTGTTGAATTTTTTTTTTTTTTTCTTTGTAAACTCTATAACAAGAAGGTATTACAGACATCAGTAGCACAGCACATACATAATAATATGTGGAATTTTTACAATGCTGGAGAGAAACAGTTACTAAGAGGCATATAAAAACTCATCTTTACTTACAGACATGTTTATACATCACTACCAAGTATGTGCGGCTCTATGAAAATTAGTATATAGAGCCAAGTGATAACTAGAAAGCCAATGATAATATGTAAACCCTGAGTATGAGAGTATACTTGGGGAGTTCTCACATCAAGCGCACCTGGTTCAGGCTAGTATGCTGGGAATATTCCTTCTTCTATAGCTGTTTCAAGTGGTTTTGAGATTTCATGGTAGATTTGGTTGTTCCCGTTGGCTCTATGTTGCGCTCTTTCTAATTTTAAGCAGTTATACAACTTTTGGCTCCATTGAGCTATAGTATTTGGGTAACAGCCAAGCCAGTTCTGTGCCATTGTCTTTTTATCTTGTAAGTGAAACAAAAACCCAGGGAAAGAGTACATAATTGGGGGGTAGTAGTAACAACAACAAAAATGGAAAGGGACCTGGGGGTAATCATAACAGATGACCTAAAGTTTAGCAAGGAATGTGAGAAGGCAGTAGGGATGGCTGCGGGGATACTGGGATGTATAGGGAGAGGCATCACCAGTAGAAAACAGGAAGTTGTTATCTCTCTGTACAGACAGTTGGTGAGACCTCATCTGGAGTACTGTGTCCAGTTCTGGAGACCC
Source organism: Neoceratodus forsteri (assembly GCA_016271365.2). NCBI lineage: Eukaryota > Metazoa > Chordata > Ceratodontiformes > Ceratodontidae > Neoceratodus > Neoceratodus forsteri. The sequence continues at coordinate 670,294,355 of CM057459.1, read as the reverse complement.
TATCTCCATAAGGACATAGACAGGATGGAGGCACTCCAGAGGAGAGTAACTAAAATGGTGCAGGGTCTGCAATAGAAGCCATATGAGGAGAGACTAAAGGAGCTTAATATGTATACCCTTGAGGAAAGGAGGGAGAGGGGGGGACATGATAGAAACTTTTAAGTACCTCAAGTGACTCAACAAAGTCCAAGAGGGTAGCATATTTCAGAAAAAGAGATGTGCAAGAACAAGGAGACACAACTTGAAGATAGAGGGGTGACGGCTCAGGGGCAATGTGAGGAAGTATTTTTTCACGGAGAGGGTGGTGGACGTATGAAACGGCCTTCCTGAGGAGGTTGTTGGGTCAAAAACAGTGGGGGAATTCAAGAATGCATGGGACAGACATAAGGCAATTATTGTGGGAGGTAGGAAGAAATAGGCTGTTGGTTAACTAGGATCTGCAGCTTATCCAGTAGGTAGGGAAGTGGGCAGACTAGGTGTGCCAAGCGGTCCTTATCTGCTGTCAAAGTCTGTGTTTCTATGTTTCTATAAGAGTGCTAAATCCCACAGCTTTCTTATTTGTGGCGGCAAATGGGTAGATTTCAGCACCCAGTAACAGTTCCACCATGGAGTTTAACAGAGAATGTTTTAAGACTAGTTGCATGATCCTGTGAATTTCTAACCAGAATCTAGCAATATGATTGCAAGAAAGGAACATATGTATGAAGTCTCCCATCTCTGTCCCACATTTAGGACATGTTTGTAAATTGCTGGGGTCACATTTGTTCATTCTATAGGGGGTCAAATACGCATGGTGCATAAAGAATATTTGGATTTGACAGAGATGTTTGGATCTGGCCTCTTGTCTATAATGGTTTGAGGCTTTTCTCCATATGCATTCTATAATTGGGAGTCCCTAGTCATGCTAACATTTTACCCTGAGGTCTACCACTGGTGGCGGTCCACGGAAAAGAAAAATTTTGTAGAAGGCCATTATGGTTTTACAAGCAGAGGGGAATGATAGAGCAGTTCTCCAATTCAAATCAATTTCCCATCTCACCTGTTGAAGGGGAAAGGACAGTAAGACACTATCCCACCCGAAGGAATACAGAGAAATCCTCCTTGGGTAGACCATACCTTGCCCGTATTTCTTGAAAGCTACTTAGCTGGGCATTTTCTTAGAGGGCATTTACTGTGTGGACTGCCATGGGACCATCATATTAGAGGCTGATGAATAAAGAAATTGTAGCCCTTTTGATGCAGTAGTGCAATGAAATTGGGCAAAAATGTGACCCTGCCTTTTTTTCACTATAAAAGATTCCAGGCATCTTCCAGTTTAATTTGTGGTACAATTTTCTAATTCCACCAATATTTGAGTATTTTATAAATGTTTGAAATTAGTTTTTGTCTCAAGAAAAAAAAAGATGGCTGCCACATTTTGCATAGAAATAACGTGGTAGACCTGCAAGGGTTCGGACAGAAAAAAAATAAAAAAAAAAGTTTTATGGTACACAGCATAGGAGGTACCTAGACAGGTGCATTTGACTGGTATGTTAATATTTTTCATAACTGTAGCTGAAACAAGCTTTTAGGGGAAACCATTTATCGTTGCACTGTTGCTTTAAATATGCTGATCAAGTTAACATAAGGGAACACAGTCTTCATATGTTGCATATGCTGGTGAGCTCTGAGTCAGATCTTCAATAAATTTATTGTGTATGGGTTAACAATTTGGAAAGGGTGGGGATACGCAGGAGTGCTGAAGATAACGGACCTTGTTGGAGTTTAACACCCAGATCTTCCTCTTTCAGGTCCAGCCATGGTAAACTTTGAGTGTTATGAGAAGGTGGCAGGAATGCTAACTGCACTGCCGAGAAGTAGTACCGAAAGTGGGGTAGGGCACACCCTCCTTCATCTAGTGGTTGTTGTAAGGAGGCTATTTTTATTCTCTCTGGCTTGTTATTCCAAATAAATCTATGTACCAAGGCATCAGTAGACTTGAAAAACACCGTCGGGACACTAATAGGGAAGTTTTGAAACATATACAAACATTTGGGTAACATGCACATTTTGACCACATTGATTCTTCCCAGCACTGACAAAGGCAAGTTGCACCATCCAGCACAGTCATTTTTTCAGTATATTTAGCAATGGCTTATAGTTGTTTTTATACAGGGCTGTAGGAGAGCAGATCAGGTAAAGGCCCAGGTATTTAATGGTGCCTACCACTTGAAGACCCATAGGATTACTGGCTAGGAAATCCCTTTTCATTTTCCCCACTGGTAATAGCTCACTTTTTGACTGATGTACCCTATGCCCAGAGAGTAGGCCATATTCTTTAAGTAGGTTATGTAATTTGGGGATGCCTGGTGCCGGGTTTTGGAGAAATAAAAGAATATCATCAGCAAAAAGCACCAGTCTGTGCTCACATTGACCTCCTCTCCCAAAACCCTATACACCCTAGTGCTGCCATATAGCCTCAGCGAGGGGTTTAAGGGCTAGTATATAGAGGAGGGGGACAGTGGGCATTCCTGTCAGGTATCTTGGGTAAGGGGGAAGGAGGGGGTCAGACCCCCATTTATTAGGATTTGAGCCTTAAGGGTATGATATAGAGCTCTCACCCTCTTTGTGAACTTTGTGTCAATCCCATATCTGCCTAACGTCTCAAACATATACCCCTATTTCACACAGTTAAAGGCCTTCTCAGTATCCAGCTTAAGGACCACTGCTCCATGTCCTGCTGAAGTTCTGGACCATCTACGTATAATATTTAAGGCTTTCCTAACATTAGATCTAATTTTGAGAGGGCTCTTGCAGTAGGTAATTACATATAAGACTCAAGCTGGCAGGCGTCAGGACCCCATGGAAATATTTCTAGCTAGCAGTCTCTGGCGGGGGACCGCCCCCACATCAGGTGACCAGCATCAGGCGATATCAGTATAAAGGGATGGAACCCCATGCTCGCCTTCCAGTTCTTTCCCACCGTTAGCTTGTGAAAGTGCCTCGCAGTTAAGTTCTTACTGCTTTGTCAGTCTGTCGTCAGTTGTTTTACCAAATTTTTCACTTCTCTTGTTATATTTCTTCCAGATTGCCATGTATGTCATCCCCTACTCCCTCCAATTCACATAAAAACAAGTACAACTCATGCGGCGCCCAGCTCCCGCATAAGGACAGTCATTCCCAGTGCCTCTTCTGTCTAGGCCCGAATCATCCCGTGGAGAAGTGCCAGCACTGCCAACAATTCAGTGCCATCACCCGCAAACGGAAGCAGCAGTCCCTGGAGGCCCACATTTTAAAGAAAAAGATGTCCTCCATGGAAAAGGAGCTGAAGAAGCTCAGCCAGGCCTCAACTTCCCCTGAGGATCACCGTAAGAAGAAGGAGAAGCACCGGGACCGGGACTCCACTTGCCGTGCTCCAGGTAACTTCCCCCCTCGGAAACTGACCTTCGATGGCTGTCTTGGAGGTGTCCAAGGTGGTGGCGTCCCTCCCGTCGGGCTTGCACTTGGGCCCCTCAGGAGCCTCTGGGATAAAGGAGACTACTGCTCCTGGGAAGGCCGCCACCGTGTGGCCCTCTGGGTCGAGCGGGTCCGGTAAGCCAGACGCCTGTGCCACTGACCAGGGCCAGTAAGACGCATGCCCCTTTGGCAGAGCGTGCAGTCCCAAAGACGCCATCCATGCAGCCTTCATTGGATCTGACAAGTCGGACGCTGGCTCCTCCAATGTCCACCCGGATCCTGCCAGTAAGGTGAACGTCTGCCCCTCCGATGCTCGCACGGCGTTAGAGCTGACGCCAGACCCTGTCGACTGGTCTGCCTTCCCTGGTTCACCGCTGACAACCGAGGCTCCAGTGTCTCCCCTGTTGGACCCCGGGGTTTTCAGTCCTCCTTCCCCGGGTGACAGCAAGGACGCCGGTACACTCCTGTCAGGTCTCCTTCCCTCGCGTAGGGCCGGATCCCCTGACACCGGACCCTCAGACACTGGCTCCGACGCCGGCCTGCCCGATGCCAGCGACATCCCATTACCGGACGCCGGACCAGATGCCCGCAGGGCCACCTATTCCTGGCCCACCCGCTGGGCCTCTTCCAGGGCCTTCTGCTCCGACAGAGTCCCTGGTTCCTGGGTATCCGACTCTGTCCTACCCGGGACCGCAGTATCCTGTGCCGCAGTACCCAACGCCGGCCTACCCGACGCCACAGTACCAGATGCCTCTAGACTCGATGCTGGGCGCCCCGTCGTCGGGCAGTGGATACTTACCCTATGGATACCCTCAGTATCCATATCCCCCTCCTCCTCCACCGCCTTCCCCCAGCCACCGGTGGACTTGAAGGAGACTCTGTCTGTCTTGTGGGTGGAGGCCAAGGTTCTGCTCACCAGGGAGGTATAGAGCCCTTGGGTGCCAGAGCCGAGGAGGACATGCTTCCCCAAGGGGTCCATTCCTCCCCCGCTCTGGGAGGGGTCTTCATCCTCTTCGTCAGAGACCTCTGACTCAGATACTGAGGGGTGCTCCGACCCCGACGATGAGCCACACACTCCAGACCATCCCAGACCCAGGACTCCTCTGAAGTCTCCTCCAGAAGATACTTCCTTTCTGGAGTTGCTGAGAAAAGTCCAGGAAGTCCACCAGTGGCAATCTCTGGAGCCAGATCCACAGCGGAAGAAGCTCACTGCCCATTTGGAGAGCCTCATGCCGACCTTGTTTCCACCATTTGGAAACAACCGTCCGTGTTAGCCCCCCCTTCCGAGGAAGGCAGATAGGCTATACCAGGCTCCTGAGGGTGTGGATTCCTTGAACACACACCTGAAGGCCGACTCGGTCGTGATTAGTGCCACTCACGGCCAGTCTGCAAACCCAAAACATCTCAACTTGTCTCCACCTGACAAGGAATCCGTCTTCTGGACCAGTACGGGAAGAATGTGTACGCTTCTTCCACTCTGGGGATCAGGGCCCTGAACTATGTTGCACATATGGGGGACTACCATAAGTCTATCCTGAGTCAGGTGGAATCCAATTTGGACTCTCTTCCTGAGTCTCAGACCAAGCAGGAAGTGGCTGATCTCGTCTGTTCTGCTCGTTCGGCTAGTCGGCACATGCTTCGTGCCACGTGCGATGCAGTGAACACAGCTGGTCGGAGCGCGGCATTCGCCGTAGGTCTTCGGCATCATGCCTGGCTCCGGGTGTCAGGATTGGTCCCCATGGTGCAATCCGCTATCCAGGATGCGCCCTTCAGGAGTTCTGTGTTGTTCGGTGGAGATGTCCAGAACATCATCACCGACCTGCAAGAGAAGGGCACTGCACTTAAGTCTGTTGACTCTTTGTACAGGCCCCCTCAGGGGCAGCGTCACCCTTTTTGCAGATGTTCTTGGCCTAAAGCGAAACCTCAGGGCAAGCGGGCCAACAAACATCTGGCCCCTCTGGCTGCAAGGCCCCCCCCCCGCCCAAAAAAGCGGCGGGAGCTCCAGCCGCGACGTTGCCTCATACCTCCTGACTCCTTTCCTCTCCCACAGCCTCTGGACCTCCCAGAGGAACCAGTAGGAGGGAGGTTCTCCTTCCATCTACCGGGTTGGGAGAGGATTACATCTGATGCTTGGGTGCTCCAACTAATATCAGCAGGACACTCAATCAAGTTTCTCCAGAAACCACCCCCCAGGTCAACTTACTCCCCGGCACATCTTCCTCTGGTCCTAGAAGAAATGTCCTCCCTTCTCTCGAAGGTGGCGATAGAGCCTGTCCCGACCCACCTTGGGGGAACAGGTTACTATTCCCATTTCTTCCTAGTTCCAAAAGAAAATGGGAGACATGAGGCCTGCTTTAGACTGCAGCTCCCTGAACATGTTCGTGGAGTGCAAGCGTTTCAGAATGCTCTCCCTGCAGAGCCTTCTGCCGCTCCTGTGGCAGGGACAGTGGCTGTGCATGCTGGATATGCAGGATGCCTGCCTGCATATCCTCATTTGCCCTTCCCCCCGCAAATTCCTCCATTTTTCGTTCCGGGGGGACCACTACCAGTTCAGGGCCCTCCAATTTGGTCTTTCATCGGCTCCCCGAGTTTTCACCGAATGTCTGTCTCTGGTGGCGGCCCACCTGCGTACCCAGGGGGTGCAGGTATTCCCATACCTGGACGATTGGCTCCTGGCGGCCCCCTCCAGGGAGGAACTTCTGCACTCCCTCTCTCTTACCCTTACCCTGCAGGTTTTCACCAGCCTGGGTATCACCATCAATCAGGCCAAGTCCCATCTGGTCCCTTGCCAAAGGCTGCAGTTTATAGGGGCAGTCCTGGACACGACCTTCGGCATGGCCTTTCTGCCCCTGGACAGGGTGGATACACTCCAGGCTCATGCAAGTCTGCTGTCCAGTCACAGGCGGGTCAGCGCCCGGTCAGTCCTTCGCCTACTCGGGCTCATGGTGGCTGCTATTCCGATAGTGCCGCGTGCTCGGCTCCATATGAGGATCTCTCAGTGTACGCTTCGGTCTCAGTGGGACCAGACACTAGACGACCTAGACCAGGAAGTTCTGGTCTCCGATCCCATGGTCCGGGACTTGCAATGGTGGATAGTGCGAGAAAACCTTTGCCGGGGGGGTTCCCTTTTGCCTTGAACCCCCCTCCCAAACATTGATGACAGATGCCTCGGGAGAGGGCTGGGGGGCCCATCTAGGGTCTCAAAGAACTCAGGGCTCCTGGTCCAGACTCGAGCAGACTCTTCATATAAATGTGCTTGAGCGCAGAGCCATTCTGTATGCTCTCCAGGCTTTGAACTCTCACGTCCTTCCCGGCCATCTGACCATCGAGACGGACAACATGTGCATAGTCTGGTACAGCAACAAGCAGGCAGGAATTTGTTCCTACCCTCTCTGCAGGGAAGCAATGAGAGTTTGGAACTGAGCTGTTCAGCACAGCCTTCACCTGACGCCTGTTCATGTTCCGGGAGTCGAGAACACACTGGTGGGCCACCTCACCCGGTCCTCAGCATAGGCCCACAAATGGGAGCTGGATCAAGGGTTGGCAGACGACATCTTCCAATGCTGGGGAACTCCCCAGGTAGACCTGTTTGCATCCCCTCAAAACGCAAAGCTTCCCATCTTCTGCTTACCGGCTCCAGGGTGAGGCATTTTTTGCCGGGACGCTCTGTCTCTCAACTGGAAGGGCAAATTCATCTATGCCTTCCTGCCGATTCCTTTGATTCCGAGGGTCTTACACAAACTCAGCTTAGAAGGAGCTCAGATGATCCTCATCGCTCCATTCTGGCCCAGGCAAGTTTGGTTCTCTCTTCTGCAACAATTTTCAGAGGAACCTCCGCTTTCTCTTCCTCTTTCACAGCGTATGCTGACCCAGGATCAGGGGACCCTGATTCATCCAGGTCTCAAATCCCTTCAGTTGCATGCATGGCTCCTACAGGCATAGCCCAGGCCTGATTCAGGGTTTCTCCCCTCGTGGACGATATTCTAGTGGAGGCCAGAAAGCCTTCCACTAGATCCACCTACGCCATGAAATGGAAGCGGTTCTCAATTTGGACCTCTTCCAAGGATTTCAAGCTGTTCTCTTGCCCTATCGGGAGAATCCTGGATGACATGCGTCATCTCTTTGACCTGGGTCTCAATCATTTCTCCTTGAAGGTTCATATGGCGACTATCTCTGCCTACCATGTCCCTTTTGGCGACAGATCTTTCGAACAGTTGGAAGTCTCTAAGACTTTCCTTCGAGGGGTTCTCCATTTATGACCCCCTATCCACGTTCCGGACCCTCCTTGGGATCTGAACTTTGTTCTTGAGAAGCTTAATCTGCTTCCCTTTTTGCCAGCAGCCTCAGCACTTGAAGTTCCTCTCACGGAAGACTTTCTTCCTAGTGGCCATTACTTCAGTTTGAAGGATTTCCGAGCTTCAGGCCTTATGTATAAAATCCCGTATTTGGTTTTCCACAAGGAACGAGTGGCTCTGTGCACTAATCCTAAATTTCTCACTAAGGTAGTGATAGAATCTATGCTGAATCAATCCATTGAGCTACCTGCCTTCTTTACGCAACACTCCAATCAAGGGGTGTACCTCTTGCATACTTTGGATGTTCACAGAATACTGAGATACTACATCACTTGGACTAAGGACCTCAGGAAGTGTGATCAGCTTTTTGTCTCTTTTGCTCACAAAAGGGAAGGCAATGATGTTTCTAAGCAATACATGTCGAAATGGTTGGCTCATTGTATCACTTTCTGTTACAACAAGTACAACAAGACCCTGCCAGGTCAGGTCAGAGGTCACTCCACCATAGGAGTAGCCGCCTCTGCAACTTGTTTCAAGAATGTGCCAGCGGCAGACATCTGCGCAGCTGCAACTTGGACTTCCGTGCACACCTTTGCGAAACACTACAGTTTGGACGTTGCCTCTCGCTGTAGAGCAGGCTTCGGGTTGGCTGTTTTGCAAGGTCTTCCCTCCTAAGACCCTTACAGCCGGAGGCTTATTGGTTGCTAGTTTTCCTCCTCCTGAGTGCTTTCCCTTGTTCCAGACTGCTTGGGACTCAGTCCTATATGTAATTCCCTACTGCAAAAGCCCTCTAGAAAGTAAGATAGAACAGTTACGTAAGAACTTTCCGTAACAGTAGATCTTCGAGAGAGGCTCTTGCAGTAGGTAATGCCTTCCCGCCCTCCATCCCCCTTAGGTTTTTCAGCTCCTTTTCCAGGAAGGGAATTATCTGCTTCTCTCTCATTTTGCCTTTTGGCCCTTGGCGGGAAGGAACTGGAAGGCAGGTGTGGGGGACCACCCCTTTATACTGACATTGCGGACGCGGTCACATGACGTGAGAGCAGTCCCACACCAGACTGTTAGCTAAAAATTTTGCATGGGTCCTGATGATTGTTATTAGTCTCTATATGAATATTGTCGCTGCAAGAGCCTCTCTCAAGATCTACTGTTACAGTAAGTTCTTGCGTAACTGTACTATCTTACTTCGAGAGGGCTCTTGCAAGGTAATTACATATAGGGACTGATGCCGCTGCGGAGGACCCCACAGAAAATTTCTAGCTAGCAGTCCTCGGGCGAGGACCGCCTTACGCCAGGTGACCGCATCATACGATGTCGGTATTAAGGGGGGTCCGGACGCCCGCCTCCCAGTTCTTTCCCACCATTAGCTCATGCAGCGCGTCGCGGTAAAGTTCGTGCTTTGTCAGCCCTGCTTTTCGTCGGTTTTTACCGAAAAATAGTTATTCTTTTTGTTCAAGCGTCAGGTATATCGTCGGTGTATGTCGTCCCCCTACACCCTCCGAGCACAAAAGCAAGTGCGACTCATGCGGCACTCAACTGCCACACAACGACGACCATTCCCAGTGCCTCTTCTGCCTAGGCCCCGATCACCCGGTCGACAAGTGCCAGCATTGCCTCAACTTCAACGCGGCTACCCGTAAACAGTGCCAACAGTCCCTGGAAGCCCATCTCCTCAAGAAAAAGATGTCTTCGATGGAGAAAGAGGTGAAAAAGTTGAGGCAGGCGTCCACTTCCTGAGGGACATCGGAAAAAGAAGGACAAGGAGAGGCACCGGGAGAAGTCCTCCTCTACTGCCTCTCCCGCCGGAGATGCGGTCCAGGTAACATCCCTTGGGGACCGTTCGACGGCAGCCTCAAGGTTTTGGAGGAGGCATCGCCCGCCTGTCTAGCTCACGCTCGGGCCTTGCGGGCACCTCCGCGAAAGGGAGCCTGGCCCCAGTTCGCTGCAGGCTTGTGACCTACTGGTGTGGGCAGCTCCGACTAAGTCGGACGTCGGCTCCTCCGCGTCCGCATGGAGAGGGTCGATAAGGCGCCCGACCCTTGGGTGGCGGTGACCACTTCCTCCACCGGACCGACCGATCCTTCCCTTTGGCCCTCCGGTGAGGGATCCTGTAAGCGCTGCTCCTCCGCGCCCACCGAGCTTCGCTTCTGCCGCACGCCGGCTTCTCCAACGACGCCGGCGACGGAACCGACGACGGACCCCCACGTCCGGCCGCACCTGTTCCTCACAGCCTTCGCTGCCATCTGGGAGCCTGAGTCACCCCAGCCTAACCCTGGGGATTTCTCCTCCATCCCCAGGGTGCGGGGGATCTTCCTCCGTCAGACCCTCCTCCGATGGAACGGATCCCCAGCGTTGGACCCCGGGATGCGGCTCAGGCGCCGGTACCACCGGCGCCAGCAGGGGATACCCCTTCCCGTCAGCCCTCTGCCCTCTGGGCCTTAATGGACCCGCCTGCGAGGCCGCCCGACGGCCATCTGCTCTGGCAGCCCCCGGTTCCTCGGTACACCAAGCATCCTATCCGGACCGGGACCGCAGTATCCAGTACCGCAGTACCCGACGCCATTCTCCTGACGCCGCAGTACTGACGCCACAATACCCTACGCCGGTTTCCCGCAGCTTGTTTGATACTCTCTTACGGGTACAACCTCATGCTTTTCCTCCTCCTCCACCTCCACCGCCGCCACGGCCGCCGTGGATCTGCAGGAGACTTGGCCTCTTGGTGGGCCGAGGCCAAGGCTCAACTCACCAAGGAGGTAGAGAGCCGCCTTATGACGACGGTGCCCCCACCGGCTCCCGTACGTCCGAGGCGGCATACTCCCTCACCACCTCCAGACTCCAGGGCTCTTCCCTCTGGATCCCTAGAGGGGCAGGACACGCGTTCCCGGGTATCACCCAAGGAACCTGTTCCTCCCCCTAGTCGTGTCAGGGAGTCTTTTTCTTCTTCTGCTTCTTCTTCTTCCCTCTCGGACTCCTCGGACTCTTCCAGTGGATGCTCCGAGAGGGACAACGAACCCCGCTCTCCGTCGAAGCCCCGACCGAGGACCCCTCCGAGGTCTCCTCCAGAGGATCCTTCCTTCATGGAGTTGCTTAGAAAAATCCAGCAAGTTCACCTGTGGCGCTCCTTGGAACCAGACCCTCAGCGGGTTAAACTCGCCGAGCATCTGGACCTGCCCGTGACAGCTCCAACCCTAGTGCCACCCTGGATATAGCCTCATGCCCACCTTGTTTCCACGATTTGGAAACAACCGTTGGCATTAGCCCCACTTCCCAGGAAGTCTAACAGGCTATACCAGGCTCCCAAGGGTGTAGATTATCTCAGCTCTCACCCTCGTGCTGACTCAGTCGTGATTAGCGCCGCTCATGGCCGGTCGGCACATCCAAAGCATCTGAGCTCATCTCTTCCGGATAAGGAGTCTTGCCTTCTGGACCAGTATGGAAGGAAGATTTACACCTCTTCCACACTGGGAATTCGGGCCCTGAATTATGTCGCCCACATGGGGGATTACCAGAAGGCTATCCTTACCCAGATGGAATCCAAGCTGGACTCCTTGCCTGACTTCCAGGTCAAACAGGAGTTAGTCGACCTTGTCCGTTCTGCTCGTTCGGCCAGTCGCCACATTTTGTGGACGACATGCGATGCAGTGGACACTGCCGGACAGAGCTCCGCTTGCTGGACCACGTATCATGCCTCGTCTCCGAGTGTCAGGTTTTGGTCCCGAGGTGCAATCCGCCATTCAGGAAGCACCTTTTCGAGGGTCAGTGCTTTTCGGGGGGTGATGTCAAGGACATCATCACCGATTTGCAGGAGAAGGGGACGGCTCTGAAATCCGTGGATTCCATGTACCATCCCCATCAACAGCAGCGCCATCCCTTTCGCAGACGAATTCGGCCAAAAGCGAAACCACAGGGAAGGCAGGCCACCAAATGTTGGGCCCCCGCAGCCACCAAGCCCCCCCCGCCCAAAAAAGCAGTGGGTGCTTGCTGCGGAGCTGCCCCACACCACCTGACTCCTTTCCTCTCCCACCGCCTCTGGACTTTCCAGAGGAACCGGTAGGAGGGAGGTTCTCCCTCCACCTTCCGGGATGGGAGAGGATAACTACAGATTCTTGGGTGCTCCAGCTCATATCGGAAGGGCACTCCATAGAGTTTCTTCAGAAACCACCCCACTACCCACCTCTGAAGTCGACCTATTCAAGGAAACACCTTCCTTTGGTCTGGGAAGAAATCTTGGCTCTTCTTTCGAAGCAAGCGATAGAACCCATCCCCCTCCATCTTCAGGGAATGGGTTACTATTCCCATTTCTTCCTGGTCCTGAAGAAGACTGGAGATCTCAGACCAATTCTAGATCTCAGTTCCCTGAATCTTTATGTCGAATACAAAAGGTTCAGGATGCTCTCTCTGCAGAGTCTTCTGCCCCTCCTTCGGCCGGGTCAATGGCTTTGTGCCCTGGATATGCAGGATGCCTATCTGCACATCCCCATTCGCCTTTCTCACCTCAAGTATCTTCGATTTGCTTTTCAGGACCACTACCAATTCAAGGTGCTGCCTTTTGGTCTATCCTCAGCCCCCCGAGTATTTACCAAATGCCTGTCTGTGGTAGTGGCCCACCTGCGTACAATGGGAGTTCAGGTGTTCCCTTACCTGGACGACTGGCTCCTGGCGGCCCCGTCCAGGGAGGAACTCCTGCGTTTCCTCTCCCTTACCCAGCAGGCATTTACCTGCCTGGGTATTACCATCAACCATTCCAAGTCTCATCTGGATCCTTCCCAGAGACTACAATTCATTGTGGCCATCCTCGATACGGCTGTCAGCGAGGCTTTCCTGCCTCCGGACAGGGCAGCCTCTCTTCAGTCCCAGATTTCCCTGCTATTGGAATGCAGGAGAATCTCGGCGAGATCGGTCCTCCGTCTTCTGGGGCTTATGGTGGCCGCCATCCCGATGATCCCCCGAGCTCGACTCCATATGAGGATCTCTCAGTGGACTCTTCGCTCTCAATGGGATTAACTCACGGACAACCTAGATCAATTAGTCCTGATCTCATCGCCGATGGTACGAGACTTGCAATGGTGGATGGTCTGAGAGAACCTGTTTCGGGGGGTCCCCTTCTTTCATCCTCCCCCCTCCCAGACTCTGACTATGACGCCAGATTTGCTGGGTTGGGGGAGCCCATTAGGACCTCATCGGACCCAGGGCTCCTGGTCCAAACTGGAACAAGCTCTCCACATCAATATGTTAGAGCTTCGGGCTGTGTTGTACGCTCTCCAAGCCCTTCACCAATACATTCTTCCTGGCCACTTAGCCGTTCAGATGGACAGCATGTGCGTAGTGTGGTATATCAACAAACAGGGAGGAACTCGGTCCTACCCTCTTTGCAGGGAGGCAGTGAGGGTTTGGGATTGGGCGACACAGCACGACCTTCACCTAATGGCGATTCACTTCCCAGGAGTCGACAACACTCTGACAGACAAGCTCAGCCGCTCCTCTGCCCTAGCTCACGAGTGGGAACTGGATCAAGGAGTTCTAGACGACATCTTTCAGCTTTGGGGGACTCCGCAGGTGGACCTGTTCGCTTCCCCCCAAAACGCAAAACTTCCCACCTTTTGCTCGCTCGTTCCAGAGCCAAGCGCTTTCTGGAACGACACTCTGTCTCTAGACTGGAAGGACAGATTCATCTATGCTTTTCCCCCAATTCCTCTGATTCCATGTGTATTGCAGAAACTAGCCACAGAAGGAGCAAAAATGATTCTGATCGCTCCTTTCTGACCCAGGCAAATCTGGTTCTCTCTTCTACAACAATATTCAGAGGATCCTCCTCTTACTCGTCCTCTGTCTCGGGGGTTGCTGACCCAGGACCAGGGGACCCTGGTTCATCCAGGACTCAGATCCCTTCAACTCCATGCATGGCTCCTGCAGACCTAGCCCAGTCTCATTTTGGAGTCTCTCCAAAAGTGGCAGAAATTTTGGTGGAGGCTAGAAAGCCATCCACCAGGTCCACTTATGCCATGAAATGGAAGAGATTCTCTATTTGGGCAGCCTCTAAGAATGTGGAGCCTTTCTCCTGTTCAGTGGCTGTTCTGCTGGAGTACCTGCGTCATTTATTCGATCTGGGTCTCAGCCATTCATCCTTGAAGGTTCACATGGTGGCTATCTCAGCCTACCATGTCCCCTTCTCAGGTAAAGCTTTCGCTCAACTGGAGGTCTCCAAGACCTTTCTCAGAGGGGTCCTCCATCTGAGGCCCCCCATTCATTCTCCTGCTCCCCCTTCGGGACCTGAATTTTGTCCTCGAGAAACTTACTCTTCCTCCCTTTGAACCTGCAACTTCTGCGGATTTGAAATTTCTTTTGTGGAAGGCGGCTCTTCTTGGTGGCCATTACTCGGTTCGGAGAATTTCCGAGCTTCAGACCCTGATGTGCAAAATCCCCTACTTGATTTTTCACAAAGAACGAGTTGCTCTTCGCACGAATCCTAAGTTTCTACCTAATGTTGTAGCAGAGTCTACCTTGAATCAGTCCATAGAGCTACCTGCCTTCTTTACGCAGCACTCTAACCAGGGGGAGTACTTACTCCATGCTATGGATGTTCACCGGATTCTGAGATACTACACTAACAGGACCAAGGATCTTAGAAAAATTGACCAGTTGTTCGTCTCTTTTGCTCACAAAAGGGAAGGCAATGCTGTTTCCAAGCAATGCCTGTCTAAGTGGTTGGCTCATTGCATCACTTTCTGTTATGACAAGTACAACAAGACCCTTCCGGGTCAAGTCAGAGGCCACTCCACGAGAGGAGTAGTGGCCTCGGGGCTTGTTTCAAGAATGTTTCCACAGCAGACATCTGCGCTGCTGCCACCTGGACTTCCGTCCACACCTTTACGAAACACTACAGTTTGGACATTGCCTCTCGCCGTAGAGCAGGCTTCAGGCTAGCTGTTTTGCAAGGCCTCCTGTCTTGAGGCTTGCATGGCTAAAGTTTCTTATTGGAGTAGTTTTCCTCCTCCCGGTGCCTACCTTGTTCCAGACTGGTTGGGATTCTGTCCTATATGTAATTACCTACTTCAAGAGCCCTCTCGAAGTAAGATAGTACAGTTACGTAAGAACTTACCGTAACAGTAGATCTTCGAGAGGCTCTTGCAGTTGGTAATACCTTCCCGCCCTCCATCCCCCTAGGCTTTTTCAGCTCCTTTTCCAGTCAGAAAAATATCTGCTCCTCTCTCGTCCGGCCTCTTTCGGCCTGTGGCGGGAAAGAACTGAAGAAGTCCGGGACCGCCTTTTATACCGACGCCGTATGACGCCGGTCACCTGATGTGGGGCGGTCCTCGCCAGGGACTGCTAGCTAGAAATTTTTCTGTGGGGTCCTGCCTCCGGCCGGCGTCAGTCCTATATGTCATTACCTACTGCAAGAGCCTCTCTCGAAGATCTACTGTTACGTTAAGTTCTTACGTAACTGTACTTTCCCATGCCTTCTTTTGACAAAAATCCCACCTGATCACTGTGAACTACTTGCTGTAACACTGGTTCCAGCCTAGTTGCAAAAATGTTAGCTATAATCTTGTAGTCAGGAGTTAGCAGTAAAATTGACCTGTATGAGGCGCATTTCAAAGGATCCTTACCCGGTTTCAGAAGTACTGTAATAGTAGCTGACCACATGGGGGGGGGGGGTTATGCACCTTAATCAAGGCTTTCATAAATCATATGGAATAGCGGTTCTCTCAAATTGGTCAGAAATACAGGGTCTTACCTCTCCTAATAGCACAGATGGCAGCAACAATTTCTGCTTCCACTGTGGGGCTGTTTAGCTTGATTTCTGTATCACCACCCACTGGGCAGATTGGGGCTTTGGAGAAGAAGCTGTCTGATTGCTACTTATTGGGACAGGCCTCTTATGCATATAATGCTGTGTAGAATTGAACAAAATGCTTCTCCTATCTTTTTGGTGTCTGTACTGGTAGTACTATTATTTGGATTTGTGAGATAGCCCTGACTCCTTCCTAGCTTTTAAGTGCCATGAAAGCAGTTTGCCCCCTCTATCTTCGTCATCATACTATCCTGCTTGAGTGAGAAGTATTGCGCTTTCTGTCTGCTCTGTGGTCATGTTGTTGGACTTCTGATGATATCATGGCCCCAAATGTAGTGTAAGCTGAAAGCTCCCAACCCTCTCAGGCTATAAATAACCTCCAAATGCAGCAAAATACACTAACTATCTGCAGAATGTTGTGTGGAGGTTCTAAAAGCAATAGAGGGTACAGATCTTCTAAAAAATATGTTGATAATGCCACAGATGGAGTTGGGTTAGAGCAGGGCCTAGGACGGGGAGAGAGGAGCCAGTCGCCAGCCAGCACATGCGACTCCAGTATGACAGGGAAATAGAGATCCTGTCCATGGGCCATTTTGAGACTATGCTGAAGGAGATCCAGGGCTCACGCACAGAAAATTGACATGAATTTAAGAACTTGTCTCAAAAATTAACTAAACTTTTAAAACGGCTTGATCAGACTGAGGAACATATAGCTGCCACGGAAGATACTGCCATGCAACTTGGCGGAGCTGTCAAGATCTTGCTCCAACAAACTGCTGCACTCTATGCCAAGAATCTTGACTTAGAAAGCAGATCTCTGAGAGAGAACCTTCAGGTATGTAGTCTAGCCGGGAGCGCTGAAACCTACTCCGTGACTGACTTTATGGAGAACTTGTTGCGGGATGTGTTGGATCTGCCGGCTGGTTATTCTCTCTTGATTGAATGCACCCATCGGTCTCTGCTACCCAAGCTGTCTGATCCTGCTGCCCGATCCAGATCCATTGTCCTCAAGCTGTCTAGCTACAAAACTAAAGAAGACCTGCTTAGGAGGGCTTGGACCAAAAAAAAAATCTCTCCTACCTTTCCTCAAAACTGGCCATCGATCATGATTACCCACTGGAGATTTAACAAGTCCGGGTCCAGTATGCTCCTCTCCTTAAATTGCTGAAAGACCACAACTTAAGGTTCCAGACTCCCTTTCTAGCCCATCTCTGTGTTTTTGGGGAGCAAGCACCGGTGACTTATAACTCAGTCGAGGAGGCGAACCAGGCATTACAACAAAAGGGAATCCAGGTCCCAGACCTAAATTCGGAACAGAGTTCCAGGAAGTCATTGTTCCACACAGGTTGGCAATTGGTTACCAGCCGGAAATGAAACGGAGCTGACATATTGTCTGCAAATCTCGGCATTGCTCCACAAGTCGAGCCGGCAGAATTTTGACTCCAGGGCAACACAGAATACCCATTGGGAATGAAGTACAAGTCAGTTTTGAGCTGCAAAGCTGAGTAGGTATGCCTATACCCTTAGGATCCCGTAGGATGTCTTTAATGAATAGACATGTTCTTTTAAATGGAGAGGATATTTTCTTTTCTTCTCATGTCGCCAATCTCAATATACTGTATGACAGACAAGCTTTGAATCCTGAGCTCATCTCCCCATCGGCTTCCATCACCTGGGTCACATTCTACTTGCGGAGGTTCTTAATCACAATATGTTAGTCTGTGAACACTAGACCAGTCAGTTGAAATCCTGCCCAACTACTTAGACTCTGCACTGATGGTAACATGAAGAGCCTTCTACAAACTTGTACATTGCCGTCTTTGTGTTTCTCCCAGGGTCGCTATGGCACTCTGTTTGATGACTGGGGGACATTTGTGCTGGACCCAGTTTGACTTGCTTCTCTCTTAATTTCTTTGTGCAACTAATATTATGGTGCACATAGAGCTATGGGGTTCCTTTCAGAGCCTTTGAAGCTTTTTTTTTCCTTTCCATTCACGTAGATGACTTATGGAACCATATCATATATACATAAAGAGATTTCTGTGGCATGTTGAATTTGTTGGATAATCGCATAAATATATATTGAGTATCTTTCAGGCTTTGTCCCAGGAGGGATGGGATGAGTGAGGGATGTGGGAACCTTTTATAGATTAGTGTGTGTCCCTCTGGTGCCATGACTTAGTTATTTGTATGAGCCTGGTTTTACTTACATCTTGGCTTTAGGAGAGGGTTCCTGCTTCCAGGGGCACCGAACCGTACTCCTTATTCCCTTCTCAAGCGACCAACTTCAGGAAAGGGACTAGAAATCCGCTGTAACAGATTTTCTACCTTGGATGTATCTAAGTTTATTGTTTGATATAGCCCTGTTTGCTTTTTATAGCAATTTGTACATGGGTCTTGTATATCTTGACACAGCCTTCTTTTATAACAGTATGGAACTTACTTGCACTTTTCCACATTTGGTTTCCATGATACTGGCACTCCTGGCAATGTTAGAGTTCTCTTTTAATGATGGATAAAAAGAGTACTATTTTCTGCTCGTATAATGTTAACAGATTAGCAAACCCTATAAAGAGAAGCAAAGTTCTGAGTTCTATGAAAAAATCTGCAGTGGACTTTCTCTTTTTTGCAGGAAACACACCTGTCCGTAGTGGAGCATGACAAATGAATTAAATTTGGTTTCAGTGCTGTTGCTACATCGTCGTATAAAAGGGGTCAGAGATGGGGTTGGTCATCTTAGTCCCCTTTGGGGTACAGTTTGAGAAGGTGGACACCCTGGGTGATGGTGAAGTTCACTTTGTACTAATGAAAGGTCGTTATAAAGGCCTTATGATTACCCTAGCTTCGGTATACTTTCCCCGGGTTCTACCTTTTTGGACTACCATTCTTTTTTGACTACCCTTCAAGAGTGGGTCGAGGGTTCACTGATTTGTGGAGGGGACTTTAACTTAACATTTAACCCTCAGCTGGACACCACATCCAGAATCCCAAGGAGAGAAGATAGAATTGCCAGAGACGTACATAGATTACTTGTAGGGTTGGGTTTCATAGATGTATGACGGCATCAACATGGGCGACAGAGGTTCTTCTAGTGGTGGCTTCCTGGCCATTCCCAGAACAAGGCTTAAATCCGCTGGCGATAGAGCCTTTAGCGCCGTGGCCCCTGTTCTGTGGAATTCCTTGCCAACTATGGTCAGGGAGGCCCCCACAGTAGATATATTTAAGTCCCTTTTGAAGACCTTTCTTTTTTCTAAAGCGTTTGGTACTTAGGTCAGTATTTATGGTATGTGTGGTGATTGTAGACTTATTTATTTATTATGTATAAATCTCTATATGCCTGTTATATTGAAATTATGTTCAAAAATCTGTACGGCGCCCAGAGCCTCCGGGGTTGGGCGTCTTTTAAATAAATTTGCCTTGCCTTGCCTTGCCATTATACTTTCTACTCCATCGCCCATCAAATATACTCCCGCTTGGACTATTTTATCCTCCCAAAGAAGGAGTTAGGCAAGGTGGTAGATACTTGAATGGGGTATTTTGTACTATCTGATCATTCTCCCATCTTCTTAAAACTAGATTTATGGGACTGTCACACCTTTTGGCATCTAAACGTATCTTTGCTGCAAAATGCAGAGATGTGAGATGCTATAAAAGATACTTATGAGCAATTCCTAGTTGACGACCTAACATAGGACATACTGGCAGGCATTGTGTGGGACACCACAAAGGCATTACTAAGGGAAAAGTTTATAGAGCTCTCCATTCGGGAAAAAAGGGGACAGGAAAGTTAAAATGGAACAAATTAATAACCTGGAAACATAGCAAAAAGTGAAAATTGATTAAAAAAACTCACAAGAGAGCTTAAGATACTCAAGAAGGAATGAGGCAAACTTCTCGATTATTATGTAGAGCAGAAATTACTTTTTTTACAACAAAAATATTATGAGGGATGATCCGGCTCACAGAAACTGCTGCCAGTAGGTTACGCATACAAAGGGCAAGAGCGGCAATCATAGCTATCCAGCACCCACAATATGCCGATCTAGTACAGCAGGTACCTGACATATCCACTGCCTTCCGTATTTATTATTCAAAACTATATGCCCCTGATGCAGATCAAGCTGAAGCAACAGCTACAGATTTTCTTCAAAGACTGAATCTCCCTAAGCTCACTCCCCAGCAGGGGGAGGACCTGACGGTTCCTATCACTGCTCAGGAATTTTCAGGAGAAATAGGTAAGCTGAAGACCAGTAAGTGCCCTGGCACTGACGGCCTCCCAGCTGAAGTGTGCAAGCGTTTTAAAGACATGGTCCAACCCTTGTTGTTAAAGGTGTATGGGGCAGCTTTCAAGGATGGAGGTCAGATCCCTCCCTCTTGGTCCCAGGCAGTTATATCGGTGGTGCCCAAGCCCAGAAAGGACCACACAAAATGTGTCTCATATAGACCTATTTCACTCCTAAACAACGATTATAAGATTCTAACATCTATTCTGACCCACCGTTTGCAGCACCTTCTCCCTGGTCTGATACATTTAGACCAAACTGGATTTATTCCTGGACATCATGCCCAAGATAACTTAAGAAGAACGACTCATATCTCACCCATAGATCACATACATAATATACAACTGCCCTCCCTTCTATTAAGTTTAGATGCCGAGAAGGCTTTTGACAAAGTCTCCTCGTCATTCATTTCCAGGTTTGGGTTCCCTCAGCAGTTTGTGACTAGCCTATTTAAGCTATATCGGGACTCCAGTAGCTATGTTTGGGCTAATGGCCACATATCCTCGAATTTCCCGCTGGGATGGGGGACTCGCTAAGGCTGTCCCCTCTCCCCGCTGTTATTTGCCTTATATATAGAGCTCCTGGTCCAGAGTATCCACCAAAATGCGAATATTCAGAGGGTCCAATGGGTGGGGGGGATAGAGCACAAGTTGGCATTGTATGCCAATGACATCCTCCTATATTTGACAAACTCAGAATCCTCCCTGCCAGAGGTCTTAAAGTAGATAAGAGTTATTCTCGCAATTAGCTGGATATACTTTAAATACCACTAAAACCGAAGTCCTTAGCTATTTCTGTGTTGTCTCCCCAGAAATTCAGAAGCGGTTCCCTATGGGCTGGTATATGCCATCAATGAAGTATCTGGGGATAAGGATAGGGCACACATCCTCCCAATTGTATGAGTTGAATTACCCCCCCACTGATAACCAACTTAAACTTGATTTTAGATGCTGGTCCCTGCTGCCAGTATCTTTATATTCACGAACCCATGCCCTATATGCCATCAATGAAGTATCTGGGGATAAGGATAGGGCACACATCCTCCCAATTGTATGAGTTGAATTACCCCCCACTGATAACCAACTTAAACTTGATTTTAGATGCTGGTCCCTGCTGCCAGTATCTTTATATTCACGAACCCAGGCCCTTAAGATAAATGCCCTCCCCCGTCTCCTATATTTATTCCAATGGGTCCCTTTCCGGGTGTCCCAGATGGACCTGGAGACTTGGCAGCAAGTTTTTTGTTCCTTTTTGTGGGGCAAGATTCGCCCCAGAGTCAGGAAATCCTTTTCTACCTACCCAACAGTGTTGGGTAAGTTACTTTTTCTATTACGTTTGGAAACTTGTTCCAGGAAGCTCTGTGCAGTCACTAGCAAGGATGGAGAAGTACTAGAAAAAGTAATATACCTTGCAATTATAGTTACTTATTTCCTTTTATACAAAAATAATAAATAACTATAACAGATTACATCTTTTGAAAGTAATAGGTTAGTTACTAGTTACTTTCAAATAAATGTAATCAGTTAGTTACGTATTTCTTTTGTATAAAAAGACACAAGTAATTGTAACTGTAAGGTGTATTACTTTTTCCAGTACTTCTCCATCCTTGGTAGTGACTGCACAGAGCTTTCTGGAACAAGTTTCCAAAAGTAATAGAAAAAGTAACTTACCCAACACTGCTACCCAAGCAACAGGGGAGGCTGGTGCTTCCCAATCTTATGGGATACTTGGTGGCAGCCCAGATGAGGGTGGCGCTCTTCTGGGGCAATACTAATTATGACCACTCTGGAAACAAACAGACCTGGCAGAGCATCATAACCCACCCCTACAGGCAATACTATTCCGTAGCCAACTATTGTATGCATTCAACTCGAAGTTTTCAGGAACACTGGTGGTCCTAAAGGGTTGGAGAAGAGGTATGGTAAGGGGTCCCACGAAAAACCAAATGTGGAAATATAAGTGGTGGGTCTATGACCCCCAGTTTGCACCTGCAAATAATGACGCCTGGTTCCATCAGCAGGCTAGAAGGGGTTTTGCTTACCCAGCCCAATTGCTTCTGTCTGGTGCAGTAATGTCCTTTGAAACTGCTCAACAACGGTGGAGACCCACAGACAGGTTTAGATTTTTTCAACTTAGAGACTACATTAATACCCTACTGCGACTGGAAGATCAGGAACAGTGGGCGAGTACAACTTTACCTCCCTTCCAAATAATTTGGTCCTTCCCCACTGGCGAGAAAGTCATTTCTTTACTGTATTCTAATTATCTTAATGATCAAGGCATCTTATCCCTTTATATCAAACAAAAGTGGGAGAAAGATCTGAACATTGTGCTCGCTGACAAATGATGGCTAAATATATGGAAAATTACTTGGGTAAACTTCCTCTTCTCCTGTGTGAAGGGAATTTAGTTGGAAGTTGCAGGTGCGTTACTTCCTGGTACCATTCCAGGTGAAGTATAAGAATTTGGAAGCCTCATCCTTCTGTTGGCGTAGGTGTTGGGAACAACATGCTTCACAGGCACATATATTCTGGGGATGCTGAGAACTTAACACCTTTTGGGGGAAGATTATTTATTTTATTTATTCTAGGATTACAATACCTTTGAGCACATAACAACTCTTTTGGAAAGGTTCCACGTCAGTGGGAAGGGTGACAGACATACAATGGATGGTATTACATAAAAGTTTGACAAGAAAGTATTTAAAATGACATTAACATTGCAACTAAAATTAAAACCAGGAATCGGTAGGAAATAAAAAATAACCTAATAAAAGGAGGCAGCCCAAGGTGCTTTGTCAAAAAGTTATAGGTAGATTTGGGTGAACAAAACTTCAGGTAAGTGAAGATAAACAGTGGAAAGAAATGGGCAGGTGAGAGGGATGAGGTAAAAAAAAGGATCGGGGAAGGAAGCAGGAAATAGGGCAGAGTGGTTAGGGCGAAAGTGGTCATTCGCAGAGAAAGGGGGAGAAGTAGGTACACAAGGATGTGTCGATACTGCTGAGGTAGTGCCATGTCAGTTGAAACAGTCACAGGAACTGTTAGCTGTAAGATGCTGATGAAGAGTGCCTTTAAATGGTCCCAATTTTGGTAAGGAAGAGATATCTCTGGGCAGCGCATTAAACCATAGTGGTGATCTGTATGCAAACGATCATTGCCCTTGTGTAGTCCGGCATCTTGGGACAGAGAAGAGTTGGTTGACTGAGCTATGCCTGTGCTGGGAGCTGCAAGAGGGGTTGAGTAAGTTTGTAACACCAGAAGTCAGGAGCCCGAGAAGTGCCTTTTTAGTTAGCAAGCATGTTTGATAGTGAATCCTCCCATTTAGTTGAAGCCAGCCTGTTTGCACAAACAGTTCACATGTGGAAAGGCTGACTTTTAGCTTGAGGCAACAAATATCAAAACAGATGGACCAGATGAGTTTCATATGATGCGCTCTCAACTCAAGAAACTTGAATTTCTAATATAAGATTCTCCTTTAGAAAATATAACTGTATGGAATGCTACAGCTATGATTCTTATAATGGAAAAGTACAGAAATTAACTTGTTTGGTACTCCTGAATTATAATGAATGTACTGTAGATTAATTCCTTTCAGTCCATTTCTTTTCCGTAGAGTCCAATTCTCTTTTTTTTTTTTTTTGAGACCCATTAGTTAGTGTTTCTTGTGAAACTTTTCATCTTGTTCCCTTTAAAGTTGAATTAGTTCTTGGAATGGTATTTCTGTATACTTAAGAATAATTAATAAACAGAGTATAAAAAAAGGTCACGTTGTTATAAGGTGACTTCAGTTTTTGTGATCGATAGTAGAGAGGCACAGAGGGATTTTCCATATAGTCTTTTTCCATAACTGCAATTTTATTTTCAAGTGCCTTCTGTTCTGCTAATTATGACTTATGCTGGTGAATGGAAGAAGCAATTGTCAAACCCCTGATGACTGCTTTGAGGGCTTCCCATCTACTAGAGTGTGCTGTGTCCCCAAACTTATTATATGTTAGTCTATGATCCCCTTCCAAATCACCTGCTGGTATTCAGCTTGCTTCATAAGTACAGAATCAAGGTGCCATGCTTTTCACGGCAGCGGAGCACCTCCTCTAGATGGAAGAAGACAGAGTGGGGCATGGTCAGATATAACGGGTTCATACTGTATGCCAGTAACGGTGCCCATCAGGGCTGTAGCTGTTAAAAGCTGATCAATCCAGGCACATGAAGCATGAGAATAAAAACTGTAGACCCAAGATGTAGGATCCCCATGTCTCCAATAGTCAGTCAGGGCGTATGTGTTTATTAAGGTCTCCAGCACCTTGGCATATTTGGTTCTGCGTGCCGGGGAAGGATTGGACCTATCAAAAGTTGTATCTAGGACACCAGTAAAATCACCCCCCAATATCCACGGCCCAGGAAAACCCACCATGTCTAGTCTAGCTTAGGGTAAAAAGAAGGGTCGTCCTCATCAGTGTTTAGCCCATAGACTGAACCTATCAAGAATGCCGTGCCATCATGCATTTTTATACAGGCCAGAGTGTACCGCGCCAATGGGTCATTTTTCACTAAGGTGACTTCCCCCAGGAAGTATGGCCTCACCCATATTGCTGTTCCTCTGGCCTTGGCATTGAAACAGGAACTGTACCAACTGCCTTCCCCCCACCAACACCATCACCACCTTGCCATTTTAGTCATTTTGCCTTCAGTCATATGGGTTTCTTGTAATAATAGTATGTCTCCCTTAAGCTTTCGGGCTGTAGTCTGCACTCTCTTATGTTTAACCACACTTTTTAACCCATTCACATTCCATATCAGTATGTTAAGTTTGTCAACCATGATCAAGTGTTAACCTTCATTCCCATTTAGATCTCCTAGCACTGTAGGCTCTATTTTCTTACCGAATAATACTCTAACACATTGCTGTAATGTCTGTATTTGAGCAATAAACCTCCATAATTTTTAACATTTTTACCCTTTGAGAACTTGAAACCACCCTTCCCTCCACACCCAACAACAAATAGTAAAAACAGAACACATAACATAACCATAACTCTGACCTGAGGAGAGAGAGGTATGATGTCTGCCAGGCTGGGCGTCTGTTTGCTGTGTTCCTGTTAGCACAGGATTATTCAGCTCCCGAAAACTGTCTTCAAATTGTTTTTCTGAAGTTTTTCAGGAGAATCAGTTAGATGGCAAGTTGCTTTCCAGACATTGTCTGGGGAGTGCTAATTTTAAATTGTTTTATTGTAAGCATTAGTGTTGAGGGGCTGGGTGTTTAGCATTAGGCATGGGACATCAGTGAGACAGCTTAGGAGATAGCGTTATTATTTTTTAGAATCCATAGATTTTATTCGGAGGACTCTACTTTCATATTTAGTGCCGTTTTGATATTGTCTGCACTAAGAGCACCGGTCAGAAACAAGGACCCGCTCCGACCTGGAGAAATCACTGGCTGGGAACCATGGGAGAGAGAATAGTTGAGGGAAGCATTTGGCTGGAAGATCCTGCAACAGTGTTCCAGCATGTTAATCACGGAGCATTTGTGTAGCCCTGTTGAGGAGTCGAAGTGGATGGTAACTCACAGGACAGTCTACTCTACCTTGGACTGTGGGATAGATAAGCCTATATTGTCTGTTGAATTTTTAGATCTGAGCCGCGAGTGGAGTGAAGCGGCTGGCTGGAGGACCGAGACCCGTGGCGGTTTTCAATCAACTGGACAACCACAGCACTGGTTGCCACATATTGGTGGTGGACCACCCTTCCTGGAATTTCCAGTCAGTACTGTTATCTAGTCTAGATAAGAGAGTGATGTTAGTGTTCCTTTGTTTGATCCTTTATTGCTGGTGATCCCCCTCCTTCCTGGAAACCCTTTCCTATGAGTACTGTTGCCTGTATCATCCATAAGAGAGAGTAGTTAAAGCGCTCCTCTTCTTTTGGCTTGTAGTCCCCTGTTCAGCAATGGTGAGAGCATAGCTGAGATCCGATAACTTTCTGTGGACTGAACTTGGACCCTGTTTTTTGTGGCTGTATCATCGTAAAGAGAGTGCTGACAGTGCTCATTTATCTGGCTCTGTATTTTCCCAAACTGGTGACTCTTTGCTGATTTGGCTTTGGACCTTGTTCAAATCGTATTAGTAAATTGACTGTTGGACTTGTCCTCTGGATTTTAAAACTGTCAGGATTCTCCTGTTCTTGTCTGTTGCTTAAATTTTAGTTGAATTATGGGCTGTTTTGGGGTGGATATGGGCTTACTTAGTGGTTTAGAGTGGTCTGAGTTGAGAGTAGGATATTTTTCTGTATTATATGGTGTGGATGATTGTTGTATGTGTACGGATAGGTTTTTAAAAATTTTGTTGGTAGTTTTTATTTTTATTTTATTTTCTAAGCTGTAGCAGGAATTTTTAATTTTATATTGTAGAGTTTGTTTGAGCTGTAGTAAGGTTTTAACTGAGTAGTTAGTGCTGCAAGATGTGCTGGAATTATATGTAACCACCTCCCAACGGCCCCCCTAGTTAAACTAGCAGGGCTGCTCCTCTCACCACATGGCACCAAAGAGAGGGACGGGGGTTGTCATTACAAACAGTTTACAGTACATCTACATCTGAGCCTGCCATACACAGACAGGCAAACCAAGCATGGCAACTACCTGGCACACACCTGGTGGGACCATTTACCATGGCCATCAACCTAGGTCCCTAGGAGAAAATGTTTGCTCACAATTATGCTAGGTTTGCACTTCTGGTCAGGGGCACCCAAATAAATCCAGACACAGTGGAAGCAATAACAATATTGTCCAAACCAGGTTGGGATTCTAGAGTATGGCTTTTATTCACATACACAGAGAATAATCACAAAGCGAAGATGGAACCCCACAGGGCTACTCCTACTGGTAATGCGGATTACTGAGGTACAGAGAACACACACAGCGAATCCTCAGGTTCTGACTTGAACAGCGAACACTCTGGTTCTGAATTACACAGCGAACTCTCTGGTTCTGAATTACACAGCAAACTCTCTGGTTCTGAATTAGGAGGTTGGCACACATGGCCAGTACTAAGATAATTTCCCATATTTCATGAGGAATTGCTTGTGGCACCCTCGACCACCAAAGAGCACATACAGGCTCACAGAGAATCCAGCCCACGTCTGAGTAAACTATTTTCTTCAGACACTGGCCAAATGCACTGACTGAAAATTGAACTGGTGCCCAAACTGAACGCGGAGAGGTAAACTGGTTGCTTGAGATGGGGGGGGTCTCCCACCTTTTGCTTCCAAGTTTATACTCTGCCATTCTTCTGGTTAATAACACCCTCACAGAAAACTTGTAGATGCTATCTTGAAACGTTTTTTCACACTTAACATACTACATGACTAAAAGTTCTGTACTTGGACAGTCTCTTTCTCTAGACTCCAATGTAGGCAGACACTTTTAAAAACAGAAAACAGTCTCGGTGACTTGGTCCCTTTGTCAGGGAAAATTCACCACAATGAATGCAGGCGCCCCTCCTGGGCGCAACACCAAAGTACTCATAGTTTCTGAAGTTGTCACAGGCAGCTTCACTAGACAGACTGGGTGAGGGGATTGCCCCTGAACCCTGAAGATCGCCCCCATCCCTCCTGGAATGGGTCAAAGGAAAACCCACTTGGAACGGTTTCCACCACTTCAATCTCTGTCTGCTATGTTCTTCTTCTAGGGTGAGAACAAACAACCCAAAACACAGTGGTAGCTCTCTGTCTGAGCTAAAACTGAGGAGCTGCTGCAGGCTGCAGCCTCCTTCAGGCACCCCACTCTACAGACTCCCGAACATTCCAAAGCCATCTCCCTTGCAGCTAGACAAGTGTGGCTTATGCAGCTGCGAGAGTTCCAAAGTGACATCATCACTCCAGCTCCACTGAGACTGAAAAACAGAATGTGACACTGTGAAATCCATTTACCTGGCATTTCACAAGCTGTCTATCCCTGCCTGCCTATGCAGCGTCCCTTCTGCGTGACCGTCACCCCTTTACCAACCTCCCTCATCCAGCTACAGTGGTGAGATGCTGTCGGGAGGTGGGTTTTACTAGGGAGAGAGTTGGTTGGTGGCGGGGCACTGTGGGCATAGTGGAGGTGAGCGGTATTGGGATGGTTAGGCGCAGGAGTTGCCCTTGGGCTAAATGGAGCCAGGAGAGAGGCCCAGCATGTTTAGTGCCCATTCCGAAGGTTCCCACCTGATCGAGTGGGCAGGTAGCTGGTGGGCCAGCAGTCTCCACTAGTCCTCTTCTGGCCGTGCTGTGCAAAGCCAGATCGATGAGGAACAAGACCGCAATTATGGCGGACTTGATTTCATCTGTCTATCTGGCTTGCATTACAGTGACCTGGCTGGGAGATGACCCTGGGCCTATTTTGGATGCAGTTGTCTCTGCCATGTATTCTGTAGTGCACTGCCCGAGGAGGAGGAACACAGGAGTGGGGGTGTGGCCATCTGTTTTAGATCCAGCTTGAGCTTTTCCTTACACCCAGTGGGTTCTGCTTCGTCCTTTGAATGTGTTGCAGTGCATGGGGGTCCAGGTGTGGGTTGCAGGATTCTCCTTGCATACCACCCTTGGGGGTTCTGCAAGAGGTCACGGATTTTGTTGTCGACAAGGTGTCAGAGTCCTCCAGATGGTTAATTCTGGGGAACTTCAACGTCTTGGTCAACAGCGAATCCTCACATCTTGGACACGACCTCCTCTAACTGATGACATCACTGGGCCTGGCACAAGCAGTTGCATCTGAGACCCTTCACCATGGCCACACTTTGGACTTGGAATTCTCACTGGGGCTTGAGGTCATGAACCTCAGGACTGATCGGGTTGCTTGGTCTGATCATTGCACGGGTAGAGTTCTCATGTGGGGCCCCCCCCCCCAATAGTCCCTCCCCGGTCGAGATGGTCAGCCATCACCCTTTAAGGGGATTGTCCTCAGAGATACTTCCGGCTGTAGTAGATTGAGGATACAATCCAAGGAGGACAAACTGGCCTTGAGAGCTCACTGTCATGAGTACCAAGGGGCAGTTGACTGTAAGAAGGCAGAGTTCCCGTCCAGGGAGATTGCCGCAGGGAGGAACAGACTAGCTCATCTTTTTTGGACTGTGGACAGAAAAGTGCATTCGGTCTGTCTTCAGCTGAAAAAAGCATTTTCAGTCACACTGTGCGATGAGTTTGCTCAGTTCTTCTCTGACATGGTGTCCTCTCTCCAGTCTGAGATCTCCCCGGGTGGGGCAAGGTCAGCTCCGTGGTGGTCGATCTTGGAGGAACATGGGCACTCCTGTCTGTTGTCCAAAGTGGTTTTTACCACTTAAGGAATGTCACCCAGATTAAACCCCTAGTTCTGCCCAAGGACCTGCCATCACTAGTGCACGCATTTGCTACATCCTGGTTAGACTACTGTAACACTCTGTACTTTGGGGCCAGTGGAGGGAACCTCCGCCAGCTGCAGCTGGTGCAGAACGCAGCGGCCAGGTTACTGACAGGCCTGTCAAAGTCATGTCATGTGACCGCGGTCCTGCGAGATCTGCACTGGCTGCCTACCAGGTAGAGGATCATCTTCAAGGTGGGCTTACCCACCTATAAGGCCCTGTACGGCTTGGGCCCTGGCTACCTGACTAATCGAATTACACCTGCCATTCCGGTCCACTCCCTCCACTCCTCCACTAGGGATCTCCTTATGGTTCTGAGGGCCTGTCTGAAAACCTCAGATGACTGAGCTTTCGAGGTGGCCGGCCCTCTGGAACTCTCTTCCCAGCTCTGTAAGGGAGGGATCCCCATCTGTGGGGGCATTCAAGAGGTGTCTTAAAAATCTATCTTTTCAAACAGACATTCCTGGACTAATTGCAGCTGTTTTTTTTTTTTCAGTGTGTCTTTTTTAATTATTATTTATTAATGCTTATTTGTACTTGAACTTTAAATGTTACTGTATAATCCTTTACAGCTTTAACTTATTTGTTGCTGTTCACCCTGCCTGTTTTTGATTTCTGTAAGGTACCCTAAGGCCCTGGGATTGAGTGCCATATAAATAAAATGTACCTTACCTACCTTAAGTTTCCCAAAAAAAATCTCTTGGCCAGGCTGCTTCTTTTCCCGCACCACCTTCCCCAACAAACAGCCTTCATGGATTTTGTTGATATACTTTAATGGGGCACGTTAATGTAAGTAGTTATGAAAAATACTGAAAGAAGTTAGCTATATTTATATCTATAGGTGGTCTTTTGCTCCTTATATGGAGTGAACATATAACTTGGAAAGAGTGAAGAGGAAAAACAAAACCAATTAACAGTAAATTTAAACATAAGATAATACAGTCTCTGTGCTAAAAGGCTGATAAAATCTGCCTGAGTTCTGCTCATCTCAGTGTGCCACTCGAATATACAAAAAGGGCACTTGAAACCCCCACCGCTGTATCGCAGACAGAGGGGGATACAACTCAATATTTGGTTGTTTCAAGGGTGGTCCAAGGCTCTGTGCAGGGCTAGATGAATAAATGCATATGATATAGTTCATCTTCCATGGGCTGCTTTCTTTTCTTAGTGTAAAATAAATATATTTGTACAGGCAATTGTAGCATTTATATAATTTGTGCTTATTCTAAACAAAAGCAATGCTCATATAAGTTCAGGAGGGAGTGCGATTTGCCATCTGATGGTATATGCAACTAGAGGGATCCCCTCTGCAGTATAGGCTAGTAAATCATCATTCATCCATCCAGCAGGAGGGATTTTTGAAAGCAGTATAAGTACAATTATTAACAAATGCCAGGCACCCTGTCCATCACTGCATTAAATTTATTGCTAATTTCTAAGCATTGTCAGCATGACAGTAGGGAATATCCAGAATAAGTTCCATCCCACGCAGCCTAGACAAGTGACTGATCGTGACAGGAATGTACAGTTTAATATGAAGAAGTGAAAGGCTGATAGGCTTCCTGCTGTTGAAACCCATGGACCGTAAGCGAGCCATCGTCGTAGTCAGGGGAAAGCACTGCAAATTAACAAACTCAGGCTGATGCTGACCAATGTTTATTTTTTTCCACATGGGCATGAACTAGCCCAATAGCATCCTAATACAGCCAATTCTATGGCTGTCAGAATGAATCTCTGCTTCCTTTGAGTTCTATACTGGCAAGAGCCATGATCATATTGCATCACGAAGGGGCCGGAATAGGGGCACAAGTTAGCTCCAAAGCATTCTCTTCCAGGGTGTAGATACAGGAGGGTATTCCAGTTAGAAGGGTTGAAGTAGAAAAGAGGGTATAAGCACCTTGCTTTGTAAACCCTACATACCACTGTATTGTCAACATAGTTTCTGAGCGCGCTAGTCTCAGATCTGGAATACCAGTGACTAAAGATAAATGCCTAGGAATCCCTCGTAAATTGTTCAGAACCAAAAGAGAATAAAAATAAAGATTTGGATGTAGCTGTTGGACTGAGGATCGAGTCACACTTATGTCAAAGCACTGATTATAGAGAAGATTGAATGTCAGGATATTTATGCTCAGTATGGTGGAAGAAGCTTCCGGATGCCATGCACACACATCAGCTTTAGATGTACTCACATTTCGAACTGAATCCCCTTACCTTCAGGTCACCAGCCCTGTTTCCCTGTTACCTCTCCTCTCTTCAATAGTGGTCTCTTCGGAGTTCACAAAGGATTCAGCCTCCCGATGATCAGTAAAAAAACTTAGGTAGTTTACCAGGTCTGGTAATACAGAGGTGCAAGGGATACAAGTGTGCCGTCCTTTGGAGTGCAGGGTGGCCTTGGTCTCATTGAACTTCTGTCATCTGGACTCTAGTTCTTGGCTGTAATCCTGGAAAATATTTACATGACCAGTCTCCATCATTATAGGCCTATGTGTTTAGCCACCCTCAGCAATGATTCTTTGTCAGTATATTGGAGGTACTTCAGGAGAAAGTGTCAGGGTCCTCTCTCTCTCTCTCTCTCTCTCTCTCTCTCCATTGCCAGGTCACTGGCCCACGTGGTGAGCACGCTCAATTTCAAAGGACACTGCGCTCTCCCCCAGTTTCAGCTTCTCCGCAAGCCATTTCTGGACTGTGGGGCCAGGATTCTTCCCTTCCATACCCTATGGAAGGCCCACCATTCTGAGGTTTGACCACCGACTCCGATTTTCCTGCTTATCATTTTTCATCTGCAGGTCAATGACTGAGGCTGACAAAGTGTCCCAATCCTTAGCAGTATTGACAAGTTTATCCTCAAGATTGGTGATGCGTTGCTGTGCCTCTGATAACCTCGTGACATGGGTATTTACAGTGTCTGATAAGAGATTTGACAGTATTTTGAACATGAAAGATTTGAGCCAAGATGTTTTCAAACCTGCATTCATCTCGTTCTGCAGATTGGTAATTAAGATAATAATCGTTCGGTCACTTTGCTCCGCTCTCTGATTCCCGCCTGATGGCATACATCTGGTGTGTGTGAGGCCTTCTTGTGATAGGTCTGCTGAGCTTTATGGAGAAGCGACAGCATCAGTATTAAGCAGTGTCTGTTTCTTTTGCAATTTTTTTTTTTAAGCCATGAGCTACATGCAGGCAACAGGTTTGGTAGCTGATTCACTCATCTGTTTGAATGATACTATAGCTGTTATTGTTTGGTGCCCCTGGGAGCAGCTCTGTAAGGCAACCACCATCTTGCCTGATCAAGCCATGCCCCCGCTTATTGAATTTGTTAAAGGAAAGTTGAAGGCGTGACTCTGGGCATGTACATTAGTGGTGTGCTAATACACATGCCCAGAGTCACGGTTTCAACTTTCCTTCAACAAATTAACATACAGGAGCACTTATTTTTACCTGGGTCTAACTTTGCTGAATAGAGGAAACTTAATTCTAACAAGCACACTATTTGTTTCACGTGACTCAAAATATGTCCAACTCGTTCCTGAACACGCTTACGCGTGGCTCGGTGTCATTACATAGGGTACTTACATATGCTTTTAAATTTAACAAAAAAGCTGACAGTGCCCCTTTAAGTTATATCCAAGCATTGATGCAGCCTGTCCACATGGCTTCTTACACTACTCGCTCTGATCAGCATCCTCAGGTTTACCGCTAATCCAGAAGAGGCACAGGGATCGACTTACTGTGATCTGGTAAATGTCTGCACGCCTGCCTTTGTGCCAGAGCATTCCAGACACTCGTGTTGCTCTGCTGCAAATGGAGATTTGCAACTTTTCCTAATTATGGAACATTAGAATCAAGTTCAAACTCTGCTCTGTGGTCATGCCCCTACCCTGCCTCCTAACGTCAGATTTTTTTCTGTGCCGAAGAGAGCAATTGCCCTGAAGTTATCTCCTCACTGCTGACTGACTTTTGGTTATTTATTTTACTTTAAAGTTTACCAAAAGTATTTTGGTTATTTCTCAATAACTCTGTAAGATGTTATTTGTATTTAATTGTTCTTTTAGTGGTTCTTTCTCCAGTTCCTGATTGGTTTTCCGGAATCAGAAAAGACCACTGTTCAGCGTGGTTCCTGCCTTTAAGGAACCACACTATTTTCACTAAAAGTGCTTTTATCAGCTTTTTTGTGTAACCACTTTTGTGTATTTTTGTCCATTACCACTAGGTTCTAATCTCAAGGGACCCAAGATGTCATTTACAAAATGTGTCCTCCTCTGGGGTGAAATTTGCATTACATTTTGTTATCTAAGGAACTTAACTGCATTTTTACACACGTTCTTGTTCTGACTATGTTTTGGGCTTGCTGTGCATTGGGAACTGATAACTTTTCTCTTTCAGTCTTCAGTGGTTGGCATGACTGACAGACCTAAACAGAAGATAGGACCACAGGGCTTCCGCAGAGACTGCCTCTCCACCCATACCTGCTGACCAGACAACAGGCAATGGTTCTGCACCCAGACCTTCAGTCCCTGCACTCCTTGGTCTGGTTCCTAAGCGGCTAGAGTTCCAGGCCTTGGGTCTCTCGGAGGATGTTCTCCATGTAGTGAAGACCTGCAGGGAAGTGTCTGCTCCCAGATGCTATGCCTTCAGATGGACAAGATTCTCCACTGGGTGTTCAACCAAGGGGCTAGATCCCCGGGCTTGCCCTGTGGCTAGCATCCTGAACTACCTCTGGTCCATTTCCCAGCTGGAACTGTAGGTGACAACCCTTTAAGGGTGCACCTGGCAACCATCTCTGCTTACTGGGGACAGGCTGGTAAGCCAACAATGACCCAGGAGAAGTGGTCAGGTGCTTTTTCAAAGGCCTAGATCACTTGTGCCCTCTGGCGTGTGTACCTCCTCCACTGTGGGATTTACAGCTGGTATTGGCAGTGCTCATGGGCAAGCCTTTTAAGCCAGTGCACAGGTGTGAGGTGTCACACCTGTTGTGGAAGATGACCTTCCCGGTAGCCATTACATCAGTCAGAAGGACTGGGGAGCTCCAAGTGCTTTCAGTGGAGTCTCCTTATCTGGTCTTTCTCAGGGGAAAAAGTCATCCTTCCCCCACAACTCAGAAGTTCCTACCGAAAGAGGTATCGGAGTTTCACCTTAACCAGGTAATTAACTTTCCATTATACTTGACCAGCCCATCTTTGAATGCTGATCACAGGCTCCATGCCCTGGATCAACAGAGGGCACTTTATGCCTCCCACTATGTGGAGCGCATGGCTGGAGGTCGGGGACAGGCTCATCAGCTGTTTATCACATACAACGAAGCTGTGCCTGGCAGACCGACAGCAAAGCAGATGACTGCCAGGTGGATTACGTCCTGCATCAACCTCTGCTGTAGGCTGGCTGGTAGGGAGCCTCCCTTAGGGCTTAGTGCTCATTCCGTCAGACATACTGCTGCCTTGGTGGCTGCTTCCAGGGATGTGCCTGTCCAGGAGATCTTCAGGGCTGCTACCTGGAAGTTTGCACAAACCTTCATTTCTCACTACTGCATCAACCTTGAGTCACGCCTTGATGCTGGTTTGGGAACCTTGGTTCTCCAGCCTCTGTCTGCCAAGTAGAGGTGTGCTCCTTGCCCCCTCCTCCCAGAGAACTGCTAGGAGTCTGCCAGAGTGTGGATAAGTGATCCATATCCACGCCCCTAGAAGAATAGGTTACTCACTTGTAACCATAGTTCCAGAAGTGGTAAGTGGTTCATATCCACACAACCCATCTGGCCTCCCCTGGCAAATGGCACATGGATTCTGCTTCCAGCATGCAAGATCTAGCATCACGGGGCAGCATCAGGAGATATATTGCCCATGTGGTGGAAAGAGCTTAGCTTAAAAACATCTGACCAATAACATTGTTCCAGTGGAACTGTGGAGTGTGGATATGAAACATATACCACTCCTTGAACTCTGGTTACAGTTGCGTAACCTATTCTTGTTGCGCTTACATGTTTATGCCTCCTGGTACTGCTTTCATATAGTTTTTGTTCTTATGGTGGTGGTGTTTAGCTTACTTATAACCCTTTTTACTTTGGCTGGAGTACACCGAGCAGTGGGGCAGGCTTTCTTGGTTTGTGCATGATACTTAGCATTTCACCACTGCATCCATTTGAACTAACTTGGACTTTTTCATGACATTGAGCCCTAGTCCTTTCTCTAGCAGCTACTAGGAAGGCACTGTTATGTCCCCAAAATCTGAATACGTTAATTGTGGGGGACATCAGCTGATCACCGTTGACTGCTATATTTAGTGATCTGGGAAGTGGTGATCCGTTTGCAAATTCAGTTTCTACTTTCAGAGCTGATGCATCAGACAGTACGGAGAATGTAGAAACAACAGTTCCCAGCACATCACTGACATTTCAGTAACTGGAAGAAATTGCCTTCAAGACCAGATGTAATTATTGGCACAAGACAACCCTAGCAGCTTACGTTAGGGTTAGGAGAGTGTCTAGAGGGCTGAGAGTGATTAAGTGGCTGGGCTACGATCAGGAGAGGTAGCAAAGGACACAACAACAAGCATCTTTGTTATTCATGAACTGCATCATTAGAGTTTATGCTGCAGAACAAAAGAAATTTCAAGCTGAGTAGAAAATTAAAGAAGAAACTATGGCCTCATATAAAGATCACCCTGATATTGATGCATTTGAATTGGTGGAGGTTAAGAGAACCACAGAGGCACAGGGCAGCAAAATAAAGACTCAGAAACTGGTTAAATTTGAGAGGAGCAGATAAGATTACTTCCTGGACCATGTTTTTACATTGAAAAAAAAAAAAAGCAAATGACAGATCAGATCCAGGGGTAACAAGGGTCACACCCCAATTATGTCCATCTTGAAAAATACCATGCAGGACCACTTCACATCCACCAGCGAGTCAGGCACCAGCTCATCGGATGATTTTTCAAACAAGCCAATCATCAGGAAAATACAACAACAAATTTCAACACCGAGACAAAGTCAGAGACGGGTGCAGTGTACACCAGGCACAAAAGAACATTATGGGGGGAGAGGCAAAGGGGCAACCACCCCACAGGTTTGCCCACGGAAAGGAGGGAAAGCCAAGAAGAAAAGACCAACAAAACATACAAGGGGGCATGGAAATAAATATATTAAATGTATCTTCCTTCCAACTTTATCTTCCTTTCAACATACCACCCCTAGCTGAACATCTGGAGTAGAGGACTCTGTTTCAAATCGGATGCTGAGCTGCATAGCCAGGGGAGTTACCACCAGGAAGGCAGAGGTTATTCAGCAGCTGTACAGGTCGCTGGTAAGACCACACCTGGAGTACATTGTGCAGCTTTGGTACCTGTATCTTAAGAAGGATGTCAGCTTGCTGGAGATAGTCAAGAAAAGGTTGACCAAGATGATCCAGATCCAGCAAGGCAACACCTACTGTATGAGGAGAGACTCAGGGAGCTCAACATGTGCTCTCTCGAGAAAAGAAGGGAGAGGGGAGACATGACTGAGACCTTCAAGTACCTTAAGGGTGTTGATAAGGTGAGCACTGAGCACCTCTTCAGCCTTAGTGGGAACAAGACCACTAGAGGGCACAGCCTATAACTGGTGGGGAGGAAGGTTAAGGAGGGAGATCAGGAGGCACTTCTTCACCAAGAGGGTGGTGGCCAAATGGAATGAACTGCCAGAGGAGGTGGTATCCCTAAACTCAGTGGGCAACTACAAGAGGGTTGAGACAGGGTGAGGGGAAAAAATTGTGTCTAGAAGGGGGGTGGAGGGAGAGAGGCAAAAGCAGAGGGAGGTCAGAAGGGAAACTGTGAGGGGGGGACAGTTCCCTTTGTAAATACATAGGGAGCTGCACGATCAAGCAGACTTGATAGACCATAATGCCTTTATCTGTTAGCGTGTTTGTATGAACAGAAATTTGTAGAACGAGGATGCAATGAACAGAAATTACAGAGGACTTTATCAAAGGTGGACACTATTCAGAGAAAAGATCTTTCTCTCTCCTAAGCTGGTCTCCGGGCTTCCTTACTCATGGACTGCACCTCCTGATGCAGCTAGGAAGGCAGGAATTTTATCTCTGCAGCAGGGGATACCCAGCCCTCCACTTCCTGTTTCCTTCAGTTTACTTCCTGCCTTCAGACAGGCAAGTACTCTGCAAGCAGAGCTCTGTCACCACGTGGCAGTGCCGAAGACCGCAAGTCAAACAATTTCTTTTACTGGGGATTTATGAAGAATTCATAGCCATATTTAAGTGCTTCTGTGTGGGTTCCAGTCTCAGCCTTGCAAGCTGCACAGACTGGCCCCACTTCACCATGGTGGTTGTTTCCCTCGATTTTGGATTTGAGAAGAAGCATTCCAGGAATTCTTTCACTAGTGCCATTTTTCGGCATTTGGGGGCATAAAAACAGCACCGGAATGCTTATTGAGGCTCTTATCCCCATCGCCGATGGCAACTCCATACATTTTCTGTCGTCGGCTGGCATTTTGATCCCTCAGCCACTCTTTGATGGTGGACCTGCAGTGCTAGTTTAGCAGCTCATCGACGTTCATGATACTCTTGTCGACGAGCGCTGCTCCGTGTATTTTCCGTTGATGGCTGGCTTTCTGATCACCTCAGCCGCTCGTCGATGGTGGGCCTGCAGCGCTTGTATAGTGGCTCGTTGACGTTCAAGGATCTCTCATCGACAAGCGCTACAGTGCGCGAGGAGCGCTATTCCAGAGCAACAGAGCTTCTACAGCATGTGTAGATCCCCCCCCCCAAGCCAGCAATAAGGATGCAGGGGATTCCTAGATAAACTTCAAGCATTTAAATCAATGTACTGACTACAGAAAGGAGCTCAGGGTATTTTTTTTTTTTGCTCTTAAAGGGCCAGCTCAGTTCATCAGAACAGTGAGACAATCCAGCTTCAGTAGCATTGCAGGATACCTCGGGGGGAGGGGGTGGTGGTATGCTGAATCAAAGGGGAATAGGGCCATTTGGTGTCATGGCCTCAGACAAACCTTCCAGGGGCAGAAAATGCCAGTACTGCAAGTCCCCACTACTAAGCACCTTCACTGGGTCGCTTTACCTAAAATGTGAGAAGGCAGCATCTGCGAATGGGGAGGACATGAGGGAGGCAACCCCTTCCTCAGCTCAGAATGATGGCCAACAGACAGACTAATCTGAGTGAGCAGAGGCCACCAGGGAGTCTCAGCAGCCTGCAGCCCCCTCTCTGGCCCCAGACCTCGTAGACAGGCTAAATAGGGCCTTTGCTCTGGACCCTGCATGCTTCGACTGGCAACCTCTGGGGTCACCAGTTGTGAAACCTCACAAGAAAGCAAAAAGAAATTAGACCCCGTCCCCATCTTCATCTGAAGAGGGGCAGTTGTCCCCACATCACTACGATAAAAGGAAAAAATACAGACACAGGAACAGATCCATGGAGGAGGAGGCTCAGCATTCCTCACACCACAGGAGAAAGAAAAGATCCTGGTCTCGAAGTAGATATAGGGGCACTCATAAGGGAAAGCATTGCAGAGAGCATTCCCCAGACTCCTCAGACTCCAGTTCATCTCCTGAAGAGAGAGAGAGAGAGCTGCAGTAGTAGCCACAGACATTGACAGCTATTTCCAGAAATTTCTGTGATATTTCTAGAGAAATCTCCTGCTTTCTGCATTTCTACAGTAGGGGCAGCAGAGAGAAAATCTTTAGAAATTTCACGAAATATCTGGAAATACCTGGCAATGTCTCTGGCTACTACTGTAGTGGGCTCATCATCGAACTCGGACAACTCCCCATCCAGAAACTTTGATCTGGAGGACCTAGATTGTTTCATAAAAAAGGTCATATCCGAGATTCACCTCGGCTGTTCCCACGTGGCTCCCTCCCAGCCAAAACAGGCATTTCATCTGGCATCTGCCTCCAAACCAGCCACAGCCTTCCCTATTCCTTCTTCCATAAAGGACTTGCTAAAGGTGGAATGGCAAGGTCCAGAATGCACATATCCAGTGCCCCAGTGGATCTCTAAGCTTCTAAAGTTTGACAAGAAACAATCCAAAAAGTGGTTAGATTGCCCCAGAATCGACCCTCTGATTTCAAACCTAACCTAGAAAGACAGTCATCCCAGCTAAAGGAGGGGCAATGCTCAGGGACCTGGTAGACAGGAAAGTGGATGCCTCACTCAAGAAGGCCTTCCAAGCATCAGCGATGTCTCTCAAGGTGGCAACTGCCAATCTTTTTTGGGTCAGAGCTGCCCTATCTTGGGCCTTGGATTTAGCCTTTCAAATCGCTGAGGACCCAGAGAAGAATTCACCTATTATTCATCAGCTGCAGTTAATGGATTTAGCTTCGGCTTATGCAGCAGATGTGTCAAAAGAGGCGGTCAGGTGCGCCGCTCAGACCATGTTTTATCAAGCCTCAGCTCGCCACAACCTCTGGCTTCAGGCCTGGCAAGCAGATGCCTCTTCGAAGAGCCATTTGGTGAATGCACCTTATGAAGATAATCTCCTGTTTGGTTCAGCCCTGAAGGAGGTGGTGAAGGAATCCAGAGAAATGGTAGAGGTGCACATCCCCTAGTCTAGGGGCAGGTGCAAATCATGGTCCTCAGGCTCCAGATGCAATTTTCGTGACAGACATTACAACAAGGGTCAAAACTCTAACTTCTCCGAGAAAAAGAACATGGTTCTCCTCACGTAACCAGCGGAACTTCAGAGGGGGCGGATCCGGTGGTGGTGGTGGTACCAGAGACACTGGGAACAGCAACAAGAAGTCACAGTGAAGTTATCCAGGCCCATACTCGAGTAGGGACAGACTTTCAAATTTTCTTGAGGAATGGGTCCAGACCACGTCGGACAGATGGGTCCTAGACATCATCAGCAAGGGTTACCTGATAGAATTCGAATCCAAGTCCCCACTACCTCATGTGGCACCCTCACCTATCTCGGGCAACCCGTCCAAAAGACAGGTGATTTTACAGGCCATTGCAGACCTTCTGCAAGCAGGAGCTATCGAGCAAGTTCTCCCCACAGAGATCAGTCGGGGGGGGTCTACTCCCCATTCTTCATCGTGCCAAAACGCACAGGGGGATTCAGGCTAGTCCTAGACCTCAAATTCCTGAACCGTTTTGTTCGCAGCAGACCCTTCAAGATGGAAACTTTGTCATCAATCATCAGGGATTTGCAACAAGGAAATTTTGTAGCATCTATCAATCTGCAAGATGCCTATTTGCATATTCCCATTCAGGAACTACACAGGCAATATCTCTGGTTCAAGGTGGGGGAGCAGTACTTCCAATTCAAAACTCTGCTATTTGGCTTTTCTTCAGCCCCAAGGACATTCTCAAAGGTACTAGTAGCGGTCATAGCTCACTGTCGGAACCGAGGAGTACAACTTTTCCCTTACTTAGACAACATTCTCATCAAGGCCTCGCAGCTCGACCAAGCAGTACAGGCAGTGGCGGAGGTAGTATGGTGCCTATCGGCACATGGATGTGTCATCAACTGGAAAAAGACATCACTAACTCCAAGCCAGACCTTGAACCACCTGGGGCAGACTTCATGTTACAAGCCAACAAGGTCTTTCCCCCAAAAACAAAATTCAGGAACCTGCTGAAGCTCATCAAGAACTATCGCACAGCTCCTCAGCTGCCTGCTCAATCCTTCATGCAACTAATTGGGACTCTAATATCATTAGCGGATTCAGTCCCTTGGGCTCTAGTCCACATGCGGCCCATTCAAGCTCATTTGCTCAGACTGTGGTTCCAGTCCAGACAGTGGTGGACTCAGAGGACAAACATCACGAGGGGTCACAAGTTGGGCCATCCACGCCAAATCTGAATCATGACTGATGCAAGTCTCAGGGGCTGGGGGGGGGGCTCACCTGTGTCAGCTGTCGGCACAGGGCAAGTGGATGTTGGTAGAAACAAGTACAGTATAAATCTCGAGATGAGAGCAGTATGCCTTTCCCTGATACAGTTCGAACAGCAAGTCCTCAATCAGGACGTACTGATTCTAACAGACAGTCGAACAACGATGGCATACATCAACCATCAGGGTGGCACAAGAAGCTCAAAAATGCTACGGGAGTCCCTCCTTCTTGTTTTTCAGTGGGCTGAACTCCACTTGGCAAGCGTAAGAGTGATGTATATTCCAGAACAGGAAAATGTCACAGCAGACTGGCTCAGTCGCAAGGATGTTCTACCAGGGGAATGGGAGCTGAAGGACAGTGCCTTCCACATCATAACAAAACAGTGGGGCAATCCTCAGATAGATCTTTTTGCCTGCAGGAGAAACTCCAAGATGAAGCAATTCTGCTCCCTAGCCAAGGCCGAGCTAGTGGTGGCTCAGGATGCCTTTTCCCTAGACTGGGGTCAGTTCGGTCTCCTATATGCCTTTCCTCCAATACCGCTTCTATCCAGAGTTCTTCACAAGTGGCTCTGGACAGGGCAGAAATTATTCTAGTCTGTCCCCGATGGCCTCGTCGTCCATGGTGCCCTCTTCTCATTCATCTGTCAAGGCGACCACCTATAACCTTCCAGATCAGCCCTGACCTTCTCCATCAGGGTCCAGTCCTGCATCCCAATTTGAACAACCTGTCCCTCTCAGTCTGGAGATTGAGTGGGAAACTTTCAAAGAGCTACGCTACACAGCTCCTGTTATTGAAATGATGGTGAACTCACACTGCTCCTCTTCCTCTAAAGTGTATTATAGAATCTGGAGGAAATTCTTGTTCTGGTTTCAATCCAAATGCATACAGGACCATCCAATATCATTATATGTGCTGTTGCAGTTACTTCAAGAGGGGTTTGACAAAGGACTGCAACCAGCCACCTTACGAGTTCAGGTTTCCACACTGGGGGCGCTCTTGTTGATGGATTCGAGGGAATCATTGTGCTCACATCCCCATATCACAAGGTTTCTAAGGGCAGCAACATTAAAATGCCCTCCAGTCAAGCTAACAATACCACCTTGGAGATTCAATCTGGTTCTCAACGCTTTAACCAAGGCTTCTTTTGAGCCTCTCAAGGAGACATCCCTCATGCATCTTACAGTGAAGTTCGCTTTTCTCATAGCTATTACGTCAGCCAGGAGAATCCGCAAATTGGGAGCATTGTCCACCAAAGAGCCGCACATTGTTTTTCATCAGGACTCCGTGGTGCTCTGAACAGATCCAGGTATTTTGCCAAAAGTTATGTCTACCTTCCATTGCAACCAAGAGTTAATTCTATCTTCCTTCTGCCCACACCCCAAAAAATGAAAAGGAAAGGGAATTTCTCACACTAGATCCGAGAAGAGCGATGAAAATATATATTAAAAGAACAAATGCTATTCACAAAACTTCAAGTTTGTTCCTTTTAACTACAGGTCAAAATATGGGTAAAAAAGCTTCAAAAGACTCTACAGCCAGATGGATTCGATCTGTCATCACCACGGCTTATGATCAGGCTGGAGTAGCTTTGCCTGGCCCAGTGAGAGCCCATTCTACCAGAGCTATGGCCACTTCGGGGGCAAACTTCAGAGAAGCATCTCCAGCAGACCTATGCAGGGCAGCCACATGGTTGTCCAGTCACACATTTACAAAATGTTACAAACTGGATGTCATGTCCTCGGCGGAGGCATCCTTTTGGCCGCCCAGTGCTTCAAGCGGTGGTGGACCCTTAAGGGTACTTGACAGTCTTCTCACCCAGGATATCTTGGAGATGTACTGCTTTTGTATATCCCATGAGTAAGGAAGCCTGGAGACCAGGTTAGGAGAGAGAAATCAAAATTTAAATACCTGTGAATTTTCTTTCTCCGACAGCTGGTCTCTGGGCTTCAGCTTCCCTCCCAGAATGTACCATAGTTGGCTGGCCAACTGGCCATGTATGCCTTAATTTTCTTGTTTTTGTTTCCAAGTTCATGTAGTATTGCCACATTTGGACTGCTTTCAGAAAAACTGAAGGAAACAGGAAGTGGAGGTCTGGATATCTCCTGCTGCAGAGATCAAATTTCTGTCCTTCTATCCTTCCGTCTGTATCGGGAGGTGCAGCCCATGAGTAAGGAAGCCCAGAGACCAGCCGTTCGAGAAAGAAAATTTGCAGGTATTTAAATTTCAATTTTACTAAAAAAAACTGAATCAGATGCACAAGGAAAAATCGCTTTCTCGACAACTTTTTCAGATTTTAGGATTATTAAAAATACAATCTGTAAACACGGGATAATACTAACACAGAAATAGGAGCCAAGACATTCCCAGGCAAACCCTGTATAACAGCTATAGAAAACTACAATGTTAAGAAATACACTAGTAAAAACGAAATGCTGGAAAGGACCAGAAAAGACAACCGCATGCCTTAACACCAGCCACGCAGGATTCTACAGATGTGGAAGTTGTACACATTGTAACAATGGAATATGAACGAAGGAGATCAGAAGCACTTGCAGGAACAAAGCATACAGAATCAGAGTTAATCACATGCACCACAGACCATGTGGTATGTTGCATCACTTTCCCCTGTGCTTCATATAGGGGAAACCTCAAGAGCACTGAAGATCAGAATATTGAAACACAAGTGATACTAGAAGAAAATAAGAGTCTTCCTAGGGGTCGTCAACCCTAAAGCTCACCCCATTCTATACACTCCAGAAACATTCACACCTAATGGGGTGAGCTTTAGGATTGACAACCCCTAGGAAGACTCAGACCCTGATTTGCTTTGGGGGTGGCATTGGGGTTTTAGGGTTGGAAACCCTAAAGCCACATTTCCAACTTTTGTCACTTTAGCTTGAACCCTAAATGTTGCATTAATGCAGCTTTTTGCAAAGAATTAGTATTTGAGTCACAGTGAGCTGGTAAGTTCCACCTTCATTGATACTGATTTTTGCTACTTGAAAAAAATGTACATAGATTTATATTGATAACAGTACAGAGTATAGAAATATTTTCATTTTATTTAAAGCCCATCAGCTCTGAGTAAGAGACCACATAAGTCTTGACATGTCAGCTATTTATTTATTGAATAATAATTTCTTGGTGCTGGAACATAAGTAACAGAAAAGAAGAAATTAAAAATAAAAGTGTTGAAGAAGAAAAACACTTGAAGATATTCAGAATTTGATTGTTTGTATTCATTTAATGGGTAGAGCACCTTACAGCCAAGGAAAATATTTAAAAATGTTTTGCAAAATTTAAAAAATATTTTTGGAAGCCATTTAGCTTGTTTTAGTGGTCACAGCTCACCCTAGTTTTAGAAATAAATCTGACGTTTTGGAGGCAGGGTGGCGTGTGGCCAAAGAGCAGAGTCTAAACTTGCTTCTAATGTTCCATAGCATAAAGTTCCAAATCTCCGGGGCTGCTTATTCCCAGGGAATGATTACATTTTTGTGAATACTACTGATGGATCCGTTAGGAAGAAACAGCATTACCACGGTGAGTAGTTTTTTTTCTTCTACACATCACATACATACATCACTAAACCATCAGCAAAGCCTCTGGAAACCTTCCTCTAAAAGCTAATAAAATA
Source organism: Neoceratodus forsteri (assembly GCA_016271365.2). NCBI lineage: Eukaryota > Metazoa > Chordata > Ceratodontiformes > Ceratodontidae > Neoceratodus > Neoceratodus forsteri. The sequence goes on along the minus strand of CM057459.1, from coordinate 670,249,724 downwards.
TCCACTTATCTGTCTGGCATGCAGAAGAAACAAAGGACATATCAGACTCCCTGCGTGAACCTCAGCTGCCCTGCAGTGCACCTGAGTGAGGTCACTTGACACCTAAACAGCCATGTTTCCAGGTCTGACTCAAATGACATGGAAAGTAAAGGAAGTACAGTCCAGGAGCTCCATTTTCAAAGGCTGTTGCAGGATTTGCATCAAGCCCTGCTTCAAAGCCGTTGTTTGGCGCAGTTGCACCAGTTTGGCGCAAGCTCTGTAATAAGAGTCCCCTAAATGGCACAAGTTAGACCAGGAAAAAAATGGTCTAACTTGCTTCATTTGGTGTGCAGGATTGAAAATCCCAATTACAGGTCGGGAGAATGGCGCAAGCCCCGTGCGCCAAAAATCAGCGCACCAGGGGCATGCGGCATTCTCGGGGCTTTGAAAATTGAGCCCCACATTTCCAGCTTAGCTTTACGGAGCATATGGGAAGTACAGGAAGTTAAACATCAGATTAAAGCAACAAAATAACCCACTCATTGCACTGCAACCACACCCAGCTAATGCAATTTACCAGCTGCAACTTAATCCAGGCTGCATATCTAATTTGTGCTAATGCCCTAAAGCCAACCATTCAAAGATGTAGCACAAAATTATAACCCAACTACACTGCTGTCTGTATATCTGTCTCTCTATCTGTCCGTCCATCCATCCAGGTATACTTGAGGACCTCTGAAGGGAAAATCCCGATTGAGCCAAGGCTCATTTAATTGTACTATTGATCAGAACTGGGGGCTACATTATCGCAAATTGTGAGCAACATTATTTTTTTATATACATATTGAGCAGACAGTTGTATTAATTATAAAAACATTTACTTTGTTTTGGTGTTCAGATCAGCATGTAACTCACAACTTGTGGATTATGAAAGATCGGAACCAAAAATGGTGGTGGTGAGGGGGGATTGCTTTATCAAATGTTGTAAGTGAACGTACCATTTTCACATATACTGATCAGACAGTCAGTACTATTAATTATAAAAACATTCTTTCCTTAACTTTACCATTCAAAATCAGCATACGAATTATAGCAGCTCATGTTACACCCTTGATATATTGCTAAAAAAATTATGATTACTGACGGGCGCTATTTCCCTAAGGAAAACCCGATTGATATTGCCGTAATAACTGACTGGTTATTATGGCAAATATGTACTTGATTTCGGACTCTGCGCATACTTGTGACTTCTCCTCTCCTTTACTCGCTGGACACCTGCACGCAACCGCCGCTCAGCGGTACGTGAAACCAGTGATGTTTTTATTTTATTTTATATAACTGCTGTGGTGAAAAAGCACCGCCAGCAATTATATAAAATAAAAGATGAGTGTAATACCGTTACACACCCTCTGCGTGGGATGCTTCGCCTTGGGGTTTATGTAGCATCCCACACTTCAGGTGTGTGTAAAATCTCGTAACACACACACACCATCCTTTATTCTTTGTGTTATAAATAATTTTATAGTAGCTGTTTCATTTACATTGATTAAATCAAGAAAGTCACTCATAAAGTGTGTGGTGCTGCTGTTTTGTTGAATATCTTCCACTGAAAAGCCCATGGTTGGAGGACTGCATGTACATGGGGAAGTTCAGAAAAAAAGACTTTTAAATCCAACTTCCTTAGAAATCTGAACATGTGGACTTGAAGGATAAAATAATCAGGTGGTGCAGAAGGAACAAACAACAGTCTGTTAGCTAATATGTCTGTTTGTGCATTGGATAGAGTTGTAAGATTATTATATGATTGGACCTTTCTTTGTTAAATAGGACAACAGAGGAATTATTATGATTAATCACAAGGGGAGACCTGTTAGAGGCTACTATAAAGTTAGTTATAACAGTTTTTTTAGCAATATAGCAAGGGTCTAACATGTGCTGCTATACTTCATATGCTGATTTTGAATGGCAAAATTAAGTAAATAATGTTTTTAAAATGAGTAGTATTGACCATTTGATAAGCATATGCGAAAGTAGTATGTTTGCTTACAACATGTGATAAAGTAGCCGCCCACTACCTTTTGGTTACGATATTACACCATCCACAATTTGTGAGTGACAGGTTGCTCGATCTGTATATGAAAAAAGAATACAGTGGCTGGCAGAACGCGATTGTGTGTGGAAATCCATACACATGAAAAAGTAATTCTGCTGCACAAGTGACGTACCTACTAATGCAGAATGACTTTTCATTCTGTGTTAGTAGGCGTGTCACAGTGCAGCCGCCCCCAACAGCGCTGTTGATAGGACAAAGGGGTGGTTGACTCCTGCACAAGCTGGCCGTCCGCTGACATACAGAAGTGTGGATCCCCGGAGGCAAACGCTGCGACCGAACAGGAAAAAAAGTAAGTAATCATTTCTTTTGGGGCACCATACACTATAAAGAAAATTGTATGGGAGCCCAAATACGTAATCACACTATTCTCGATAATTCATGGTTTCCATGATGAAAGGGACCTCTCAAACTTCGCTGTTGAGGTCCTCATCGTCATGGAAACCACTTGGTATGAGAATAGCATGGTTGTGTTTGGGCTTCCATACACTATCCTATATGTTACTCACAATTTGTGATCATGTAACACCCCAGTTCTGATCGATAGTGTTTAACTGACCTGAGCACAAAAACAAAGTGAAACATGCTTTTATAATTAATATTATTGGCTATTTGATCTGCATATGAAATAAATATGTATGCTCACAATTTGCATTGTGCAGCCCCATCCATGGGCTCTGACTTTGATTAATCCACAGTTAGTTAGCATTCTGCTTGCAGGAACTTTTCCATTGCAGTTCAGCCTATGTGATATATGTGGCATGTTGTATATATTTTACTGTATATATTTATTATCACAGCTCTACCATATGGAATTTGGAGCAGTTTATTTTTTAAGCATTTTTAATGCACTCTGACAGTCTGTTCTGCACGGTCTTTGTAAAATCCATGTGCATGTTTTGATGTTATAATGTAATTCATCTGCATTTGATTAATTTAAGACACTGTATAATATGCACTGATTACAAGCCAGCCACTCCCCCGATTAAGCCTCTAGCTGAGGAGATACCAAGGGGCAACTGGTCAACGTTCCTGTACTTGCACTTTCTCATTAGCTGGTACACGCTGCCGCTGCTTGTTTTTTCTGTGGCTCATGGCATACTTGGCAGCAGCATCTTAAGGAGTCCAGGAGTGCTTCTCCTTTTTTGTTGTTTTGCTTGCTTTTCATGATGTTGCTATACGTCTGTGAAGTAATGCTTGCAGTCCATTTTTCTACTGTGATACTAATCTGTTTTACTTTGTGTTGAAATAGATGAAGAGCGGAGGTTCTAAAAATGGAGGGAGTGTGGGATTGTTTACCTATCCTGTGTTACAGGCTGCAGATATACTGCTATACAAGTAAGATGGAATGTCATGAACCAAATAAAATGTTATGTAAGAGTTCTACCATATGAGCAGAGACACTGGAAAATTATACCCTGCAATGTTATTTTATTTATTTACATACCAAAGTCCAGTCTGCCTTTTCTGTGGTTGTCCAGGTGACCAGCGGGGTGCCTCAGCGATCATTTCTGGGACCAGTCCTCATTAATGCCTTTACAAGTGACATTGCAGAGGAGCTGAAAGGGAAGGTTTGCAAAATCTGCAGTAGGGTGGACACTCCCGGGGTATGTGGAAAGGATGAGCAGAAACCTGAGAAAACTTAGAGGAGTGGTCAGAGATATGTCAGCTAGGTTTCAGTGCAAAGAAAGTGCAAAATAATGCACACTGGGCACAGAAACCCAGGGACGGAGTACAAAATGGGTGGAGTGGTATTGACGACTACCAAGCAGGAGAGAGACCTGGGGATAATCAAATCTGATGACCAAAAGGAGGCCAGGCAGTGCGACAAGGCAGTAGGGAGGGTGAGTGGGATGCTGGGGTGCATAGGGAGGGGTATCACCAGCAGAAGGAGGGAGGTTGTGTTGCCTCTCAGGGCTAGAATTTAATGGTATTCCGTCCTGTTTTGCTTACCAGTTTTCATGGCGGAATACCATTCTTTTCATGCTGGTATTCCAAATGGGATACCACTCCTCCTGGCCTCCACTTTGCAGTTTAATCTACAGCAAGCTCTTTTGGATAGGTAGAATACCAGAGTTTGAGATGGAATACCAAACGTGGGCTTTTGGTATTCCGTCTCTCACACCAGATTAAAAAAAATAATGTTTATCCCTGCCTCTGTATAGATCAGTAGTAAGAACCCACCTAGAGTACTGTGTCTAGTTCTGGAGAACACATCTCCAGAAAGACATAGACAGTGTGGAGGTGGTCCAGAGGAGGGTGATATGATAGAGACCTTTCAATACCTCGCAGGGGTAAATAAGGTACAGGAGGGAAGTATTTTTCAGAAGAAAAGGTGCTCAAGAACAAGGGGACATGCCATAAAGCTGGAGGGGGCAGATTCAGGAGCAATGTGAGGAAGTAATTCACAGAAAGAGTGTTGGATTCCTGGAACAGCCTTCCTGTGGAGGTGGTGGGGGCAAAAACAGTAGTGGGGTTTAAGAATGCATGGGATAAGCACAAGGGAATCATAGTGGAAAGGAAGGGAGGGGGGATGAACTGTATATCGGTCATGGTCTGCGGGTAATAGCATAAGTAGGCAGAAATGGGCAGACTGGATAGTCCAAGTGGTTCTTATCAGCTATCAAATTCTGTGTTTCTGTGATGTTAAAGATCCCATGGCACTTCTCGAAATGTGTATGGAAATTTTCTGCGTCTTGACCAGATTTCTCCCAGTCACTAAAATATTACCAAGCAGCAGTGCATGTTAGCAGTGGCATTTTTGAACAATGTTTTTATTTTAGATTGCTGCTTAGGTCCTGGCTTGTAGTACTCTTCTTTTCCCATTCTGAATCTGCTTGTGTACTTTTTTCACATTTGAGATAATAAACGGAGTGCTCCTTTTAATACGGCTTGAACCAGGTTTTCATACCTCTGAGCTGCCCCTGCTTATGAGGGAGGTCCCTCATTTTACCCCTCAAATTTTCTCTGTCCTCATGTCCCCTCACAGAAAAGGTGCTGCCCACACAAGGAATGTGCTTTAAATTTAGACTTTAAAGCAGAAAATGAGGGCCATTTCTCTTATTTTGAGTGTCCCATGTCCCTCATTTCAGTGATAAAAGGTTGAGAGGATTGCAGGTTTTCATCATTATTCTCTCTTGTTTTTGAACACCCGTTGTTAAACATCAGTTCTGTTGTGACTAAAATGAACCAGCAGGTAGCAAGCAGAGCTGTCCCACCTTATGGGACAGTAAGTGTACACAAAAAACTGAGAACACAGATCAAAATCTGGTCTGAGACATTTTATTTTATTTATTTATTTATTTATTTATTTTTAATTTTGCTTTTGGTAACCGGGTGAGTGCACTAGGCAAACAATGCCTATTTTCAGGCAAGACCCGGGAGAAGACAGTTTACAGACAAAACAGTATACATGTGACACAGCACATGAAAGCAATGCAATCAGAGTGAAGAAACAACACTGTTTGGATATTTGATACAAGCACTTTGACAAAAGAATAATATACATGTGACACAGCACATGGAAGCAATACAATCAGAGTGAGAAACAACAATGTTTGGATGTTTGATACAAGCACTTTGATAGAAGAATAATGCAAGTAAAAGTACTGTAAGAACAAATAATAGTTTGGAATGGGTAACACAGGAGAACGTTAAAAGGAGATGGGTAGAGCAGTACAGTTCAATAAGTGCCAAACTATAAGGTTACGTGGCTAGGGAAGGGAGGAAAAAAAGGTAGGGAGAGAGGAGGGAGGGTAAGAGAGTGGATGAGCAAGGAAGTAGGAGAAGAAGGGAAGAGGTAAACAAGTAGGTGGATAATCTGAAGATAAAGAAGAGTGGGGGTGTAGGTTCAAAGGTGGATTAAAGCAAGTGCAGGGTTTAGAGTGTGTAGGTGTTCACGGTGTAGTTTTTTAAAGGTAGCATGGGTGGACGCTTGACGGATAGAGGAGGGTATGGAGTTCCAGTATTTAGGAGCTGTATAAGAGAAAGCGCGTGTGCCCATGTTAGATCTGCATCTTGGAATAAGCAGAGGGGCTTTATCATTTGATCGTAGCTCATAGGTGAGAGGTTGTAACTCCAGAGCCGAGGAAAGGGATAGGGGGAGGCCGGTTCTGGTGACACTGTCTATTAGTGACCCAAAGGTCTGGAGACGATAGGCAGAGGGGCTAAGCCATTTTAGGTCCATATAGAGTTGGCAGTGGTGCTTGAGACGTGGTGATGCAGAGGCATAGCGGCAGATGTTATTATAAGTGGTGTCCCATTTGTGGAGGGAGGATTTAGCTGCGGATAGATAGATTGCAGAGCCATATGCCAGAGCTGGCAGAAGGAAGCCTTGAGCCACTGCTAGCCTGGCTGGGGGAGTAAGGGTATAGCTAGTGCGATAGGCGCTTCCTATCTTGGTGTTTACCGACTTACAGATGGTGGAGATGTGTTGATCGAAGTCAAGAGAATTGTCAAGGGTAACACCGAGATATTTGAAGGATTTGGCAGAGGGTAGAGGGGAGCTGTCTGCGCATGAGATAATAAGGGGATGCTCCTTTTATTACTTCAAATGTGAACCTAAAGTTGACTCATAATTTCGACAGATGTATTATACAAGACAGGAGGTAAGGGGCAATCTAAAATAAAATAATAAAGTACAGATAAAAATGTTCACTGCTGGTTTAATCTGGTTCAATATCTGTTGGTCTGCATCTGTATCCCCCCAACTGTAAACAGGCAGTATTGTGTAGCCCTCCTTTCCTGGTCAGCAAAAACTAACTAACACAAGCATTTGTCAATGCCGAATGTTTGCTTGTTGGCATTGGCACTGGTAGTGTAGGAGACAGAGAGCTGCATAATAGGAATGGCAGTGAAGTATTGAACTGAAGCCATCCCCACCACTACCCTGCAGAGACTGACAGGCATTCGGGTGTGCCTTTGGGGCATCAGGCATATCGGTCACGCCATTTCACCACACCCTACCCTGCAGAGACCGACAAGTGTCACGGTGTGCCTTGGGGTCTTTGGGCCTTATGCTCACCCCATTCCATAAGGAAATATGGTGAGATGGGTGCAGTATAGGAGAATGGGGTGAACTTTGGGGCTGAAGAGTCCAAGGCACACCTCGATGCCTGTCACTGGCTGCAGGGTGGGGTGGGGGTGGAATGGTATGAGCATTACAAGCGACAATCCCAAAGGCACACCCTGATGCCTGTCATTCTCTGTTAGGTGGGGCGTTATGGTCGGAAACTCTAACGCCCAGGCATTCATTGATATTTTCACTCCAATTTTCAACATGGGTTTTGGACCCCACCTCATGAACAGTGGCAATATCAGTTCATTAGCGAAAGCTGTTTTGTACCACGTGAGAAACACATTTGTCCGATGTGAAAAATGACAGCTGTTCATGAGGAGGTGTAAAAATGGCAATGTTGAAAATCTGGAGTGAAAATATAAAAAAACTGGTGAAGTCACAAGCGTGCGTAGAAACTGTGATTAGTTTGGGGATTGTTTACAGAAGATTGTCAACGCAGGCATTTTGGGACCTCTGCTCATGAACAGTGTCACTGTGATTTTCGTAATCTGTCCCAAACGCTGATTTCCCACAGAGACCATGCATTTCTGCACCGGAAGTGCGAAAACACATTTCGGCCAGGGTGTGAAAAATGACAGCTGCACTGTTTGTTCATAAGGAGGTGTGGAAAAATGCCACTGTAGAAAATCTGGACTGAAAATATTACAAATTCGTGAACTTACAAGGGTGCGTGGAAACTGCACAATACATGCTCATAACAGTCATTTTATGGACTTTTGTCACCAAATTTTCAACATAGCCATTTTAAGACCTCTGCTCATGAACAGGGTCACTGTGATTTTCTTAATCTGTCCCGAACATTGATTTTTGCACACCGACCACGCCATTGTGCACTACATATGCGAAAACACATTTTGGGCGAGATGTGAAAAATGACAGCTGTGTTACTTATAAGGAGGTATGGTAAAATGGCAATATTGAAAATCTGGAGTGAATTTTAAAAACTTTCTTGAATTCTGAGCCTCGTAGGAACTGCTCAACGTCACGCTCATAAAACAGTCATTTTGGAATTTTTCACCAAATTTTCAACATAGGGTTTGGGGCCTACCTCATGAACTATGACACTGTCATTTCGTTACTCGTTCCGGAAAGGTGGTTCCGCGCAGTGACCGCGAAATCACCTTTCGGGACCGAATAACAAAATGACAGTGACTGAGTTCATGAGGTGGGGTCCCAAGAACCTCATGTTGAAAATTTGGTGAAAAAATTCCCTAAAATGGCCGAGCTATGCACCAAAGTTGAAAACAAAAAAAACATTTATGCCATTATACAGCTTATCGGCATTTCTTCAGTCGGCTTTGAAGAGTGCAGGCGTGTTCGGTCCACTGAAGATCATCGTGCTGGGCTCGGAGGTAAGTATGGGGTGGGGGTGGGGAGGTGGGTGTGCAGAGGTGGGCGTTGGTTGGGGAGGGCAAGACAGTTATTGAGGACATTTTTTTTTTTTTTTTAAAGGTCTTTTTTTTAAATAGAAAATGATGCGGAACTTTTGTCACTGGGGTGGGCTCCCAGCGTGGCAGCTGGAAGTTTATTTTTGGGGGTAGTGGAGCCGGCGAGGTTGGGCACCCCCGTCGGCCATACCGACATTTGCCACGCTGGGGTGGGCTCCCAGCGTGGCAACAGAAATCAGTTTTTTTTTTTTTGCTTGGGAGGGAGATTCAGTGCAGCCGACGGGGGATTGGGCACCCCCATCGCCATATGGACTTTGTCATGCTGGGTGGGCTCCCAGCATGGCAACAGGAAGTCAGGTTTTGTTGCTGGGAGGCAGTGCAGCCAGGGGATTGGGCACCCGTCGACCATGCGGTGTGCTGATGGGGGGAGTGCATGAGTACACTGGGGTGGGCTCCGAGCGTGCTACGTGGGTGTTCGAGTGGGGGAACTCTCTGTGACAGTTCAGATGCAGTGTGGTGTGCAGGCAATTTGCATACTGCCGACAGCAGTATGCAAATTGCCTACACGTTACCACCGCTGATTGCAACGGTTTTTCACTTTCAGCTGTACGCCACTGCATCTGAACTGCTGTCACTGACCGCTCCGGCATGTATTGGTGCAGTGAGACAGCACCTGCAAAAGGGAGCAGGGCATTGGAAGCTGAGTGGCACACCTACGAAAATTCCTATGGTGGCACTATGTTTCTTGCACATGCGTGCAAGCAAACATAAACATGTATGCTTTATTCTGCAGCCAATAGTTTCTAAATGGATTAAACTTTCATCTGGGTTTTACTTATGTTTTATTTTTAGGTCAACACATGTTCCTATTGGAGAGGATCAAGTCCAGCATTTAGAACTGACTAAAGATGCTGCACGGATCTTCAACAACAAATATGGAGAATTTTTTCCCATACCCATAGCAATTTTGAGTAAGTTGTCAAATGGGAGTGCGCATGTCGGTAAAGGCAATGTCTTGTTAATTATGTTTAGCAAGGTGTGTGGCATGGCAATTTAATGTATGGAATATGCCTACCGGAGCTGTGTGAAATGTTCGACTATGGATTTGCCAACCACTTAAATAATAAGCTATATTGTACTTACACACCAGACTAGTTTGCCTTCTGGCAAACTGTCCAGTATAGCAGATGTCTAAAATAATAAAAATGCAGTTGCTGAGAGCATTGCATAGCTCTGCATAGGATAAACAAGGACAGAAACAGTAAACACTAATAAAACACAACCAAACAGGGTATAGCAATTGCAGTTCATTTTTTGAGTAGTTGGTTGGTTTAAAAAAATAGATGCTTTATTACTTTAATATAAAAATGAAAATAAGAAAAAGTACTGACATTCTCACTCACACTTCCTGCTGCGGCTTACAGCTTGAGGGCATGTTCTGTGGCTTGACACTGGCCAATAATGCCATTCACTCTGGCTGTACTTTTGTGGGGTTTTTTTTTGTTGTTGTTTTGTTTTTTTCGCGATTTCAGCCAGGAAAGCCCTGTCCAGAGTGATGTCCTCTTATTGTTCAAAGGTTTGGCATAGGGTAAGACGAGCAAGACAAACCTCTTTTGTGGATATGGGAGTCTTCTCTTCTGCATCTCCCTGTTTCCTCATCCTCTGCACTCCTCCTTATCCTTTGTGACACTCTGCATAAGGGATTCAACCACTGCCTGGATATTGCCCTTGCCTTCATCGCCTACAGGATCCTCGTTTACTAGGGAGCACAGCTGATCGACCTCCTCGTGGGTGAGCCCGGTGGTGTGGGGTGGCTCTTCACTATCGGTGGCATCATCAGATTGCCTAGAGTTAGGTGGGGTAGAGTCACAAGTAAACCCTCCTTTATTGAAGCAGCAAACTATGGTTTCTTATGAAACCCACTCCCAGGCTGAGTGAATAATCCGCACAGCATCTAAAAAGCTGATCTTTTTTACATAGGTAGTGGCAATAAGAACAAGCTCGCTATCTAGAATGTCCACCAGCTTCCCACTCATAAAATGAACATGACATCATTATACACTGCAAATGATGCCCTGGTCCAGCGGCTGGACCGTGCACATAGTGTTCAGTGGCAAGAACGCAAGTTTTAGGTTTCTAAAACCAGCCACAGATGGATGACTGGAGAAATTGTCATTCTGTCCCAGTCTCTAATCCAATCCATGAAAATGTCACCAGTTATCCACGCAATGCATTTACTCCAGTAGATCACATGGAGGTTGGGGGCACCATGAAAACATCATGGTTGAGCCAACTTGCCAGTAACCACAATTTCTTATATTACAGGTCACCAGAAGGGAGGTTCTTTCCTTAGCCATTTTTAACCTCATACGTGTCTATGATTTTAAACTTAATGTTCCATAGCTGACACAGCGGAAAAATGGGACTTACTAGATGCTGAAACTTTTGAAGGAGGAGTGGACTACTTACAGGCACTTACCATCCTCTAGCATTGGTGAACCATCATAGCAGTGCTTCTTCTATGTCACTATCTTTGCCATCGCGTCTGCATTTATGCTTAGAATGTGCTGTACCACTCTGTCATCATTTTTTCTTTACTCATAAGTAGATCACTAAGTGTAGATTTTGGTACAGCAAAATGTACCGCCATGTCATGCAAACTGAGTTTCTGGAGTTTATGTCAGTTAAAATCTCCACTTTGCATGACAGTGTAAGCCTGCTTCTCTTGGTAGCCATTCTTAGAGAAGAAAACCAACCACGCAGCAGGAAGTGGGTAAGTGAGTAATTCAGTGCAGAAAAACCATGACAACACTTAAAGTGGCAGCTGTTAACACCTAGTTAAGGTGATAAGTGGTGGTAGCTCAGCCCTATTCGCTCATTCCAGTGGCTGGTATAGCAGGCGGTGCCGGTTTGGTATATCAGTTACCTTTACTATTCCTGGCATAAGAAATGACTTTTGACATTTGAATTTCATTCGGTATATGCAACTGTACGTATTAACCACGGGCAGTATAAGTGGTGCATACGGTAACTGGGATGAAAATAAAACAACATAATTTTGCTTTTACGTCCTACGCTCTAACCAACATAGACTAGTATCTTCTACCTGACCTTGAAGAGAAGTTGATAAAGCCCATCTTGAGTCCATCACAGCTCTCCCCTAATTCGATGAACTCCAACATTTGCTTACAGTACTTCAGAAGGTAGTTTCTTATTAGCTGATATTCTCAGTATTTCAGTCTTCTCTGAGCCTGTAGAAAGTCATCTGAAACCTCTTTGAATTCTGCCCTTTCTTGAGTCCCCTGTCCTCCATGCTGCAGAACATTCTTTCCTATAAAAAGTTTTGTCCTTATTTTAGTGCCCCTGCTTCTGCACAGGGTACCTAGATTCAGGAGCGGAGTTAGTTTTCCACTTTAGGGGATGGGCCCAGCTGAGGTAGCTGCTGCTCACAGTGTGCCTCAGCTGTGGAGGGGTGACGGCGAGTTCCAGCATCACAGCTACCTCTTATGATTGAGTCACGTAGCTTGCTTCCCACTGTAGAGACGCATTGTGTCGAGGCCAGTGCAGGCACATTCTACATCACTGGGGTAGAGTGTGGGCTGGGGAAAAAACTGGGGAAGAAAATAATCCTAGCTGTCTCCATTACGACTCACAAAGCTTGAATAGGATATATCCCATGAGTACAGGATCTATACCTGGATAAGGATGGCAGTGGGGGGAGGGGGCACAAGATAGAAACATAAAGATTTTTCCATTTTTCTCTGCGAAACGCTGACTGTTGGCATCAGCAGTACTCAAATCTCATAACATTTTCAATTATGCAGAATTTCAGTATATTCTAGTTTTTATTAACTACTTAATTACCAAGATATTTACAGAGAATCAGTTTCTCTGCCACATAGACTTCACCTGTTTTGATGCTTTTCCTGCTTTGAGGTCATAATTCCCTTTAGTGACATCACAACTAGTTGCCACAGAAATTATTCTGCTTTCACAAGCAGACGATTATGACTTAGAAGCAGTAAAAGGAACAGAAAAGATGAAGTCTAAAAGTTTCAGTGCCTGTTTTTAATGCAGAATGTCTTCAGAATAAAAATAGACGTACAATAAATCCAAATGGGCAGTTTTTTTATAACAGTTCTGCTAATGCCAATTGCATTTTTTGCTGGATATTAGAAATATGCTTTAAGTTTTTCAGTTTCAAATGGAAAATGTCCATCACCGATGGGTACAGTTTACAGTGTGCTGGAAATTTCTAACATTATAGATCGAAGGAGCACTCCTGACCAATCAAAATGCTCCTTTCCTCTGGGCATGAGACACTCTCATTCTGTGAAGAGTGTGTCATGCGCAGCTGCCCTGGAAACAGGTACATTGGGGTAAGGTTTTTAAAAAACGTAATATACTGTATTATTGATTGAGCTTGATCAATAATATAGTAATACCACCACCAAGACTGCTGTTATGGTTGTAAGAGTGGTCTCGCTTACACTCTTAGGTATCAGAACTACTCACCTTTGGTTTGCAGTTCTCATACTGTAAGAATCGTTTGTTTGTTTATTAGATTTTTATAAAGCACCCCTCAGAGTGCCAGTACAATAAACACCATAAATCTATCATAAATAACATAAAACCACAATACAACTTATATCCATTTATATGCAGAAACATCCACTTAGTACTATACATTATATACAGAAACCTAATACCAATTTCACTTAGTAGCTGTGGTTACTGAAATGCTCTCAGGAGTAGTAGCTTTATTGTTGCTTTTTGAATGAAAATATGTAACTGGCAGTGTTTATCCCTTCAGGGAGCGTGTTCCATAAAGTTGGGGCTGACACCAAAAAAGCCCAATCACCAGCAGACTTCAGTCATGAAGAAGCAATAGCCAACAACCCTTCCACTAGGTCTTACATCCCTAGGTGGGCCATGGCGAGTCAGGAGATCACTGAGGGATTGAGGGTCCAGTCTATTCAGTGCTTTAAGTCCCCAGGTCGCATCTGGAATTGAGCATTGTTGCTCAGTATGCCTTCCTGGTAAAACTCGTAAATAAATAGTGTCACCAACAGTACCCGGAAATCAGTGCGCCACCTAACAGGTAGCCAGCTCAGAGCCCACAGCGAGGGAGTAATATCCTTTGATCTCCATATGGAGGTCAGGAGTCTTGCTGCAGTGTTCTGAGCTAGCTGCAGGCGATGCAATAGACCCCCGAGGTAAGCCTTTATGGAGTGTACAGCAGTAGTGCAGCCAGGGGAAAATGAGGGCGTTGACTAGTGTAGCTAGCTCAGCAGAATCAAGCAGTGGTTACAGTCTGCAGAATGCATGTGAGACCACTCCTAAAACCATAAGAGTGGTATGAGCAGCGGTATTAACATACTGTACAACAGGAATCCAACAAATACAGTCATAGAGATCTGCATCGTCTCCACCCAGAGGTGTTACCCGAGAGACTACAACTGTATGCTAATGATGGACTTTAGAATTCTATTCAGACTCTGCATTGTGGTCATGCTTCCCCCTGCTGGAGTAATGGCAGATTTGATTTTGTTTTGCTGAAGATAGCAGTTGCCCTGAAGTCCTTCTCCAGTCCTGTGAGTCACATTTACTTTATTTAGTTAAAATAATTATGTATTTCATTTAGGAATTATGTTTTAGTCATTTTCCAATTACTCTGTGTTAGTTTAGGGTAGTTTTTATTTTATTTTGTTTAGTAAAATTCACATTTTTTCTCCAGTTTCCACTCATTTCCAGGAACTGGAGAAATCACGGTCTGTTGCAGTTCTCGCCTAGTGAGGAACCGCTTATTTTTTGGTATTTTAACCCCCTTTTTATTCCAAATGCATTTTAAACTTACCGGTTTTATTCTATTTTAAGTGGACCAAGCTAACTGTATTTTAGGCATTTTCAGTCAGATGAACATGACTAGAAAACCAAAAAAAAAGCAGGTACACAGGATTTTAAAATTGCAAATCCTGGCAAAGGCAGACTGCCATGAGCTGTGTTTAAGGTGTTTGGGTCCTGATCACAATTTTAACAATTGTAAATTGTATAAAATGTTTTGCCCTAAAACACAAAAGGAGAGGGCACAAAAAGGGAACGTTTTTAGCTCCTCAGTTTGCTTTAGTGTCACCTAAAAACACTACACAAGCCTTAGTAATGGAGGTGATTACCAGTGGTGGTGGATAGTACACATCAGAAGGTTTCGCACTTCTGCAGAGGCCCTTGACGGCCATACCATTGACTGAAAAATGCTACTAGCGGCAGTCCCAGCCCAAAGAGACAGACAAACCAGATAAAGCTGCTATGCCATCCTCGATGCATTATAAATAGCACAGGTCAGCTGAAAGGGAGGGCCCTAATGCAAATTGATGGCAACAGTCTGAAAAGAGCTCATGTGGCTGGCAAGAAAAAACATAAAGAAAAACATGTTCCTGCCACTACACCTGCAAGGGCGAAGGACAGGGACACTGGTTTACCGGGATTGAGAAAGGGCATATTCCATTTTGCACATTGTCAAAAACGGTATTGTCACTGGTGTCTACTAAGTCAAAATCCAGTTTAACCGGTGTTTGGTTTTGTGTACTTTATTTAGCAATTTTTAACTCTGCTAACATGCATTTTAGCAATTTTGACCTCCACTATTACAAATCCTTCTATCCTTGTACCAATTTAAAGTTATTTTAGGTACAAGATGTGATGGCAGCAACAACACTATAGTCTCCATCCCTAAGGTGTGATGGAAGCAGCACTACAGTCCCATCCCTCAGGTGCAATGGCAGCACCAACAGCACTACGGCCCCCATCCCTCTGGTGTGATGGCAGCAGCAGCAACAGCACTACAACCTTCCTCCCTCAGGTGTGACAGAAGCAGCAGTACTGTGGCCCTCATCCCTTAGGTGTGATGGCAGCAGTACTACATTCACAATTCCTGAGGTGTGATGGAAGTATCAGCACTATGGCCCCCATCCCTCAGATAGGACGGCAGCAGTACTACATTCTCCATCCACCAGTGGTGATGGCACAAGCACTACAGTCCCCACCCCTTCAGTGTGTTGGCAGTAGTAACAATGCAGTCCACATCCCTCTGGGGTGATGGCAGTAGTGACAGCACTATGATCCCCTTTCTTCAACACCCACACGTCACATGCACAAGTTACAAATGACTTGGTCTCTTTGCTTGTTAGAACTCAGATGTGAATTAATCTGAACCATCACCGCTAAGGTGGACTACCTTTGTTTTTTCCCATCTATAATTTAACTGCCTGAATTGGATTTCTGCCTGTGACACGCTGACCATGTTTAGGGAACAGACTTGGATGTTTGAGGGCCAGCTGGTGGGTGAAGGCTTAGTGTCCAATGACCATTCACCTTCTCCTGTGAGGGAGGATGGGTTCACAGCTCAGCATTTGCTGGCCCCTGGTGGAGGTCAGAGGCATGACAGCATGTCAGCCCTTACTGCAGGAGGGAGCGTGACAGACATCGGCTTGTGCCTTGACATCATGTGGCCTGTCACACTCCCAAGAAAATGGGAAAACACTCGCTGACCAACCGAAGGATGGCTGCTGGTCCCTCCATAAGCTGGAAGCCCCAGACATGTGTCCGTTCTGACCACTGCCATGCCCAGGATACACAGGAAGCTCTTTGGGGCAATTCTTCTCCCCTGGTAGCCTCCCACGGGGTAGGGGCCCACTCAATAAAGGGTTACTTTGGGTTACCTGGTAGCACAGCAGTAAGGGGCAGTGGATGGTGGTCAGGACTCAGCAGCGGTGGTAGGGAGCCTTGGCAGGTCTGAAGGAGTGGATGGCCAGGGGGTAGGAGGAGCAAAAAAAACTGCTTGAATTTGCTTCTTTGAAGTAAAGTGTCTTCACCTAAAAAATCCACAAGTGATTACTGGAGGACCTTCAAATGGATTCATGCATCTCCCAGACATGTAGATGCTTTTTTTTTTTTACTTGGTGTCCATGAAAAGGGTGTCTCCCAGTTTTCATGTCTGAGCTCAGATGTGAATTGAGCACCACTCTGCCCACCAGTATCATATAGTCCCTGGGGTCTTACATTCTGTATGTCATTGACTGTGCTTTCAAAATCCACTGGCCAAATATAATTACACTTAAATACATAACATTTACTTTTTGTTGAAGCAGTCTATCAGAAAACTTTTTGTTGTCACAGAGACTGAAACAGCAGGTGGGAGAAAAGGTGCAAATGATCCAATTCACCTAAACGGGGTGCTAACTGTGAAATATTTTCATAAGTTTTCATAAGGCAGTTTCTTCTTTGTGAACATAGTTTCATTCAGACTGGTTTTCATTCAAACAACTGAGGATTTTGGATGGCCCTACTGATTATAAACTTGAATAAGCTAGTTGGTAACAGTGATCCTGCATTTAGCAATCTACAACCTAGATGCTTATATGCAAAGAATACAATAAAACCTGACTAAAATCTAAAACAAGCTTATAAAACACAGAAAATGTATCTGAACATGTATCTTTACCCATACAAAATCATTGCAGCCAAGTAAAACTCAGGTAAATTATATGGTACCCTGACTACTATTCTATAATGTAGTAAACCTATATTGGTATTTTTTTTATACATATTCTTTACAAAGCAGGTAAGGCCCACTAGGCAGAACTGTCTGTTTTCAGGAGTAACCTAGAAGCACTGGGGAGGTTAAGTGACTTGCTTGGAGTCACACAGCATGCAAGTGGAGATTATGGGAATCAAACCCAAGTCTGCTGGATGTACTCAGTTCAATCACTGTTTGTTACTCTAACCACTAGTCATGGGTGCTTAAACTGAATGGCTGATTACAACAAAGCAGTGCGGGTGATTTTCTTACTGACTCTATATGCAGCAAAGCAGAAAGAATGCAAAGCACAGCAGTATTCATTTTAAGATGCTGCAATCTGGGTCAGCCTGCTGGCGCCGTGGTAGCACTATTGCTTGCAATTCCAACGACCCAGGGTCAGAAGCAAGCTCGGGTTGCTGGAAATCAGGCCAGGGGAGTAGGATCAAGCACCTTGGGGACTGCTCTTTTCCTCGGGAGGTGGGCTGCGGTCCTGCTGCTTCACCACCACCTGTGTGACCATGGGTGGTGGTGCAATGAGTGCTGTGGAGTGATCAGGAGGGAGGGCGCTAACCAGGATCTGGAGCAGTGGCATGTCTCTATGTGACCTACCTCCTTGGATCTCCTCTAGTGCGGTGCCCTCAGGGACAGAGACCAGAAAACCAGGAACAATCACCCCACATTGGCCACTGGCAGAAGGGACCCAGGTGCCCCAGACTTCATAACCAGGCTCCATGAGGGACCCACTGAGCTGCCCAACACACACTAAGGGAGTGTGGAGGGGCGACCTGGGATCCCCTCCCTTCCCACCTGGGGGGGGGTACAATCCAGGCAGGACAGGGGCAGGCCCACAGGAGCTCCTGAGCATTACCTGGGGGTGAAGCTAGCGGATACCCAGCCTAGGGATCTCTGAAAAGTGGAGACTGATGCTGTGAGAAGGGGACATAGAAAGAGAAAATAAAAAAAAATATGTAAAAACATGATGAAATCTTAGAGATTCTGTGCAGTGACATGCAATTTCCGTGAGGCACCGGTACAAGAATTCAAAATCCGCAAACCGAGCAGGATTCCGTGATTGATACCGGTGTTACCGGTAAAAATGGAAAACCAGGGTCCCTGGCGAAGGAGCAAGCAGTTGAAACGAGAAATTTCCTCTGCTGAGGACATTGACATTAACAATATGTGGCAGTTCTTCCAGGCATTCCAGGCCATGGGGATCCTTGTAACTGCAGCTGCACCCCATCCCAGGTTCAGGTCACTGAGGTACAACCTGTTCTGGCGGAGAATTATTATAAGAAGGATGAAGCAGCTGAATTTGAAGTGTCCCCTGAACAAGACTTTGGTTCTACCCCCAGAGTAAATGAGGATTTCTCTTCCTAGTCCTCGTTTGTCAATCGGATAGAGGGCACTCTCAATATCCCCTCAGAAAAAAACAGAGGATGGTATTAAAGAGGCTGAGTTTAAGAGCATGATAGATGTAACTTCCATTAAAAAATTATTAGTAGTACCAGTACATAAATCACTTATGAAAGGCACTGCAAAATTCATGTCAGCACCAAATTGTGCTGCTGGCATTGATGAGAAAATAGAAAAACAATCAGGTGGACAAGCAGGGGGTGGGATTCCTGTATTTCCACCCAGTTCATGACGGAGTGGTACAAGCAGCTGCTTCTGAAAAAGCAAGAGTGCCTCTGTCCACCCAGCCTCCTGAAAAGGACTCCAGGAAACTGAACAATATGGCAAGGAATGTTTATACTACTGCCACTTTGCAGCTGAGCAGCCTGTGTGTCTTACACCACACAGTACAAAAAGTCATTGTGGAATACAGTAGTGATTCTGAGTGAGAAAGCAGAGAGTGATGTGGATGATGATTCCCATAACATACCATTTCCAAATGTCTGTGGATGCCAGTGACACAGCCTTAAAGGAGAAGTCCACCCAAAACTTGAAAAAATATATGTTGTGCAGAGTGCTTTAATTTGTATGTGAAGTTCTAGTGTTTCTTTCCCTCTGACTGGTATTAGGAGTTTTTCCTAAATTAGCCTGCTAGCTTTATGCTAGTTTTACGACTCCTGGGGATCTTCATCCCTGACAGCTTAATTGTATTTCTAGGGACATGGATATGTTGTTCATCCACACTTATTGGCAGGTTCCTTGCTGCTTTAAATCTTGCCGGAAGGTCTTCAAGCTGGCTCCTCCCACCCACTCGGGTGGTAAAACTCTCGGCTCCGCCCCATGACGCCAGATCTTCCTTACCGCTTGGAAGCTCAGGTTCCCTCCTTAGCGCTGTGCGTTTTAGACTGGTTCCTGGAAATTTCAGTCTTCGAAATCAATTGGAAGTTTTTTGAAACTTCGATCTTCTTCTTCTTCGCTGCGGCGATGGCTCGTTCGTTTTCTGGCTCTCGGAGGCGCCCGGCAAATTCCTCCAGGAAAGACCCGCACTCCACGTGCGTTTACTGCCTTGACTTGGATCACGATCCTCAACTTTGCAATTTTTGTTGTGCCCTTTCGGCCAGCTCTCTGGAGGATCGCGTGGCCCGTTCGGGGCTCGGGTGACCGGAAATGTTTCCCGCTCCAGAAGATTCATCAGAGACTCGTTGGACAGTGTCCACGTCGGCTGTCTCAGCTGAGCAGCTCGATCTTCTTTCCTCCAGGGAGGGGGCGGTCGCCCCTCCCTCTTCCTCGGTTGCGGCGCTCGTCCCGCTCTCCTTGAGTTCTCCTCGTACAGCTTCGTTCAAGGAGCTTCACCAGTCCCTTTCCTCAAAGGGAGAGGGACCTTCAAGACCTGCCTCTCGGCCCAAGTCCAAGGAGCCGCAGGCTAAGTCCCTCCGTCGGCGCTGGAGGGAGCGGGAGAGTTCCCGCTCCCCTGCCGGCCGACATTCAACTTCAGTCAAGGATGTGGCTCTGGCCGCTGGCCTCACGTTGTCCCTGTCAGGTCAGCCGGCCAGAACTCCCGTCGACGTTGTCGAGTCTCTCGACCCGTCATCTGGGCTGTCTTCTGCTGGAGCCGCCACCCCTTTGCTGGTTCCCCCGGCAGAGGCTGAGGTTCTGCCTGTACCTTCGGGTCGACAGACCTCGGCCCTTTCTTCCGAGCCGAGGGAGGAGCGGGCGCGCCCTGCTCCTTCCCAGGCCCGCCCTTGGTTCCCCCGAGGTTTTGGGTCTCGGTCCTCCTCTTGGTCTAGCCGCTCACGCCGACCTCGGCGTTCTCGGTCGGGGCACCGAGTCAAGTGGCATTGCCGTTCTTCCTCGTTCCCCCTCCTCGGATGAGGAATGGCTTCGATGCCGATGGCGTCGACGTTACGAGGAGTTTATGTGGCAGCAGCTGTTGTTGTCCGGGAATCAGTCGACCCCGATTCATTCTCCGGCTAGTAAGCAGCTGCCACCCGATAGGCCGATGCAACCGCTCGAGGCAGTCGAGGTGCTCTCTCCAGGGCCGGTTGCTCGTCCGATCCCTGCTGCCCCACCGTCCTCGGTGGAACCCAGGCTGGGTCATGACCTGTCCCGCAGGTTATCTGTTCCCCTCACTTCCGCCCGCCCTCGGCGGACGAAGAATGACTCAGGCCTGAGGCAGCTTTTTGAAGACCCCTCGGAGCCCGAAATCGACTCCTCTATGTTTCCTAGCAGGGAGGACCCAGGGTCTTCTCCGGAACATTCCGTGGATGACAGCCCATCGTCCTTTATGGGTCTGCTCCAGCTCATCTCGGAATTCACCGGGATGCAGCTCGAGTCCGTTTCCAAACGGGCCCCTTACAGAGATTCTAGACCGAGGGGGTTCACCTCTGAGGCCTTCCAGTGGCTGAGGCGGTTGTGGGCCGGCCTTGGAGCTCTGGCGCGGCCTACTTCCCTGCTCCTGCGCCATCGCCAGGATGGCCAGGAAGTACTTGTCCCTGTCGGTTCTTCTGCCCGGTTCTCGGAACACCCCTCGGCTGAAGGGTTAGTTACTGACAATGTTTTCCAGTGTTCTGGAAATGCTAGGGATATGGATAGGCCCCCTGACAAGGAGTCCAAAAGGATGAAATATGTTGGGCGCAAGGTTTACGCTGCGTCCTCCCTAGGCCTCCGTCAGGCCAGCTCGGCTGCACTGATGGCACATTTCTCCCATGCCCTCTTGGGCTCCCTGGATGAGGTTCTCCCTCATCTCCCAGCTGACCTGCGGACCACGGTCCGGCGGGTGCAGGACCAGGGTAGGGCGGTGGCCAAGCAGCAGCTCCAGATGGCTCTGGATCTAGGCGACTCCTGTGCCAGATCGGTGGCGGCCGCAGGGCGTGGCTGAGGTTATCCTCCTTCTCTTTGGAAACCCAGCACGAGTTGGCGGACATCCCCTTCTTGGGGACTGACCTTTTCGGCCATGGAGTGGAGGGACACCTCCAGGGGTCCGAGAAGTCCAATACCACTCCGGACTCGGTCACTCTTGCCAGGAGGGACAAGGGCAGCTGACAGCCTTTGCATAAGCCCCTTTGCCCCCCGGTTCCTGCGGCTTGATCGGCCCGGCACGAGGGCCAGCAGGCATGCGCTGGGCGGCCTGACTCCAAACCAGCGTCTTCCTCTAAAAGGAAGCAAGGAGGTAAAGGCCCGAGAGCTCTCTCGGCCTTTTCCTCCCCCATGCCTGCTCAGTGACTGGCTAGGGGCGCTGTGCCCGGCCCCGTCGCCCCCACCCAGGTTCCCCGTGGGGTGACGGCTCCACACCTCCTCCACCTGGTCTGCTTCCCGGACCTCTAAGGGTCGGAGGTGCTTAGGGAAGGCCCTGCCTCAGATTTGCGAGCAGGTCCCACCCTCTCACGCCGTTGCCTCATGGGGATCTTGGGGTCCACAGCCTCTACGTCGGCCCACTGAGCCAACTGGCCTGGCCCTGTAAGTAGAGGTAATCAAGAAGTCTGCAGATCCTCCTTCTGACCCTGGGTTTGTGTCCAGGTATCCCTGGTCTCATACGGACGGGGGGCTTGCGCCTCATTCTTCTGCACGCCTGGATGGTCTCTCTGGCTTAGACATCCCATCCTTAGAACGGGCGTGTGGCTTCGCTCCTGGGCCTCCAGGACGCACTTACTCCTCGTTCCGTCCATTTCCAGGGAGACTCCTCCTTTTCCTAGCAGGGGATCTCCTTACGAGTTCCAGGCCAGGCCCTTCGGTCTCGACCCAGCTGCTTCTGCGGCAGCGAGGGGCCCAGGCGTAACCCCACCTGGATGGCGGCCTGACTTCAACCCTTTCCAGGGGAAGGGGTCGATCCAGAGTTTTGGGTCTCAGGCGGGTCTCCTGTTATCGGAGCCACATTGGAACTCGTGCCTTAGCGGGTGATCCTTCTTCGGGACCAGGCTCGACTCTTGAGTCCGAGCTCGGCTCCGGGCGGACAGGGCTGAGGTTCTTCCTCCCTTACCTGGTCAGGTCTGACTGGGCAATTGCGCCCTGCCGGGACCTCCTGCTCCTCCTGGGCCTCGTGGCGGCCGGCCCAGCGTGGTCTGTTCCATGTGTTCCCCTTGGGGGGACTGGCCATTCAGCGGTCACAGTGCTGCGTTCCTTCGGACCAGTTCGTGACTACGGCCCAGGAGTTAGGGAACGCTCTCCTTTGGACTGTTCCAACTCTTGCAGGAGTACATCCTGTTCGTCTGCCCCGAGTCGTCGGTCTGCTCCGACCGATGCTTCTCGGATGGGTTGGGGTGCCCATCAAGGGGAATACAGAGTGCTACGCCTCTGGTCCTCTTGGGAGTCCCAATGTCTTTCCTACCCGCTGGAGTTCACAGCGGTCTGCTTGCTTGCCCCGCTGGCTCCGTTTGTGCGGGGTCCAGTGGTTTAAGTCCAAGCGGACAACACCACGACCATGTGCTACCTACCCCGCCAGGCTCGGACGAGCCCCTTGCATCTCGTATTGAGGTTCTCCGTATTGAGTCTTTCGCGCAGCTAGGAGGCGGTTTCCTAGCCATTCGATGGCAGGAGCCTCCAGCACCCTGGCTGATGCCCTAAGCCGGGCATAGGCTGCGCCTCTCGAGTGGTCTTTCCTGCTGGAGGTAGCACAGGATCTTCTCCCTCCTTCCCTCCAGGGAGAATAGGAGGCCGAGACTGTCTCATGCCGGCCCCCTCAGCAAGGTTTGCTGCAGGGGATGCTGTCGAGGCCACAGGCCCCGGGCCTCTTCTACGCCTCTCCCCCATTTCCCTTGACCGACGGGCAAGGCGAGGAGGGACTAGGTGCAGGTGATGCTGGTAGCCCCAGACTGGTTGGCCAGCTCTGGTATCCAGCTCTCCTCAGTCTCAGCCCCAGGCTCCCGAGGCGGCTTCCAGCCCGCCCGGTCCTGATCTCTGTTTTCAGGGAAAGATTTTTTCCTTCTGGACCTTCGATCCCTGCACCTAAAGGCCTGGTCCCTGTGCGGCTAGGGGGCCAGGCCTGGGGTCTTTTGGCACAGTCCTCGATGTTCTCGAGGCGTCCTGCCGGGAGTCGGCCTTACTTGCTCACCTTCAAATGGTAGATTTCTCCATTTGATGTTGGGACAGTGCCTGGGTCTCCTCTCCCGTCCCTCGGCGAGCATTCCGGACCATCTGCGGTCCGTTCTTTTCAACCAGGGCTTCGACCGACGACCCTCGGGATGCTTCTGTTGGTCACCCCTGTCTTCGGGGGCGTGGGCCGGAAGGCAGTCGGTGGTGCAGAAAAGGTGGTCTGGCGCTTTTCTAGGCCTCGACCACACCTCCCCTTTGGGAGGAGTATCCCCAACTCTGTGGGATCTTCGCTGGTATGGGCTTAGCTCACGAGCAAGCCGTTCGAACCTTTGTACAGGTGTGAGTTCCCCACCTGTTGTGGAAGAACACCTTCTTGGGGCTACTCTGCCATCCAGAAGGAGAGGAGAGTTCCAGGCGCTCCTTTGAATCCCCCTGTCTGGTCTTCCACAGGGACAAGGTTGTCCTGCACCTCACCCGAAGTTCCTTCCGTTGACGGTGGCAGAGTTTTTTCCCCTATCCGGGTATTGCCTCTGCCGGGGTTCATCCCCATTCACGCCTCGGCGGCCGTATATAGGTTCCTTTGGGACCCTATTTTAATGCTCGCCTACCCACGGAGCGTAGGGCTGAAGTTCGGGAGAGGTTCGCCAGCTGTTTGTCATCCACGTTGAAGCCGCACCTGGCAGACCTGCAGTCAAGCGGACGACGAGTGGGTGGGGTCACCTCCTGCATAAGTCTCTGCTATAGGTGGGCAGGCATGGAGCCTCCCAGAGGGATAAGTGCTCATTCTACCCGCCCTTCCGCTGCATCGGTGGCTGCTTCCGAGGATACTCCTGTTCAGGATATCCGCAGGGCTTCTGCCTGGAAGCAGGCTTTCCATTTCCCCTTCTACATCGATCTTGGGTCACGCCGGGATGTTGGTCGGGGCCTCGGTTCTCCAGTCTTTATATCTAAGAAGGGAGTGCGCACCTTGCCTCCCTCCTCCCAGAGAACTGCTAGGAGTCTGCCAATAAGTGTGGATGAACAACATATCCATGTCCCTAGAAATACAGGTTACTCACCTGTAACAGGAATTCTAGGAATGGTAGATGTTGTTCATCCTACCAACCTCCGGCCCGGCGCGCACAACCTGGCTTCCAGCGGGCTAGATCTGGCATCATGGGGCGGAGCCGAGAGTTTTACCACCCGGGTGGGTGGGAGGAGCCAGCTTGAAGACCTTCCGGCAAGATTTAAAGTGGCAAGGAACCTGCCAATAAGTGTGGATGAACAACATATACCATTCCTAGAACTCCTGTTACAGGTGAGTAACCTGTATTTCTTGTTCCCACAGTGCATCTTGTCTCATGTGACAGTGATGCAAGAGAGACCCAACATTCAGCACACACATGCCAAACAAACTAAATATCTTGGAAGCTTTACAAGCTGCACAAAAATTACCAGTAGCAAAGTTTTTCAGGACAGTAAGACCTTTACGATGAGGGTGGTCACCAAGCTGAATTCTACAGATTTTAAAATATAGCCATCTCTACTGTTGTGAACTGATTGTAAAGCAATGCTTTCTGCTGGATTTATGGTCTCTGCTACATCACCATCACATGAAACAAGGTGCATTGTAGAACAAAGGAATACAATTAAGCTGTTTCATATGGAGATCTCCAGGGATCATAAAACTACCCTAAAGCTAGCAGCCTAATTTAGGAAAAATTCCTAATACCAGTCAGAGGGAAGGAAACACTAGAACTTCACATACAAATTAAAACACTCTGCACAGCATATATTTTTTCAAGTTTTGGGTGGACTTCTCCTTTAAGTCTTGGCACACTCAACAGCCTTAAGATTTTCCTGATTAAAGACAATACTCCTCACCCAGGGCACTTAGACTGAATCCATTGATTTCCCCTTTGAGGGAACGTCATTATTTGGTGACAAAATTGAAGCCTAAATGAGAAAAGTTAATGATCAAAAATCCACGTATCGAAGTTTGACTGAGAAAGAAGAGGCCTCCACCTCAGATGGACCCTATGAAAGTGGAGACAGGAACAGGGGTCATTGCCCCAGAACCTAGACTGGCTGTGAGTACCAACCTCAGAGGAGTATTAGCACAGGTAGGGGCAGAAGGTGTGCTAGGCCTGCTAAAACATCAGCCCCAAGTCAATGTCTGCAGCCTCGGAAAAAAGTTTACCATGATACAGGCATGGATCAGTCATACTCGGTCAGATGTTCTGGTATTATCCGAATCCTGGCTTAGGCCAGTCTCTTTAGATAGGGAGATTAGTATCACTTCTTGCTAGTTATTCAGAACAGAAAGGTCCACTAGAGGAGGTGGAGTGGCAGTGTATATTAAGGAAAGATTTACAACGGCCTGCCTGGATTCAGCCTCTGTCAAGAATGAGTTTGAATGACCTTGAACATTGAATTATCCACTTCCCTTGCCATCAGAGTGATTGGTTGCTATAGACCACCATCAGTTGGTACACTCCTTCTTACACACCTTGGCATGGTTATTAAGAAAGAGAATCTTAAAACTATTATTCTAGGTGAGCTTAATTTCGACTGGCTCTCCAAGACTGCTTCACCCCTACATACAATTTGTGACTCCCATGGGCTGATGCAACTAATACATGAACCTACACGAACAAACAAGAAGAACATGAGCAGCAATACATTGTTAGATGTTATACTAGTTGATAAGCCTCATCTTTTCTCACATGCCAGAACCTTCTTTGCTGATGTCAGTGACCGTTGTTTCATTGCTGTGGTCAGATCACTCCATTTTACAGGACCTACTGGTAAATTTCATACAAAAAGGATCTGTCGTAACTGTGACTTGGCTGCCTATGTTTATGATTTGGAACACTCATCACGCTGGCAAGATTTTTTATCTAGCCTCTACGGTTAATTCGGCATATGATATTTTAAATGACATACTGGTTGGGGCACTAAATATGTACGCCCCATGGTAAAAAACTCGTGTGAAAAGCAACACCTGTCAGTGGTTCTCTGCAGAGCTGAAGACTGCTTTGCTTGGGCAGGATAAGCTGTGGAAAAAGGCTCGCTGGACCAAGCTGGACTCAGATTGGTGTCAGTTCAGAAAGGCATTTAATGCCTGCACAAAAATGGTCAGGGAGGCCAAGGCAGCTTTCTATATTAGGGAACTGGACTCTGCAGCAAAATGCTTCTCTAAATTCTGGAGGACGATCAAGGACTTGTCTGGTCATATGCCTGGCAACTGTTTTCCACCTAAGATCACATCTGGGACTACTACCATCTGTAATAAACCGGGAATCCTAGATGCATTTAATAATCATTTTGCTACTGCTGGTCTAGCTTTTGACAATTCTCCTGCATCCCTGGTCCGCTCCCAACTAAATGTTCCATTCATAGACTCTCCTGCCCCAGTACCTGGCTTCTCGTTCAAACCGGTCTCCCTGAAGGAGGTTGAAGATCTTATGCTATGGTTGGATATTAAGAAAAGTGCTGGCGCTGATTCCTTGGATCCTTATTTTCTTAAAATCGCCTGTCATGTCTTAGCTGTTCCCATCACTCATCTATTCAATTTTTCTTTGTCCCAAGGGTCCATTCCTCTGATGTGGAAAATTGCACTTTATCCCCTTGTTTATATTGGAGTTTCCCTGTGATCTGAACAATTATAGACCAATTTCCCTCCTCCCAATTTTGTCGAAACTCCTGGAAAAAATCATCAGCATTCAACTAAGGGATTACATTGATGAAAAAATCTACTAAACCCCATGCAATCGGGTTTCAGAGCTAAACACAGTACTATCTCGGCCTTACCAAAGTGACAAATGAGTGGTATCGAGAACTGGACAGCAGAAACTTCATATGTGTTGTATTTCTAGAGCTCAGCAAGGCTTTTGATACCATGGATCATAGCCTGCTACTTTCTTCCCTGAAGAGTATAGGACTGGACTCAGTATCCTTACAGTGGTTCACTGAGTACCTTGTAGGATGGCGTCAACAAGTTAAGGCTGAGGGTGAGTTATCCCCAGTCAAACCTCTCCTGAGGGGAGTACCGCAAGGATCCATACTTGGTCCCTTATTCTTCGCTATCTGTGTCAATGATATTGATGAGGGTATCAAAAAACCAGCAGACACCTGTTCGCTGACAACACGGTTGTGTACATAAGTCGACCGACACCTGAAGCCACCTGTGTAGACCTCCAGGAGGATTTTAACCAGCTCCAGAATCAGCTTCTACACAAAAAACTTCTTCTAAATGCTAAAAAGACAAATTCTGTGTTGCTCTCGCCCCATAGCCGTATGATGAATCCAGCCAGTTCTGGAAAACTACCCCAGATCACTACAATTCTTGGGGAGAAATTGGAGTTTGTTGCAAAGTTTAAATACTTAGGAGTGTGGCTAGAAGTCAGTCTCTCATCCGCTGAACATGTTGAAGACCTGGTAAAGAAACTAAGGCAGAGGCTGGGGCTATTCTTTAGAATCAACCAGTTCCTCACTAGAGATGCAAAAGTGTGTCTCGTCCAAACTACTTTCCTCTCGCTGATAGATTATGCAGATTTCCTATATAGTAATTGCCCTAAAGCCTCTCTCGCAAAGTTGGATATGCTTTATCACAGGGCTATCAGGTTTACTACTGGTCTCCCCATCTCCACCCAGCATTGTGCCTTGTACAAAGCCATAGGATGGTCCGCTCTTATGTTTAGGTGGAACAGAAATGCAGTGCTTTGGACTTAGAGTGTTCATGAAAAAGCTTCCACAATACATAATTGACTGTCTCCCACTAAGTGAGCCAGGAATGTACGCTCTAAGAAGCGCATCCTGCATCTCATTATGTATCCCTAAGGCTTCCTCCTGCTTTGGCAGAGTGGCCATTAGCTTCTTGTTACCAGCCTTGTGGAACAAAGTGCAAAAATTATTGAAGTTGAGCTGCCTCTGCAGTTTGAATACCTTCAAGTCCTTATATGCTCAATATGTGTGTGCGCCATGCAGTTGCTTCCCCAGCCCTTGCTCTTTAACTGAAGCTTAGGCTACTGCCCTTCAGCTGTGCTGTATTTAAAAGCACTTGTAATCACCGTCGATTCTAGTTTTGTGAACCACTTATGATCTAAATGCTGATGCTTATAGAAACCGGAATGGCCCATAGTTTCTTATGGCTATTGTGACCATTAGACTCCAGACATCTTCCTGTCTCTGCACATAAATTTGTCCCACTGCATCACCACACTCCCAGAATCTGCACTCTATTCTCTTTATTCCATCCCCTGTCCCAGAACATGCTCCCCGACCAAAGTCAAGCCCCACTGAGACTCCCTGCTTCATAAGCATGGGATTCACTGTTACCAGAAGGTCGGCGCTTCCACAACTGCTGCCCAAGCCCGGATTCTCCTCAAGTAAAGCATGGCAAAGCTGCTATCCAGTTGGAATTGAGTGCTTTTTTTGCTCTGGCTTCTGATTGGTCTCTGTGGTCTGCTTCTGTGTTTCCCTCAAAAACCAAATACAATCTGGCTTCCCTGCTGGTATCCACTCAAAAAAGCTGTCATCACTTCTTCCAGTGCCTGTTAAGACCTTTACTCTGCTGTTAGAATATTATATGGAGGGATTCTGTGTGATTACAGCCCTTCCCGAATTGTTGTGTTCAAACCGGGCTGTAGGCGCTATAGAAATCCACATCTGGGTTGTCTTGCTGTTGGGCTCCTCTGCTGGTACAGACATCTCTTGTCCTTGGTCGGCAATCACTCCTGACCTCCTCTTTTTCTCCCTGCCAAAGACAGGCTCTCTATGGGCTCCCCGTTCTACAGACATGGGAATCTTGGACACCGGGCAGTCAGTGTTGCCTCAGCTTCTGCCTGTGACCCCAAGCTTGGACCCTCAACTAGCAAGGTATGGCAAAACCGCTATCCTATTGGAAAACGAGCGCTCTTCGACTCTGGTCACCGATTGGCTCCTTCAGCTTGAATCTGTGTTCTTCCTAAACCAAACAAAAATATGTTTTCCTCGCTGACATATACCAGAAAAGCTGCAATCACATATGTGCCTGACTGCTAGTATCCTTATCTTTCTGCTCATAGTGTTACTATTTGGAAAACTGTGTGATTACACTCCCCTCTGAAACATGTGGATGCGCCAGCTCCTCCCATGAGCTGGAGCATGTTGTACTGTTGTAACACTGAGTACTTAAGTGCAGTAATTGTATATATTTGTATTACTTATCCTTACTGTAAATACCTCTGTATGTATTGTATTACTTGTCCCAGACTTAACCAGGTCCATCTTGTAAATGAGCTTGCTCAACGATGCCCGCCTGGATAAATAAAGATTTTGCTTGATTGATTGATTGAAGTCAAAGACTGAAAAAAACCCTGACAGTTTTGGCCAGGTCGCCTGCCAGCCATTGCCAGTGGGGAAGACTGACACACTTCTTCCAGGAGTGGGAAAAAGATCACCGCAGACTAGTGGGTCCTGAAGTAGTGTGTCAGGATCTATCCCTGCAGTTCCAGAAATTCTCAAAGCTGCAAAATCCAAGAAATTTCCCATAGGTCAATCTGTCTCACAGTCAAAAGATCAGAGGACACAAGTCACACAAAACTGAAGTGAGTGGGAAGGAGGAACTAGCAGGAGCCAGCTTTGCTGGCTGAATCACTGGAAAGCAGTGGAACAAAGGAGTGTGGGGTGGTGGGTCACAGCTGTGGCTGATTGTTTCTGCAGGGCACGGGCTTGGTCCCACCCACCCGTCCCTCACCCCACCCACCCCATGCGCATCACTTCCTTTATACCAGGAGTTCTGACATCACTCCCCAAAGAGGGCAATGGACATACACCTGTCATATCTTTATCAGCCGAGCACACTGCATAGGGGGTAAACGCATGCATACGCTAACATAAACTGGATTTCTTCAGCCTGTGTCTATTTAAATTAGAACTGTTCTGAGAGTTACAGAGAGAACTGCTTTGGATTTCTTCAACCTGTGTTTATTTATATTAGAACTGCTAATTTTGCCTCTGTCTCAAGGAGACTTCTTTATTTCTGTTCTTTTATAGTTCTGTCTGTTGGAGGGTACTTTTATAACAGCGTGTCAGTGTGGCAACCTGGTGTAGGTGGATGTCAGGGGGGGAATAGGGCTGCATGGGATGGGGGACTGTTAAAGGAAGCAGAAGTTGAGTTGGCATCAGGGATTGGGGGAGTGGTACAAGGGGGCAAGAGGACAGCAGATGTACCAGGGTAGACAGGATAGTTAATTGCAGTGGTTGTGGGGCGGCTATCTAGGTGGGCATACTGTGGAAGCTAGGGGGTGTCCCATTTGCCTCAGGCTAAGGGGACTGGAGGCAGAGGTCCAGTGGCTAGGGAGGGAGTTAACTAGCATTATAGGAGGGAGGGAGAGCATTGGAGCAGGATGGTCACTTCCTCTGGGAACCAGGGGTGCTGAGCCAGTGGTATCATGGAGGATAGGGGATGGGGTGAAACATTTTAGAAGCAATAATGGGGAACCTCTGGGTGGCACTAGGGGAGATGCATTCAGTAGTTGCTCAGGAAAGAGGTTTGCTGTACTGGCTTCAGTGATAGATGATGATGTGAGGGGCTCTCCAGGAAGGGGTAGGAGGGAAAGAGGGTAGAGAAAATGTAGGGGGCAACTGTCTGGCAGAGGAGGGGGGCAGAGGGAGAAAGATGAAAATGGATTGGGATAGACAGGAGGGCATGGGGGCAGAACAGAGGAGTCAAAAGGGAAGAGGGGAACCAGAGAGGATGGGAAGAAGGTTTATGAGGTAGGGAGAGTCATGGAGGTGAGATGGACAATAGGGGAGGGGCGGTGAGTATAGCAGGAGGGTAGAGTTCAGCGGAATAGAGCAGGGGGCTTGGCTGGGGGGGGCAGATCAAGTCGCAAGTGTGCAGGACAGGATGGATGTTCAAGGTGGGGTTAGGGTAGTAAGACAGTACAAGGGAACGGTGGGGAGGGTGGCGGGGTCTTAGTACTAGGGGATTCAATCCTAAAAGGGGTCAAATGGGGAGGGAATGGAGAATGTCATAGTCAGATATGGGTGGAGTTAGTACCTGGATTGACAGCGGGTAGGGGGGGACAGTCCTTGCTCAAGAGTGTTAGGAGGGGAAGAGATAAATCACATGTGGTGCACGTAGGCACAAATGACTTGGGGGACAGTATGCTTGACTTGATAAGAGAGAGGTTCAAGGAACTGGAGAGGTTGTGTTTAGAGGTAGGGAGTTTATTGGTCTTCTTGGAAGTGCTCCCAATACCCAGGGCAAGCACGGCAAGGAAAGAAAGGATAGAGGAATTTAACTCTTGGCTGAGGGAGTGGTGTCAAACCCAAGGATATGGACTGGTGGGAGGTTGGGAAAACACCTGGGACACCAGTAATCTGTACGCGAAGGACAGATTTCATTTGAATATGGTGGGTCAGGGAGTCTTGAAACAAAGGTTGGGGGAGTACATAGCATCCATGGTGGATTTAAAATGGGTATGGGGGGAGGCGAGTATGCAGCAGGTGTGCAGGGCCACCGGACAGGGGAGCTGAATGAGCTAACCCCCATGCTAACAGGGATGGTACCAAGGTAGGGCCATGGGGGGAATCAGGATGAGGGGGAACAGGTGAAGGTAAGGAAAGGAATTGGGTGGAAGGTGTTCTCCCTGAATGCAAGGAACCTGGGGAACAAAACAGTTGAGTTACAGGCTCTCTTGGCCATTGGGATGGTGGACATTGCTGCCATCATGGAGACTTGGGCCTCACAATACCAGGACTGGGATCTGATGATCCCAGGGTATAGGATATGTAGAAAAGACAGAGGAATGGGGAGAGGGGGAGAAGGGCAATTTACATTAGAGAAGGGATAAGGTGTACAAAGGATGAGAGGGAGGAGGGTAAAACAGAGGCATTATGGATGCAGTTCCTTGATTATAAAAGTAGGATACTGCAGATGGGGGTAGTGTGCAGACCACCAGCTCAGACAGATGACTTGGACGAGGAGTTAGCGGAGCAGATTAGAAGGGTATGCAGGAAAGGGAACATGTTGATCATGGGAGACTTCAGTCTACCAGGAGTGGATTGGGGAACCCCAGCCACCTTAAGAGCAAGGGAGCAAGTGCTACTGGATGCATTCCAGGATAGCTTTCTGGTGCAGATGATCAGTGGGCCAACTCGGTTGGAAAACACTCTGGACCTAGTGCTAACTAACAGGGAGGCTGTGAGGGATCTGAGGGTGGAGGACCCGCTAGCTGGGAGTGATCATCAGTCGGTGTGGTTCATGCTTAGCATGGGCAGAGAGACTGTGTAAGTACAGGAACCAGGGTGGTTGACTTCAGGCAGGCAGACTTTTTTAAGATGGGGGAAATTCTGGGAAGGCACCCGGTAGGAATGAGGCCTGATATGGATGCAAATCAGAAGTGGGATATTATCAAATTTGGGCTGATTGAGGCTACTGGGTCATGTACCAAGACGCTGAGCAAGAAGAGTAGGACTAAGAAGTCAAACTGGCTGAACAAGGAGGTTTCGGAAGGGGTAAGGGCAAAAAAAGCAGTTTCCGGCGGTTCAAGTAGTCCAGGAATAGGGAGGACAGGAAATTGTATGCGAAGAAGTCCAAGGAGGTAACCAAATTGATCAGAGCAGCCAAGGCTTCCAGGGAGCTGAGGCTGGTACAGGGCATCAGGGAAGGAGAGAAAGACTTTTTCAGATACATAAGGGAGAGAAGGAGCAGCAGGGACCAGATAATGAGGATTAGGAAGAATAGGTTGTGGGTGGAGAAGGGGGGCAGAACAGGCAGAAGCAGTAAATGAGTACTTCTGTGTTCACGAAGAAGAGTGGACAGCTACCTCGGGATGGGGAAGGTGGGCAAGAAGGGGGAGGGATGACAGATGGGGTAATTATGGAGAGCAGGGTGCTGGAGGATCTGAAGGCACTAAGAGTGGATAAGGCACCAGGTCCAGATGGCATTCATCCCAGGGTGCTGAAATAACTGGCGGGGGTGTTAGCGGGGCCACTGGTGGACCTGTTCAATATCTCCCTGGACACAGGTTGCGTACCACAGGATTGAAGGATGGCTCACATGGTGCCCCTCCAAGAGTAGCCCAAAGGATGAACCAGGCAATTACAGACCTGTATGCCTATATCCATTGTAGGAAAACTATGGAAGCAATCCTGAAAGAGAGGCTGGTGACCTTTTTGGAGGAAAATGGACTCCAGGACAGTCAACAGCATGGATTCATCTCTAGAAGATCCTGCCAGACCAACCTAATTGAATACTATGACTGGGTAATGAGGGAACTGGATAAAAGCCATGCAGTGGATGTGCTGTATTTAGACTTCAGCAAGGCCTTTGATTTGGTGCCTCATAGGAGGCTAGGGTTAAGTTGCAATGTGTGGGGGCAGGGGCAAAGATGGTAAACTGGACTGTGAACTGGCCGAAGAAGAGGCAGCAACAGGTGGTGGGGGGAGGGGCACTCTCTTACCCAAGGGCAGTGACAAGCGGGGTGCCGCAGGGCTCAGTCCTGGGTCTGGTGTTGTTTGGGTTATTCATATCGGATATCTCACATGGCATTAGGAGCAAGGTCAGTCTGTTCACAGCTGATACCAAGATAGGGGCGGTGGTGAACGACATAGAGGGGTGGCAGAGGCTACAGGAGGACCTGATCATACTGGAGGAGTGATCGGAAAAGTAGCAATTGAGCTTCAGTGTGAAAAAGTGCAAGGTTATGCACTTCGGAGCAAGGAACCCAGGGAGGAGTTCAGATAAAGGTCACAGAGGAGGAGAAGGACCTAAGGGTGATCATAATGGGTAACATGAACTAATCAGCTCAGTGCAGGAAGGTGGCAGCTAAGGCCAACAAGATGCTGGAGTGAATTGCGAGAGGAATCTCATCCAGAAATAGGGATGTGATCCTGCACATGCCACTAGTCACGCTGTACATGTCACTAGTCAGGCCACATTTGGAGTACTGCGTGCAGTTCTGGTGTCCATTTCTGAAGAAGAATATCAGATTGCTGGAGGGGGTGCAGTGTAGGGCAACTAAGATTATCTAGGAGCTGGAGAGCAAAACTTATGAGGGCAGGCTGACCGAGCTGAATATGAACACCTTGGAGGAGAGAAGGGATCAGGGACATATGATTGAGCCCTTCAGATATTTGAAGGGGATTAACAAAATGGGCACAGAAGTGGATATTTTAGCTGAGGAGAGGAAGGGACACCAGAGGGCATGGTCTCAGGTTGGAGGGTGGAAGATATCTGAGAGAGATGAGGAGGCATATTTTCACAGAGAGGGTGGTGGAGAAATGGAACACTCTACCTGAGGAGGGGGTATCCTGTAGCACAGTGGGTAGTTTTAAAAGGGCATGGGACAGGGTGCAAGGGGGGGAGGTAACGGTGAGGGGGGGACAGCTGCAATA
This sequence comes from Neoceratodus forsteri, assembly GCA_016271365.2. NCBI lineage: Eukaryota > Metazoa > Chordata > Ceratodontiformes > Ceratodontidae > Neoceratodus > Neoceratodus forsteri. Next base: position 670,214,805 of record CM057459.1, on the reverse strand, counting down.
TAAGGGTGCTAGCTGCACATTCGAGCAGACTAACTTGACCGACCATAAGGCCTGTTTCTGCTGGCAGATTCGTATGTTTGTATGTTCGTAAAATGAAAACATGCATTAAAAAACAGTCTCAAAGTTGTAGCGGGGAAAACATGGAGGTAAGCTGGAAAGCCATTAAGGGTGCAATCAATCTGGCCACAGCAGAATGCACTAAACAGATAAGTAAACCTAAAAGGAGGAAAAACCCTCTTTGGTTTTTTAAAGAAGTAGCTTTTGGTATAAGGGGAATAAAAGAGCTTTCAAGAAGTACAAAGAAATAAAGGACAGTGACATGGAGGAGTACAGAGCAAGGCTCAAAGAAGCGGGGAAGACAATTAGGATAACCAAAACTCAAACAGAGGAAAAACTAGAGAAAGGGGTTAAGAAGGGGGACATGGCCTTTTACAGATATATAAGGGAGAAAAGAAAAAGTAAGGGAGGTATCATACGGTTGAGAACTAGAGAGGGGCAGAATGTTGAGACTGACAGATAGAAGGCGGAGGTTCTAAATGAACCCTTCTGCTCAGTCTTCACAAAAGTGAACCAGGGAAGAGGACCAGTACTAAAGAATGAAGGACACTGCACCAATGAAGCCGACACAAATCCCTTCACAACAGAAAGGATCCTAAAAGAACTAAAAAAATTAAAGACCGACAAAACAATGGGACCTGACGGTATCCACCCAAGAATACTAAACGAACTCTGAGAAGAACTTGCCACTCCATTAGCAGACCTCTTCAACAAGTCGCTGGAGAGTGGCACAGTACCAGACAACTGGAGAAAAGCCATGGTGGTACCGCTGCACAAAAGCGGGAGCAAGGAAGATGCTAGAAACTATCATCCAGTCAGCCTCTCCTCAGTGGTGTCGAAAATCATGGAAACATTACTGAAAGAAAGAATAGTACAGCATCTAGAAGCAACTGGCCAACGGGACCCAAAGCATCATGGCTTCACAGCAGGAAGGTCATGTCAGACAAACATGATTGATTTCTTCGATTAGGTGGCCAGAATGGTGGCCCACAGGGGAGCAGTAGACGTAGTGCATCTGGACTTCAGTAAGGCGTTCAACTCCATTCCACATAGGAGGCTAATAAACAAATTGGAACACACAGGAGTGGGACATAAAATAGCCGGCTGGATTAGGAACTGACTCCAAGGGAGAACCCAGATGGTGTTGGTAAACAGCACTCTGTCAAATGAAGGTGGGGAAAACAGCGGAGTCCTCCAGGGATCAGTGCTGGGGCCAATTCTATTTAACATATTCATCAGTGACATCACGGAGGGTTAGCAGGGAAAAGTATGCCTGTTCATAGATGACACCAAGCTCTGCAACAGAGTAAACACGCAAGAGGGGGTCACAGAAATTGTCTCTGATCTAAAAAAAAGCTGGAAGAATGATCAAAACAGTGGCAGTTGAAATTCAGCGCCAAGAAATGTAAAGTTATGCACCTGAGGAGTAAGAACCTAGACTGGAAATATACCTTAAGAGGGGAACAGCTGACAAAAAAGTACAGTTACATAAGAACTTACCATAACAGTAGATCTTCGGGAGGAGCTCTTGAAGCAGGTTACACCATAGGACTGAAGCCAGCAGGCACCAGGACACCACGGAAATCTTCTAGCTAGTAGTCGGCCTGGTGGCGTGGGTCACTACACCTCGCGCCATGCCAGCAACCCAGGTTCGGGAACGAGCCTGGACCACCAGGGGTCAGCAGGGACGAGAGAGGATCGAGTATCCAGAGTACTGTTCTCCAGTCTCAAGGGAGGTAGGGTTGTTGTCCCACTCGTTGACTGCCCTCTGGTGATGGCCGGAGGGCAGTACAGGTTGGGAGGTACGTACTGACGCCCTCACGTCGGTAGGGGAGGCAGGGTGGGAGAAAATGGTGGAAAAGGAGCTGGCAGGCTCCGTGATGGCCCATCACATCCCCGGGAGCCACCCCCAGCTTCTAGATTATGCTCTAGGGGGGAGGGAGATAGCCGGCATCCTCCGTCCTGGCCCCACCACGGGAGTGGAGGTAAGCCATGGGGCAACATACGGGGGTCGGCAAGAGTGGGGATGCACAGACCAGATAGTGAGTCCCTCCAAGGAAGGGCCACAGTCACCGGCTAGGGCTCCAGTAGCATAAAAATATAATAGGAAAAAAACAACTTTGCGCTAGGAATATATAGCAGGGGACTGCTCCCTGACGTCACCCCACCCTGGATGTCCACCTGTGGTATATGAGGCTGTCCCCCAGTGCCACCTCAGTTCTCCTGCTGGAGACCCCAGCAAGCACAGTGAATGGAAAAGCCGAGGTGTTCCTCTGAAAAAGAGGAAAACTGTAACAGAGATGGAAAAGCAGTTACCAGGAGAATGGAGGGAGGAAAAGCAGCACCTGCTGCAAAAGCTCCTCTCGAAGATCTACTGTAACAGTAAGTTCTTATGTAACTGTACTATCTCACTTCGAGGGGGCTCTTGCAGCAGGTTACATCATTAGGACCGAGTCCCAAGCAGGAAAAAAAGACTGACCCTGGTCAGCTGAGAGGAGGTAGAGGTCGGCATAAAGCTAAGAAAGCAAGCCTGCAAGACTGCCAGTCCAAAACCTACCCTGTGCCTAGAAGCAATGTCCAGACTGTAATGCCAGATGAAAGTGTGGATAGAACTCCAGGTGGCCGCTGCACAGATGTTAGCAAAGGACACATTTCTGAAGAATGCAAACGAAGCAGCTACACACCTGGTAGAATGGCCTTTAACCGGGCCCGGTAATGGCTTATCGTATTTACGGTAGCAATAAACAATGCAATTAACTAACAATTTGGAAAGACATTGTTTGGAAGGTGAAACCCATTATTTTCTTTGGGAGAAAGAAACAAATAACTGATCAGTTTTTCTGATGGCTCGGGTGCAGCCCAAATAATAGCAAAGCACCCAGTGGACTTCCAGAGTATGTAGTAATGCCTCCCCTGGATTCGAATACTCTGGGTAATACACAGGCAGGTGAATGACTTGATTTACAGAAAACTCTGACACCACCTTAGAAAGAAACTTAGGACTGGTTCTCAAGGACACTCTGTCTTTGTGGAAATTTAAATATGGCTGTTTACACATCAGAGCCTGAAGCTCGGAAATTCTTCAAGCAAAAGTAATAGCAACTAAAAACAACACTTTCCACGACAGAAAGCGCAGCTCACGTGTTGCGGCAGACTCAGAGGGAGGCAACGTAAGCTTCTCTAAAATAAACAAAAGATCCCATGGGGGAACAGGATCCCTGATGGGAGGTTTCATATGTAATATGCCCCACAGAAAAGTGCGTGAGGGATTGAGCTGAGCAAGAGTCTTGCCTTCAATAGGTGCATGGTACGCAGAGATGGCAGAAAGGTGCACCTTAATCGATGAGTAACTCAAGCCTGACTCCGACAGTGAAATAACATACTCTAGAATAAGATTCTCCAGACAAGGAAAGGGATCTAGGTGATGAGCGATGGCCCACATGCAGAACCGCTTCCACTTCATAGCATAAGTGGCCCTAGTGGAAGGTTTCCTGGCTGCCACTAGGACATCCGGCACCCGAAGAGACACCCTAAATCGGGCAACTGCTAAGTCTGCAGGAACTATGCGTGAAGGTGCAGTGACCTGAGATCCGGATGGACTAGAGTGCCCTGCTTCTGTGAGAGCAGGTCAGAGCACAGAGGCAGAGAAATCGGAGGCTCCACTGCTAGTTGCTGGAGAAGAGGGAAACCAAATCTGGTGTGGCTAGCAAGTGGCTATCAGGATAATCTCCACCCCTTCTGACTGCAACTTGAGCAGAACCCTCTGCAACAATGGAAAGGAAGGGAAAGGGTAAAGCATACAGAAACCTCCCTGTCCAAGAGAATGACAGTGCATCTCCCCAGAAAACATCAGGCCCTGGATCTAGCGAGCAGAAACTGGCGGTTTTGCATTGGATGGAGATGTGAAGAGGTCCAGTTCGGGACAGCCCCACCTGTCGAAGAGATCTTCAACCTCTGAAGGAAGAAGTTCCCATTCGCGAACCTTGGACCAGGAACAGCTTAGACTGTCGGACAAGGTATTTTGAATGCCTGGAACATGCACATCAGTCAGGTCCAGGTGATGCTCTGTGACCCAATACCAAACTTTCATCGCCTCCCTACAGAGGGGGGGTAAGCATGCGTTCTCCCCCTGCTTGTTTATGTAAAAGACCACAGACATATTGTCCATCTGGATCCAGACAGGACCTGGGAGTAAGTTTATCTGGAAGGCTTGTAGAGCATACAGAATCTCCCTCATCTCCAAAACATTGATGTGGAGATGCTGCCCTAGAGGGGACCAGGTCCCCTGAGTCTGATGGTCTGCCAGATGGACGCACCAGCCCTCTCCTGATGCGTCCGTGGTCAGGATCTGACGAGGAGACTCCAACTAAAAGTGGACCCCCTTGGAGAGGTTAGGGGGGTCCAGCCACCACTTCATAGTCTGTCGAACTGAGTTGGAGACCAACACCGGTTGTTCCAAATCATCTGTACACTGATCCCATTGGACCTGAAGGTTCCATTAGGCTACTCGCATGTGCAGGCAAGCCAGAGAAACTGCTGCAATGGCTGCCGCCATGTGTCCCAGTAGTCTGAGAAAGGTTTTGGTTGGAACCTGGCGAGACGACACAACCAGCTGAGCCTGTGCGTGAAGGCGTTCTGCCCTGTCCAGGGGAAGAAAGGATTCACCTTGTGCAGTGTCCAAGATTGCCACTATGTACTGAAGCCTTTGACTTGGCCAAAGAGAGGATTTGGGGAGGTTGAGAGTTACCCCCAGATCCTAAAATAGCATGAAAGTGGCCTCCATGGCTCTGAGTAACTGCTACTTTGTGGGAGCTGTCAGAAGCCAGTTTTCTAGGTAAGGGAAGACATAATGGCCTTCCCTCCTTAAGGCCACTGCCACTACTGTGAGGCACTTTGTAAAGACTTGTAAGGCCAAGGACAGGCCGAATGGCAGGGCTCAAAACTGGTAGTGGTTTCCTTGGAAGCAGAAGTGAAGGAACCTCCTGTAGGGTGAAAACACCAGAATGTGAAGGTAAGCATCCAGCATGTCCAGAGAACAAAGCCAGTCCTCCTGATGAAGCAAGGGGAGAAGGCTGGGAAGAGTGACCATCCTGAACCATTTGTACTCTAGGAAGTGGTTCAGGTGGCTGAGGTCCAGGATGGGATGCAAGTCTCCTGTTTTCTTTGGAACCAGGAAGAAATGTGAGTAGAATTCTGTCCCTCGCTGCACTGGTGGGATGGGTTCTGTGGCCTGTTTTCACAGGAGCACTTGGATCTCTTCTTGAATGAGAGAGGTGTGTGCATGAGGATAATGGGAGAGAACTGGAGGACTGTCTGGAGAAATCTCCAAGAATTCCATGGTATGCCCCTGTTCCACTAACTGCAGAACCCATTATTCCAAAGTTATTCTGCACCAACCCTCTTGGTAGAGAGAGAGAAACAACCCCCCCCACCACCACCACCTCCTCCTCCCTCAGGGATTCTACTGGGGTCGGGGAAGGAGTCGGACAGAGGAACCGGGAACAGGCAGCATGGCCTGGGAGGTTCTGGGAGCTCTGGGGGCAGAAACTCCTGTGGCTTAGGAAGTTGCCTTACTCTTAAAGACACCATTGATCTGCTGGCCTCTGGGTTGTTGCTTCGTGGTGCGACGAAAGGACTGACGCTGAGTAGATTTAGGCTGAGATCAGTAAAGGGTATGAACTGAGCAAATAGCCTTTCCGGACTCTTGAAGGTGAGTGATTATTTTTTGAGAATCGTTGCTAAACAAGGCAGTGCCTCTGAACGGAGGCATCCAAAATCTTCGTCTGGGCGTGCGGAGCAAAACTGGAGACCCTTGACCAGGAGTAGCTCCAAAGGCAAACTCCTGCAGCTGCAGAGTCCACAGAGTCATATGAGGCTCAAAGGACACAGGTCCCCACATCCAAGCCTGATTTCAGGAAGTGCAATAGTTTGGCCTTTCCGGGCAGATCCGGCTGAGCTTGTGCCACCTCGAAAGCCTTGTTCCACAGGGTGTTCTTATATTGAACCATGTGGGCTAAGAAGTTTAGCGAGTGGATAGCACAAGTGGCTGAGGAATAAACTTTCTTTCCGTAATAGTCTATTTGCTTAGTGTCCTTATCTAGAGGCTGAATGCTAAGGTGCTGGGGTCGTTTTGAGCGGTCATATGCCACATTAATAATGACTGAGTCCGGCTCTGGGTGCTCCCCATAAAAAGGTTCATTCCTTGGGGCATTATATAGGTGATCCGCCTAGCTTGGACATCGCTGGTGTAGTGGAGCGGTACTTCCAAGCAGCCCTGTTTGTGTTCTTGAAGGAGGTAATCAGTGGAGGGATGACTAAAGGTAAGGACTCCTTGGGGAGGAAGATGGCTAACCAATGTCGTTCAGGATCCACTTCCTCAGTATCCCAAGTCATGAGCGCTTGGATGTTCCCCATCACATCCATGAAACTTGGGTCATCTGGAGTAGACCGTGGGGTGTTCTGAGTGCAGGTCTGAGTCCCCAGATTCAGGATAGGAAGAGGAATATCCCCCCGATTCACAAGAATCCAGATAGGGTGAGGGTGAGTGTTGAGGCCTCTGGCGGTGAGTCCCCTAATGACCGGTGCCAGCTCCTTCAGGTTGAGGAGTGGTCTCCCTAGGAGGTGGTGTTGGGACCTCCTTAGGGGGAACCTGCTTCTTAGATGGATTGGGAGGAGGATCCCTTGGAGTTGGAGTTGAAGGCTCCTTCGGTGCCTCTTTATCCTTAAAGTATGCCCACTGGGCCGCAAAAAGGGCATTACGATCTGTGAGTGGGTTCTGTGGTATGGCCATTGGAACCAGCATCTGTGGGGGGGGGCTGGGAAGGCCCCAGCATTGATTCTTTAGGCTGCAGTAACCCTGGCATCAGATTTACTGGCGTCAGTTTAACTGGAGTCGAGTGACCAGGCGTCAGTCCCACTGGCATCGGTTGTGTGATGACAGGTCCAGTCAATGACAATGGGGGATTAGGGGGCAATGGCTGAGGCATAGCCAGGGTGGGCACCAGGAAGGCCAGCGTCGACGGAACAGACGTGGGCTGATGCCGGTCTGGTGAAGCAGCTGGCCTAGAAGGAGAGGCTTGACCTGGGGAGCTGACTCACGAGCAGGGCAGAGGAATCACATGCGGGGGAGGTGATCGCATGCCCCTGGCGTCCCATTGAGATGTTAGTCCCTGACGTCGGAACAGACTTTGCAGATGCCTTGACCGGGAGGGCTACAGGCAAAGACCTGCCAACTGAGAAGGACCCGGTCGAGTCACTTGGCTGAGGACCCGCCTGCTGAATGGGCCTGAACTTCAGGGGCTGAGAGACTGGAGATGAAGTTCCGAGCCCTAAGGAATCACCGCTGGAGATAGTCAGGAGAGCAGGTGGTTTTATCACTGGGAGCCTGAAGGGAGAGAGGGCTGCCGGAGTGGAAGGGGCTGACCTCCCGCGGGAGGAAGACCTGCGATCAGTGCCTGACTTGTGCGAGGCCCTGGAGCGGGAAGCTGACCAAGGTTTCTGCCTATGCTTCTCCCAGTGCTTGTGCTTTCCTGAAGATTTCTTCACCTCCTTGGCTAAAGAAGAAGTGGAGGCCCCGGAGGCCGGGGAAGAAGAGGTACCCTGGTGAAGCTCCTTCTCCATCGCCGTGAGCTTTTGTTGCAGCAGGAAGGCTTCCAGTCTTCTGACAGTGAAGCTGGATGCACTAGTTAAAATCCTGGCATTGCTGGCTGGCCTCAGTGTCATGGTCCTGGCCTGGGCAAAGCAGACACGACAAGTGTCCGTCCTTGTGGGGAAGTTGCTTTCCACAAGCAAACTTTGTTCACCGCTGCACAACAGACGAGGAAGGCGAAGAAGACATGCACAGATCACTGCAAATAAAAAAAAAAAATTAGAAAATAATAAAGTGTGGGTAATGCGAATAAAATGATGGTCGACTAAAGCAGAAGGCGTCCATGAAGGTCTGACTTGCGCAGTTCGACAGGAAAAGAACTGAGGTGGTGCTGAGGGACCACCCCTTTTATACCACAGGCGTACGTCAGGGCAGGCCGACGTCAGGGGGTGGTCCCCCGCTATATACTCCTAACTAGAAGTTTTCTGTGGGGTCCTGGCACCTGCCAGCTTCAGTTCTAATGGTGTAACCTGCTGCAAGAGCCCCTTCAAAGTGAGATCAAAGGTTGAGGGGGATCTAGGAGTACTCGTATCTGATGATTTAAAGCCAACCAGGCAATGCGAAAAGACAGCACAAAAAGATAGCGGCATCCTCGGATGCATAAGTAGGGGTATCACGAGTAGGGAAAGCAAAGTGATGATAATCTCACTTTACAGGTCCTTGGTGAGGTCTCACCTGGAGTATTGCATCCAGTTCTGGAGACCGCACCTCGAGAGGGACAAAGATCGCCTGGAAACCATGCAGAGGAGAGCTACGAAGATGATACACAAACTGCACAAAAAGACCTTACGAATTAAGACTAAACCATCTCAAGGTGTACTCACTAGAAAGGAGAAGGGACAGAGGGGATATGATAGAGACATTTAAATACCTCAAAGGAATAAACACAGTACAAACACAAGATCTGTTCAGAGACAACTTGTCTACACGAACAAGGGTCACAGCATGCGCCTGAAGGGAGGTAGTTTCAGAACAAACAGCAGGAAATGTTTCTTCATGGAAAGGGTGGTGCAGCCCTGGAACATTCTGCCCCCAGAGGTCATGGCAGCAAAAACAGTGAGGAAGTACAAGCAAGCTTTGGATAGGCACTGCGGAAACCTAAGATAGTAAAGAGACTATGGGGGGGGAGGTAGCCTACAAGGACAGACTAGATAGATCACAAGGTCCCCCTTCTGCTGGTACTTTCTTATGTTCTTATTTGGGGGGGGGGGCACCAAAATGGTGGAAGGACAAAGAAACCTCAGAGAAGGTATTCCCTTTCTTCAGTTGTCTCCTTGTCAAGTGCTCACAACAGATGCATTCCTTCTGGGTTGGGGACGCCATCTAGGAGACAACACAGTAAGTGGGATGTAGAGCTTACAAGACCGCCGCATGGCGCTCATAAACCTGTTAGTACTCAGGACAGTGCTCCTGGAAATGCAGTCCTTCTCACTGTTACAGGGTCAAACAATCCAAACAAGGACAGATTCCACCACAGCAATGTACGCCATAAACAAAGAAGGCGGTAGATCCTCAAAACTGCACAGAGGCAATGAGGATCTGCAACCTGGCATACTCACTAGATGACAGAGTATCTGCAGTTCATCTGCCAGGCAAAGACAGAGTGCTGGCAGACTCCCTGAGCAGGATGAGCCTGGGTAATCATGAATTATCTGAGTTTGCAAGTGCTGATATCAGTATTCGGGAGATGGGACACCCCAGAGATAGATTTATTTGCTTCCTTGAAGAACAAGAAACTCCACAATTTCTGTTGTAGGCCTCCTCCAAGGGGATAGTGCCAAACGATACATTCTCCCTTCCATGGTCAGGGACGTTTCCCTTATGCATTCCTTCCCTTTCCCCTCATTGAGAGGGTACTAACAAAACTGAGGCAGGAACCAGCAACACTGATTCTGGTAGTTCTAGACTGAGCCAGACAGACATGATACTCACTGCTGCTATACCTATCTTGCAAGAACCGCATCTCACTGCCACTGACACAATATGATGATACTGTGACAGGACAGGGTGACCTATCTGAATCTCAGAACACTGCCTGAGGGTTTGGTTCTTCAACAGCTAGACATTTCTGGGTTAAACCATTCTGACAGTCTTAAGAGGTTTTAAAAGTCCAGAAAACCAGCCACAAGGAAGGCATAGTCCTCTGAATTGAAACTGTTTTAATTCTGGTGTGCTACTCAGTAAATCCCTTCCATACATGTGGGTCTGCCTGCAGCATTGATTACGTGGTACACATACAGGCTGTTGGCCTCAGGCTGTCCACCCTGAAAGAGCATCTGGCAGCTGTCTCAGCCTGCTTGTCAGCTGGCAAGGATAAATCTCTGGACTCTCAAACGACCGACTCCTTCCTGTTATGGAATAAATTTCCCTGTGGGACCTGAATATATACCTTGTCCAGCTGGTAGAGTCTCCATTTGAGCCACTTACCACAGCAGTCATCAAGTACTTCATTTGGGAAAACAGTTTTCCTTACTGCCATGTCATCTACCAGAAGACTTAGTGAGCTGCAGACTCTTATCACAGGTCCCATTTATGTTATTTTCCATAAGGACTAGGTAGTCCTTAGAACAAATGGGGAAATTCCTGCCCAAGGCGGTGTCAGTTTCTCATCTGAATCAGACAGTTACTTTACTTGTGCTTTTTCCCAGTCATTCTATTACAGGTGAGCAGAAGCTACATTGACTTGATGTTTAAAGGGCCCTGAGCTACTGCCTGGATAGAACAAAAAGCACCAGAACTGACAGCACACAATTGTCGGTCACTTATGGAGAGGCTGGCAAAGGTAAACTAACAGCCAGAAAGACTGTTTCTCATGGGAAAAGTCTCATGTATCCCATTTTGTTATGAGAAAGCTAGTAAGCAGCCTCCAAGAGGCCTTAGGGTGCACAATACTAGAACTACTTTTGCCTCTGTGGTAGCTACAAGGGGCAGCTCCTTCAAGAGACTTGTAAAAACAGCTACCTGGAAAATAGTCCACACCTTTACTAGGCAGTTATTTGGATATACAATCCAGGAGGGATACCAAGTTTGAGAGTACTGTCTTGCAGAATATTTTTCAGTTCTCACAGTAATCAGTCTGATCATTTCTTTTGTACTTCAGCATTTATTGTTTCGACTATTTAGTTTTTCACAATACTTTGGAATCTGTTGTTTGTCTTAAAATGGTGTTTTTTAAATAGGCTTTAGTATTACATTGTTTTTAGTATAGACTAGTTATCAACTGTCACTACTCCCATCTGCCTGTAGAAAGAAATGTGATGTTATTTCAGTAAGGGGAGTATGACCAAAATGCAGAGTTTGAACAGAATTCTAATTTCCATTATTAGAATTCAGTTCTAGCCTCTTGGACAACACCTCTGAATGGAGATGATGCAGATTTGTATGACTTATTGTTGGTTCCCTTAGCAGAAAGAACATTACTATAGTGAGTAATTATTTCATCTGAGCCTGGGCCATGATATAGAGCACTGCAAATGCTGGTGTTCCATATGGTCAAAGTTTCTTCCTTCGTAGCTGCCCTGCCTGCCCAGTTGGTTGGTTTGTGCCAGACTGTGGCAGATAAATTTAGGTCCACTGCTCTGACTGGTTGTCCCTCACTTAAGCCAGGTCTTTAGCATCACCCTGTCTTTTAAGGGTACAGAGGGGCCCAAGTTCTTTGAACCTGGCACAACTCCAGGAAGGTGTCATCTACCTCTGCAACCAGATACAGTCATCAGAGAAGGTGCTCTATGAACTGACCATAAAGGGCCTGGTCCACTTTAAGATTGTTTTCAGGGGTTATCCCCACTGAGATCCTGTCATGGACTGAGCCAGATGTTCCAAGAAGCAGACACGGAGCAGAGGCAGAGATTGGTGTAAGACCTTTGGGTTCCTAGCCAGGCTAGCCGGTGGACTTGGACCTCCCATAAAGGTCAAAAAGTGATCTGAACCGCTATCCGTGTCAGACCCTCGATGGTCCCTAAATCATAATGGTTGTATGTAATCATAGGTTTAGGGCTGGTCACATCCCTTCCTCAGTGACCACAAGAGATATGGCCATAAGAGGTTCTTGTCATTGAATGTGTCCCTTCAGCCAGTCGACCAGGCAGTCAAGATTTTCCTCAACCTGGTCAACTAGTAGTTGGGGGAGGTCGATGAGGAGTCGCTTTCCAAGACCCCGGTATTCCCAGTCCTCACCCAGGAGGATGTGGAGAAGTCAATGTTCCCAGTAAGTGCCACTCAGGAATAGCCTCCACCGGAGGTCATTTTCCCAAAGCCGATTCACCATATCTATATGGCACCCCCAGCGGCTTCTTCTGAACATCGGTCCCCACATCGACAGTCAAGGTCGAGGTGCTCTTCCCGCTTTCGATCCTGCTTGACTAGGGGGCATCACCGTCAACGCTCCTGATTATTCCCATCTTTGGATGATGAGAGGCTCTGCCAGTGCATGTGGTGGCGCTACAAAGAACTCCTCTGGCAACAGTGGGCTTTCGCGGGGCAGGGTAGTGTTCTACCCCTGAATCCTGTGGTCGACTTGCCAGTGCCAGCCAAGCCCTTGCCATTCCTCCTGAGGCCGTGTTCACCAATACTTGTCTCTCCACCCCTGCTGGTGGAACTTCATCCACTGCAGCCTTTGCAGGGAGCCCCAGTGAAGGACTCCCATGCTCTGACAGACTTGCCAGGCCGACTCAGTGGAAATCACCCAGTTGGATGACTCCAGAGTGTTTCATGGTGGTAAACGGCTGAGGGGCATTTTTGATAAGTCTTTGGATGACAAAGATGATTCCTACATGCAGTTGTCAAGGACACATACCTTCAACCATGAATCGCAAGGAGTTGACCACCGACCATGGGCTAGTGTCTTTTTGGGCTCCACTCCAATTTATGTCTGAGTCCACGAACATCCCTCTGGAGCTTGTTCAGAAAAGGGCAAAGTACCCTTACACTGACACCGTGGATAGGGACAAATCTCCAGGGAGTACCTTTCCCCATGGCTGAGGTAATTTTACGACTGGCCCCAAAGCTCTGGCAACATCAAGCATCCTGCTTGGCACCCTCAGCTTGTATGGCCTCCAAGTATGCCCTCCTTACAGACTCTCTGTCCAGGTTCCTGGACCAGCCATCAGCCAAGGGTCTGGTCCAGGACTTCCAGAAATCCAGAAACACTGGGAACATGGATGAGCCCCCTGACAAGGAATCGAAGAAGCTTGACCATGTGTTCAAGGTCCATGCCAATTCCTCATTTAGTCTGCGTCAGGCAAGCTATGCCTTATGATGCCCACTTGAATCACTTTCTGCTGGGAATGCTGGATCATGTGCTCCTCACCTCCCTGCTGACAAGTAGTTGGTGAAAATGAACAGAGACTAGGGTCAAGTGCTGGGTAAACACCAGCTCCAGACAGCCTTGGACATGGGTGACTCCTTTGCCCGCACCACGGCAGCAGCCATCGCAGGGCATGGCTGAGGCTCTCCGCCTTTATGGTGGACACTCAGCACAAGCTAGCCAATGTCTCTTTCTTGGGCACCGACCTCTTTGGCTCAGAGGTAGACTGTTATGTCATTCAGACTGAGAAGTCCAGTGACACCTTGGGCTCTGTGGCTTTGTACCAGGACGCAAAGGCCCAGAAGCTGAAAAAGAAGGCCTTTCACTTTCAGTCCTTTTAGCCAAAGCAGCCCCTGCAGCAGCAGTACCAAGCCTTGTGCCAAGTTCTCCCGTCAGGGGTGAAAAAGAGGCAGAGCTAGGGGAAGTGGTGCCCTTCATCCCAGCAATTGGTGCCCCCTCCAGAGCTGCCCAGTGACAGGTCAGGGAGTTTCTACCTGCCACCTGTCAGTCCCTGACCCAGTTCATTGTGGTGGGTCGACTTCACCACTTCTGGCCACACCGGTCTGTGATTACTATGGACAAGTGGGTTCTGGAGGCGCTAGGCAAAGGGTTGCTTCTTGATTTTGAGACTCTCCTGCCTTACCGATCCTACACTCCAAGGGAGTCCTCAGTGTCACAGGACATAATATAAACCATCAGGGAGGATATTGCTTAGCTCCTTGCAAAAGGGAGCAATAGCTCATGTCCCAAACGCCCTGGCAAATCAGGGCTAAGTGTCCAGATACTTTCTCGGCCCAAAATGGCCAGAGGCTGGCACCCCATACTGGAGCTCCATAATCTAAACCAGTTCATGCAGAAGCGCAAGTTCTGAATGGTCACTCTGAACCAGATTATACTATTCCCTGCAGCAGGGTATGTGATTCTGCTCCCTGGATCTCCAGGATACATTCTTCCACATCCCACTTCGTCCATCTTACTGGTGGCACCTCTGGTTCTGTGCAGAAGGAGCGCTCTGTCAGTTCCAGGTCATGTCCTTCAGCCTCTCATCCATGCCCAGGATCTTCCCCAAGTGCATGGCAGTGGTGGCATCTTTCTGCGGCAAAGGAGCATCAGGATTTTCTCTTACCTGGATGACTGGCTGATAGCTGGGCTGTCCAGGGAGGCCCTGGAACAGTCTGGCCCTCCAGACCTGCAGAAATTTATCCTCTTGGTCACCCTGGCCAAGTCAGAACTGATTCCGCTACGGATTATTCCCTTTATTGGGGCAGAGCTAGAATCTCTACAGGCCAAGGCCAGCCTCCCTGTGGACCAGACACTGGACCATACCTGCTTTTCCCGATCATTTCAGGTTGGGCATTTATGCCCTGCCTGGGACTTCCTATGGCTGCTGGCATACGTGGTGTCCCGTGGGCTCGCTGGCTGATGTGGCATCTGCAGTGGGAGTTGAGCCATTAGTTGTTCCAGCACCTAGGGCACTTGGAGCAGTCTGTCACAGTGACTCAGCCAATGTGGGACACCATCCAGTGGTGGCAGATCCCAGAACATCTGGAGGAAGGAGTCCCATTTGTCTTCCCAGAACCAACCATCTCCCTCATGATGGACGTGTCTGTGATGTGATTGGGAGTACACATGTGAGACCACAGGGTCCACGGGTTCTCGTCACTGAGGGAGTCCCGTCACCACATCAGCCTGCTGGAGCTCTGTGCAGTGTCGCTGGCTCTGACAGAATTCACTCCTCTACTCAGAGGTCAGGTCATGCAAGTACAGACAGACAACACCATGACCATATTCTATCTCAACAGGTAGGGTGACATGCAATTTGTCAAGATGCCATCATGCACGGCCTAATGCAGATCTGACAGTCCATGTCACCAGAGTGCACAGTCCACTGGCAGACACTCTCAGCCAGGTGGGTGAGACGTTGCACGAGTGGTCCCTGCATCACGAGGTGGTGAACCACCAGTTCTTCATGTGGGGCACACCTCTGATTGCCCTGTTTGCCTCCTGGAAGAACACATAATTGAGAATGTTTTGTGTCCGCCGCCCCCCCCCCCACACACACACACACACACAGTTCGGGACACTGGTGGGAGATGCCTTCCCAAGGCCCTGAACCCCATGGCTTCTGTACGCCTTTCTTCCCTTCCCCCTGAACCCTGTCCTGGTGGACAAGGGATCCTGATAGCTCCAGCCTAGCCACGCCAGTTCTAGCACCCATATCTCCTCAGCCTCAGCCTCAGTAGCAGGCCTCTGTGGCAGTTGCCTCTTGGCCCTGATCTGCTGCCCAGACAATGGGAGAAGGTTCTGCACTCAGACCTTCAGTTCGTGCACCTGACAGCCTGGTTCCCAAACTGCAACATATCCAGGCTTTGGGTTTTTCAGAAAATGTGCTCCACATTGTGGAGGCCTTCTGAAGAGAGTCGACTTGCCAGGGCTATGCCTTTAAATGGAAAAGATTTTCCATTTGTTGTCAGGGCAAGGAAGTTGATCCCCTTGCCTACCCTGTGGCTAGTGTCTTTTGTGTACCTCTGGTCCCTCTCCCAGCTGGGGATGTGAGCGACAACCCTAAAGGTGCACCTGGCAGCCACCTCCGCATACCAGGCATAGACTAGTATGTCGATGGAAGCTCTGGAAAAGATAGTCAGGTGCTTTTTAAATAGATGGACCTCCCCGCCCAAGTGTGTGAAGCGCCCACCTTGGAACTTACTGCTGGTGCTGGCTAATCTCATGGGTAAGCCTTTTGAGCTGTGTACAGGTGTGAGATGTCACACCTGTTGTGGAAGACTGCCTTCTTGGTAGCTATTACGATGACCTGAAGGATTAGTGGGTTCCAGGAAATGTGGTCTTCCACAGGAACAAGGTCGTCCTTTGTCCCCACCCAAAATTTCTCCCGAAGGTTGTATCGGAGTTCCATCTTAACCAGATGATGAACTTTCCAGTATGTTTCTTCGGAGGCCAACCACAGGTTCCATACAGCTGGAGTTTGGGTTGAGGCTCGCCATCTGTTTGTCACACACACTGAAGCCATGACTAGCAGACCGCAGCTAACCGGATGAACGGAAAGTGGATTACATCCTGCATCGACCTCTGCTATAGGTTAGCTTGTAGGGAGTCTCCCATAGGGCTTAGGGCTCATTCCACCAGACATACTGCTGCCTCAGTGGCTGCCTCCAGGGACATCCCTATCCAGGAGATCTGCAGAGCTGCCACCTGGAAATCAGAACACACCTTCATGTCCCACTGCAGCATCGACCTGGAGTCTCATCAGGATGCTTCTTTTGGGACCTTAGTTCTCCAATCTCTGCCAAGTAGGGGTGCGTGTCTTCCCCCTCCTCCCAGAGAACTGCTGGAAGTCTGCCATCATGTGGATCGCGCACCTAGAAAAATGAGTTATTCACCTATATACCATAGTTCTAGGAGTGGTATATGGTTCAGATCCACACCACCTCCCCAACTCCCCCCTGGCAAGTGGGACATGGATCCCTGCTTCCAGTGTGGAAAATCTGACATCACAGACAGAGCTGGAGGATATACTGTTCAGGTGGTAGGAGGAACTTGGCTTAGATGGGCGCAAAAGTGCAAAAAAGCACAAGACCAGTGCACAAAAGCGGCAACTGTGCAGCACAAACTACAGACCGTGCAACACACTCAAACTACAGGCCAATATCCATCCTACCCCCTCTGTCAAAGACCCTTGAATGAATCATCTCTGACCAGCTAGTCAACAATCTGAATAAGTACAACATCCAGTGCCCCAACAGTGTGGCTTTCAGAAGGCCCTAGTACCACTACCGCACTTGTTGAATATACGGACTACATGCATGAGGCGCTAGATGCCAGCCAAATAGTAGGATCAGTTTGCATCAACCTAACTAAAGCATTCAACACTGTTAACCACGACACCCTCCTTAGAAAGCTACCTGCACTCGGCCTATCCCTGGATACCACTGGATGGTTCAAGAGCTACCTAGCTGACAGAACTCAGCGAGTAAAAATAAACAATAGCCTATCTGATAGCAGGAAGGTGTCCACTTGGGTTCCACAAGACTCCATTCCAGGACCTCTCTTATTTAGGGAAAGGGAAAGAGGAAATTGTTTAACCAGGAAAGGCACACTAAGCCGGAGCTTGTTTCCAGGTGCGGCCTGGGAGCACAAGGAAGTTAAGTGACTTGCTCAGGGTCACACAGTATGCACGTGGAAGCTATGGGATTCAAACCCAGGTCTGTTCTGCTGGATGTCACCTGATTTGCAGCTCAGAGCCTTAGACCACTGTGCTATACTGCCTCCATTATCTCTTATTTAGACTGTTCCTCTTCCTAATACCTGCCCAGTCAAAATTCTGCTTTACGTGGATGACGTCGCCATTTTCTCCAACAGCCCCCATCTCAGCCAACTCAACAATGAGCTGCAGCATAGCTTCACCATAATACAGGATTGGTTCAGCCAAAACAAACTCCTTTTAAACTATAAAAAGACTAAGGTAATGCTATTCTCCAACCCCTGCAACAAAAACAAATCCAGCAAACTCACAATATTAAACAGCAGACTTGAACCCCTCTACCTGGTGTCCACATTCAAGTACCTTGGTATCACCCTCAACAGCTCCCTCTCTTACTCCCACCACATAGATCACATACTCAGGACTGTCAACACTGGAGTTGGCGTGTTCTACAGACACAGACATTGCTTGACAACTAAAGCCCTATCCCTTGCTGTTAATTGCTCTGTACTCTCCATCATAGACTATGGACTAGTTGTGTATAGCACAGCCATTGAAACAGCCCTGAGTAGGGTAAAAAACAGCCCTAAACATGACCTGTAGGTTGGTTCTAGGTGCAGGCAGATGTACTCATACCCGTGACTTGTAATGCATAGACCATATGACTAAACCTCCAGGGGAGTATAACATACTGTGTCTGTCTATTTGGTAAAAAAAAACCCTCCTAGGCCTGACCCCCAACTCCATACAGTTGCTTCTCAAACTGGCCCAAAATACACACGTGACCAGAGGCAATATTAGGAAAGCGCTGCATATTCCCTTTTGCCACATAGCACTTGCTCAATGGTCCTTCTCCTATAAGGCCCCACTACGGCTCAACGAACTGCCCCCCTGCCACTACAGACATTCCTAAACTTAGGTCCATTTAAGAGAACTAACACTCTACCTGACTGTACAAAGCAAGTGTGACTGCTCAGACTAATCCATACCCCGATCGCCCCCACTTGTTTACCACCCACAAGTTCACCACCAGAGTCCTTATCATCCTATTTCCCCATTCCTTAGTTCTTACCTACCTGTCACTCCTCCTTTCACATTCCCTCGCTGTATGCCACCCCAACAGTGCACCTCCTTGACAACTGCCAATATTTGGTGGCATACCTCCCTCTTGCCTAAGAACTCCCTATGATGATGTTCTTCTCTTCTCCTTTTTTTTACCTCAAGCCAGGATCATTGTAACCTGCTAGTATCTTTGCTCTATAACTGATGCAGTATTCATCTAAATTTATGTATTCTTATGTAAACTTGTAAATCTTGATCTATGTAAATAAGCTTGTTTGTAAATGCTCCT
Source organism: Neoceratodus forsteri (assembly GCA_016271365.2). NCBI lineage: Eukaryota > Metazoa > Chordata > Ceratodontiformes > Ceratodontidae > Neoceratodus > Neoceratodus forsteri. Next base: position 670,196,225 of record CM057459.1, on the reverse strand, counting down.
CAACTCTCTCATATTTATATTTTTACACAGGTGTATCCCTTATGTATATAGCACATGTTTTTGTATACTTGTTCAGATTTCTGTGACTGATTTGGAACCTTTGTAAATGAGCTCTCAGCTCAAAGGTTGTTATCCAAGATTATTAATAAATAAAAGATGTTCTGACGAATCGGCACTTCTGTAAGAACTGCCATTGTGTGCATGAGAACCATACACCACTCCCAAATCTATGGTTACAGGTGAGTAACCTGTTTTTTTTGTGTACCACATTACCCCCTTTCCCTTCCCCTGGGATATCCCCTTTAGCCCTGGGTATATCTGTGTTAATTGCTATATGCAACACTCACCCTTGTGGTGTCCTGATTTCCAGCCTAAATTCCTCTTAACAGTTACTCTATCAATGAAACAAACTTATGCTGCTCTGTTCTGAGCATCTAGGTTGTATCAGACCACTGGGTGTTTAGCTTTCTGATTGGGTAAATCCCCATATCTCCATCTATATTGCATGGTAAATCCCTGTATCTCCATGTCTATTGCAGGGGAAGGGCAACTGTAATCAGCTCTACTGCTTGCCCTGTAGACACAACTAGTTAAGGCTTTATAGAGTTCGAGCTGCTCTTTATCCTGACAATATCTTACTCACTCTGGGTCCCTTAGTGGTAAGAGCATGAAAGAGAGAGAAAAACTGATTGCTTTTTTTGAGTCTCAGCTTGTCGCAGACCTCATATACTGATGCTGCCCTAATTTTGGGCAACCTTCTAACAGTGCACATTCTTTTTCTGTTAGTTGAAATAAAATATTGATATGTTTTTTATTCTAATTACAAAGAATATATTTTTCTTTTATTAGGTACTATTTGACATAAGCAATAAGACACAGCAGGGTACGGGTAATGTGGTAACCCACAACCAGGTGTGTTGTGAGGCATCTGGAAGTGTGGATCTTTTTCAAGGAGATCTCATTCATCAAGTCATACTGTGTCAGAGCTAGGACTGCACAAAAACTTTTGCCCTCAGTCAGCCAGGGGCCACCTGTGATGACGTCATGCATCCAGCGTCCATATAAGGCATGGGCAGCCGTCTCTCAGTTCTTTTCCCGCTGTCGATTAAGCTTGTCAGACCCGCCAGCAGAAATGCTAACACCATTTTGCAAGTCGCCTTTTTTCTTTAACTCACTGTTTTTAGTAATTATAGCCTCACCACATGCCGCCAGAAGCAACATCGAAACTTTTTCACTATTGCGATTGCGGTGAGAAAATCTATAAAGATGACATGCAGGAAGTATGCACTTGCTGCCTAGGCCTCTCTCACGATGTTAAAGCCTGTGAGATTTGCCCAGGATTCAACTCGGCTACGAGGCGATGCAAAAAGGCAGCTCTTGAGACCTTTTTTCTCAAGAAAATGGTAGCTACTATAGAAAAGCAGCGGCAAGAGAGGGAGCTGCAATGCCCTTTCTGTCGGCCAAACCACAGTTGTGGAAGGCGTAAAGAGATGTCCTCAGGGAGCCGTAAGCATAAGAAATGCTGTCACAAGGATAAAGCCCATCAAGATTCAGGTTGCTGCAGCAGCCAGTAAGTACATATTCCACTTTGTCACTGTCCACTTCGGCAGTGGTGACTACTCCCAACCATCGATCAGACACCAAGGTCAGGACATGGCTCAGGCGCTACTGGGCATATTACGGACAGTAGATCGCCATCATCATTGGGCCTTCACCCACTGTTGACATCCACATTCGTGGCCCCTGGTGCAAGAGTTATAGACACTTTGGCTTCTGCCCCCCCCCAAACCTCCAAGCAGACACCAAGGTTGGGACCCAGCTCTGGCACTGCCATGACTATCACAGACAGTACATCACCATTGTCAACAAGGTTTCACCCAAAGCCACCACTATCAGTAACAAAATCTAATATAGATGTCGACAATTCCAAGGCAGCCTTCCAGGCTGTTGACCGGATATCAGGGCCGGGGCCAGGCTGAGGCACTACCAGGCCTACCACTGATGGTACATTGCTGTCCGTGCTAGGTTTCCGCCTACCGTTTTCGCTACCCATCACAACTCCTACTACAGGAGGCATTAATGCCCAGGCGGTTTTGGTTTCTTTCTCTGATATGATCAGATGTATCTAGCCAGACCTGCCGCAGCAGCCGGTCACCCCTTCGACTAAGCTCACTGATATTACTAACCAGTCGACTCCACCACTACCTACAGTGCCTGTCAGACTAACCTCTGCCAGTCATTGACAGCAACAACGACAAACTAGCTCGCAATCCTGTCTTCAGACTGGAGACCGATTGAGAAGACGAGGAAGAGTATGCTGAGGACAGTCAGCTTGCACATGGTGCCAGTTCAACCCTGTCCTCTAGTAGTGAGGACTCTGTGGTCCATACACCCAGATCACCATCTGAGGATCCCTAATTCCTGATCACAATGCAGCACATACAGGCTGCCATGGGGTATAGCTTGGAGGAGCAATACTCCAATAAAAGGTCTCTTATGGCCTTCTTGGAACTACCAGAGACTCCATCTGCAGTCATCCCTCAACTATAACCAGTATTGGAGGACATCACTTATGCCATCTGCCTGGGCCTGCATATTGCAAACTACCAGATTCACATGGTAAAATATCAGAACACACTAAGGAGGAAGACACTGATTGCTGCATGGGCATCACCTGTGGATACTACCAAACAAAACTTATTACAGTCTCTTGAGGCAGGGGCTGAAGTGGGCAAACACTTACTCCGCTAAGCCTATAGTGCCTCAGATGCCTAAGCCAGGGCTGCGGCCTCTGGCATTTGCCCGAGATGCTATTCATGGCTCAGGGTCGCAGGGTCTGCAAGACATTTGCAGCAAATACTGCCACATGCCCCTTTCAGAGGCCAAAGATTGTTTAGCCATCATATGGAAGAAGCCTTAAAATGCCTCCAGTCTTCAGGAGTAAAACAGAAATTGGGCAGATCCCTCTCACATAACCCAAAGACCGGGGACATTCTCGTTTGCATGTAACCAAACAAGCAGGCCAAGCCTCAAAACACCAAAGTGAGAGCAGGGATATTAGCATCTTGCCAGTCCAGAGTACCCATACAATAACACTCACAGGTGATGAAACTGGGGCTGCATCCTCCCCTACAGGCTCAGCCTAATTACTTTCCTTTATCAGAATTAGGGATAGTTGTAGGGAGTCATATCATCCTCTGCATAAACTAGTGGAGAGTGATCACTTCATGCAACTGGATACTATTGTGATAACTCATGATCTGGAGCTACAGACATTCCTCCAGATATTTGTCACTTTTTCTGTGTATCCCATGGGCACAGGTCCTTCCTGTGACAAGGGACACAGAGACTTGAGGTAAACATATGCCAAAGATCTTGTTGCTCCCAATCATGGGGCATAGAGCTTTAGTCCAGATACTTTCTCGCCCTCAACTAAACAAGGAATTTAGGGTCTCTGGTGGACCTAAGTGCTCTACCCTCTACTGTCAGTACTAGAGTTCAAGAACATGATATCCGAAGAGTCTCCCTTCCCTGTTATGGATATGGGGCTGATAGTACCCTTGGCATGTTAAGCTGTCTGCATTCATATATTGGTTCAGAAACCTCACAGGTCATAGCTGTGGTTTCTGCAGCCAGGGGACCATTTCCATCTTCTGGGCCTGTGGCATGCAGTCTCAACACAGGGTATTCAACCAGTACTGGAAAAGGGTAGCACTAGCCTCAGTAGAGACAGTCTATAAATCTTTCTTTATCAGGCAGTTTGGCTCTTACAGACCCCTCCAGGTAGTAGGGGATATCCTGTGTCTTTCGGCTGTGCAGGATAACACTGAAGCTATGATTATGAGCATAAAGTTTATATAGGAGGGCATTACCCCTTCCCTGGCCAGGGTACTTTCTGTCAGACATTGGTCCCTTTCCTTCCTCACAAGGAGTATTGATCACAAAGTCAGTGGAGAGGACAACTCGGGTCCTGTCTGATCTTCATTTAGTCAAGGGAGATAGGCCACTACAGCCGCAACACCTTTGCACTTGAGCCTGATGCCTCTGCCTTGGGGCAGAAGCCTGCTAGTTCTGGACTAGGAATCTCTGGTCCATAGGGACCTGTAATCCAGGCATCCACCTGTATGATTCTTGAGGGATGGCCCTGGCACTTTGATGGCCTTCATCTAAGGTGGCTAGTGCCCTAGTAACTGACAGACAAACTGTCTGTCATAGATACATACTGTAATGACTTGGCAGCTGGTGGATCTTTGGACAGCTTCCACATCCTCCGACTTATTGACCTAGTAGGTTCCTGACGGCATACCTGCTGCAGTTTTCAACCCTTGGTTTACAGTATACCTCATTTAAAGTTCAATTGGCCAATTCTGCAGCCTTTCATATCCCTGTTGATAACAGTATAGTTACCCCCAATACAGGGCAACCTACACTTTTTGGGAGCGGTATCTTACATTTGATTCCTCTCATCTGTATTCCAGTCAGGGCTATGGACTTGTATTTTGTTTTACAGACACTTAAGTTAGCTCTTTGTGAGCTAGACATGAGCTGCAGCCTTTGCTTCCTATTTTGGAAAGCATACTTTGTGGTGACATTTATATCTATTTGTGGGATTTAAGAGCCATTGACTCAATATAGGAACCTCCTCTTGTGCTTTATCTAAAGATGGTGTGTCCTGATGTCACACTCCTATATTTCTTTGCATAAGGTGGGGTCAGAGTTTACATTGTCCACTCCCCTAGAAAAGAGGGTTATTCACCTGTTACTACAGTTTTAGGAGTGATATATGGTGCATATCCACACGACCCACCCAACCTCCCCTGGCAAGTGGCACACGGATCCCTGCTTCTGGCATGCAAGATCTGATGTCATGTGGCAGAGCCGAGGAGTATACCACCCGAGTGGGTAGAAGGAACTTATGTTGAAGATGTTCCGGCTGAATTTAAAGGGAAAGAATGACTGCCAGAGTTTGATTTTGCACCATATACCACTCCTAAAACTACGGTTACAGGTGAGTAACCCTCATTTTTATGTTTGCTTGCACGCATGTGCAAGAAACGTAGGGCCATCATCCAAGTTTTTGGAGGTGTGGCAGCCCTCTTCCAATTCAGTCAGTGTGTTTGCAGGTGCGGCCGCAGTTCTCCAATGCCTGCTGGAGCTGTCTATGGCAGCAGTCAAAATGTAGTGGAGTACAGTTGAAGAGGCGAATGCTTCAGTGAGCAGCGATAAGATATACGCCTGCTCATCGCGCTTCCCTACACTGGCTTATGCATACTTTCGTGCTTTTCGCTACCTTTTACACTGCTTATGGCCGACGGGGTGCCCAATCCCTGCCGGCCGTGCCAGCCCCCATACAGCATTCCACATGCCACGCTGGGTGCCCACCCCAGCATGTATACATGTATAGCCGACGGGATGCCTAATCCCTGTTGGCTCCACTGTCTTCCCCGAGGTACAGTGTGCCGCCCACCACAGTGTGGCAACAGATGCTATCGCCGACAGGTGCCCAACCCCTGTCGGCTCCCGCCCCCAAACAGCCGTCCTTGTGCCACTGAGAGCCCACCCCAGCATGGCAACAGATACTACCCGCCCGGCCAGGGGTGCCCAATCCCGTCGGCTCCGCCCCCCCCAAAAAAAGCCACCCTTGTGCCACGCTGGGAGCCCACCCCACCGCGGCAAACATCCCGCGTCGTCTCGTCCTTTGTTTTTTTTTTTTTTTTTAAACTGAAATTGAAAAACGGTCCCTCGCTGTCTCTGCCCCCACCTGCGCCCACCCACTGCGCACCCTGCCTCCCCACACACCCCCCACCCCATACTTACCTCCGGACTCTGGCGCGATGATCTTCAGTGGACTGGGAACACGTCTGCACTCTTCAAAGCCGACCGCGAACTGAGGAAATGCCGGTAAGCTGTATAATGGGATAGATAGGTTTTTTCAACTTTGCTGCATATCTCTGGCATTTTTTGGAATTTTTGCACCAAATTTTCAACATGGGGTTTTTGGGACCCCTTCTCATGAATGCTCTCACTGCCATGGCGTTAATCGGGCCCGAAGGGTGATTTCGCAGTCACTGCGCAAAATCACCTTTCGGGACCAAGTATCGAAACGACACTGCCACTGTTCATAAGGTGGGCTCTCAAAAAGCCTATGTTGAAAATTTGGTGGAAAAATACTGACAAATGACTGCTTTACAAGCGTGCGTTGCGCAGTTCCTACGCACACTCGTAAGTTTGCGAATTTTCAATATTTTCAATCCAGATTTTCAACATTGCCCTTTTATTACACTTCCTTATGAGCAGTACAGCTGTCATTTGTCACATCTTGCCCAAAACGTGTTTCCGCCCATGTAGCGCAAGATGGCGCAGTCGGTGTGCGAAATCAATGTATGGGACACATTAAGAAAATAACAGTGACACTGTTCATGAGCAGATGTCTTAAAATGGCTAGGTTGAAAATTTGGTGAAAAAATTCCTAAAAATGACTGTTTTACGAGTGTGCGTTGCGCAGTTCCTACGCATGCTCGTAAGTTTGCGAATTTTCAATATTTTCACTCCAGAGTTTCAACATTGCCATTTTATTGCACTTCCTTGTGAACAGTACAGCTGCCATTTTTCACATGTTGTCCAAAATGTATTTCCGCACATGTAGTGCACAATGGTGCAGTCGGTGTGCGAAAGCAATGTTTGGGACAGATTAAGAAAACCACAGTTACACTGTTCATGAGCAGAGGTCTTAAAATGGCTATGTTGAAAATTTGGTGACAAAAGTCCATAAAATGACTATGTTACGAGTGAGCATTGCGCAGTTTCCATGCACCTCGTAAGTTCATGACTTGTAATATTTTCAGTCCAGATTTTCACCAGTGGCATTTTTCCACACTTCCTTATGAACAGTACAGCTGTCATTTTTCACAACATGGCTGAAATGTGTTTTCACACTTTCAGCGCAGAGATGCGTGGTCGCTGTGGGAAATCATTTTTCGGGACAGATAAAGAAAATCACAGTGACACTGTTCATGATCGGAGGTCCCAAAATGCCTGTGTTGACAATCTGCTGTAAAAAATCCCCAAACTAATTACATTACGGGTGTGCGTTGCTCAGTTTCTATGCACGCTTGTGACTTCACCAGTTTTTTTAATATTTTTACTGCAGATTTGCACCATTGCCATTTTTTACACCTCCCCATGAACAGTACAGCTGTCATTTTTCACATCCTGTTCGGAATGTTTTTGCATCTGTGTGCTAAATGCCGTAGTCGCTGTGTATAAGCAGCTTTCGGCTAACAAACTGATATTGCCACTGATCATGAGGTGGGGGTCACAAAAAAAATGTTGAAAATTTGGAGTGAAAATACCAACGAATGCCTGAGGTGTTAGGGTTTCCAACCATAATGCCCCACCCTGTAGAGAATGACAGGCATCAGGGGTGTGACTTTGGATTCTTGCCTGTAATGCTCATACCATTCCACACCCTGCAGCCAGTGAGAGGCATCGAGGTATGCCTTGGACTCTTTGGCCCCAAAGTTCATCCCATTCTCCTATACCACACCCATCTCACCGTATTTCCTGATGGAATGGGGTGCGCATAAGGGCCAAAGACCCCAAGGCACACCGTGACACTTGTCAGTGTCTGCAGGGTGGGGTGTGGTGAAATGGCGTGCCCGTTATGCCTGACGACCCAAAGGCACACCCCAATGCCTGTCACCCTCTGCAGGGTGGTGGTGGGGTTGGCTTCAGTTCAATACTTCACTGCCTTTCCTATTATGCAGCTCTGTAACTTCCACACTACCATTGCCAATGCCAGCAAGCAAACATTTGGCATTGACAAATGCTTGTTTATTTTAAACGTACTAAAGGCTGCAGAAAGTCCTCTCAACTTTTTGTTTTGTTTGCCCCTGTTTCTAAATAGTGCCTGACCGAATGACTGGACAACTGTATTGAATTTTGTTATAGGAAGTAGGTAAGGAGCTTCCTGGTGCTGTGCATGGCCACTGCATGTGGTATGGCCACGCATGTTGCTTGCTTTCATAATGTTTCTGCAGCTGATATATGTTTTGCTACCACATGGAGCACTGTGCATACTTTCACTAAGAACTATAATGTAGACATCATCTCTCATAGATGTGCTGGCTTTGGTCTTGCAGTGTTGCAAAGCCTTCTGTTCTAATTGTATACCGGAAATTAATGTCCTTCCTGAGTAATTTGCAGGTTACTTGGGAATCGTTCCAAAGGTGTGTCCCAAAGGAGGAGATATCCTCGCTGAAGATAGAAACTATTCACCATAACAGTATATCTTCGAGAGATTCTCCTCCGTTGGGCCATGGTTCACCCACCCTCCTTCCCCTTTTTGTGATGTCAGCTGGCAGGTTTTTCAATTACCTTGTTGTAGAGTTGTCCATAAGTGATATATATGTATAGATAAATATATATAGATATATCTATATATATAGATATATATCTATATATATATATATATATATATATAAACATTATTTTCAGTCCCAGCCTCTCCTTGTCTGTCTGGTCCTGGTTTTGTCTTCTGGTTCCTCACAGAAAGAGGCCCTCCAAGCTTATATCCGGCTGGGAACTGAGGAGCAGTCAGGTTGCCCATGAATATATAGGCACTGAGATTGCATGTCATCCTGGGCATCCCCAGCTAGCAAAAGTTTCTGAGTGATCCTGATGCTCACCGATTACAGTTCCAAAGGTGTTGCCCAAAGCAGGAGATTCTCACAAAGATCCACTGTTATGGTGAGTAACTGTTCTACCTGCATCCCTTAACTTATTCAGAAAGAGGAGGTGGGCAACCGTATCAAAGGACTTAGCAAGGTTAATGAAGATGGCAGCAGTGATGTGTCCCTGGTCCATGCTTTTGAGGCTGGATCTAGTAATACTGTACATAGGAGAGATGAGACATTAGAGTGTTTTTGCAGAAGCCAGTCTGAAACAATGAGGAAATGTGTTACGTAGAGTAAATCCATGAGTTTGGAGTAGACAGGCTTTTCTTGCAGCTTGACAAGAGTAAGTAAGGAGACAGACCAAAAGTTGCCATGGGAAGTGTAGGATCAAGCCCATCTGGGCTAGAACCTTTTGAAAGGTTGAGAGAGGAAAGAGCCTGTAGGGTCTCCGGGAGAGGTGGGAGAAAAGTCAAAGCAGAACTCTGGTGAAAGATTAGAGGAGGGTAGACCAAGGCAAGCTGCGGACTGTGAAAGGGAGAGAGTGCACAGGTAATAAAGAATTTGTTAAAGTGAGAACCTGAGAGGGATGGAAAAGGAGACCCATTCTCAACTAGGACTGGGAGGGCGAATCAAAGGAGTGTATCACTTCTAGGGGTGGGCGAAAGTGTGGTTTTCCACCCCGCGGAACTTCCACGGGAATCAGTGAACTTTCACGAGTTTCACGAACTTCCACTTGTGGCAGAGCATAAAACTTGCACGAAAGTTATGGGCTAAATTTCACCCATGGCGCGAAAACTACATTTCGCCATCCATCCCTAGCCCTGGTGGCTAGTGACCCCTCCCCACCCGCTCCATGAAAACTTATAGCCTGTCCCTGGTGGCTAGTGGTCCCTCCCCACAGCGGATCACCCACCGGCCGCTGGTGGCTCAACTTTATCTATTTATTTACTTTTTTTTGGTTGACTTTAAAAAAATACCCCATCCCGCCGGGTTGCGATCCTTCCCCCACCCCATCCCTGCACGACACACAATGCCCAGGTGGCTAGTGGTCCCTCTCCTCCACCCACCAGCCTCTGCCAAAATTGTACAGTAAACCTCCCCTTCCATATTGTATTCTTTCCAAATCCCTGGTGATCTAGTGGTAGCTGACAACAAGTAAAAATAACCCCTTGTCCTGACCCTTCCCCATCCCTGATTCCAAGTCCCATAGCTATCCCTGGTGGTCTAGTGCCCTCCCACCCAGCAGGTGCCCACCCCCCAGCTCCCACCCCCATCGCAAACCCCCCTCAGAGCGGGCGGACTGGCACAGCCCTCCTCTACCTCCATAGCCGGCCCGCCAACTGAGCTTCATGAATGAGCACATTCCTGTAGGGAACATGCTTATTCATTAAGGTCAATTGTGGGCCAGCCATGGAGGAAGAGGAGGGCTGTTCTGGTCCACCCACTCTGAGGTAGGGTTACGATGGGGGTGGGAGCCGGGTGGTGAGCACCTGCTTTGGTGGGGCACTAGACCACCAGGGATATCTATGGGACTGGAGATCGGGTATAGGGAGGGGTCAGGACATGGAGTTACTTTTACTTGTTGTCAGTTAACTCTAGACCACCAGGGATTTGGAAGGAATACAGTATGGGGGGGTTACTGTACAATTTTGGCAGTGACTAGCGGAGTGGAGGAGGGACCACTAGCCACCAGGGATATTTCTTACATGGGGTGGGTGGGAGGTAGGAATACTAGCCATCAGGGGCTTGGGGCTGATCGCGCCCATGGCCGGAATTTCCATGGAAGTTCAGAAATCAATTGCCAAACTTCCGCAATAGCGAAAGTCGGACTTTCGCTTGAATTCCACCCACAGAAGTACATTTTTACACGCCTGTAATCGCTTCCCAAAATGTGGAAGGAAACTTAAGATTTCATGGGGGCTAATGGCAAAGTAGTTTGCTTATAGTGCTGGCTGCCTTATTACAGGAATTTCTAAGTATCCTGTAGTTAAGGAGGCCTGTAGGGGAGTGTGACAGTTTAAAGCGATACCAGACAAGAGTCATGCATTCTGCCCAGATTAATGAGGTTAGATGTAATGCATGGAGGTGGGACCCTCTTACATGGAACCTTTTAAGGGTGGGGCGTACTTGTCTGATGTGTATGAATTTAGGGTAGAAAAGGGAAAAGGCTACACCATTGTCAGTGTTGGTAAGGACGGGGTCCAGTCAGTGGCAGAGAGAGTAAGCTACTAGCTCAGCTAGAAGAGCTGCACATTTACCTTGGTGATAGTCTTGTTTTTTTATGAGCTGGAGGGTAACAAACTCTGAGTCCGAGTACCGTGGTTTGGTAATACTGTATGAGGCTTCAGCACTAGAGAGTGCACTACAGGAGGCCCCAGTGGTGGAACCATAACATGTTTCAGTTTGTGGTACCAAATATACTTTTGATTTCACAAGCTTGGTTTATTCTTGAAAAGGAACTACAGACCCTTATTTAATATCAAATGCTATTGAAACCCTAAAAGAAAAATCTAAATAATACAGCATATGTATCTTGACTCCCACTTTGAAAAAAAGTTGATGGTCGCAGAAAACTTTCACTTTTTTCTCCTCATGCAGATTCATTAAAAACATCCTAGCATTGATTTCCCTTGGGCAGAATGTGTTAAGCGTTTAGAAATATCACATTCACTGGAATAAGTGACTGTTAATTTATGTTTTTTCTTCGATCCTTTGTCTTGTTAGCATCCGACATGTCCCCATCTGGACCAGTGCCCCTAGCCCCATCAACTGACATCTTTGGGTCATACCTGACCCCAGGTGTCATCGGTCAGAGGAGCACAGTCACTGGTGCAGGGCCTGAGGAACACTAGGCCATTTTCAAGCCCCAGCTGAAGATTGTTTCTCATGGGGGCCACACACATGCAGTGCCACAGGTACATCTCTGGGGAGAAGCCCCTGCATGTGGGAAACCTTTCCTGTTTGTGGTTCTCACTGCCTTCTAGATCCCTCCAAGTGACAGCCAACCTACAGGACACACTTACCTCTTTCCCCAAGTGAGGAGAGCTGTCCAGGGGATGCTCAATCCTCCCTTCCCTTGTCTGCCCTTGAGCGACCAGAGTTTGCTCCCAAATCTTGGTCGCAGGTATAATGAGTGGTAATGCTACTGCTGGGTGACTGTGCCAGCACAATAAATGCCAGTCCTGATGGTACTGGATAATATTTAAGAAAAGTATTTTCCACTGTAACAATGGCAGATGATGATATGAAATCTACTACAGGACTAGTGTTGAGAGCTGTACCACAGGTAAATGGGAATATTTTCTGTGACTGTCCATTTTTTTCTCCAGACTTTTTAAAATGGTCATAATATATTTAAATTGAAAAATCTTGAGCCGGCTCATGGGCTCAGCGGTTGGATTTCCGCTTGCGACGCCGGCGACTCGGTTTCAGGAATGGACTCAGGTCGTCGGAGAGCTGGCCGGAGATAAGCTGGAGCATCGTGAACAGCCTCGCCTTCTCCAGGGGAGGTGAGGATGTGAGTAGGCACCTGCTGGCCCCTGGCGGGCAGGGCATAGCAGAATATCCAGGCTCAAGTAAGCTGGGGAGTAGCGGACGTCAGCGCTGCCAGGACGCCGAGCTACTCGGGAGAAAACCGAAATTCAGCTCCGGCTGACCAGATGACGGCTCCCGGCCCGCTGGCTACCATCACGGCCCCACGGCCTCCCGCCCCAGCAGCACCTGGAACCAACGCCGCAGTGCGCTGGTTGCCCCCCTCGCCCGCGCCTTCCCTCGCGGAGGAGGGGGACCCACCCAGCATAGGGTTACGCCGGGGTACTCCAGGGGGCTGCGATCTGGGGTCGTGGCAGGTCGGGGGGATGGCGGGCAGTCCAGGGCAGGTCCTTGAGGGGCCTGAAGGAGGTGCTGGCCAGAGGAGCAAGGAGGAAAAACAGAAGAAAAAAAAAAAGAAAAATGTTTGTATTCCCTGTAAAACGTAGGGGGTAGAAGTTTGTTTAACAGGAGTCTGGCAGTGATATGCTTTTGGAATAAGAAGCCATATTTGGAGATCTAGTCATGTATTTTGAAAAAAAAAAAATTTTAGATCTGGATCTTCCCTAAACATAACAAGAAACGTGTCTGTATTCCTCAGTATCTTCCTCCTGTATTTCAGCAGTACTTGAATGCCAGTAGATAACTGTTCAGTTGATACAACTGCATTGCCTGGTTTTAGTTCACTTACAACAACAAAACATAGGACCTAAGACGATAAATGAACATAAGCATAGCTCGATGGCTCAAAGGTTCACACTGCTCATTAAAAGAAAACTGTAGACCTGCTAAACTGAGGAAAGTATGTGGTAAAAACGTGAAAAACTGTGGCAGGAAAAATGCATTTTTTTAGTTTCTATTTCTAATCTATTAGTGTTTATCTCTGATCCACTTTTCCTGCTATGACACTTCCAAGCCTGCATCCCTGCTGCCTTTTACAGACATATAAACGTGGCAGCAGATCAGATACAGGCCTTACACTCTAGTCTACTCACTGTGTCTACAGAGGGAACTGCCACCCCTCCCTGTTTTTCTTCTGACCTCCTTCACCTTCCCCCTCTCTTTTCCACTTGCCCCCCCTACCCTCAGCTTTCCCCTTCACCCTAACCCATCGCCTCTTGAAGCTGTCCACTGTTTTCAGTAATTCCAACTCCTTTGGCAGCTCACGCCACATGACCACCACCATCTTGGTGAAAAAGTGTCTTCTCCTCTCCCTTCTGAACCTTCTCCCCACCAGCTTTAAGCTGTGCCCCTAGTGGTCTTGCTCCTACTAAGGCTGAAGGTGCCTTCAGTGCTCAACATGTTGGTACCCTTAAGGTACTTCAAGCTAAGCCCCCTGAGCCTCTTCTCATAGGTGTTGCCCCACTGGCCCGGGATCATCATGGTTGCCCTTCTTTGAACTGTCTCCACTGTACTCCAGATGTTAACTTACCAGTGACTTGTACAGTGGCAGAATGACCTCCGCCTTCCTGGTAGTAATTCCCCAGGCTGTGAGGCCCAGCATCCTATTTGCTTTGGCTGCTGTTCTCCTGCAGTATGCAAAATGTTTCAGGTCATTTGTGATTATTAGTCCCAGCTCCTTTTCATCTTCTGATGTGGTTACCGGCACACCACCCAACCAGTATTTGGTCCCTGGATTCTTCAACCCCAAATGGATAATTTCACACTCTTTACAATTTGAACCCCACCTGCCAAATGCCCGACCACTTTTCTAGCCTAGCCAGGTCTTCATTGAGTTCCTTTCTTCCCTTCTCTGTGTCCACCTTCCCATAGACCTTGGTGTCATCTGCAAACAGGCAGATTTTTATCCCTGATCCCATCCACAATGTCACTTATGAAGATGTTAATACCAGACCGAGCACCAAGCCCTATGGGACCCCACTCCACCCACCCTATCCTCCTTAAGGCTGCCATCTTGTCCCCTACTGCTTTTGCTGTTCAGAGACACCACCCTGCACTGCGACTCTTGATCCCCCTAATCCTAACCTGCCCCCTTCTACCCCCACTTCCCTTGGCCCCTTCCCCCACCCCTTCCATTTAGCTTATCTTAATTCTGTCCTCTCCAGGTGACTAATGGTGCTGTGCACCCTGCTGCCTCCCTCGTCAGTTTAAATTAAGAATTTTAATCATGGGGGGTGTGTGGTTAGCTGCCGAGCTCAATGGACGCCTAAACGAGGAGCTCTTGCCTTTCCCACCGCATATCCGAACTAAGCCCGTTTCGTACCTGCTCTTTGTATTCTCTCTCACTCCGCTGGCTAAGGTATCCCCACCGCCGGTAGCTCCGCTCTGGACCCCCGCTCCGGAAGTACCCAGTATTTCCGTCGTTTACTGACCCGTCTGATGGTCGGGCCTACTGTAATGATGGAGCCTTCTTCTCCCGCTGTGCCATCAGAGGGCGGACTGGCTGAAATTCGGCAGATGTTCGCTGAAATCTTGCACCGCATGGACAACATGGACAGCGCTACCCGGAAAAATACCGCGGACATTGTGGATCTCTCACAGCGGGCTACCGTATTTGAACACAGGCTCTCAGAGGTGGAAGACAAAGGCCGGTGAACTGGGGCACGAGTGCTGGACCTCGATAGGCTCATTCAGCAGCTATGGACCAGGGTGGAGGATTTAGAAAACTGTAGCAGACGGAACAATTTGAGGTTTGTGGGCTTCCCTGAGGGTTGTGAAGGATCGGATGCTATTTGCTTTCTACAAAAGGAGCTTCCCCCTCTGTTGGGCTGGCATTCTGAACACCTTCCGGAGATCGACAGGGCTCACAGAAAGTTGGCACCCTGCCCGGCTCCTGGGGAGCGTCCTCGCACCATATTGGCCCGCTTTCTCCGGTTCCAGGACCGGGAATCCATCACCAGGCTGGCACACCAAAGAAAAGAACTTATATGGAGGGGCCACAGGATCCAGATTTTTGCGGACTACTCCCAAGAATTCACTGCACGCTGTAGGGCCTTCACTGCTGCACGTCGGGCCTGCGCTGACTTGGGGTTAGAGTATTCACTGAGATACCCAGCTTGTCTCTATTATTCTGAATGGATCACCACGGCTATTTGACAACACAGCAGCTGCTGAGAACTTTTTGGCATCACAGGCTCCCAAGCTACACCGGGGTGAGCCCAGGGAATCTGTAGACTCGGGGACTTCAGCTACGGAGACTTCTGCGCTAACCCCTACAACCCCCCCCCGGGTCCACCCAGCCTGTAGCCCTACAGCCCAGGACCCCATCTCGCTCTGCCCCTCAGAAATCCCAAGGGAGCAAAAAGAAAAACAGAAGGAGGGCTCGTCTCGTTGGGGCCCATATTGATAAGACCCCTCGGCTCCGTTCTCAGAGTCGCAGTGCCAGTCCTGACTCCATGGCCTCACGCTCCTCTATACAGCCCGACATGAGCAACAATCAGTTCCATGCCTTGATGGACCTTCTGACAGATGGATCTCAGTTGGACCCACCTCTGCCGCCTAGACTGTCTCATAAGGGGAATAAATCCCAGGCTACATGCTCGCTTTCCTGGGCGGATGCTGCGGAGTCACTAGCTCCAGAGATCTCCACTGCTATGGATGTTGCTTCTATCTATCCAACACCCTTTGGTGTTGCGGCTGCCCCTGCTAAATCTGCGGGCTGAATGTGACTGAGACTGTTTTGTGTTGTTCTCTGTGTTCTGGTTCTCTCCCTCCTGTTATAAGTAGTATTGGCGGTTTGCGCTGATCTCTAGCCGCTGGTATGTGCCCATTATATCCGGGCGTTCCTGGTGCTGCCACTGGGGGTTGGGGATCTAACGATACTGTTTCCACTCTGGCCGCCTATTTATTCTATTCCCTCTCAGAGGGGGCACGGCCAGGTGACAACTAGTCTTCTACAGTGCGTGACAGCCCCTCACTGTTTACCCTTGAGCTCTTCACAACCTTGCATCTTGTAACTAATGTATGATACGTTGGGTGGGGGCAAGGGGGGGCTAGTCCCTCAACGCCTGTGAAACAAATTCAAGGGGGAGGGTGGCTACTTTAGCCGACTTGATGATACAGGTGCGGTGTATAGGTGGGATATAGCAGAGAGAGTCTTCTGGGCAGTGGGCTGTCCTACTCCTCTTTCGCTGTAGTTAAATAACTTCCTACCTCCCAGCGATTCCTGCTGGTATCTGGGCCGTAAATCGGTCGATGCGTGCAGCAGGAGCTGATCTGTTTAGGGGAAGGGGATTTGGGGAGGGGGAAAGGGTTTCTTACATCTGTGGTTATTCAAAGTTATGGTTGCTGTTTGTAGTTCATGTTCAGGGCCTAGTGAGCCTTTCAGAAATATTTAGTTCTGTATGTTGTTAGTAGTTTAGGCATTCTGATTTCTGAGATTTTGACCTATTTTCATCAAGGCTGTCTTAAGAGAAAGGGTCTCCTACCTGGGGGATTGTGTCTCTGGCCTTGGTGTCTGTGGATGCATATAGGGTTTGCCATGATCCCACCCAGGTAAAATGGAGACTAATTTTATCTCCTGGAATGTCCGAGGCCTTAATTCTCCTATTAAACGGAAGAAAGTCTTGCTCCATCTGAAGAAGCTCAGACCTTCGGTAGCCCTCCTTCAGGAGACGAAACTCTCCTCAGCCAAAGCGAGGAAGCTTAGACGGGGCTGGGTAGGGGAAGAGATACATAGTGTGGCAGATTCTCCCAAGCGTGGGGTCTCTATATTTCTACATAAATCTCTGGGGTGGAAAGTTAAAAGACACACTCATGGTGCAGAGGGGAGATGGATCATGGCCGAAATGGCGACGCCAGAAGGCCCGTTAGTTCTAGTTAATTTATACACCCCTAACCAGGACTGTCCCCTTTTTTTCCATATGGTTAACCAGGCCCTCTCGGATTTCAACATTCACAAAGTCCCAGTTTTATTGGGGGGGGGTGACTTTAACCTGGTGCTTGACCACTCTCTGGATAGAAGCAATAAGGCCCTTGAACCACATAGGCAGGCCAAAAAAGCCCTCCTGAGGTTAATGGATGAACGTGGTCTGCTGGGCGCGTGGGGAGCCTTACATCCCGGGGGCGGGGTTATACATCTTCTACATGAGCGCTGGTTCATCAGTGGACTAGACTTGTGGCTACTTTCTACTGGACTTTTGACAAGGTGTCTACCTCCTGCATACATCCTATTTATGTCTCAGACCATGCCCTCTGGGAATTCAGGTTAAACTAGGACAGGACCACCCCTTCCCCCTCCTGGCGTTTGGACCCCCTTCTCCTGGAGGACGGGGACTTTCAGAAATGGCTGGGGTCTGCAATTGCCGAGTACTGGACTAACAATGATAATGGGGAGGTCTCGGATATTACCCTATGGGAAGCCTTCAAGGCTACAATAAGGGGTGGGATAATGGCCTTCGCTTTGGCCAGAAGACGCCGTCACGAGGCAGATCAGAGGGCTTTAGAAAAACAACTATATTTCCTGGAAGCTCAATATAAATCGTTTCACGATAAACCTCCACCTCAGTCTTTACTCGCACAACTGGCGAGTACCAGAATTTCCCTGAATGCTCACCTCACCCGCCAGGCTGAACTGAATCTTAGGCAGGTTCATCATGCCTACTGAGAGGGTGGGGAAAAGGCTAGTAAACTCCTGGCATATTGCCTTAAACAGCTGCAAATGTCCAGGAGGATACATGCTTTAAGGGGTCATACTGGGGCCCCGTGTTATTCCTCGGCTGGGGTCAATGACATTATGGCTCAGTTTTATAGGCAGTTATATGCTTCCCCTACCCCCCTAGTCTGCCCTCCATCCAAAAATTCCTGGATTCATTGCCCATCCCCAAGCTCTCTCCATTGGATGTTAAAGCGCTGGAAGCCCCGATCACTGTGGAAGAAGTGGATAGGGCTATCCAATCCATGAATCTTCGTAAAGCCCCTGGGACCGATGGACTCCCCATAGATTTTTATAGGGTCCAAGGTGTTAACCTTGCTCCGTATTTAGTCTGGATGTTTAGGCACTCCCTACTCTCAGGAATCTTACCCCCGTCCCTAAGGGAAGCCACTATTACTGTACTCCCTAAGAAGGGGAAGGACCCCCTTTCCCCAGGTAGTTATCGTCCCATTTCCCTCATCAACGCAGATGCCAAAATCCTGGCCAAGGTTCTTGCCAGTAGACTTGAGCCTTTCGTATCAGGGCTGGTTCACCCTTCCCAGGCTGGCTTTGTTAAGGGGCGTCTGGGGTCTGATCATCACAGAACCCTCCTTTCAATAATGCATTATTCCGAACTGTCAAAAAAACACCTTGTAGCTCTAGCTGTGGACTTTGAGAAAGCGTTTGATTCGGTAGCGTGGTCATGTCTGTTTCATACCCTTTCTTCCATGGGGGTGGGACCCGATTTTCTCTCCTGGATCAAACTATTATATACCCCCGGCTAGGGGTTTGACTGATGACAATCTATCGGTGCCTTTCCAGTTGCAGAAGGGTACAAGACAAGGTTGCCCTCTTTCCCCCCTTCTGTTCATTCTAGCCATTGAACCCCTGGCCATCGCACCTCGGGAAGCGACCTCCATCCCTGGAATAACAATGGGAGGCATCACCTTTAAAACTTTTTTGTATGCTGATGATCTGCTGGTCACTACAGAATGCACTCCACAGGTGATTCAATCTGTTTTACATATACTGAATGTATTTTCTGGAATATCAGGCCTTAGGATCAATCATTCCAAAACAGAGGTCCTCCCTCTCAATTCGATGCCTTCTGGTATAGATGTTGCGGCCGTGGGTCTCAAATGGTCCCCCAATGGCAAAAAGTATCTGGGTATCATCCTACACCCTAACTTGTCCAAAATGCTCACAGCCAACCTTTCTCCACTGGTGGAGTCTATTAAGGAGGACACGGCCCATTGGAAAGCCTTAAGGCTCTCATTAGCTGGGAAACTAGACTCCATCAAGATGATGGTGGCCCCCAAGGTATTGTATCTGTTGTCCCATCTTCTAATACCTATTCCTTCGAAATGGTTTCAAAAACTGGATGCAGTTATTGGTAATTTCCTGTGGGAGGGCTCCCGTCCACAGTTTAGTAAGCTTAAACTTCGTCAGCACTGGAGCAGGGGGGGTTGGAGCCTTCCTTGGTTTCAGGGGTACCACATGGCCTTTATCTCAGCCCAGACCACTTTATGGTTCTTTAACACTGGCCCTACTTCGCCTACCTGGCTCCCGTTGGAGGCATCATTACTACAGGTCCCCTCTCCTGCGGTGGCGCTGTACAGTAAAAAAAATCTTCCCTCAAATCTTCCCCCTCCCATTCTATTATCCATCCAATATTGGCAAAGAGTTCTAACTCTGCTAGGCCAGGATGTGACTCCCTGGAGGTTTTTGCCTCTATGGAACAACCACGCCTTGGTAGTGGGTGGTAGTATGATCCATTGGAAAGCATGGGAGTTACAGGGCATCCTTTTAGTTCAAGATTTATTGCTCCCAGATTCTAGTTCAGTGGATACTTTTGAGGCTTTAAGATCCAGATACCATTTCCCGGCCTCTCATTTTTGGAGATATCTCCAGATTAGAGTCACCATCACCCATCTACCTAATTATCCCCAAAATAGAGGGTCGCAATCAGGATCCCATCCTCTTACAGGTTGGTTACATCAACCCAGGAACAGAGCCAGTGAGATCTATAAGGCTCTTGGAGGTACCGTTGCAAACCCTACTTTGTTAGCTAAAGCCCAGTGGGAAAAGGATTTTAACTCTTCTATCTCCGAGCCTCAATGGGACCATGCTTGGGTGAGATTGCATATGGCATGTAGGGATGGGCGCACCCATCTCATTATGAACAAACCCTTCATAGGTGGTACAGGGATCTGGTTAAACTCAAAAGGATGGGGCTCCTTTAACAGGACACTTGCTGGAGATGTGGTAATCAAGGTGCCCATCTTTTTCATATACTCTGGGAGTGTCCCTATCTCCAGCATTTCTGGACAACAATCCAGGATATGTGTACTTTTCCTGTTCCCTCAAGTAGTACCGAACCCCCCTCTTCTCCTTCTTGGTTGTGCCCGTTCCCATACACCGAAGCGCTGTCCGGGGGCCCAGTGGGTTATTGTTGTGGGGCAATAGCCAAACGGCTTATTTTAAGGAGGTGGCGGTCCCCAGAGGTTTCATCCTTCCGAGAGTTCCTTCAGGCATTAGCCCAAGGAGCTATGTATGAGAGGCTCTCTAGTTTTGCGGGGGGTTCACTGGTCCAATTTGACAGACGGTGGCAACCATATCTCCAGTCCAAGTACTGTCACGATGTCCAACCCTAGGTGGTCAGTAACTCCCGAGGGACCCCCTGTCTGGTCTGAGTTATAGGCTTTCCCGTTGTATTTTTATACTTGTTAAGGTATTATCTTCTATCTCAGAATCAGTTTGCCTTTTTGTTTTTCCAGTTTATGGTGTATATAGTTCTAATTAGCAGTAGGCCTGATCCAGGACGCAACCCTGTCTACCATACGCTGCCTTGGGCCCTATATAATTTTTTTTGTTTGTTTGTTTTTTGGGCCCTTCAGTTTATATCCCATGGCTTCCACTCTTTTGGGTGGGAGGGTGTAGGTAGGTTTGGATCATTACCTATGACGGTGCTTTTTATTCCATTTCTTGGTATCCTGCATGTTGTATCTTGGATGCTTGTATTAAGGTTGCGGTATGGTTGTATGTAACCTCTCAATATTATACTTTTGCTTGGTGTGTCCTGTGTGAAATAATAATAAAATCTTTAACAACAAAGAATTTTAATCATGAAGTCCTCTAGGTTACCCATCAGGACCCTTTTGCCCTTCCTACTTAGGTGTAACCTGTCTGGTGCATACAGGTCATCCTTATCTCATGCCTCTCCCCAACCACCAAAGCACCTGTAACCTTCTGCATCATACCACCCTCTAAGCCATCCGTTGAATTTGTCAATCCTTACTTTCCTAGCAGTACTAGCCCTCAGGACCAGAAACACCTCCAAGAAAGCTACCAACTTACTTTCCTCCCTGCAGATTCTCCCCATTTCCTTGAACCTCCTTTTTACCACCCCCACCTCATATCCTGCAAGGTGATTCGTATCCAGGTGCATTATGATGTGAAGTTTCTGTTCCCCGCGACACACACACTGTGCTGCTGTACTACCTTCCTTCCCTACCATATATCCTGGCATGCATTCTACCATGCTATGGTTTGCTCTAGACCCCCCCACTAATCCCTTCACTATCGAATCCCTCAAGATCACCATCCTACCCCCACATCCTGAGCCCTCTATCCCTTCTGTCCATAGTGCAGCCCACTCCCACCTGCCACCTCCTTTGCCTCCTGTCCCTCTAGTAATCCCCCTGACCCTCTATATTCACTATCCCCTTCCCCTCTTCCTGAACCATTTTCCCCTCTGGCATCCCCCCATCTTTCCTTTCTGCTACCCCTGGCCTGACCTCTACCCTTTCCTTCTGCCCTTCTCCTGCCTATCCCTTCATTCTCCTTTGCAGACCACCCACTTCCCTGCTCCACCTGCCTTCCCCCTCTCACCTGTACTCACTTCCTTCCACCCCTTCTCCCTACTTAACCCTGAGGTCTCTACCACCACCTCTCGCTGCCCCTTTTCTTATCACCACTTTCTCCCTGCTCCTCTCAGTTCATTGGAAGGAATCTGTTCCTCACCGGCAGTCCTGGAGATGCTCCCACAGCACCCCTTCCCCTTTCTGCCTTACCTATCCTCCTTACTGTTATCCACCCCTCCCTGGACATCCTCTCCTGCTGGGGGAGGGGGACCCCAGGAACTTGCCTAATCTCCTATTCCCTCCTGCCCCCTGCTTGGTCCCCCTCCCCATCTTGGCTCCTCTTCCACCTTTTCCCTTTATCTGCCTCCAGGCCCTGCGACCTTGTGCCCCTCCCATCATTATCCTATAACTTCCCCCACTAGTGTACGTATATTCTGCCTCAGCTGCTGTATCTCCACCCTAAACTGCATAATATTCCTACAAATCAGGCATCCCCCCATCTCCCAGAGAGGTCCCAAAAACACCACTGACCCAGCCCCCATGCACCCCACCACTCTACCTGCTTTACCCTGCCCCAACTGCATACCCCCTTTCCACATATTAATGTTTTAGTCCCTCCCTACTATTGTACTTGGCTATTCTCCTTACCTTGATGAAGGTTTTACTAGGGCCTACATCAGGGTGGCTGTAAAGCTGCAACCCCTTCCTTTCCATTTTATCTATTAAGACTTGGATGGGGATGACTGAGAAGCTGAATTCTGTCCTGCCCCATTAGCTACTGAGTTAACTGCCCAGCTATCTAATCACCTAGTCAGCCCTAAGTATGCATTAAAACTCCACTAACTAAATTTCCTGCCTGCTAATTCCCCTGTAGGCTAACCCTAGATAGGGAGTAGCTGAGACCCACTAACAACACTACTAACTGCTGCTACTTGTAGGATAGCTGCCCCCCTACGGAATACCACATCACTAGACTAGAGGTAGGCCTGCCTTACAAAGGAACTAGCTACAGCCCCTAGTCACCAGAGCTAGCTGCCCTCCTATGGAGTTCCTTGACTGCTAAGTTAGTTGTAGGCCTAGCCTAGACAGGGACCAGCTGCAGCCCCTACCAGTTGCCTTCTGAGACTGACCCTAAAGACCCAAAAGGGTGTATGCACTCTTCTTGAACAAATGAAGTCTGGAGCTATGTTTTCTTTCAAAAAATAAGGAACATTTAGTCCAGTAATACATAGCTACACAGCTACATTTGAAGCCTCAGTGGATTCTGAACACTTAAGTGTAGCTGTACTATTAGATTAAATAAATGTTCCTTATTTTTTGAAAGAAAACACAGCTCCCGACTTCATTTGTTCGAGGAGAGTGCATGCGCCTTTTGGATCTTTGTTGCGTAGTGGGTTGCTTACCTGGTGTGTGCACCACTAACTTCGAGCTCAGGAGCGCATCACTCAATTTGGAACTTGGACTGAGACTGACTCTAGATAGGTAATAGCTGCAGTTCTTATCTACCACTACCCAATTCTCCCCATTTGTCTTGCCTTAACTGTCCTCCTTTGAGCAGGATGGCATGAGGTCTGCCCTGCGGATACCCTGCAGATGTTCCCAGTCATTAGTTTAGATGACACACTCCTGCTTCATGGCACTAGTGTTTTGGGTCACTTGGTGATCTGGGACTAAATAGGAGTTACTGCCTCCCTTTTGAAAGACCATCTCCTGGGAACCCCCATCCACTGCTAATGATGCCAAGTGACCCGACTCACTGCTGCTTTCTGCCCTCCCTCTGCAGCCCTCCTCCCTCCTCCTGGCCCCCCACTGTTCCTGTTAACAACATTGCACTCAACCATAGCAATAAACTTAAAAATTAATAGCAATAAACTGTTGTCCTCCCCAAGCACTTAGCAGCTTTGCATGACCCCTCCAGCTCCTCTGATCCTCCCAACAGCACATTTCAGCTGGAAGAGAGCGGGTCATCACAAATGCCTACTGACTACACCAATGAGTTCCATCTCCATGTTGGAGGACTGTCTGCTGGCGACCCCAGCTTCCACCTCCTTTCATCACCATGGGGCAGCCGTGCCGCTGCAGATGTCAGATACATTCTCCAGAGGAACTGCAGATCTTAGCAGAATGTACTCAGCCTCCTGCCAGCCCTGACAAAGTTCATGGCCCAGGATGTGAACCTGGGTTCACCATGTGAACGGCAGACACCATAACCACCAGGCTATTTTGGCGGCCAATGTCCTTAAAATACTTTACATAATACACTAGTTACTGCTGTTTGACTTTTCTTCTGTTGGAATCTGAATTAAGCACTAAAGCATTATCTCATTATCATTAAAAATTGCAACTGTTTTTGTTTATTTTAGATTCAACTAAAAAAGTAAGATCACTACGAGATCCCACAGTAAAGATGTCAAAGTCAGATTCTCAGAAACTTGCTATGGTTAGTGTAACTGACAGCCCAGATGAGATCATGCTGAAGTTTCGTAAGGCAGTCACAGACTTCACATCGGAGGTGACTTTTAACCCTGAATCTCGTCCAGGAGTTTCAAACTTGATTACTATACATGCCGCTGTAACAGGATTGAGCGTTGAGGAAATAATACATCAGAGTGTGGGACTAGATACGGCTCACTACAAACTGGTAGTGGCAGATGCTGTCATTCAGAAATTTGCCCCAATCAGGAGTGAGTTTCAGCGACTTAAGTCTGACCATGGATACTTACGGAGCATCTTGAATCAAGGAGCTGAGAAAGCAAAAGAATTAGCAGCACCTATCTTTCAAGATATTAGGAGGATGATTGGATTTAGTTAACTCACAGGATGGATCAGGAAATCATTCTGCTTTGAGTGGGATGAACAATAGATGAACTTAATGTAATCAGTGACTCAGATGTAGGATATTGGGATGTCGGGCATATCCAGACTGTATGGCCCTGTGGTGCCTAGCATTTGAGGTCTACTCCTGTGTACTTGATGACTTGACTTTTATCACTACTTTCATTAACTTCTGCTAATAAGTCAGTGTAAGTCAACAACAGCCACTTGTGTGTGAAAAACAAAATTTGGTAGTTTGATAGTAAAGGCTACTAAAGATGTAACATTGGTTTCCAAGGATCTACCACTTAACTGAGAGACTTCAGGTAGCAACGCACAAAGCCCATCGTGAGGACAAATTGGACCACACCACTTTTCATCACTTTTTTTAACATGTTAAAAAGGGATATTCATTCTTTCTGTTAATAATGTCTATATATCAAAGAATTTGTGAATCAGTAGTGATGTATTTAGGCTGGGAAAATGTAAAACCGCTGTGCATTCTGAAGATTTTATTTTTACACTTTCTTTGTAGCTAAAGACAATACTTTCCAGTTTCTTAAATTGGCAGTTGTGTATCTATTTTCTTTAGTAGACTCATCGAAGACTGTCCCGGAGCATTGGTTGACATAGGTGCTAAAGGAAATCTGCACAAGCACCTTGTGCCTTACTACTCACTTGGGTATGCATTAACCCATGACAACCAATGCACCTGCTGTGTGTTATTGCTTACACAGCATACATAATGAGGTTCAAATAGTAACCAGCAAATTCTGTCACAGAACACAGTAACCAAGTTCAGGTGCTGCAGTGTCCTGAAAGAAAATTAAAAACTTATTTTGCAAACCAGTTGAAATTAGAGCAGGAAACAAAGGAGGAAAAAGGTAGCAAAGAAAGGGTCAGGTGATGGGAGGGGGGTATGACAGGGGAAGAAGAGGGGGACAGGCACATGAAAGAGTGGAGTGGGATTTAAGGAGGATTTGAGAAAATAGTGGGAGGAGGCTAGGCAAATTTTGAGGGGGAGGTTGTTCCAGACATTGAGGAAGCAGACAGGTCAGTGGGGGTTTTACACTGGGAAATAAAACAGGAGCAAGCATCAGAAGAGTTGAGGGGGTAACAGGCGGGACCAGAAAAGGCAGGTGAGGAGTGTAGAAAGGGGAGGAAGAAGAGCAGTATACTAGAATTTAAAGATGAAAGAGGAGCAGGGAAAGAGGGGTGAGATAGTCGTGGTGGGAGGTGGAGCATTTAAAAAATGGCAAAGTATAAAAATTGGAGTCCAGTCCATTGTTTTGGTGGCAGCACTGTTGACCACATCCAGATAGTCCAGCACTGGCATGGTTGTCTTAAAGATGATGTTGCAGTGGACTGGAAGTGGAAGGCAAGTTTTGTTGCGATACAGCATGCCAAGCTTGGGGTGGAGTTTAATATTTATGTGAACAATATGGGTGCAGAAGTTGAGGTTATTATCTAGTCACACACCAGAGTACTTGCACTAGGGTACAACTTAAAAAGGGGGGGGGGGGCGCATCATCAGGTGTCTTGAAGACTGGGAAAGAAAAAAAACTGAACAGTCTCTGCTTAGTGCCAAAAGTCATGAAAACTGTCCTGTTAGCATAAAGAGAGTTGGTTTAAGTGGAACCAACAGTGGGCATTATCAAAGTCACAATGAAGCAACGATTCCAGCTTATGGACCGAGGTTCCCGATGGAAAGAGTACCATCTCATCCGCACACGTATGGATGCACGAGGAGACGTATTTATTTAGAATTTTTGCATCACAGGATTAAACTCATTTGGTCTAATAAGCTTGTTTCCAAGACAGTCCCAGGGTACAATTGCAGGTGCAGATATGATTAAAAAATTATTTTTCTTTCTATTCATGCATTTGTACATTACAACACACAAAAAGAATCCCAGAAGGCAATACAGTAGGAGTACATACAAACAGTTACCTTAGCATAACTTCACCCCCTCTTTTTGTTGCATCCCTGGATGGTACCATAGACCTTGGTAACAGCTAGTAGTCTGATTTATATGCTAAGTAGTGACAATTTGAGCTAAATGCAGCCAATGGGCTGGGATCTGACTTGTACAAAATATTCATTGTTAATGTAACGTAATGTAGCTACTGAAGGTTACACAGAATCCCCCCCCCCCCATTTCTTCTACAGATATTGTACTAACAATGAATAAATTACAAATCTCCAACAATCTTGGTTGCCAGAAGCCAGGAGTTAAGAATAGTCAGACCCTGACAGCACATCCCAAAATGCCCTACCTCTGAAAAACAGTATATAGCAAATCAGTTTTGATTCCATAGGGTGTGAAAGCCCCCTCCTTTATCTAGCAGTATGGAGTTAGAACAGGGTATACTGGCTGAAAAGATCAGAGGGAAGAAAAAAATCAGACTCAGTCAATCCTGTCTTAGAAATGGTCTTATCAGTATTTAAACACAGCAAAGATCTAAGGAGGAGGGGACCAACAATGTATTATATATGGCACCTTGCAAACACAGTATAGAGATAAAAACCCCATAGAAAAGGCATGCTAACTCCCAGTCTTCAATGCAGTGCCATGATTAATAAATTCTTTATATGCTACATATATACAGGCTGAGACAATATAAATGATAAACTGGTACACAGATATTATATAGAGAGTTTAGGTGTGCATAGTATTTATTTAGACGTAGAGAAGGAGTGGTCTGTACATGGAGATCTCCCTGTATTTAATTTGTCTCCTGTTGAGACATTACTATGCTTCCCATCGTGGTGTCATCAGTAAATGATGATCCAGCTCCAGTAACCCCCCCTTCCAGGTCACTTATTGAATAGTGTAAGTCCCCAGATTGATCTCTCTGGTACCCACTGGTCACTTGTTTCTGTGACACCATTTATTATACTTTGTTTCCTATTCTTTTCTTGTAATTAAGATGAGCTACTGTACTGTTCTGTGTCCTTGTAGGACACGGAGGATATCAGGACCAACTCTGGCCCCAAAACCTAAGCTCTAACATGATGAACGTAACATAAAATGTTGCTCCATAAAAACAGATTTGGAAACAGAAATGAACAGGGATCAAGACTGTGGGTATCGGTGGTGTGCATAATGAAGTATAGAAAACAATTTTTTAACATGAAATGCTGCTTCAGTTTTCACTATGTGTGTGTTCTGTTTTGTGAATGGCTGGGCAGATCATGGAAGATGCTCGCACCGGGTCATAATGTTGTACGCTTAATAACATACGGCATTATGGCGAACCTGGACCTGTGTGCACTGAAGTTGGACCCCCCTCCAGAGTTGGAATCTTTAGTGGGGGCACAGACCCTATATCGGGGGTGGGAAGGATCCCCCACAGAACAATAAATATAAAGAAATTGTGCAACCCGATTCTGCCGCACGGCATTCTGCCGTGCGACATTATGACCCCATGCCGAAGATGCTCACTTAATTTGCACAAAATACCTGCACATGCAGATTTAAGAATTGTTTTAGAATTTACAGTATTTACCCATAATAGCCCAGCACTACCTAGTTTTCAGTGAGTTCCTGCTTTTACCCAGTTTTACTGCTGGGTAGACTGAAGCACTGAGAGATTAAGCAGTTTGCTTAAGGGTTACACACCACGTGAGTCACTTTGGTGGGATTTGAACCTGGGACTCCTGATTCACAAGTTTGTGCTCTGGTCACTGTATCATGCTGTCTGTGCAGTGTTAGAAAGTTTAACAACACATTTTGAAAAAATGGTATGGTGACCTTTGTCCCCACCTCTGTTACTGGACTGGCGACAGCTAACATTTATTAAAAAGAGGTAAAAAACAAAACTTCACTGAAAACGAGACATTGCATCTCAGCTGGGCTGTCCTGGTTAAACAAATTAAAGCACCAGTGCAGTGAAATTGGGTGAAACATTTGACCCTCCTTTTTTTTAACTATAAAAGATTTCAGGCATTTTCCAGTTTTTATTTGATGGTAAAATGTTCTAGTTCCACCAACATTTGAGTATATTATAAATGTTTTAATTTACTTTTTTCCTCTAGATAAAAGATGGCTGCCACTTTTGGCTTAGAAATACCATTGTAGAGCTGGCATGGGTTAAAATCAAGAAAATAAGGAAACTAATAGTACACAACGTAGGAGGTATCTAGAAAAGGTAGTTATGCCAGATGTAATATTTTTAATAATTGTAGCTGAAACAAGGTTCTTTTGGAAAAAATATTTTTTGTTGCACCATTGCTTAAAAAAATTCACTCTGCTGTCATACAGACTCTGAGAAAAATTCTTCACTATTACTGATTCCCTCTGTTCTCTGGAATGAACTTGTTGCTGACTTGCTTCTTCTGTTTATTTAACATTTTTCTCTCTGGTATATCCTTAGGACATAAGAACACCTCATTTTCATAAGGGGCCCAGAATGGCAGCAGGTGTCCATACTGGTAGGAAGGAAAGGAATGGAATATGATTTTATATACAACCTTTCACACAAACTATTCCAGTGTGCTTTACAATCCACAAGGAGGGAGAGAATGCTCCTGCTAATTTGTTTGCAGTGCACAGGGAGACACTGAGAAATGGGCAGACTGGGTGGGCCAAGGGTCCTTATCTGCCGACAAATTCTGTATTTCTGTGAAAGAGCACACATATTACAGAGAGTAATCAAAGGGAGGTTAAGTGATTTGCTCAGAATTGTACAGTGAGTAAATGGCAGTTATATAATTCAAGTGTCCACATAAGAACCCATTTTGGCACCACCTGTAACAAAAGAAACCACAGGGAGGAGTCTGCTCCAGACAAAGATGATCTGTGACTCTGACACTTCTGGAGTGATAGACTCACTCCCCACATATGTTCTTCAGTTTTCATAATCTTACTTAATAACCATTGATCACAGAACTGTTCACAGTTGCCAAGGTTTTGAAGGATAAAATCCCTCTTCCTCAGGGCAAACAGTTACTAGAATGTCACTAAAACATGAATTAAAATCTTATTCAGGAGACTGTTTGTGACTCTTGCTCATGATTTTGTCATATTAATCTCTTATATTAGCTTATTTTTTTAACTGCAAAGTTCTGCAGTGTAAACACTAACCATTCTTGATACACACATACTATACCAATAGAAATGAGTTACATACTTTGTAATTTCCACCTACTACTGTTATGTTATACTGGGATTTTTTTTCTGTCTTCCCATTTAAATATACTTATTTCCTATAAAATTTCATACTAAGGGCCAGATATTCAAACCTTTGTGCCTAGTGCAAATCCATAGCACTGGATTTGCGCGAGGCTGCAATATTGAAAAGCTCTATGAGTGCCAGCGCTGTATGGTAGCACTGACGCTAATAGGTAATGGTATGCAAGGGCGTGGACAGGAGAGCGCCCATGAATGCCAGCAGTGCGGCATATTCAAATGCATAGTGCCGCGCTACAGGCATTAGCGTGACCTGTAGCACAGCGCTAGATACCACCAGAAAAAAGCTGGTGGTAATGCAGCGGTGCTCCCCCCCCTCCCTTGTGGACACCCATAGCTGTGTAGAAGCCCTGGTAGTCTTGTGGTCCCACCCCAAAGCACATATCTCGATCCCTGTTTCAATAAAATTAAACACTTTTCCTGGTAATCTAGTGGTTCCCCCAAGCACGCTTCCCGACTCGCTTTTGAATAAAATAAAGCACATTTCCTGGTAGTCTAGTGCTCCCCAGCATGTATCCCGACCCCTGTTTCAATAAAATTAAGCACTTTTCCTGGTAGTCTAGTGATCCCTCCAGCACGCTTCCACCTCCGCTTTGAATAAAATTAAGCACATTTCCCTGGTAGTCTAGTGCCCCCAGCACATATCCCGACCCCTGTTTCCAATAAAATTAAGCACTTTTCCCTGGTAGTCTAGTGGTCTCCCCAAGCACGTATCCTGACCCCCATTTTGAATAAAATTAAGCACTTTTCCTGGTAGTGTAGTGGTCCCCCCTTAATGCTTCCCAATCCCGTTTTGAATAAAATTAGCCATTCTCTGGTAGTTCTAGTGCCCCCAGCCCATATCCGACCCTTGTTTCAATAAATAGCATCTTTTCTGGTAGTCTAGTAGTACTCCAGCAATCATTTCCCGACCCCGTTTTGAATACATTAAGCACTTTTCTGGCAGTCTGTCCTCTCCAGCACAGTTTCCCGACCCTTTCTTGAATAAAATTGAGCATCTTCCCGGTAGTCCAGTGGTACCTCCTGCTCCAGCCCATTCATCTGTTAGAAGCTAGCTTCATATCCGCCTCAGCCCTTCCTCACACAGTCATACAGCCACTGAGGAATGAATGAGCTGCCTCATTTATTCCTTAGTCGATGGCTGGCCATGATGGTGTGTAGAGGGCTGAGCCGATTGCCGCCCGCCTCCTGGCAGATGGGTGGGCTGGGCGGGGGCGGCGCTACCAGGTGGGGGGTACCACTAGACTACCAGGGAAAATAGCTTAATTTTATTCAAAACGGGGTCGGAAACATGCTGGGGGACCACTAGACTACCAGGGAAAAGTGCTTAATTGTATTCGAACAGGGGTCAGGAAACATGCTGGGGGCCACTAGACTACAAGGGAAAAGTGCTTAATTTTATTGGAAACGGAGGTCAGGATACGTGGAAGGGGGCGCTAGACTACCAATCAATCAATCAAAATCTTTATTTATCTAGGCGGACATCATTGAGCAGTGCTCATTTGCAAGATGGACCTGGTTGGATCAATGACAATTACATCAACATAGTGCAATGCAAGGAACAGGACACAATATACATAGTGTTGATTTATATAATATACATAGTTGAATTATCAGGTAAATTCTGATAATTCTATACCAATTTTTTTCATATTTACAATTATTACATAACTCTAAGGTCATAGACAGAATATTGAGATATGGCATGGAGGAGGTGTTGTTAAAAGATTTGCATACACAGTTGAGTAGATGGCTTTGAAGGTGCGCAGGGAAGCAGTAAAAGAAGGATCTGGGTAAGAGGTGGGTGATGAGCTTCTGTTTTAGCAGAGGGGGAGCTACGGGAAGGGGCAGGCGGGAGGCAGGAAGGGAGTGAGGGGGGAGGGAACAGAACAGATAGCGATGGGGTGAAAAGATGGGGGAAAAGGATGTATTAGTGGGAGATGCCATGGGAGAGGTATGGCGGTATTGCAGACCATATGGGAGTTGGTAGGAAGGAGAAGAGATGGAGAAATCAGAGAGGGCATGTTTCACTTTTGTGCTGTTGAAAACATTTGCAATGCCCCTTGATAAGCTTAAATAAAGGGTTTTGAAGGAAGTAATGGATAAGGGTATACTCAGTTTTAGGACTTTCTGCAATTTGTTCCATAGTGAGGGCAGCATGAAGCTGATGGCTGTTCTTCCAAAGTAGTTATTGACTTTGGGTACTTTGAGCAGGATGAAGGAGTAGCTTCTTAGGGCATATTTGCTTATAGAAGTATGTGTGAAGCAGTCCGAGATGTATTGCGGTAGTTGCTTGAATATAGCTCTGAATGTCCAAAATGCTGCATTTCTGTCCCTTCTGAAATGGAGTGAGGTCCATCCAACTGCTGCATATAGAGAGCAATGATGGGTGTCGTATGGTAATCCTGTAATAAACCTCAGTGCCCTATGATAGAGCGTATCCGATTTACCCAAATGGGAGGCAGGGCAGTGAATATAAAAGAAGTCAGCATAGTCAATTAGAGAGAGAAATGTGGCCTGTACCAAACTTAGCTTTGCATTGCTTGTGAGGAAGTGCTTGATTCTAAAATGGAGGCCAAGTCTCTGACGGAGTTTACCAGGGAAATTTAAGTTTAATTTGATTGTGGATGGGTCGGGAGTTGGTGTTGAGGGGCCACTAGACTATCAGGGGAAAATAGCTTAATTTCATTCGAAGCGGGGGTCAGGATACGTGTGGGGGGGCACTAGACTACCAGGAAAATTAGGTGTAATTTGCTTGTGAGCGGGTCAGGAGTTGTGGTGGGGGGACCACTAGACTACCAGGGACATTAATTATAATAATATTGTGAACGGGTCGGAAGTCGTGCAGGGGTTGGGGGGACCACTAGACTACCAGGGATATTACCTTTATTGTCAGTACAAATGGGTCGGGATTCGTGTGGGGGGTGGGGGGACCACTAGACTACCAGGGATATTACCTTTACTTTTATTGTGAATGGGTCAGGAGCATACCTCTCCAGCTGTCCCTGATTTTCAGGGACGTCCCTGAATTTGCCTCAAAAGTATTAGTCTGTCCCTCATCACAGTTCCCTAGCTGAACAGTGGAAATTGTAAATACAAAATAATGGCAAGCATTAAAGTTACAGACTTGTTCTTCTTCAGAACATGCATTTTGCACTACGCCCCATATTCTACCAGCTGTCTGGGTGAATATCTCTACATTTGAAGATGTGTCCTTGATTTTGGTCCTTTGTCCCTGATTTGTTTAAGCCTTGTCCCTGATTCAGGTGGCAAGGGGTTATGAGCTACTGTATGTATGCACCAACTGTGCCTGGCAGCACATAGTTCCTGCTGCTTCCAGCCTTTACTTCTATTCCAACCAACAGGGGATGCTGTGGGTCTGCCTTAGTCTGCAGCAACCAGCCTGTACTTCCATTCCAACCAAAAGGGGGAGCTTTGTGCTTCATGCAGTAGCACCGGGCAAACTGCATGGTAATGTATGCTAAGCAGCAGTTAATGAGATGCAAATGTACCTGTTTGCCCATGGATTACTTCAGTAGGCTCATTTGCATAGGAGCTTTGAATATAGCTCCCATTTGCCCCAGGCTAACCAGTTTGCACTAGGCTATTGTGTTAGCACTGTGCAATCAGGTTAGCCTCGGGCAAACATCACTTCAGCATAGCACAGTTCTGCAGTGTTTGGCTTATATTATTGTTTGCAGTCATACCTCTCAACTGTCCCTGATTTTACCTCATAATTTTATTCTGTCCCTCCTACAAATTGTGTTTCCATGACCAGACAGTGGGCATTGTAAGCATAAAATAATGTCAAACATTAATGTTACAGATGTGTTCTTCCTTAGAAAATGCATTTTACACTACACCACGTATTCTGCCAGCTTCCTGAGTGGATATCACCAATTTTTAAGATGTGTCCCTGATTTTAAACCTTTGTTCCTGATTTTTTTAAGCCTTGTCCATGATTTATGAGGCAGGAGGTTGGGAGGTGTGTTTGCAGTACATGTGAGATATCTCTGTGCAATCACACACAATGTTCTCCACCTGCAGCAATGGCTTGCTACAGAGTTTAATGAGCTGCAGTTGCAGTTTGCACTTCCCTGTTGCTATATTCAGTGCTGTTTTATTCCTGGGCTATTTTTGCCCTGCACTCCTAGACCAGTTTGCCCGGCTTCCTTACACTGCTATATTCAGTAGGTTTAGCACCGGGCTATTCCTGTTGAATATAGCTTGCATTGTGCTCCAGGCTAAGTTTGCCCACTGGGCAGTGCTAATTTGTAGCCCTGGGGCAAAGTTTTGAATATCTGGCCCCAATAGGGTAAGCAAAAAGTTCATGATACAGTCATACCTGGCCAAATGATTAATTAATTAATTAATTTGTTTTTGATAATCAGGTAGGTGCACTAGACACAGAAAAATACCTATATTCAGGCATGACCCGGGAAACCAGGGTATGTCAAAAATGTATCATAATCCCTAAAAAAAAATAAAAATAAAAAGGAAACTACTTTCTGCGTGCTAGTATCTTATGTTCTGCCATCTGTAAATAGCAGTGACCTGCTTAACTTAATACATCAAAGTTACTCTGTCCAGCATAAACAACAAAATTCTTTGTACTCTGGTATAATTTAGCTAGCTTTTTAAATGTTTCCTGTCAAAGCAACATATGTAGTTTATAAAATTGATACCACATTTATAGTCTTCTCCATTATACTGCTAAAGAAAGTGCCTCTTTATGTTTCCATCTTTATATCTTTTATTTTCTGTTCACCATCATAACCCAAAGTATTAGTTTTAAAGTACAGTACAATACTTGGTTTTGTTAGACAGGTGAAGGCTTTTGCCCATTATGTACCATCTCCTACTCTTAGTGGGCTTAACTAATTCCCCGTTCCCAATTATGTATTCATCAGTCTTTATTTTAAAACTCTGAAAGGACTCTGTGTCCACCACCTTCCTTGGCAAACTGTTTCATAACCTCACTGCTTTCTGCAAAAATAATTCATAGAAACATAGAAAATGATGACAGAAGGAGACCACGTGTCCATCAAGTCTGCCCATGGGTTTCCCAGACCTTCCATCGGTCCAGGGACTTAGCCCCCAACCCACTTCCAGTATTCTCTGTCCTCTGTTCTTTCATTGGCCCTAGCTTTGCCCCACCCCCTCTTGAGTGCAGCCACAGTTTTTGATCTCACCACCTCGGCAGGCAGTCTGTTCCATGGCTCAATGACCCTTTCTGTGAAGTAGTGTTTCCTGAGATCCCTTCTGAAGCTTCCACCCTGAAGCGTCCATATCCTCTAGTGGTTAAGCCTTTGACCCTATTAAAAAGTTCAGAGTAGGGCACTTTATTAATGCCTCTCGCTAACTTGAATGTCTCATTCTTGTCCCATTTTTCCCTCCTAGTCTCCAGAGAATACAAATTCAGCGACCTTGAGCACACCTCGTACAAAAGCCCCGTAGGCCCGGGCACCATTTTAGTTGCCCTCCTCTAGACAACCCCTAGCCTATCTCTGTCCTCCTTCAGGTAGGGCCTCCAGAACTGGACACAGTATTCCAAGTGGGGCCCGATCTCCCACCCAGTAATGTCAAACTCCATTTCCATTAAATTCATTAATTTTATCAACAAAGCACTGGATGATGGCCTTTACACTGGTTTGGTTTTCATCAATCTCACAAAAGCCTTTGATCTTGTAGACCACAATGTCCTTCTTACCACCCTCTCCTCTCTTCATTTCTTCCCCGACGTGATCAGCTGGTTCCATAACTATCTCTGTCACAGGTCCCATCAAACCACCATAAACATTGTTTTCTCTGACTCCTGTTCCATCAAATGCGGTGTACCTCAGGGATCAATCCTTGGACCTCTCCTAGTCACCCTCCTGGTCAATTCCCTCCTTCCCTCCCTGATATCTGCCAACACACTGAACTTATCCTTTATGTGGATGACGTGGCCCTATACTACAAGGATAAGAACCCCTCCTCCCTCCGCGACAGGCTTCAGCACGATTTGTTCGCTCTGCACTCCTGGTTTACCTCCAATGGACTTGTCCTTAATTCTAAGAAAAGCAAATCTATGGTATTCTCCAACCCCCACAAATCCACTGCTTTTGATCTCACCATCCTTGACAATGACAGGAACACCATCAAAAGGGTAAATTAATTTAAATATCTCGATCTTTACTTTGACTGCCATCAGAATTTCGACCACCACTCCAACATGCTTATCAAGAAAGCACATCAAAGGATCACCATGCTCTACAGAGCTAGGCCTTTCCTCACTGCTGAATCAAAACAGTTCCTTGACAACAGTTTTTTTCCTTCCATTTTTTGACTACGGAGCTCTTCTTTTCCCTCTATCCCAGAATAATTTTAACAAGCTCTGCACCACGTACCATAACTTGATCTGCTTTGTCACTGGTCTGCCCAGACACACCTACCACTGTAACCTCTACAGCTTTCCAACTGGCTCCTCCTTGAGGACAGGCTCAACAGCAAAGTACTTAATCTTTTTCCATATGTTTTCCCTTGGCCTTCTACCCCCCAGCATCCAAGCTATTTTCCCTCTGTCTGTCCCCTCTAGGACCACTCGATGCTCCTAGTCCTTCTCCTATGTCACTCCTTTCTGTCATAGCACCCATGGCCAAAACACCCTTGCCTTCCTGGGTCCCAAACTTTTCAACACCCTTCCCCCTCCCTCATTCAGTGTCATTCAAATTCCTCCTTTAAATGCAACCTAAAGACACATGCCTCTCTTTCCTCCCACTGCAATTGTTTACCCTCTTAATATTTCCCTTGTCTACTCCCCCCCAGTTTCTTCTCTACCTTCCCCCATCCAGCACCTCCCCCACACTGCGCACAATGATTTGTGTCTAGCTATAATACCCCTCTGCACTCTACATCGCCCCAACTCCCTCTGCCCAGCCCCCAGCACACTCTCTTGCCCCCATGTCCTGTTCCATACTTTATTAAAAGATTTATGTCATTTGTTGAACCGCAGCCACATGTCAATTTATTCATTTTCATCTTATTATACCTGCTACTGTTCATTTTGCCTGGTTAACTATCTCCCTCCATTTTGACATCATTTCCTGCCACCTATTGTACCACTTTCTTTTTGATGTACTGTTACCCTGTCTGAATTAGTTCTATTAACTTGTTTGTATTAGCTATATCACTGGACGCTTGTGAAATTGGGCAGCTTTTGCTTACAATTGCCTTTCCAATATAATAAACTGAAACTGAATCCATAGTGTAATTCCCCTCCCCATCACCAAACGATGTCTCCAAATGGACATATGCCCCAACCCTGGTAGTTTAGTGGTCCCCCTAACCCCCTCACTCCAGTAATCACACACCACCCTGCTCCCCACACCCCAGCACGGCCACCGGTCGCCGAGCAGCACAGCCCTCCACACACCTCCACAGCTGTCCGCCGACTGAACTGTCTGTGACAGCTTACAGTATACACTACAATCCCATTGGTTGGGCATTGGGGTGTGGGACACTACACTATGGAACCATTTTCATTATTATGGGATCAGGGAGGGGGGAGGGACCACTACATTATGGAAAATTATTTTTCATATCAGGTGGGCGATAAGGTAATGGGGTGGGACTCCTCACTATGGAAAGATATTTTATTTATTAAAGGGTGGATAATCATGAGATTGGGTACTGGGGTGGGACCCTCCACTATGGAAAAATACTTTTACTATTAATGGGGTGGGACACCATGAGATCAGGGACTGGAGTGGGACCCTACACTATGGAAAAATGTATTTGTTATTGATGGGTGGAACATCATGAGATCGGGGACCCAGGTGGTGGGGACCCATCAACCACTAGGTTGCGCGGATTACCGCCAGGTTTTGTTGGGTAGTAATTTGCTCCATGCAAGGACCTTTGCAAAATTCCTTGCATGGAGCAAATCCTTTGTGACTGGGATTGCTGGGATTTACAGGTCCTCTCCTCCTCATTTGCATTGTGGACCCCTTCACTACTTTGCCTGGATGCAAACACAGTTTGCAGGGGTAAACTGGGCTTTGTGAATACCAGTTGTTCACAAAGTCCAGTTTGCCTGGTTTGTGCCCAGACAAAGCTTTGTGAATCCTGCCCTGGTTTCTCCCCACCCCACAATTGGTTGCGGTCCCCTTGGTGGAGACCGGTCAGATATTATTTTCTGATCGTGCTCCATTCTATCTCCACATTGAAATGACAACAGAGCCAAAGAGAACAGCCTGGAGATGTAATTTGGCATTGTTGAATGATGCTAAATTTTTTGACTCACTGAAAGAAAAACTCTGCATTATAATTAGAGGAAACCTGGATACAAATGTTTGCCAGGCAGCCATTTGGGGTTAGAGGTGTGTGAAGTTTGGAAAACTTTGATTTGTAGTAACTTTGTGAAGTCCTGCAGCTTCACAAAGTTATTTGCACTTTGAAAAGTCATACTTTGAGGTATTGGCAACTTTGTGAAGTTGCGAATTTACAGCTTCACTGGTGAAGTTAATTGGGACTCTGCAAAACAGCTGAGTCATTCAGTGCTGTTGCTGGACCACATTACCTGCAGATCACATGGTTACATTGCAGCAGGAAACAACAAAAGAGCTGTGCTGTGTACAGTTTAGGAAGTATATTCAGGGCCCTGATTTTTCTGTGGCACATCGGAGCAAAGTTCTGCGGCAGGGGTCTCATTTGCTACAGAACTCCCTGCAGCGCTCGTCACCAATTTCTACGGCACATTTTTACCCTTAATTTTACCCTTTGTTTTGTTTTTTTCGCCATATCTGACACAATGCACGCTCGTAACACAGTCATTTTATGGACTTTTGTCACTACATTTTCCACATAACCAGTTTAATATCTCTGCTCATGAACAGTATCACTGTAATTTTGTTAATCTGTCCCGAACATTGATTTCGCACACCGACCACACCACTGTGCGCTACATGTGCAAAAACACATTTTAGGTGAGATGTGTAAAATGACAGTTGTACTGTTCATAAGGAGGTGTGGTAAAATGGCAATGCTGAAAATCTGGAGTGAAAATATTAAAATACTTTGGAAGTTCTGGCGTGCATAGGAACTATAGCATGCGCTCATAAAACAGTAATTTTGGGAATGTTACACCAAATCTTCAACATAGGGTTTTAGGCCTACCTCATGAACGGTGACACTGTCGTTTCGTTAATCAGTCCCAAAAGATGGTTCTGCACAGTGACCACAAAATCACCTTTTGGGACTGAATAACAAAATAACAGTGACTGAGTTCATGAGGTGGGGTCCCAAGAACCCATTGTTGAAAATTTGGTGAAAAAATTCCCAAAAGTGGCCGAGATGTGCAACAAAGTTTAAAAAAAAAAAAAACAAACATTTATGCCATTATACAGCTTACCGGCATCTCTTCAGTTCACGGCCAGCTTTGAAGAGTGCAGACATGTTCGCGGTCCATTGAAGATCATTGCGCTGGGCTCCAGATATTAAGTATGGGGTGGGGGTGTGTGGGAAGGTGGGGTACACAGAGGGTGGGCACAGGTTGGGGGAAGGGGCCAGAGAATCAACGAGGGATTTTTTTTTTCTTTCAGGTCTTTTTTTTTTACTTTTAAAGAAAGTGGGGGACTTTTGCCATGCTGGGGTGGGCTCCCAGCATGGCACCAGGCAGTTTGGGGGGTGCAGTGGAGTCGATGGGGCATTGGGCACCCCTGCCGGCAAAGGAGACTTTTGCCACACTGGGGTGGGCTCCCAGTGTGGCATATGCAAGTTTGGGTGAGGGCAGTGGAGCCGACGGGGGATTGAGCACCCCCATTGGCAAAGGACTAAGTTTGTTCCACAG
The DNA here is from genome assembly GCA_016271365.2 of Neoceratodus forsteri. Taxonomy (NCBI): domain Eukaryota; kingdom Metazoa; phylum Chordata; order Ceratodontiformes; family Ceratodontidae; genus Neoceratodus; species Neoceratodus forsteri. The sequence continues at coordinate 670,156,731 of CM057459.1, read as the reverse complement.
GCGGCCGCAAATTCTGTGGGAAATTCTGCAGAGATCCCATCTGCAGTGTACTTAGAGTTCCATTTTGACTTAATTTGTACTGCTGTTCACTGCATAACACAGTTTAAAAACAAATATTTCTAGGGGCGTGGATATGTTCTAGCCATACTATTTGGCAGTGTCCTTTCCCCTCTAAGATGTGCCAAAAAGTCTTCAAGCTGGCTCCTCCCACCTACCCGGGTGGTATATCCCTTGGCTCTGCCCCATGATGCCAGATCTTCCTTTGCACTGGAAGAAGCAGGTTCCCTCCTTCATGCTCCCCGGATTGTAGGCCCTAGCATTTTGATCTGTTTGGATTGCTTTTCTAAAAAAAGTTACTGTTTAGATTTCATCTTCGAGCTCTTGACCGCAGTGTATGACAAGTCTGTGTCTGGATTTCGCCGGTGCCCATGAGGGCTGAAGATGTCGCGTACTGACCCCCATGCCATGTGCATGTACTGCCTAGGCCATGAACATAATACCCAGGCCTGTGACATTTGTCGGTCTTTTCATGGGATGGTCCTTGAGGACCACCTTGTCCGCCATAAGCTGGGCCACCTGAAAAATGACATTTATTTATTTCGTTTTTTTTTTGTTGACCGGGTAAGTGCACTAGACAAATCCTGCCTATTTTCAGGCACGACCCGGGGGAGGGGGATACAGATGAATGTCAACTGACCTTGAACCAGATTAAGCTGTTGGTGGTATTTTTAGTGAATGAGGGAAATTTGGCCAGGACACGGGAAATTCCCATACTCTTTTCAATAAGTGGTATGGGATCTTTGACATCCACCTGAACTACCACCAATCCAGGCAGATGGGACCTCGGTTTAACGTCTCATCCAAAAGACGGCACCTCAGAGGTGCAGCACCCCTCTCATACTGCACTACAGTGTCAGTACTGGGATATTAACCCAAGTGCCAGATGTGGGAACTGAACCCACGGCCCTCTGATCTCCCGGCCTCAGAGGCAAGTGTGCTACCTGCTGAGCCACTGACACTGCTACACATCCACCAGTCAAGTCTAAAGATGCCCATTGGGTGGTCTCCACTGTTGTGGGGTCCACCAAGCAGCTGGAACAGCTTGCGGCCTTTGAGGAGGAGGCGGCTCAGGCTGCCACTCAGTCCTTCTCGGCTTCTGCTTTCATGCCACTCCAGTTGGGTTCCACTTTTCCGGGCTCCTTCAAGGAGCTGTACAAGTCCCTCCTGACCAAGGGTCAGGACCCTTTTGGATCTCAGCTCCCACTCTCACAAGGAGAAGGAGGAGTCGAAGAAAAAGAAGATTCATCAGCGACATTCTTGAGACTGGGAATGTTCTCGGTCTCACGACTCCCAGGTTTTGACCATGGTCGAAACCGCGGCCTTGGCTGCTGACTTCACAGAAACCCTGTTGGGCCGGTCGGTCGAGATGCCGGCCGATTATGCGACAGATTATTCTCGACCCTATTGATTGGTTGTCATCCAAAGAGGTCAACAACTCTCTCTTCAGGACTCCATTCCTGCCTGTTACCTTGGAAGGGGCTGCTCAGTCCACTGAGCAGAACCCTCCAGTCACTGACCCAGACCAGGAGGAAACACGGCATTCTCTGGCACTCCTGTTGGCACCCCCCATGGCTGAGGTCATGGTCCTCCTCCAGTGGGTCGAGCAGCTCCTACTATCATTGGTGCTCTTACTTTTGGCACCACGGGAAGTGGCGCCACCGTTATTCTTCATCTTCGTCCTCTTTGGGTGAGGAGACGATTCGGCACAAGTTACGTCAACACTACGATGACCTCGTGTGGCAAGAGTTGGTGCTGGCCGATCCAAAACCAACCCCAGTTACCACACTGGCCATCACTTGGCTGTTGCCTGAGAGGCCAACACCGACTCCCCCTGTGGGGTCAGATGAGACTGTCCCTCCCCAGCAGAGCTGGTCAAGATCATCTTGGTTTGGCTGAAGCCGGCCTCTCCACCGATTGTGGTGGAGCTGCCGCCCAAGCAGCCATCAACCGGCGCACTGGCCAAGGGGCTTTCCCATTGGCTGTCGGTCACCCTCACACCTGACCACCTGTGGAAGGTTGAAGGTGACTCGGGTGGTCGGACACTTTATGCAGACTCCTCTGAGTCCGAGGATTCCTCACTGCACTCCCATCCAGTCGACGAGTCTGTGGGGAATCTCTCAATGGAGGAAGGGCCCACTTCTTCCTGGGCATCCTCTGCCTCATCTCCGAGTCCACGGGAATGAAACTGGAGCCTGTCCAGAAGTGGGCTTGCTATCTCCTTACAGAGATTCTGGACAAAGGGGACTCTGACGGAAGCTTTCCTAGTGGCTGAGGCCATTGTTGGCCCAGCCCTGGAGCTTTGACAGTGCCCCACGTCCTGCCCTGTGCCCTCTGCCCAGATGGCCCACTAGTATGCGGTGCCCACTGGTACCCTCTCAGGTTTCACAGAAAACCCCTTGACTGAGGAGTTGGTGGCTGACTTTATGTTTCTGCACTTACGCAATACTGGGGATGTTGACAAGCCAACGGATGAAGAGTCCAAGACATTGGACCATGTGGCTAAAAGTCTGGCCGCCTCCTCACTCGGCCTCCGTCAGGCGAGCACGGCCGTCTTGATGATACACTTCTCCCATGTGCTCTTGGGCTGTTTAGATGAGGTGATACCGCATCTGCTTGCGGACCTCCAGACCACGATAAAGCAGGTCCAAGATCAGGGCCGGGCTGTGGCCAAGCAGCAACTGCAAATGGCTCTGGGCCTGGGAGATTCCTGTGCCCGCTCAGTGGTGGCCACAGTAGCCATGTGCGGTAGGGCTTGGCTGTGGATCTTGACCTTCATGGCAGACACTCAGCACAAGCTGGTGGATGTTTCTTTCTTGGGCACCGACCTGTTTGGGCCCATTGTAGAGGGTCACCTCCAGTGCATCAAGAAGTCCAATTCCACCTTCAACTCCATAGCATCTGCACAGAAGGTTTCCAAGGGCTCCAGGCAGCAGAAGTGAAAGCCCTTTTGGTCCTCCACTCCTGTGGCAAAACCAGTCCAGCATCAGGCTGGCCAGCAGGCTCAGTACTGGTGACCCAGGCCAACGTTAGTGGACTCAGTGGTCTGTAAGCCCAGAGGGAAGGGACCCAGTGGCTTCTCAGCTGGGTCCTTCTTCTCCTCCAAGTCTTGTTAGTGACGGGATGGGGGTTGCTGCCCTCATACCCGTCATGCCTCTTCTGGGTCCTCCTGTGGGGTGCCGACTCCACCACTTCCTTTCCGCCTGGTCCGCAGTCACCACGGACATGTGGATTCTAGAAGTGGTCAGTCTGGGTCTGCCTCTGGAATTCAAGCAATACCTTCTAAGCCAAGCCCCACAGGAGGACTTAGTATCTGCAGACACTCGGTCAGCTCTTCGAGATTATATAGCCCAGGTCCTCCGCAAGGAGGTCTTGGTAGCCAATCCTCCAGAACACCCAGGGTTTTTCTCCAGGTACTTCCTAGTGCCAAAGCAGATGAGGGGTGGCACCCCATTCCAGATCTGCATGACCTGAGTAAGTTCCTCAGGTCACGTACCTTCAGGATGGTAACTCTGTTTCAGATCATACCATCTCTAGAGCAAAACATGTGGTTTTTCTCCCTTGATCTTCAGGACTCATTCTTTCTCATCCTGATCCGTCAGTCCCCCCAAAGATTTCTCCCCTTTCGTGCCAAGGGAACCCTCTACAAATTCCCGGCCATGCCATTCAGCCTCTCCTTGGCCCCCATTGTCTTCACCAAATGCATAGCAGTGGTGGCAACTTACCTGAGGCGCTCAAGTGTACCCCTACCTGGACAACTGGCTGATTGCAGGTCCCTCCAGGCAGGAGGTGGAACAGCCGAGGGACCTGGCCCTCCTGAACTTCATCACCCTTGGCCTCCTGGTCAACGAGGCCAAGTCGGAATGCATGCCCTTGTAGGTGATCAGCCTCATCGGGGCAGAGCTCGACTGTTGCCGAGCCAAAGACCAGCTCCCAGTGGACAGAGCAGAGGTTCTGTCCTCCTTTGCTCAGTCATTTTGGGTTGGGCAATTGCTCCCTGCCTGGGACTTTCTGCGCCTTCTGGGTTACATGGCAGCCTGTAACAGCATGGTCCATTGGGTCCATTGGAATATGTGCTCCCTGCAATGGGAGCTGGCCAGCCAGTGGTCTCAGCTCAAAGGTCACTTTGACCAGCTGGTCACTGTGACTCAGAAGATGTGGGATGCCCCCCAGTGGTGGCTAGTTCCAAAGCATCTGCAGGAAGGGATCCCGTTTCCCCGCCCTGAGCTGATGGTCATCATGACTACTGATGCCTGTCTCATGGACTGGGATGCCCAGCTGGGGAAACAGAGTCCATGGGCTCTGGACCCTCAAGGAGTTACGATGGTACATCATCCTGCTGGAGCACCGTGCAGTTCGGCTGACTGCATTCGCTCTTTATGTTCGGGGTCAAGTGGTCCAAGTCCAGATGGACAACACCACAACCATGTACTACTTCAACAAGTGGAGTGGGATGCACTCCCTGCCTTTGTGCAAGGAACTCTCCACGTATGGACCTTCATGCGAAGCCTGGAGGTGGATCTCCTAGCCATCCATGTGGCAGGAGCCTCCAGTCAGCTGGCGGACACCCTCAACCAGGTAGGCAAGGCGTCTCACGAGTGATGTCTACATCTGGTGGTAGTTCACAGTCTGTTCTCCCAGTGGGGCACCCTTCAGCTGGACCTGTTCACCTCCAGGGAGAACGCAAAGCTGAGACTGTTCTCTGCCCGCCCCCCTCAGCAGGGCTTGCTGCAGAGGGATGCTCGAGGCCTTGAACCCCAGGCCTCTTCTGTGCCTTCCCTCCACTTCCGTTGATCCACAAGGTGCTGCTCAAGGTCAGGATGGACAAGGCACAGACGATCCTGATGGCTCCAGACAGGCCACGCCAGTTTTGGTACCTCGATCTCCTCAGCCTCAGCAACAGGCTCCCAAGGTGTCTTCCACTCTGCCTGGACCTGTTCTCCATCAATCAGGGGAAGGTACTGCACCCACACCTTCAATCCCTGCACCTGCCAGCCTGGTTCCTGCGTGCCTAGAGTTCCAAGCTTTGAGTCTCTTCGAAGATGTCATCACTGTGGTGGAGGCATCTAGAAAGGAATCGACCAGAAAAAGGTATGCCTTCAAATGGAGAGATTCTCCATTTGGTTTCAGGGCAAGAGGCCCGACCCTTTGTCCTTTTCAGTGGCCATCATTTAGGACTATCTGTGGTCCCTCTCCAAAGATGGACTTTGGTCACCAACCCTTAAAGTGCACCTGGCAGCCATCTCTGCTTACCAGGCATGGGCTGGTCAGCAGTCGGTGGTACAGGAGGTGGTCTGGCACTTTTTTAAAGGCTTAGATCACATTTTCCTTCCAGTTCATGAACCACTACCACCGTGGGACTGGCTGATGGTTTGGGCAAAGCTCATGGGCAAGCATTCGCACCAATGCACAGGTGTGATATGTCTCACCTGTCATGGAAGACCACATTCCTGGTGGCTGTCACATCAGCCAGAAGGATCAGTGAGCTCCAAGTGCTTTCAGTGGAGTCTCCTTACCTAGTCTTCCACAGGGACAAGGTTGTCCTATGCCCCAACCCAAAGTTTCTCCCAAAGGTTGTGTCAGAGTTTCACCTTAATCAGGTGATGACTCTTCCAGTGTTCTTACCGAATCACACCTTGGAGGCCGAACACAGGCTCCATACTCTGGACCTGAGGTGAGCGCTTGCTTACTACAAAGAGCGCATGACTGGTTTCGGGAAGAGGTCCACCAGCTGTTTGCCACCTATGCTGAAGTTGCACCTGGCAGACCTGCAACCAAGTGGACAATTGGCAGGTGCATCACTTCCTGCATTGATCTCTGCTATAGGTTGGCGGGTAGGGAGCCTCCTGAAGGGCTAAGTGCTCATTCCTCCCGTCATACCACTGCATCAGTGGCTGCTTCTATCCTATCCATGAAATCTGCAGGGTTGCTACCTGGAAGTCGGCACACACCTTCATTTCCCATTACCACATTGACCTCGAGTTATGCCAGGTTGTTGGTTTTGGGGCCTCAGTTCTCCAGTCTCTGTTCCCTAAGTAAGGGGTGTGTGCCTTGCCTCCCTCCTCCTGGAGAACTGCTAGGAGTCTGCCAAATAGTGTGTGTAGAACAACATATCCACGTCCCTAGAAACACAGGTTACTCACCTGTAATAGTTCTAGGAGTGGTATATGTTCATCCACACGGACCCACCCGACCTCCCCTGGCTCGGGCGCACAACCTCTGCTTCCAGCAAGCAAGATGTGGCATCATGGGATGGAGCCAATGGATATACCACCCGGGTGGATGGGAGGAGCCATCTTGAAGACTTTCCAGCACATCATAAAGGGGAAAGGACACTGCCAAATAGTGTGGATGAACAACATATACCACTCCTAGAACTACAGTTACAGGTGAATAACCTGTGTATTCTACTTGATGTGCTCTACCTGCAGACCTGATTTTTGAACATTTAGCCTACATTTTAGATCTTACTTCGAGTGGGAGCTCTTGCAGCAGGCTATTACAATTAGGAGTACGCCGTAGACACTAGGACCCCCCGGTGAAACTTCTGCCAGCAATACACAGCAGGGACTGCCCCCGACGCCGGTCCTGCCCCGACGTCGGTCAGGGTACAAGAGGGGGCGGACCCAGCTCCACCTCAGTTCTTTCCTGCCATGTCCTGCACGTGAAGTCAAAGGAACAGCTTCTGCTTGCAGTTGCAGCTAAAGGTTTGATCTCCAATCAGCACTTATTCTTCAGTTTTCTTCTATTTTTGACGGGTTGTCTCATACTCTGGTACCCGACGTCAGTCCACTGCCCGTCGGTTGTTTTCCCAGCTTTAGAGTGTTGTTTTCCTCGCTCTCAGCTCCATTTTTTTGAGTACCGATGTCAGCTGTTTTTCCCGGCCGAGTTTGATGTCTTCTCGGGCGTCGGCATCTCCTGAACACTTAAACAAGTGTGACTGCGGGAAGCAGATCCCAGCAGGACAGCCATCGGCGGTGGGTTTTTTGTCTAGGCCTGGACCACGACACCGCCAATTGCGCTGATTGCCAGGCCTTTACCAGCCAGACCCGCATCCGCCACCTGAAGGCTCTTAAGGCCTACCTGCTGGAGCAGAAGATGGATCTGCACTCCTCAGAGGGGAAGCAGAAGGAGAAGAAGCACCACAGCAAGGACCGTAGTCGGTCCCATCACCGGTCCTGGTCGCGCTCGCACTCGCAGCCATCTCCCAAAAAGGCCCGTCCCTCAGGTTCTGGAGATCCTCTGAAGATTCCTCAGGCTAAGGCCGGCCTGTTGGGGGAGAAGCCGGCCAAGCCAAAGATGACCCTGCTAAGGGTCATCGCTAAGCCCTTAGAGGTGCCTGCTTCGGCCCCACCTGCTAAGGCACTGACACCACATGCTAAAGGCGCGCCTCCGGAGACTAAGGACTCTCCGGTGCCACCCAGCGTCACTCCATTTTTGGTCCCTACACCAACGCTGGGCGAAGGATGCAGGGATGATTTCAGAGGAACCAACGTCCCCGTCACCCAAGTCCTCCTCCCCCCTGGGCCCTCAGGAGAGCTCTCCTTCGCGCCCCGACATTCCGGAGACTTCCTTCCTGAAACGAGCTGCTGAAATATTCACCAAGGATGAGCTCAAGTATCTTTTCTCCTTTTGGTGGGGGCAGGTCCACAAACGGTCCTCCCCGTCGCCGGCCCAGACACTGGTACTGAACCCTGCGGGAAAACCACAGCCGGGAGGTGAGTCTTCCCCAAGGAAGTCATCAGAGCGCCAGCCTTCACCTCCCTCCAGGGCTCGTTCCCGCACAAGGTCTCAGGACCACCGACGTCACTTCCGGGATTCGGGTGACCAACGTCGGTCTAGGTCACGCTCCAGGAGCCTTTCTCGCTCCCGGCGAGAACGTTCCTGATGTCGGTCATTGCTCTGTCGCCAATCCAGGGACTGGAGTCGGTCTTCGGACCGACATCGGTCCCCTAGCTACTGACGTCAGCGAAGGCATGGTCATAGGACGGGATCAGACTGCTCCAAGTCAGATAGTCGATCCTCCTCCCCAACGTCAGCCTCTTCTTCCTCCTCTCTCAGCCTCCGGATGATCCTACCTTTATGGACGTTATGAGGCACATCCAGGCCTCCAATGAGTGGGACACAGAGGACCTGGATCCGGAATGCCGGAGATTGGCTAAGTACCTGAAGCAAAGGGAGCCATAGCCTCTGGTTATCCCTCCTTTAGTTGATACATTCCAGGACCTTACTAGAACCACCTGGATGCATCCGGCCTCAATCCAGGCAGTTCCAAAAAAGTCGGACAGGCTGTATGAGGCCCCAAGAGCAGAACCTTTTTTAGCGGAGCACCCTCAGGCCGATTCATTGGTGATCACGGCTGCCCATGACAAGTCTCGGCAACCAAAGCATCTCAGCTCCCAGCCTCCTGACCCGGAGTCCCGCTACTTGGACCAGGTGGGCAAGATAGTATATGTTGCCTCCACCTGTTCCATCCGTTCCCTCAGTTTCCTAACACATATGGTACAGTACCAGAATTTGATGTGGGAAAGGGGACTGGAGCTGGCAAAGACCATGCCAGATTCTGACCAAAAGGTAGAGCTCCTGGCCCTCCTCCAGTCGGGCTCAGATGTAGGCTCCCATGTACTGAAGGCCTCGTATGACACTGCAGACATGGCAGCCGCTTCTGTGGTGTGCCTCCGGCGCCATGCCTGGTTGAGAGTCTCGGGCTTTCACCAGGATCTGCAGGCCAGTATCAAGGATCTGCCCTTCCAGGGTACCGTGCTGTTTGGGCAGGAGATGGAGGCTTTGATCTCCTGCCTCCAAGAGTCGGGCAAGTTGATCTGGTCAGTCCACCAGATGTACCGTGGTGACCAGTGATGACAGCACCGTAGACGGCCCTTTTGTAAGTCCTCAGGCAGTCAAGGTCCAGCCCGTGGCAACCAACTGGAGCAGAGAGGAGGCTTCCGCAGGAGATCTGGGAACCAGCATTCTGGTGGACCTCCTGTCCGTGGGCCCAAGTCCTCCCAGGCCTCTCTCCCCACTCCCAGCTCTGCCCAATGACTCCCTTCTGCCCCCCCTTCTGTGAGAAGACCCATGGAAGCCGGTTGGGGGCTGCTTCTCCCTTCATTTCGAAGGGTGGAAGTCTTTCACTACAGACCAGTGGGTCTTGGATATTATACGGAGAGGACACATGCTAGAGTTCACAGAGTTTCCACCGCATACTCTGCCAAAGCTCTACAGACTCTCCTGCAGAAGAGAGGGTCCCCTTGCATCAGCAAGGGCAGGGGTTCTATTTCCACTTCTTTCTGGTCCCAAAAAAGACTCTGGATCTTCGTCCCATCCTGGAACTCAGCCCTCTAAACCTCTTTATCGAGTACAAAAGGTTCAGGATGGTGACTCTTCAAGGACTCCTTCCCTTACTGCACCGAGGGGACTGGCTAGGTTTTCTCGACATGCAGGATGCATATATGCATATCGGGGTCTATCCTCCCCACAGGAAGTTTCTGAGGTTCCACTTTCAAGGGGAGCACTTTCAGTTTCAAGTGCTTCCGTTCGGCCTCTCTTCCGCTCTGCGAGTCTTCACCAAATGCCTAGCAGTGGTGGCCGCGGCTCTAAGGCGCATGGGGCAGTACGTGTTCTCCTACCTAGACGATTGGCTGCTTACGGCCCCGTCAACAGTAGGCCTCTTACGAGCTCTCGAAGACACTTATACTCTGTTCTGAGAGCTGGGGATCACCCTGAACTTACAAAAATCATCCCTGGAGCCCAGCCAAAAGCTCACCTTCATAGGAGCGATCCTGGATTCTGTCCAGGGCATGGCCTTCCTCCCACAGGGCAGGGGAGTTCGCTTGCGAGAGATGGCAGAATGGATTCCATCTCGGAACTTCCTCAGTTTACTGGGGCACATGGTGGCCATTCCTGTCACTCCCTTGGCCCGCCTCCACATGAGAGTCCCGCAGTGGATGCTCAGGGTGCAGTGGGACCAAAAGCTGCGATGATCTAGACTCCTCGGTCAAGATCTCGGAGCCAGTCAGGAGAACTCTGCTTTGGTGGCTGGACCCCAGCAATCTGGAGAAAGGGGTCAGCTTTCGTCCGGAGTCACCAGGTCAGACTCTGACAACAGATGCCTCGGACTTGGGGTGGGGGGTGCACCTTGGTGCACATCGAACACAGGGAGTTTGGTCACCCGAGGAGCAGTCTCTCCACATCAATGTACTTGAAATGCGAGCGGTCCTCTACGCCCTCCAGGCTTTTCAAGAGGACCTGGTTCCAGGCTGTCTTCTAGTTCAGACAGACAACATGGCAGTCGTCTTTTACATCAACAAATAAGGGGGCACTCATTCGTATCCTCTTTGCAGGGAGGCGACGATAGTCTGGTACTGGGTGCTGGAGCGGGGCATCCTGCTGTCCGCAATGCATGTTCTAGGCATCCTAAACGATCTGGCCAACAGCCTCAGCAGGTCGCGTTCCAGAGCACACGAGTTGGAACTGCTACAGTCCGTAGCAAACCAGCTCTTCAACAGGTGGGGTCTTCCGGAGCTGGACCTCTTTGCAGCACCATGCAATGCCAAACTGCCAACGTTCTGCTCATGAGAGCACGCGCCTGGAGTTTTCTGGCCAGACGCGTTATCCCTTTGCTGGGCAGGGAGGTTTCTCTATGCCTTTCCGCCCTTCCATCTCATTTAGAGAGTACTGCTCAAGTTACAGGCAGAAGGGGCCCCGGATGATCCTAGTGGCCCCCAAATGGCCTCAGCAGATTTGGTTCCCACTACTGCAGCGGTTTTCCATGGAACCTCCAATTCCACTGCCCATATGCTCGCAGTTACTGTCCCAGGACTAAGGGTCGCTGGTCCATCTGGATCTTTGATCCTTACACCTACATGCTTGGCTCCTTCAGACATAGCTCACCATAGATACGGGGTTTCCCCAGAAGTGGCGGCGGTCCTAGTGTCAGCAAGAAAGCCCTCTACTCGCTCCACCTATGCTATGAAGTGGAAGCGTTTCTGTCTTTGGGCATTACCGCAGCATTTGGATCCCGTCACCTGCCCTGTGAACTCAGCTTTACAGTATCTCTCTCCTTGTACGATAAGGGTCTGAGTTACTCCTCTATCAAGGTGCACATGTGGGCAATCTCTGCCTATCATGCTCTTGTGGGAGAGAGAGCATTGGCACAACTGGATGTAGCCCGCCCCTTTCTTAGGGGAATTCTACATATGAGACCTCCTATTTGGGACCCTGTCCCACCCTCGGACCTCCTTTTTGTGTTGGAGAAACTCACCCTCCCTCCTTTTGAACCAGCAGTGGATTGTGAGCTGCATTACCTTTCTTGGAAAGTTTGCTTTTTGGTTGCTGTTACTTCGGCTCGAACGGTTTCCGAGCTTCAGGCTGTGATGTGTAAAGAGCCCTATTTGGTTTTCCACAAGGAAAGGGTTTCCCTCAGAACAAATTCTAAGTTTCTTCCGAAAATGGTCTCAGAATTGACCCTCAACCAGTCGGTTGATCTTCCTGTTTATTTTCCTTCCCCTTCCAATAGAGGGGAGGTTCTCCTCCACACATTGGATGTCCACAGGACTTTGAGGTATTACCTGAAAGGACGGTTCAGCACCGTAAATTGGAGCAGCTTTTTGTGGCTTTTGCACCACATTGCTTGGGTCAACTGGTGTCCAAGCAAACTATCTCTAAATGGATAGTTCGCTGTGTCTAGTTTTGCTACGAGCATCACAGTAAACCCCTGCCGGGCTCAGTTAGGGGTCACTGCACCAGAGGAGTGTCAGCTTCTTTCACTGCCCTGCGAAATGTCGCCATACAGGACATTTGTGCAGCCACAACTTGGAACTCGGTGCATACCTTTATCAAGCATTACAGCTTGGATATCGTCTCCAGACGCAGAGCTGGCTTCGACCTAGCCATATTACAAGGACTTTTTTCCTAAGGCCTCTGGAGTCAGCATATTCCACCTCCCGGGGTCGTCTACCTCCTTGTTGTGGGACTGCTTGGGACTCAGTCCTGATTGTAATAGCCTGCTGCAAGAGCTCACAAGATAGTACAGTTAGGTAAGAACTTACTGTAACAGTAGATCTTCGAGAGGAGCTCTTACAGCAGGTGCTACTTCCCACCCACCTTCCCCCTCGAGGTGTGCAGATCCATTTTCGTTTTTTCTTCTCCGACTCTCTTCAGGGTAGGCTTCGTCTCCTTCTTTTGACAGGCCTTCTTCTGGGTCTTGGCGGGAGAACTGAGGTGGAGCTAGGTTCACCCCCTCTTGTACCCTGGCCGGCGTCGGGGATGGTCCCTGCTGTGTATTGCTGGCAGAAGTTTCACTGGGGGGTCCTAGTGCCTACGGCGTAGCTCTGATTGTAATAGCCTGCTGCAAGAGCCCCTCTCGAAGAGCTACTGTTATGGTAAATTCTTACATAACTGTACTTTAATTGTTTCCCTTTGTCTTTCTGTGTGGTGCTGCTGTGCTGGGCTGGTGCTGTATGTTGGGGGAGGGGCAGGCTTTTGTCTATAACCAAGTTCACGTTTATTAGCAGGAAAACTCAATGGAGCAAGCCCATTTTCAAGGAGGTCCTGTGAAGGACAACATGGAACAACAAGATAGGATGCAATACACATATAGAGTTCAATAGTGACAGAATGCAATACAAAAATCAGCATAATGCAAACGTTCATATAGAGCAAAAGGGAGCATACAGCAGTATTTAGGTTACAGAATTAGCATACAGACTTAGAATATAGGTAACCTAGCATTTACACATACATATGGGGTAGAGTGGACATTTAAGCATTAAGGAGGCAAAACAGCTAAGTTACCTAAGTGCTTGTATAAAAGGAAAAAAGAACATAGAAAAGTAGTGCTAGCTGGTAGAGCATTGGCAAGATTCCTGGGCAGCTGTTTTGACTAAGGATTTGAAGAGATTGAAAGATACTAAGTGGCTAAGCTTGAGTGATGATTGGAGTTTGTTCCAAGCCAATGGAATAGCATATTAAATTGCCGCTTTTCTATAGTGGGTATGGAATTTAGGCATGGCTAACAAGATGTAGGTGTTTTTCCTTAGGGAGTAACAGCTGCTGGAGTGATGAAATAGTGTCATGATATATGTAGGGAGTTTTCTCAGCAATGCTTAATAAGCCCACGTGCAGGTATGGAGCATCCTTCTAGTGGCCAGGGTCATCCAGCCCAATAAAGAAGAAAGGCCACAGTGGTGTGTTCTGAATGGTACATTAGTTATAAAGCATAGGGCACAGTGATAACATCTAACTTTCTTCAAATTAGAGGCTGAAATACTATTATAAATAATGTTAGCATAATCAAGAAGGGGAGAAAGGTTGCTTGAACTAGCCTAATTCTAATGTCTGTGGGGAATAGAGCTTTGTTCCTAAAGAAAAAACCTACTCAGGCCTTTAACTCTTTTGTTAGAGTTTCATTGTGCACCACAATGGAGAGGTTACTGTCGAGCCAAATTCCGAAGTATTTGAACTTGCCAACAATGTCTAGGGAGTCCCCTAACAGCATTGTAATGGGTGCAGGGGTGACTTGTTTGTGAAGTGCTGTTGAGAGATTGTGAGATAAAAAGAACATGACTTTAGTATTCTTGGCATTAAGCAGTAATGTGGAATATATCTGATTACGTTCCAGTTGATTAAAATTGGACTGTAACAGTGTCATCTGCAAAGAAGTGACATTTGGATTTGTGAATATTATTGCTTAGGATATTTCTATAAATTGAAAAAAGTATCTGTCCAAGAATGGATCCTTAAGGAACCATTTGTAAGCAGTAGTGGGGAGGATGGAAGCTCATCAGCTTTAACACACTGAAATATGCCTGTAAGGTAGCTAGAGAACCAGTTTAACTAACATTTATGTGGCCCATACTCTCGGAACTTGATAAGCAAAAGATCATGATCCACCGTGTCAGATGCTTTACTTAGATCTAGGAAAACGGCTCCAGTGGACTGTTTATCAAGGGCAGAAAACCAATCATTTGTTACTATGGCTAGCGCGGATGCCGTACTATGGTTTTGCCGGAAACTTGATTGCAGTGAATTGAATAGATTTGACTTTTCAAGGTATTCTTTTAACTGGTTGTTAACTACTTTTTCCAGAAGCTTAGGCAAAACAGGTAGGATAGCTGTGGGTCTATAGTTGTTTGGGTCACTTGGATCACCTGATTTGAACAGCAGCAGTAGGAAGGCTGTTTTCCAGGGAGAAGGAACCATACCTGACATGAAAGACAAGTTGAATAGGTGTGTTATAGGAGCTGGTAAAAAGTAATACCCTAACTTTAAAAATGTGGAGTCAATGCCATCGGCACTGGCACTCTTTTTTTTTTCCTCCATTGTTTCCAGCATTGTGAGTAGATCCTCTAGTTGCTTAAAAGTTGCTGGAGAAAGACTAAAGAGCTCCAGATCCTGTCAGATGATGTTGTCATCTTTTGGTGCGGAGCAGTCAAGCAGCTGGGGAGGAGTCGAATGCAAGGCCCACCATCACAAAGTGAGAATTTAGTTTCTCAAGAACAGCATCTCAGTCCAAAATCGTTGCTCCTTGAGAGGTGATTTTTACAGGTATTGATGGGGGAGGGAGGTTCTGTATCCTTCAGCCGATTTGATAGTTTGCCATATTTTATCTGGGTTGCCTTTAAAACCTTCAAGGGCAGACACACAGTAATTAGCTTTAACTGTTCTGGTTAGCTTTGTACAGCTATTGCATGGTGCTGTAAAAGCCACCCAGTCTGAAGGAGGTTTGGTCTGTCTAGCTGTAGCCCATAGTTTATCCTATTGGGTTAGGGCTGTTTTCAGTTTGGGAGTAAACTGGGGACAAGAAGCTTTTTTTACTCAGTGTTTTATAAATGGGGCATGCTTCTTTATAATATTTAGGAGAGTTTTATTGACAACGTCAATAACCTCATCCACTGTGGGTGCTAATTAAAAGTTATGCCAATTGGTGCTCCTAAGGTCGGCTAGGTAGTGCTCGAGTTTGAATTTGTGGAAGCTTCTTTTGGTAATAAATTTAGAACATGAGGATTGTTTTTCCACTTTTCTTAAGCAGATACCTATATTATGATCATTAAGATCGATATGAAATAAAGCTGTGTGCGAAATTTTGTGTGGTCTGTTAGTATCAAGTCCAGTACAGAGCTATTAGCAGGGTTTTTTAAGTTGGTTCTGGTTGGTTCGGATATGAGCTGGGAGAGACTCAGTTCATCGCACAATTCTTTTAGGGCATTTGCTCTATGGCTGAACCAGTCTAAGTTAAGCTGTCCAAGCATAATAGACTTGGAGTTGGTATCAATAAAATGTCTTATGGTCTTATGGTTGAAAGTAGTTCACAGAGTTTTACAGCTAGGCATTCAAATTCTTTGGGTCTAGTAATAGCAAGGAGTTCAGTAGTAGGATATTTAGCATTAACATATATGACTATACCTCCTTCCCCTAGTGGGTCTGTCTAACCTAAAGGTATTAAAGGAAGACAGCACTATCTGTTGGTCAGTGGTGGTACTCTTTAGCCATTATTCAGTGATTACCAAGATCTCAGGGCTTGTATGGGAAACCCACGTTTTCACCATGTCAAGTTTTTTTCTGTAGGCTGCACATGTTGATACGAATCATTTTTATGCCAAATGAAGTTGCAGATTGAGATGGGAAAAGTAGAGGTGAAGTAGGGCCTGGGTTCATTTCAGTATTCCCCGAACAGAGGAGTAGGAGTATAATAAGTTTTTTGATCATATTACTCAAAAATAAGTTCTACTTCTTGTAGGGAATAGTGTCATATGATGATAGTGGAGTGGGATGATTTGAACTAGTGTATATGGAGGGTGGAGCAGTTGCACAGGCAAGTAAGATGGCCCGAATAACTAATTTTGGGGGCACGAGAAGAGTTTGTTTCCAGGAAGACGGAAGATTTGTCCCAGATGGGATGAGGGTTGGCAATAAAAAAAACTTTTGACGGATCAGTCTCAATTGATAAAGATCATGTCACGGTTCCAGTGTGAGGTGCAAGATAGGGGAGTAACGTGAGCACAATCACTATTAAGGATAACATGATAGCAAGAGTGGTTGAGAAGGTCTCAGATGGTCAGATACTGTATTTCTTTACCTTTAAGGGTGCTATACCAGAAATGTTTGATGAAACGTGTGGTAGGAGATGGTAAGGAGCTAATGGGTTTCTAGATAGAAAACAAAATCAGTACAACATGTGACCAGTCAATCCTATAAATATCAGGATGGCCAAGGGTGGGTGTGCGGCAGGTGGGGCAGCCACCACTTTTGCGCAGTACCGGGAATTAGGGCACTGTGTCCTCCAGTCAGATCCTGAAATGGCTGAACATACCTTTCTTAATGCTGGGTGGGTTGGGAGCAGCACTGGTGGCAGCGGCCACAGATGAGGTATGCCTGGGTAAGGAAGGGTGTCTTTCTTAAAACTGGGTGGGTGGGGAGCAGCTCCAGTTGCAACGGCTACAGATGAGGTATGCTCGGGGAAGGGAGGGTGTCTTTCTTAATGCTGGGCGGGCAGGGAGCAGCTCCGGCGGCAATGGCCACAGATGAGAAATGCCCGGGGAAGGGATGATGTCTTTCTTATAGGTTCATAGATATATGTACCAGGTCAGACGGCCACTAGTGCCATATGAGACCAGCCACGTATCAGTGGTGATGATTCCAAATTTTATTTCCCATGTGTTTATCTAACCTTTGCTTGAAGGATGTCATATGTGGTGCTCCAACAACATCCGCTGGAAGCTCATTCCAAACATCCACCACCCTTTGGTTAAACCACAAGCCCCTCTTTGTTTTTTTACATGATTCTCCTTTTAGCTGATGATTATTCCCTCTAGTTAATCTCTTAGTGAGGGTTTTTTTAGTTAGACCTGCAGATTCAAACAGTGCTTCATCCCAGAGGGACCTGTACACAAAACAAAGGTCACCTCTAACATTTCGGTATGCCATTGAAAAAAGTCCCAAGTGCTGTAATTTTTCTTGATAGTTTTTATTTTTTACAGTTCTGATTTTTTTTGCCATCTTCCTCTGGACTCTTTCTACCATTTTTCTACAGCCTATAGTCTAGGGGCTGGAGAAAGGTACACCCATGTTCCAGAACTGGTCTGACAAGGGATCTATACAACGGTACCATAACCTCAGTGCTCCTACTTTTTATATTTCTTAAAATGTTCTCCATCACCCGAGTTGCCTTTTTTATGGCTTCCTTATTATGTGTTTCAAAACTAAACTTGTTTGAAATGATTACACCCAATTCTTTTTTATTGACTGTACTAGATATTGTTTCCTTATATCCTCAGCTTGAATATTGTTCGATCCAAAGTGCATAACCTTAATCCTGGGGTGGGGGGGTGGCGGCAGGGAGCAGCTCCAGTGGCAACGGACACAGATGAGGTATGCCCGGGGAAGGGAGGGAAGGGAGTCTTTCTTAACGCTGGACAGGGAGCAGCTCCAGCGGCAACAGCCGCAGATGAGGTAACCAGCAACAGCTTTAGTTTCAGAAATCTTTCGGTGCATTTTCATTTTCAGTTTTTACTGTCACTCAGACAGTTCATTTTTCTCAAGTCCCATAATTTCTGTATACTCTGTTTTCCAGTGCAGTTAAAATACTAAAATCTTTCCAAGGCTCTAGCAGGTAGTAGTTAATACTTTTGATTATTAGTTTTTGGTAATACTTTAACTCTTTCTTGTCATTTTGATTTTTATTTCATTGTAACTATTTTACTATTTGCAGTATTTTTATTATTGTTTGAGCCACTAGTACTGCTACAGATTACCACATTAGAATGAGTGGTAGTGGGAAAGGAAAGGGTACACAGGAAGGAAAGACGGAATGTGGCAGTGGTAGCCACCGGTAAAGGTAGACGAGGGCATGGAATGGGTACAGGAGGTAGTAGTGTATCTGCAGTGTGTGATGGTAGTGGCGCTGTTAAAAAAAAAAAATGCTTACAGCACTTGATTTGGCTGCTGTCATAGTTGAGGGAGGTGGCAGCTAGAGCCAAGATCTGTTATCTGAAATTTCCTCAACCCCATTGACACCAGTGAGTAAGCACAGTGGTGTTGAAGTATGTCAAAAGGAATCACCAGTGGTTAATGATACTGGATCTGAGCCTGAGGATGATGCAGTGGCAGAGTTGTGTGTGCCACTGTCATCTCCAGAAAATGAGGAGGAGAACCTGCGAGAGGAGGAGAAGCAGGATATTGAGGGTAAATGTGAGGATGACACTGTCATTATTTATTTTTGAGAGCCTGAAAAGAGAAAAAGGATGATAGTAAAGTGTACACATTTTTCAAATTGAAGGATAGGCAGCCTCCACCACAAAAGATAATATATGATAACAAATATCCCAGAACAGAAACAAAGGTGGGTGGGGTGGCCATCATAGCTTGTACTCCACATAAATTTATGCATCCTTCAGAATCCCTTGTGTGGGACTTCATTATTACTAATCAAAAAATAACTTTGTCAGGCCCAAATAAGCTGTCACAAGATAGGGTCTTGTGCTGACACTGCATACTCATCTTAATATCAAACATATGACTAGGTGGCAAGCACACCAGCAGAACGTGTATGCAGGTGGACTGAGAGGTAGAGATGATATTGTAGAGGAAAAGATGGCTGAGGAGAAGGAAGCGGTCAGTAGTACCCCTGAAAGCATGAAATTACCAATGAGCAACAGGAGCTGCAGCAGCATTAGCCTGACAAAACCCCTCAGTCAAGTCACAAGTTTCTTGTGACCCCATCTCCATTTGTGACATCCTCCAAGCAATGTGGTACATGTACAAAACTGTTCCCAAAAAGCACCCACCCAAAAAAGATCCAGCCAACTATTACTAGCATTCTGTCTAAACAATGTAAATTCCCCATTAATCATCCAGTGGTCAGGGAACTGAATGCTTCCATGGCAGAGATGATCACCCATTTTCTTTTCTGGAAATGCTGGTTTCCTACTCTTTATGTCTAATGTATGTCCCAAGTGGAAATTGCCATCCAGGACCTATTTTTTCACAGCAGGCGATTCTTGAACTGAGGGATGTTGTTGAAAAAGAAGTTTTGCATGCCCTACAGCATTCCTCCAGTTCATACATCCATCTTACTACAGATATGTGGACCAGTGGGCCAACTGCTACTAATTTATGTACGTAACAGCACATTGGGTAGAACTGAAGGGGGATTGGTCATTGCCTTGGCAGCTAATTTAAGTGACCTAATTGTAATCAAAGCTACATGCCTGGAATTAGCAAGCATGCAGCACTGGCTATGAAGAACATGTTTGATTTGCACACTGGGGACATTTGGCATCAATACTAGAGAAGACTGACACTTGCATGAAACCACTATCCTTAAAGGCAGGCTTCATAGCCAGTGACAATGGTGCAAATGTTGTCAAGGCTATTGGTGATGGAGGTTTTCTTAGGATGCCCTACTTTGCACACTGTTTAAACCTGGTTGTACATGAGTTCTTGGCACAATGTGACATTAAAGAAGTGCTTACACTGTGCTGTCAAATTTGTTGATTTTTTACAGAGTCCAGAAAGGCCAGGGATTAATTTCATACACTGCAATAAAAAAATGGCCTGTCTCAGCTCTGATTAAAGCAGGAGGTTGTCACAAGGTGGAATTCAACCCTGTATATGTGGAGTGAATGTTTGAATAGTATAAGGCTTTATCAGAGTATATGCTGCTTCTTACAAGCTGTGATGGTCCGAGAGCTTCTATGTCACTGACAGAACAGTGGGGGTTTATGGATGGGTTGATCTTGAGGCCTTTTGATCATACCACACAGGCAGTGAGTGGGGACACTTGCTCTATTAGCCATGCCACATACTACTCTGGGTACTGAGGCAGACCATCTGTAATGTGCAGCAGCAGTAGTCTGAGGCAACTGGTGACTCTAAGCTGTGCATTGTCTGAACATAAATTTAATGTATTGGATCATAAGACACCTGAATGTTATCCTGACATCTGCAGATTTTAGTACTGTAACAATGCTGGATCCATGGTACAAACAGGGGCTTTCAGCTATAATTGATGGTGGTAGTCAGAAAGCTGAGCATTTGAGAAGACTGCTGTTCAGTCATGTACAAGGTTTGCAAATACTAAAAACAACAGTATACTGAGATAAGGCACGCTATGTCACCCTCATCAACAGTCAGCAATGGAAGTGAGAGATGTGGAGATGCAGCTTCAACATCTACCAATAAGAATCAGAAAATAACCTCCAAAATCAAATCCCCTATGGGCAGTCCTTGCACAGGTTGGCATTGCAGACTGTGAGGAGAAGGAACCATCAGAGGATGCTGGACTAAAGGCAGCAGCCAGATCTGCTGAGGCATATATAGCAATCCCAAACAACTTGGAGCCGATGATGAACCCCTGCTGTATTGGAACAGCATAGTTATAGAGTGGCCTGCACTGGCAAATGAGTCTTTTAAATACTTAAGCAACGAACCATCTAGTGCTGGTTCTGAATGTGTGTTCAGTGCAGCAGGCCAATCATCACAGAGCCATGTACAAACCTCAGTAATGACTAAATTTGATTGCCTTGGAACCACACTATGCAGTTTTAGAAAGAAGTTGAAAAAGTACTTGTTTTTAGATAGTGAGTGTAGATGCTATGTGTTGTTGGACCTTTCTGACTGCAAATGGTAGTTGTATGTATTGCACGTCCTTGAATGACTTGAAAGATTCTTTGAGTGTTTTATTATCCTGTGCCCTAAGTATTTTTTGTATCTAGTGTGTCATTTATATTAATGGTTTGTAAATTGTATGTTTTTTCCTTTTTGTTGTACTCTGGTCACCCTTGAAAATGGGTATTTGGGCCATGGTCTTACCAGATTAAATAAATCAAATCAAAACTATCCCCCAAAAATGTTGCAGTGTTGACATTCATTAAAATAAATAGTGCATATATATCTTGAAATAGAAGTGCATTGCTGTGGACACCAGTGACACACCAGGACGGTGCATCACTGTGGGCACACATGACACACCAGGATGAAGCAGAGGAAGGACAGTCACCCACCACAGAGGTTGATGTGGATGTAATAGATGCAAAATTCCCATCAGGGCAGGAATCTGGGTGGCAGGGAAGGTTGAAGAGAAGCTGGGAGCAGATGAGGCTGTCGGGGTTCCTTTGGGTGGGCGGCTGTCATGGAGTACAGCTGCACAATGCCTCAGGTCCCCAAGGTAGCGCCCAGTCAGGGCAGGGTGGGGACTTGAAGAAATATGGCAGAAGACAATTTCATATAGTGTGCATCATTGCTGTGGCTTGAGTGTGCCGGAGGGCATATCCCCACCATGGAGTTCCTCCTCTCCCTCAAGGAGAGTCTGATGGTTTGAGAGCAGTGTCTGGTGTGTGGCCTCCCTAAACATATTTCAGCATCTGAGGCCCCTGCATCTCAATGCCTAGTTGTGTTACTTCATTGCTTAACTGAAAAGGGGATGGATTTGCAGCTGGGGTTTCAGGTTCTTTCCATGGCCATAGCCTCCAAGTCTGACTGCAGGTCCCACTTCCATCATCTGTGCCCCCTTCTGGCAACTGTGCATCTTGCAGTCTGTTGCTGCCCCCCCCCCGCAGCACAGAAGGACCACTAGTAGTGCTGCCACCTCCACCCCTCTCAACTGACTTCTTGTATTCCTCCCACTCACAGTAGTGCCTTACTGTAAGGAGGGTGTGCTGCCCACCAGTGACTAAATGCCTTGTTTTCCATACCAGTACAACTGCCTAGCATAGTTTGCATGTCAAAACACTGTTGCCAGTAGCATATAGCAGCATTATATGTATTATTTTTGTAACCTGATAAAAAATGCTGCAGTGGGAGACTGACTGACAAGTGCAGTAAGTAGCAAGTATATATAATTTCTGGGATGTGAGAAAAAAATGGGACATTAGATTTTCATAAGTGCATTTCTGGGCACTAAACTGAATTACAAGAATTACATGAGAAAAATAGGTAATATGAGAATTTAAGACATATGGGCCATATATTCAAAACTTAGCCCAGGCACTAAGGGTTGTTTGCCCACGCTAACAGGGTTTTGTGCCCAATTTTTGGGTGGGGTCTAAATTATAACATCCCCACAGTGCTGGCAGAATCCATTAGCAGTCATGAACCAATTCCTGCTGCACCCATGTAAATGGGGGTGTCATCCTCTGCATAGGGATCCAGCAGGATATTGAGAGGTTTGCACGAGTGGCAACTACCTCCCAAATGGGTGCAAGTTACTGCCTTTGCAAACCCCAACTTCACAGGATGAAAGGCCCTGATGGTGGGCAAAGGAACTGCAGCTAGTTCCTGGTGTCTAGTGGCACCCCCCTGCCCTCCTATTGCTGTCCCCATACTTCGCTCTTTAGTCCCTGCTGTCTAGTGGCACTCTCCACCTTCCATTTGCCCACTGCCATGTCAGGCAATATGCCCCTGCCATCTAGTGCCCCCCTGCACTGACAGCACTAAACAAACCACTCTGCCAACCACCCTTACTACTGTCACCTTTGCCACGTGTATATGATACAGCGACTTGCACGGCCCTCCTCTCGCCACCTCGACCAGCTGCCTTATGGACTGATAGGGAATGCAGGTCCTGTGTTCTTTAGTGGAAGTGTGTGTACTGTCTACAGGAGACAGTACATCCACTCCCTATATAGTACATCCTCTCCCTGTACAGTACACAGGACATATGCTCCCTGTCAGTCCATACAGTGGGTGGATGAGGTGATAAGAGGAGGGTGGTGCCAGTCACTGGTGACTGTGGTAATTGGGTGGCAGGATGGTTTGCTCAGTGTCAGCGCTGCGGGATGAAGCCACTAGATGCCAGGGACAGGTTGCCTGACACAGCAGAGGGCAGTTGGAGGGTAGGGTGCCACTAAACCGCAGAGACAACAGAACGGAGTATGGGGATATGGATCATTGGGCAGGGGTGCCACTAGACACCATGCTCAAATAGCATATGGTATGGAAATCTGGGAGAGTAAAAACCTGGAAAGATTAATGATTCCAATACAAAAATGACTAAGACGAACACTAGGTTTACCTCAGTCTTGCCCAGCAGCACATATAAGAGCCAAACTTGGCCTAATGAACATAAGAGCTACCATAGATACTAGAAAAATATCATACTGGCTAAAAATCACCACAATGTCAGAGGACATATTACCAGTGAACTGCCTTAAATAGCAGAAAGATTGGATAAAAAGGGATTCTACAACAAATATATGGCTTTTAAAGATTTTGCAGTTGCTGGATCAATATAATTTAACTAAACTTAGTCAATATGTAGAACAAATCATAACCTTAAGTTTTAAATAGGGGAAATACATCAAACAAATAAATCATTGAATCGATCTGGATAATGAAATTATCAAAAATTCCAGGATTACACCATGGTTTGCCAGATAGAGAAGTAACCATGGATACAAACACTACTTAAATGTTCTGACTGACCTGAATTTAAGGAAAATCTATACCAAATACAGACTAGAATGTTTCCAAAGAAATGTACGGTGGGTGAGACTTAAGAAAATTCCAGCAACTGACAAAAATGCTACTGTAACATAAGTACAATGTAAGAGTTACTACATGTAATACAGGAATGCCAATAGTATAAGGAGGCAAGGTTATTCTGGCTTTCTTCATATGTACAGGACTGGACAAAAATTGATAAAGAATTTCTGACCAAATTACTGATGACAGTTCAAGATGAATAGACTATCACATGGATTGCTACTTTCTTCTAACAGATTAACAAAGTAAAGCAGAAAAAGGCTAAAAATATTAATACGTACCATCTGTAACATCTCAAGTACTGGCTTAACATTGAAAGCTTCCTCCAGGGAGTACTGGATAGTGGAAAAATAATGCAGACAAGTTGTATAGAGATATAATAAGGTTGTACCGTCTCAGAAATGAATTTTAGAAAATGGTGTCTAGCTGTGGAATTTTTAATTTAAATATGTATTTTTCTATGATGTGTCTTCTTTATATGTTGTAGTAACCTAATGTGTTGATCAATAAACAAATTACTTACACTAGACACCAGGGACTACAGAATAGAGTACTGGGATCAGGATCAGAGTGTGGGGGTGGCTCTAGACACCAGAGAATACTTATACCTGTACAACGATGAGGATTGGAGGGCGGAAGTACCACTAGACACTAGGGAAATGCTACACATTTATATGGACAGGTAATCAGAGTGGCGGGCGGTCACCACCATGCCTGATGTGGGTGCCGACCACTGAAGGGGCACAAACCTGCTGCCACTTCCCATACAAATTAGCCCATAATTGGCATGTATATGGTCCCCTAACGCCTTGCATCACCAAAGGCTCATTTGCATGGTGCCAGCTGAATATCATGCCAAGGACTCCCAACACTGACAGGTCTGGGGGTGCAGTTCCATGCACATCGATATGGGCTGTATACAGACCAGATCCATGTTAGGGCAGTGCTACTCAACCTTGCAGTACCCTGACAAGGCCCTATATTTAGTCATATTATGCTGGTGCACAATTCCACTCAGTATAGCATCCTCAGGGTCATGGAAATGGGCAAGCAGAGTGCAGACCATTGTGCTCTGCTTTTGCCCATCACTTAACATCTGGTCCATGGTGTTTATTCATTACTATGGCCTGGGTGGGACAGAGGGTGTGCCCCCCCCCCACCAACACAGAGGTATGCCATTCCTTCAATCAGTGTCTCCTGGTTTGACAGCAGTGTCTAGAGTGTGGCCTCGATGAACACAACTCTGTCTGAGGTCCCCCATCTCGATGCAGAGTTTTGACACTTCATTTCTCAACTGAGATCTTGGAGGAGGATCTACAGCTGGGGTATTGTGCTGTCCATGGCTGCAGCCCCCGAATCCAGCTGCATGTCCCATGTCCATCATCAGTGCCCCCCTCCAGAATCTGTGCACCTCACAATTGCTTGCTGTGCCAGCTCCCCACTACACCAAAGGACCGCTAGAAGTGGCACTACTTCCACCCCTCTCAGCTGCCTTCTTGTATTCCTACCACTCACAATGATGCCTTACTGTAAGGTGGGTGTGCTGCCCACAAGTGCCCAAGTAGCTGCCTCAATTACCATGCTGAGCAACTGTTTGGCACAGTTTGCATGTCACAACACTGTTGTCAGTGGAGTCCAAATCAAAAAATTCCCCGACTAGGGACTTGTGCTGCTGCCTAGGGGAGGAGCCAGAAGTGGATGGTCTCAGAGGCTCCCCTCATGGGGATCAGCCAGTGGTGGTATCACAGGAAGGGGGGCACAGGGGGTTTATGTCTTACAGGTTTGTCCAGTGGTGGAACAGCAGAAAATTGGCAGCACTGATGCTTGCTGCTGCATTGTGGTGGTTGGGTTCCTGCAGACAAAGAAGCCACTGCTACTAAGGGCTTCTTGCTAGCCCTTCTTCTGTCAATTGGTGCTCTTGGTGCTGCCAGTAAAGGTGTCCTCTTTGGACAGATTTATTTTTTATATATTTATGATTCAGAGATGATCATTTGAGCTATGGCTCTTTTACAAAGGTTCCACATCATGGGACAGATCACAGACATACAAACAGAAAATGGTACAGAGCACTGGACATAGGTATTCAATAAACATTGTTACAATCTTGAAGCATTATAGATACTACTAGATAATGAATCAGTTGTAGGGCCCAATAGAAAGGCTGGGTAGGCCATGATTGTAGGGGTGTGGAAAGGAGCCCCTGAGAAATGCGGGCACAAAGGCAATAGCAGTGATCAGGTGAAGGTGATGTCCCCTCCTGAGGAGGGTGAGGAGAGAGGGGGATTGTCAAGTCACATGGGCAAAGGGGGCTTAGGGGACAGATAGTGCAGGGGGAGTGTTGGGAGTGGTAGCAGAGGGCTGGTGGTATCCCCTCCCAAGGGTGGGGTGTACTGACACAAGATCAACACCACCAAGACAAAGTCCAGTACAGTGACACATTTCGCCAGGATGCAGTGAGTTGCTGTGCTAGAACTCTGCTGACACTGGCGGTGCAGCTCCCGGTGTTGCGCCCCCCCCAGTCCAGCTCTGACTCAGAGTAAGAATCCTAGAGACCAGGAGGTGTGAGAGGGCGACCCCCCACATGGGGTTCGGGCGCCCCCTTATCATTGAAGCACCGACATCCCTGATGGTACAATGCCGACAGTCAGCATTTGGCTGTTGCTCTGGGGGATGTCGGTGCTAGTATTTTCGAAGCACTATAGTAAAACTGAGGGTGAGGGAGGTTAGTGAGCTGCCTCCAGCTAGAGGCTTTGTCATGATACTGCAGGGCAGGAGAGGAGGGGGCTAGGAGGGGAGGCAGTGCAGACTGAGGGTGGGGTGGTCTGCAAGTGGAGGAGCTAGAGAAGGACAAGTGAGCTTTAGGAGGTGAAGGAGAGCAGAGGAAGGGAGAGGGACAGGTGGGCTGGGAGGGGGAGGCGAGGGAGAGCAGAGGAAGGAAGAAGTTATGTAGGGGAGAAAGTCAAGGCAGAGTAATGGGGACTGAGGTTCAGCCCTGGGATAATTCATAGGATCAGACAGCAGCGCTTAGCCAGGGGAAGCTGGTGGGTGGGGTGTCAGGCTTTGGGGAAACAGGTGCATACAGTGCTGGAGGTAATGTAGTGTTTGAGATCAGATTTGAAGCTGGAGAGGCTGGTGGAATTGCGAATGACCTCAGAAACCTCATTGAACCATAGTGGGGCTCTGTAGGAAAAAGCACGCTACCCGAGTACTGTGCACCTAAAAGGCACCACAAGTGTCCCCTACATTCTTCCTCTGGTGCTGTATGCAGAGCCAGATAGGACGAAGATGCCAGATACGTACAGGGATGCCTGCCCTAACCCCTTTTTTTTTGCAGAGGAGGCAGGTTAGGCATTTGATCCTGCACCCTAGAGACAGTAGGTTGGTCTGTACATAGAGTGAGCAAGTATTGGTTAGTTGACCTGCATCCAGGATGAGCCTGCAGGCCTTGTTGAGTGCTGTATGTACCCTTCTGAGCATGGTATCTGTGGCTGTGCCACAGACTATGAGACTATAATCTGTGGTTGATAGGATGGAGCTTGAGACTGAGAGGCAGAGGGCTGCTGGAGTAAGGTATTTTCTGTGCCTGCATAGCACTCCCAGCTTGGAGTTTACTGCCTTGGCCACCAGGTCAGCATGTTTAGCAAAGGATAGGATGTCGTCCGGGGTGACCCTCAGGAACTTGAAGGAGTGTACCTGTTTCAGGGGAGCTAGGACTTTGTTGGAGACGTCTATGGAGGTGAACCTTTTCTTGAACTGGGAACTGGATAGGAACATGGTCTTGGTCTTTTTTGTAGTTGAGCAGAAGCTTGTGCTCGCAGAACGAGTCCTCTGTTTTGCTGAAGGAGTGCAGAAGTACTGATTGGAGAGACCCAATTCATGTGTTGCTGTTTAGGATGACTGCATCATCTGCTTGAAGGATTATTTTGGAGTCACAGGCTTCAGGGAGATAATTTAAAAATAGGCTGAAGAGAAAGGGTCCCAGGATAGACCCCCTGGAGGACACCCAGCGAGACCTCCCTGGGTCCTGACACAGTTTGTCCCTATTTTGACACACTGGGATCTGAAGGACAGATAGTCCTGGAACCAGCACATTGCATTGGCAGCCACCCCCAGATTCTGTAGCTGGGCCAGTGGGAGAGTGTGGTTGATGGTGTTGAAGGCTTTTGTTAAGTCTATGAACACCGACCCAACCAGTTTGCCTTCATCCATTGCTTGATGCACGTAGTCAGTGTATTCCACCAGAGCACTAATTGTGTTGTACCTCTTCTTCAACCCATGCTGGTTAGGGCATTGCAGTTGACATTTGTTGAGGTATTCAGTGAGTTGATCTGCAACAATCTTCTCTAGGGCCTTTGATAGGGGGAGAGGATTGTGATCAGCCTGTAGTTGGAGAGACAGGTCCTATCACCGTTTTTGTGGACAAGAGTGACCAGCACTTGCTTCCATACTGCTGGGAATTGTGCTAGGGTTAGAGATTTGTTGAATAGTTTAGTTATGGGTACAATGAGCACTTCAAGAGTGAGAGGTACCAGCTTCATGTCTACTCCATCACTCCCCATTCTGGTCTTACCAAGAACTTTCTTTACATAGAACGCTGCCTCCTTAACAGTTACTCTCTTGAGGTGAAAGTCCAGCTGAGAGTTGCTGGTTGATTTGTTACAGGAGGAATCCTTGGCGGGGAGTAGGTAGTCAGGAGGGAGGACTGTGCTTAGATCAGTGAAGGTGGAGCTGAAGGACTCCACAATGAGGAGTGGGTCCGAGGTTGGCGAGCCATTATTATTGAGTAGCTATGGGTGTTTCTTTTCACCCTTCTCCAGGAGATTTTTTATGTTCTCCCAGTACCTTTTACTGTCACTCCAGTTTCTGTCTAGCAGTTCCTTGTGGTGGTTGGCTTTGGCCTTCCATATTAGGTGCATACAGTGGTTTCTGGCAGCCCTGTAGTGCTGGTAGTCATGTTCATTCCTGAAGACCCTGGCTTTCAACTAAAGGTTGTCCCTATCCTTCATCTTGGCTAGGAGCTCACCGGTAATCCAACCATTGATGGTCCCGCGCACTTTCCTCCTTCTTACCTGTGCATTGCAGTTGCAGATATTGTTGACACCATCAACGAAGTATTTTAGGGCCAGGTCCAGGTCTGGTATAAAGTCAATGGATGATCAGTCATTAAGAGAGAGGGCAGTTTCAAGCACCCCTAGCTGACCTTTCTTGGGCTTTCAAACTACGTCTGTCACTGTACATGAACATGTCCCTTTAAGTTGAAAGACCCCCTCCACAAACCAAGATACATTTAAGACCTCTCAAATTTCACAACTTCTATCAGCAAATTACGCTAAGATATACATAATAACTAGAGAATGAGCTAGCTGCTTTTCAGTCCTGTTTCACCCACCACTTTTTTCCACGGATGACAGAAGACTGCAATGCCCCTCTACTTATGCCCACAGATATGGAGTAGCTTCAAGCAGCACTTACCCACATTAAATTGAGCAAATGCCTAGAGCTCAATGGTTATGAAGCTGAGTTCTTTAAAGTTCAAAAAGACCTCTTACTACCCACCCCCAAAGCATGTCAGTAAGTACAGGCAAGTGGATCTCTCCCCCCCCCTTGTGCAGTATGCCATTATTTCGACCATTCAAAAGCCACAAAAAGACCTAATTAAACTAGAATCATATCATCCCATTTCCATTTTTAATACTGATTACAAATTGTTTACTCCTATTCTGGGAAAGTGCCTGGAAAACAATTCTCCCCATATAATACACAAGGATCAAACTGGCTTCATTATGCAATGACAAACCCAGGTTAACATAAAACAGACCCTGTTGTTGCTTTAGTATCAATCAATCAATCAAAATCTTTATTTATCCAGGTGAACATCATTGAGCAAGCTCATTTACAAGATGGACCTGGTTAGCTCTGGGTCAAATGGTACAATGCATAAAGAGATATTTACAATAGAGACATACAGAGATATTTACAATAGAGCCAAATAACACAAGTAAATAATTTAATGCAAGTATGTACTCAATGTTACATCAGTCATATCATTTCAGAATGCTTCTGTAATATATAAGGAGGACATAAGATGAGGCTTAGTAGAAACTTCAATAAGGAGAAGTGATTGGCTGCTTGTATAGGGAGCTGACGCAAGCACAGAATTTCAAAAGTAGTGTAATCACACAGTATCCCTTAATGTAACACTCTAAACAGAAGGACAAGGGTCTTAACAGTCAAGGAGAAAAGTAATTACAGCTCTTTTTGGCAAATTTCGGCATGAAAATCAGATTTATGCTTGGTTTAGAATGAACACAGGAGCAGACTGCAGGAACCAATCAGAAGCCAGCGCTGAAGAGTGCTCACGTTCTGATTGGATGGCTGCTAATGCCATGCTTTGCTAATGGAGAGTCCGGGCTTAGGTTCTCAGGCAACGATAAAGGTAGCGACGACCACCCGGTGCCCAGGTTTCCCACACCTAAAGGCAGGGAGCCCATGGAGAGTAAATCCTCTGCAGGGGATGGAAGAAGGGGTCGGTATTAAATACTGGGCCATGGACAATGGAACATCTGTGCCAGCAGGAGGACCAAAACTGCAGGACAACAGAAATGGGTATTCCTTTGGCACCTAAAGACTGGCCCAACCACAGAAATCCAGAAAGGAGTGTAATCAGAGTCCCAAATCTTGACACTCTAAACAGGAAAAAATAGAGGTATTAACTGTTAGGCAATAAGTAAGTACAGCTCTTTTTTGTGCAAGTTTTTAGACAGAAAATCAGACTTTAGCTTAGTATTGAGGAAGACACAGGATCAGACTGCAGGAGCCAATTAGACGCCAGAGCAGAAAAGTGCACGCATTCCGATTGGATAGTGGCAATGCCGCACCTCGCTAGTAGGGAGTCTGGCCTAGGTGTCTCAGGCAGTGGCTATGGAAATGACAACTGCCCGGTATCTGTATTTCTCTCACTTGAGGGCAGGGAGCCCCTGAAGGGCTAGTCTTTGACAGAGAAGAGAGGGGACAGAGGAAAGAGATAGTAAGAGTGGAATAGGAATACAAAGATGAAATAGGACAGTTAAATGGTGCAGGGTATGGGAATAAGAGCCACAGATTAAGCAATATGTAAAAGACAGCAAGGTGAGTAAGTTGTAGCGGCAGCGAAAGCCATGAGGAGATAATGACCCTACAGGGATTTCTAGAGGGGAAAAACATTTAAGGAATAAAGACGCTCACAGAGTAAAGGTCACCAAAGGTTACAAGTGATCATAAATTCAACTACGCACAGAGGGCAGCAGCCTGTTGCTTCAGACACAAATTAGGAGCTGGGACAGCAATTGCATGGCTCACACACATACCGAACATATAGAGATTTAAAGGCATTCATGCTGTGGAGGCAGCTTAATTTCAATAATTTTTGTACTTTGTTCCACAATGTTGGCAACAGGAAATTAGTGGCCACACTGTCATAATGAGAGGAAGCCTTGGGGATACATAATGTGATGTACAGTAGGATGCACTTCTTAGTGCATACGTTCCTGGCTCACTTAGTGGGAGACAGTCTATTATATATTGTGGAAGCCACTTCAAGACGACTCTATAAGTCCAAAGGATTGTGTTTCTATTACACCTAAACATAAGAGAGGACCAGGCTATGGCTTTGTACAAGAAACAATGATGGGTAAAGATGGGGAGACCAGTAATAAACTGGATGGCCCTGTGGTAAAGTGTATCCAACTTTGCAAGTGAGGCTTTAGGACATTGACTATATAGGAAATCTGCATAATCAATAGCGAAAGAAAAGTAGTTTGGACAAGGCACACTTTTGCATCTTAAGTAAAAAACTGGTTAATTCTAAAGAATAGCCCCAGCATCTGCCTTAACTTATTTACAAGGTCCTCGACGTGCTCAGTGAATGATAGATTATGGTCTAACCACACACCTAGATATTTAAACTTTGAGACAAACTCCATTTTCTCTCCAAGAATTGTGGTGATCTGAGGTAGTGCTCCAGAGCTGGCCGGATTCATCACACGGCTATAGGGTGAGAACAACATTGCTTTTGTCTTTTTAGCATTTAGAAGAGGTTTTTTTTTATGGAGGAGCTGGTTAAATTGCTCCTGGAGGTCAGCATAAGCGGCTTCAGGTGTCGGATGACTTACATATACAACTGTGTTGTCAGCAAACAGATGTATGTTGGCCTTGTTAATACTTGCATCAATTTAATTAACGTAGGTAGCGAATAGTAAGGGACCAAGAATGGATCCTTGTGGTACTCCCCTCAGTAGATGTTTGAGTGGGGATAGCTCACCCTCTGCCTTAATTTGTTGACACCATCCTACAAGGTGCTCAGTAAACCAATGCAAAGAAACTGAGTCCAGGCCTATACTCTTCAGAGAAGAGAGAAGCAAGCTATGATCCACTGTATCAAAAGCCTTACTAAGATCTAAAAATACGACACAGACAAAGTTTCTGTTGTCCAGTTCTTGGTACCAATCATTTGTTACTTTGGCAAGAGCCGAAATAGTGTTGTGTTTAGTTCTAAAGCCAGATTACATAGGGTTTAGTAGGTTATTCGATTTGAGGTAGTCCCTTAGTTGGTTGCTGACAATCTTTTCCGGAAGTTTTGACAAAATTTGGGAGGAGGGAAATTGGTCTATAATTGTTAAGGTCACAGGGATCCCCAGATTTAAACAAGGGGATGACATGGGCAATTTTCCAGATCTGGGGAATAAGCCCCTGGGACAATGATAAGTTAAATAAGTGGGTGAAGGGAACAGCTTGGATATGATAGGCAATTTTAAGGAAATAAGGATCCAGACAATCAGCACCAGCACTTTTCTTAATATCTAATTGGAGCATGAGGTCTTCAACCTCCTTCAGAGAGACCAGGTAGAACGAGAAGCCAGGTACCGCGGCAGAAGAGTCTGAGCATGGGACACTTAATTGGGAGTGGACCAGGGATGCAGGAGAGCGGACCAGTATGCATCCAGGACTCAGACACTGACCTGTTGCAGAGCCTGGATACCAAAAAGGCATTCAAAAGGGTCTTCTGGAAATGTTTATATTACACTTTACATCACCTTTGCTTCTCACCTGAATTTATCTCCCTAATAATGGCCTTATATAAAAACCCACAAACAGTAGTGAGAGAAAATGGCTTACTATCTCACAGAATTCAATGAACGAGGGGTACGAGGTAGTGGTGCCTGTTGTCCCCTCATCTATTTGCCCTTACATTTGAACCCCTAGCACAGGCACTCTGTCAGAATCCAGAGATCACAGGACTCGCATACCATGGTACACAGCATAAACTTGCATTTTATGCGGATGACCTCCTGATTTACTTGACAGAGTACACTACATCTCTCCCATATCAAGGACAAATGGCTGGACATGGAAGACCATGTATACCAATGCTCACAGCCTAAGGGATAAAATACCAGGCCTGATGGCCTTGATAACAGAGGCTGACCTGGACATTGTAGCTATTACTGAAACGTGGTATACTGGAAACCATGACTGGGATGTAGCAGTACCAGGTTATACTCTGCTTAGAAGAGATGGGGGTAAAAGGGGGTGGTAGCTCTTTTCGTCAGGGAGTGTATAAGGGTGACTGAGGTACAGGGAAAGCAGGGGGAGCAGAGGTACTTTGGATCACCCTTGAGACAAGCAGTGGCACTGCTATTCAAACAGGCATAATGTACAGACTTCCAGCACAGGAGGAGGTGGATAGGGTTTTAGTGGAATCCATCCACATGATGGCAGCTAAAGGGGAGGTGCTGCTGGTAGGTGATTTAAATCTGCCAGATGAGGATTGGAGCATCCAAGCTGCTGCCTCAGTCAGAAGCAGGGACATCCTGTACTATGTACAAAAGGCAGGCCTCAGGCAGCTAGTGCTAGAGCCCACCAGGGAGAATGTAATTTTGGACCTGGTTCTCACCAATGGGGACAGAATTGTGGGAGTCAGGGTGGGCAAACATCTGGGATCCAGTGATCATCATGCAGTGTGGTTCAGCATTAGTAGAGTGGCAGTCAACCCACACAAAGGTGAGGGTCCTGTATTTCAGGAGGGCAGACTTTACTAAAATGGGCTGGCAGTATAGCCTGAAGGTTAGAGGAACGAGGTGTGAATGAGCTTTATACATCCAGCAGACCAGACCTGAGTTTGATTCTCACAACCTCCACTTACATACTGTGTGATGACTCTGAGCAAGTCACTTAACTGCTCAGTGCTCCTAGGTCACCCCTGAAAACAGGCATTTGTGCCTAGTGAGCCTTACCCGGTTACCAAAGACTGAAAAAAAAAAAAAAAAAGATGGGGATATGTCTCAAGCATACCCTGACAGAGAGGGACAAAAGGGAAGAGGAGGAGCAGTGAGCCCATCTGAAAAGAGCCATAGTAGAGGCAACTAACTTTTGCATTAGGCAAGTAAACAAGGGCAAGAGACAGCCTCTATGGTTCTCAAAGGTAGTGGTCAGGAAGATAAGGGTGAAAAAGATGGCTTTCAGAAAATACAAGGAAACACAGTGAGAGAAGGATAGGGTAGTGTATCTGGATAAACAGAGGGAGGCAGGGAAAGCAGTCAGGAGTGCAAAGGCACAAATGGAGGAAAAAATAGCACAGGAGGTAAAGATAGGAGACAAGACTTTCTATAGGTACATTAGTGAAAGGAGAAAAAAACAGGGGTGGGATAGTAAGGCTTATAGAGGAAGAAGGAGAGTGTGTGGAAGGGGACCAGGAAAAAGCATCAATACTAAACAAATATTTTTGTTCTGTATTCGCAGAAGAAGAAGTTGAGGGACCACTATTAGGCAACATGAACAAATATGGGAGGAAGATAGACACCAATCCATTTACAGAAGAGAGAATCCTAAAGGAACTCACAAAACTGAAAGTGGACAGGGCAATGGGACCAGATGGGATACATCCTAGAATGTTAAGGGAACTACGGGAGGTGCTGGAGGCACCACTGACAACAGTGTCTAATGAGTCACTTGATATGGGAGTGGTTCCAGAGGACTGAAGAAGGGCAGATGTAGTCCCTCTTCACAAAAGTGGCAGTAGGGAGGAGGCTGGAAACATTAGACCTGTCAGCTTCGCCTCAATGGTGGGGAAGATTATGGACACATTACTTAAACAAAGGATCATGGAACATCTTGAAGCCAGTGGCGCACAGGATCTGAGACAGCATAGATTCACAGCAGGAAGGTCATGTCAAACAAATCTAATTGATTTCTTTGACTGGGTGACTAAGATTGTTGATCAGGGGGGAGTGGTGGATGTTGCCTACCTTGATTTCAGTAAGGCCTTTGATACCATTCCACATAGAAGACTTGTGAACAAGCTGGGCAGCCTGGGAGTGGGTTACAAGGTTGTGAAGTGGGTTAGGAACTGGATGAGTGCTAGAAGACTGAGGGTCATGGTAAATGGTGCTTAATCTGAGGAAAGGAGAGTGACCAGTGGTATGCCACAGAGATCAGTCCTGGGTCAAGTCCTGTTTAATGTCTTCATAAGTGACATTGCGGAGGGGCTGGAGGGGAAGTTGTGCCTCTTTGCAGATGACACTAAGATCTGCAACAGGGTGGACACTCTGGGAAGGGTGGAAAAAATGAGGAGGTACCTACATAAACTGGAGGAATGATCCAGAATGTGGCAGCTGAGATTTAATGTGAAAAAGTGCAAAATCATGCATTTGGGTTGCAAGAACACAGGGGAGGATTACATGATGGAGGGGGAGACACTGATGGTAACCAAACAGGAAAGGGATTTGAGGGTAATCATATCTGATGACCTAAAGGTGGCCAAACAATGTCCCAAGGATGTGGGGAGAGCCAGTGGGATGCTGGGGTGCATAGGGAGAGGTATCACCAGCAGAAGGAAGGAGGTGGTGATGCCACTCT
The DNA here is from genome assembly GCA_016271365.2 of Neoceratodus forsteri. Taxonomy (NCBI): domain Eukaryota; kingdom Metazoa; phylum Chordata; order Ceratodontiformes; family Ceratodontidae; genus Neoceratodus; species Neoceratodus forsteri. The sequence continues at coordinate 670,121,304 of CM057459.1, read as the reverse complement.
ACAGATCATTCGTGAGGCCTCATTTGGAATACAGTGTCCAGTTCTGGAGGCTGCATCTCCATAAGTATATAGGATGGAGGCAGTTCAAAGAAGGGCAACAAAGATGGTGCAGGACCTGCACCAAAAGTCATATGAGGAGAGACTGGGACACCTCAATGTGTATACCCTGGAGGAGAGAAGAGACAGGGAGATATGATAGAAATCTACAAATATCTGAAAGGCATAAAGAGGGTACTGGAGGGTAACGTCTTTCAGAACAGATGATGTCCAGGAACAAGGGGGCATGACATGAGGTTGGAATGGGGGTAGAATAAGGGGTTGTGTGAGGAAGTATTTCTTCACAAAAAGGGTGGTGGATGCATGGAATAGACTGTCAGTGGAGGTAGTGGGGGCAAACACAGTGGGGGAATTCAAGCATGCACAGGACAGGCATAGGGAAACCCTAGCAATAGGAACAAGGAGGTAAAGCCAGAGATCAAGTAGGGTCTGCAGCTTTTACAGTAGGCAGGGAAAATGGGCAGAATAGATAGGCCTAGCGGTCCTTATCTGCCATCAATTTCTATGTTTTCTTACAAGAATATGGTATAATATCCAGTTACACATTGAACGTAGATAAGACATTAGCCCTTCATTTTAATTGTGATATGCCCAATCAGTTAAGCAAATCTGCACCTTTAACTGGAACCAGATATTTGATAAAATTCATTGGAATTCACATTCCACAGGACCTGATCAATATATTTCTACTCAGCTACCCTCCCCTAATGGCTATAATATAAGTGGATATTACTAGATAGTCTGCATTCCCATTATCCTTCAGTAGTGGAGCTGAGGCCATCTGCATGAATATCCTTCCCAGATCATTATATTTGTTTCCAACCCTGCCTATTTTGTGTAGATCATAGTAACTTTCACCACTAGGACAAAATAATATCCAGATTTCTTAGGGCAGGCCAAGTACCCCAATATCTTATCGCAAACTGCAACTCTTGAAGCAAAAGGGGGGGCCATGCAGTGCCAATCCTTTATTATCAAGTGGCTCAGCTGTGCCATATACTGTACAGTATGTGAATGACTATACCTGACTTACACTACTCACTTTAAGTACTTGGTAATGGATCAGCTACCAGAATCATGGTCTCTACTCCTGCCCCACAGCTACCAGACACCTCAAATAATGTATTCACTTGGGCAATATTATTTTAATGGTACAAGATCTGGCAAGATAAAAATTATAGCGGGGCCCTTGTCCTTACATGGGCCTTAGCATACAATGCAGTCATTAGGCCAGTTTAGATTGAGCCAGGGTTTACGAAATGGGAGAGGCGGGGTTTAGCCCATCTCTACCAATTTGTAGAGGGGAAATCTCCTCTCTGTTTTGCACAGTTAAAGTAGCATCATGGGCTAAAACAAGACACTACACTCAAAAAGGAGTCCTGATAAATGAGCAAACCCACCATATCCTCCTCTTGTCCTGTTACAAAACTCTACACTAGGGCAATGACACACAACACTTTATTTCTCTGAGCTACAAGGCCCTTAAATTTATAGCTGCTATAACTTATCATAATACTGAACTGCAATGATCCTTGGAGTTAGACCTCCAATTAACAGATGAGCAATGGGACCATATTTATTTACAACAGCATAAGACTTCCTCATCTCTGCTGTGATGAGAATTCACCTGGAAAACTACAAATAGGTTCTTTAGAACCCCTGTCATTGTAGCAAAATTTGGGGCTGGGCATACAGCAATTTTTTGGAAGGCATGTGGGGGAAGTAGCAGCAACTCAGTCACATGTATTTTGACTCTTCTCAATCTTGAAAGACTTTTAGAAATGAATAGAGGTTTAATAAGCATCGAAAATATCTTTTGCATATTGCATATTTTTGCATATTTCCCCACAGCAGTGATGAAGACCATTACTAAACAATAGTTGTAATCTCTCCCTCCTATGGTAGATCACTGGAACACTCTAATGTGGCAGATTTATGCCATGAAAAAATTGACACATCAAATCAGACACTAAATAAATTTATTTAACAATAGATGGCATGGATGGATAATGCATATAGTAGACTCAATGGCAGATTTTATCCCATGAAGCAAGATAGTGTACTATTTCACTAATGGTCTGGGAGATCTTCAGTGGCCTGTTAAGCCTGACCAGTAAATTATTCATAAAAACAGAAAAAGACATGGTTTTAGAGGTAAATAGTTTTGATTTATACGTGCCAATTGAGTAGCCATTGAAGGGATTTGACATATCTGTGGCATACTGAGTTCCATAACAAATGTATAACAATGCCTGACAGAACAATCTTTTTAAAAACCATAGATGTAGTAATAATGGGGGGAGGGGGTTCACCTACCGACTACTGTAGGTTTTAAATATATCTTTATGGTCCTGCACTGGAACTTGTACCTGTGTGTATTCTGTTTTTTTTTTTCAATAAAAAAATGTAAAAAAATCAATAAATAAAACTACCAGTGTATTATCCAGAGCATGCTAACAAAGATGATGCATGGCACCATATGCTTGATGTACATAGAATGCTACGTTTCTGTCTTGATCACACTAAGGACTGCAGAAAGTCCTCTCAGCTTTTTGTTTTGTTCACACCTGGGAGAGAAGGTGTATTTGTGACTAAGCAGTGCCTGTACAAATGTCTGGCTCACTGCAATGAATTTTGCTATAAGAAGTACAATGAGGAACGTCCTGGTACTATGTGTATCCACACTACATGAGATAGTATGGCCATCTCAGCTGCCTTTTTTGAGAATGTGTCTGCTGCTGACATTTGTGCTGCTGCCACATGGAGCACTGTACATACTTCCACTAAGCCTTACAGCCTATACATTGCCTCATGCAGAGGTGTTGGCTTTGGTCTTGCTGTTCTGTGAGATCTTCTATCCTGGTTTCATATCTGGACTTTGCCATCCTCCCAGGATGCTTTGTACTGCTTGGGAATCATTGCAAAGGTGTGGCCAAGGGATGAGATATCCTTGATGAATATAGAACAGTTACTCACCGTAACAGTAGATCTTCAAGAGAATCTCCTTCATTGGACCACAGCGCACCCACTCTTCTTCCCCCTGTCTGAGATGTAAGCTAGCTGGATGTTCCACTGCCCTCATGGAAGGTATCCATAGGGGTCTTATGTTTCCTCTCCTATGCCTCTCCTTATGTGTCTGGTACTGGTGAAATCTCCTGGTTCCTCATGGCAAGTGGCCCTCTGAGCTTATCTTCAGTGGGGACATGAGAAGGGGAAATGAGAAAGGGAGCTGCCCATGTTTTATAGGCGCCAACATTGTACATCATCATGGGCAAACCACCATCTGCCAAATGTTTAAGAGTAGTCCTGGCGCTGATGGCTTACAATTCCAGAGGTGTGGCCCAATGGAGAAGAGTCTCTCAAAGATTTACTGTTACAGTGAGTAACTGTTCTATCTTGAGCAAACCATGGACTCCCATCCTCAGCTGTCACATTTCATAAGGGCTGCTGTCAGAGTATATAATATCAAAATCTTGCTTAAAAATGCTATGGGATTTATGGCTGCATATGTGTATGCTTCAATTCATGTTGAGTGGGAATCTGTCTCTGATATTAGTTTTAAGACTGTTAGTGCTTTAGAGAAGTTTTAACAAACATATGATAAACAGAAAGACACCCCATTATGGTTACCTTTTGTTGTCCTTCCCTTAACTAAACTGATAGTAAAGAACACCTCCATTCTGTTTAAAAATGAAGGGATGAACATACAGTAAGCAATGTCATGTATTGGTTGCACCAGAAGTGTGACATTTTTGACTGTCCCTCTGCCATTCTGGATAGTGAACTTGTATGGAGCAGGGGCTGGAAGGCTAAGATTAAGCTGTGCCAGTCAAATGTGTGTGTTCATCACCTTCCAGGCAGTTTTTATATTGACAGGAATTGATGTCTTTGCTTTTATCCTGGCCATCTTCAGAAATGCCACAAGTGTGGGGTCAAGACACACCTGAGTTTGGTGTGTGATTGCCCATGGTGTAGTTTATGCATGGAATATGTCTACAGTAGACTGCAGTGCCCCAGCCCCTTTTAGTGTAACTTATGTGAAGAGGAGGGCCAGTCCTATAGACAGTGCCCATGGGTGGCACACAGTAAAACAGGAAAAGCCTATTGGGATTAGGAGGAAATAATTACAACATGTCAGGCCAAAGTTTGGGAAGGTACACCTCAGTCATCTAAGGACTGGGTCTCTGCATCCCCTGCTTCTATCACCAAACAAGTTGGGGAGGTACCCCATCTGTCTTGGAGCTCCTCTGCCCACCTCTACCTCTGGGGGTTTCTACTCCTGTACATGTGCAACCAACTCAGGTGACCTACCACAACTTGTTTCTCTCATCCCCCAGAGCTACCCTCCTAGTCCCATCGAAGTGGAGCTACAGGGTATGATGGTGAGGATAAGACCCCTTAATAGAAAAGTTAATAACATTCCACTTCAGAAGTACTGGTATCTTCTAGGGTGGACATGCCCCCCACCCCTTCCTCTGTAGACTCTGGAGTTATGATTGTTACTGGTCAGAAGAGGGGTAGGCTTTGTAAAATAAAACCAAAGTCTGATAAGTCTCTGCCTGTTGTCACTTGAAATAGGTTTGCCTGATTAAGTATAAAAAGAATTTGTGGGGACACCAAGGAATATGAATGAGATTCAGAGGACTCCTCGATAACCTCATCCCTTCAGGATTATTCTACTGAGTTAGAGAAATCACGGCCTGAGTCTTCAGCTGCAAATGCCTGAAGGCAAGGACTAGATCACTCTCCCATATGTCCTGTTACACCCACCTCCTTTTTTTGATTCCCACATATGTGTAGATACATTCCTGAAGGTGAATTCTCTTAAAATCAGAAGCATTAAGAGCCATCAGAAATGCCTGACTACCTTTTCTGCACTTGACACATTATCAGGCAATGTGTTCTTTTTACAAGATGTAAGAAAACAATGTTTGAGATGTCTCACGTGAAGCAAGCTTGGATAACAGAAAGTTCTTTATGGTCTCAGGAGTTAAACACTTGTGATGGAGTGGACATTCTTTTCAATGATGAGGAGTTTTTGTTATCAAACGCTGTTGACATCTCCGTGTGTATGGGGTGAATGTTCCCCCTACCCCTTCTTTCTTATATTATGAATGCCTCTTTCCTGGTTTACAAACCCTATTTCCTCCCACTTCCAAGTGGGATTGTTTGCTAGAATGTGTGTGATTGTAAAAAATCACCGCTAAAAAACATTGCATCATTTCCCTCTTTCCTTGAACTGTTTCAGCTTTGGGAATTACATGTGGGATTATTTTTTGCCATTGTTGTTGCATTGTGTGTTTGCTCAAATTAGCAACTAAGAACTGTGATTTAAATTAGACTGCTTGCCATCCTTGGAAAAGCCTTTGGATCCCTCTCTTTCTCTCTCTCTCTGTCTCTCCCCCTCCCCTACTCTGTATCTCCCTCTGAGCCCTTTTTTGCCACTACCCATCATTAGCTCCTAGCTAACTTCCCCCCCTTTTTGGCTCCACCGAGTGCCGTGCAGACCTTGCTCTGGGGTTTCCATAATTTCAATCTCCTGTTCCCTCTACAACTGAGATCTGCCAAACCTAGCGGTTGCTTGCTCACTTGGCTCCCACCTTCCTTTATCTTGCAAACTCAGTCCCAGCACTTGAAGCCAACTAATACACACCTCTGTGTCTAGGCTGCTTTTCTCTCCCCCCTCATTTCTCAAACACTCCCCCTGCTTTTTTCCCAACTTCCCTGCCCTCCAATTTAGAGCTGACCTGACATCGCTTCATTTTGCCCCAACATCTTCTCCCTCCTCCCTTTAGGTGCCGGCTCCTGGGGGCTGAAATTGCAGTGGGCTCGGCTCCTCTGGCTGATGTCTGCCACTGCTGAAGCCTGCCCACCAGCTGCTGCGCCTGGGACACAGTCAGGTACGTCTCCCAGGGACACTCTGGTTCTCAAAGTAGTCGTCTGATTGGTCCACAGACACGCAGGCTAAACGGTGATTGGACACCGCTGCATCCCTGCTGTACAACTATTGGCTGATTCTGAAACCCTTTCTAATCTTGAATTTCATCTGGGAGCACGGCTTCTCGCGCAGCTCGTGGCTACAAATTTAAACTGTAATATTTTCTCCCTCCCACTGCTACCCCAGCCGCTATTAAATACACCTAAGCACCGCCCCCTCACCACTCCCATCCTAATTGGTTGCCTCTCCCCTAGCGCTTGCATGGGAAAATGGCAGGTTACTATGTGATGGCCACACAGGGACCCCGTGAGGCCTGTTATTCCTACCAGCACTCACTCTCAGCACTCTCGTCTCTTTGTGCTGTCTGGTCCTCCCTTGCTGAGCTGGTGCCTGCTACCTATTTATCAGTCAAAATCCTTACTGGCTACAATGTATAAGAGAACCCTGGCTGACCTACCCCAACTTCTTATCCTTTCTTTCCTTCTCTGTCACCCTAAAAACCCCAACCCCTGCAGTACTCAACCACCTGATAATGTGCCTGGATATAACCTCCACTACAACAAAGGCTGGATGTTTGGGGATTTTTTCAGCATAACCATTGGGCCATGGTCCTCCCTCTTTCTCCACCCTTGCCTTACCAACTGGGCTTAGTATTACCCACCTGCCCATGTCAGTACCCCTTCAGTACCTATCATCTTACTCATCCTGAGCAAGAAAATGAAAAGGTACCACTGCACCACAATATATCTGTGAATCTGGCATCAAGACTGCTTAGAGAACACCTCTTAAGGATAGCCCTCCTGTTACTTCTGCTATCAGACAATATCCACCCTAACCCAGGACCAACAAGCCCAACAACAAATGATACTCACCGCAACTACAATGATATTCACTGCAAGCAAGGATCCCAAACCTTGGCTACTCTCAACATCTGTAGCCTCCTATGCAAAATTGACACCCTTAAAGCCTGGGTCTCACTACACAGCCCTGACATACTCTCTGTTGTGGAAGCATAGTTGTCTCCCAACATACTTGACACTGCTGTTGCCCTACCTGGTTATACAATATTCAGATTGGAGAGGTCCTCCAAGCATGGTGGTGGGTGCACCATCTGTCTAAAAAACTCGCTAAAGGGCCTGGCCTTACCGACGGCAGACCTTGATTGCCCAACACAGGTGCTAGTAATTAAAGTGCTCCTGGAGGCACACCACAAGACACTCACAATTCTGTTTACATACCCCCCAAGGACCTAACTCCTGGTCTCCACAAAGTCCTGGACTACCTGTGAACCCAAACTCACTTAGCTGAGACCATAATTCTAGGGGATTTCAATATAAATTGGCTGTCAGTGGCCACCGGTCCTGTAAAGGATGCACTGTCAGCTCTGCATCTTACTCAACTAATTAGTTCCCTTACTAGAATTAACTATAAAATCAGGTCAAGCACCACCCTCGACTGGATAATCTTAAATCGCCCAGAATGTATCTCCAATGTAACTGTACACCCTGACTCACTCAGTGACCACTCCCCTGTCACCTGCAGCTGGTTTAACAAATTTCATGCCCCCCCACCTCAAACTATTTTCAACAGAGTGCTAAGACAAGGCCATCTGGAACTTCTAAAACAACAACTGCGCTCCCAGGACTGGTCACTACTGGTCTCCACTGCTGATATTAATGTAGCACTCCAACATTTTATCAAGGCATTCAATGCCACCTGCGACATACATGCTCCTCTCATAAAAATGAAGGTTCGTGGCACTGTACATGCGTGGAATACCCCTGAGCTAATAGATAACATGAAACAGAGGGACCATCTGTGGCACTGTGCCAGATCATCTGGCAAACTACAGGATCTGCAAGCCTATAAAGCTGCAAGAAATGCATGCACTCGGGCTATTCATCAAGCAAAAGTAAACACCATAGGGAACGTCTGACCAACGCTTGGGGTGACAGCAGAAAATTCTGGTCAAACATCAAAGATATAATTGGAAAAGACCCAAAGATGCCACCTACTATGCTAAACATGGACGGTACCCCCTTCCTTTTTTTTTTTCAATTCAACTTCTTTATTGGTTTTAAATTATAAACATAGTAGTATTCATAACAGGTATGATACATAGATGCAACCATCCACTTAGCGTATATTATGGAAAGCCGATGAAAAAGAGAAAGGAAACCCTCCCTCCATCCCATTCTCCCTCCCTTCCAACCCCCCGGAGTGTGCTAATACATATAGTACAATACTTGAAAGAAATATTTGGTACCTAGAAACATCTTGAGATGGACCTGGAAAAATTTAATGTTAATAACCTCAGTGCAGATATAAGGTGTACAATTTACCCTGTTTTTTATCAAATGATGCCAGATTATTACAGGAGCCAGCAATCAAGCGCTCTATCCTGAAGTAGGCTGAGAGGTCATTTAGCCATTCATTATAGCAGGTAGGTAATTGATCCAACCAGTATTTAAGCACTAGCTTCTTTACCACCATGGAAATTAGTGCCATGAGATATTTCCTTTCTTTAATCTGGATAGCGGTGTAAATCCCTAGGATACAGATCTCCACAGTGAAGAGTTCCCCCAGACCAAGTATTGGGTCCAATTTGGATTGAATCGACAGCCACAAGGGGGAAATTTTAGCACAGTCCCAGAATATATGCACTAAATTTCCTTCACCTTTACCACATCTGGAGTAATCAGAGTTGGGCAGGTGAACAATTTTGGCTAATTTTACTGGTGTGTAATATAGGTTATGTAGTATATGGTATTGGATAAGTCACAGTTTATCTTGGGAGATGCATGTATATAAATCTTGCCAGACTTTTGACCACTCAATGACTGGACCTGGAAGGAGAGAGGATCAGAGTTTGGAACCGGGTACAGGATCTGTGTGTCCATTGGAGAGGATATAGTTGTATAAGAGGGACAAGCAGTGTGGCTTGGAAGATAGATCATGGAAGCCTTCCAATATAGGTTGAAGCTTAAATTCTAGGGAAGCAGTACCAAATACTTGTGTTATTAGGTGTCTCAACTGGAAGATCTTAAAATTATGAGAAGCATTTAGGCCAAATTTATGTCAGATTTTGGAAAAGGAGAGAAGAGACGAGGAGGAGTAGAGATCTATTACTTCAACATTTTGTAGAGGAGGTAACCAAGTGTGTGTGAAGAGAGTGCCACCTACCTTAATGTTGGGGTTGAAGATGAGAGGTTGTGCGAAGTCTTGACTAGGGGAAAATTTGTAAGAGGAGCAAGATTGGGAAAAAGCTTTCAGGGCGGTCCCAATTACTGAGTGGCTGATTGGGTCTGACAACTTCTTCAGGGGAATATAGTAAATGGCAGGGGAAAGCAAGTGGTGTTGTTGTAAGATCTGGGTTTCTATTTGCAGCCAAATAGGAGAGGCTTCATCTATGGGATCCGTAAGCCATTGCCTGATCCTAGAGAAGTGGCTCACCCCAATAATGAAGAAGTAAATTAGGGAGGCGGAGACCCCCTGATGCTTTGGGGAGACTCAGTTTAATAAAGGATTTTCTGGGTTGTTTATGTAGACATATAAAGCCAGAGATGAGAGAGTGTACCTTCTGGAAGAAAGACAGTGGGAGCCACATGTTCAGCATATGTAATGGATAATAAAGTCTAGGCAGGACATTCATTTTAATTATGTTTATTTGTCCCCAAAGAGATAATGGAAGAGATTCTTATCTTTGAAGATCAAGTTGAAGGATTGTCCCTAGGTCATAGAGATTGAGTTTCTTGGTCCGAAGAGGATCCATGGTTAGGTGAATGCCCAGATACTTAAGTGAATGAGAAGTCCATTTTAGGTCAAAACCATTGAAGTCAACATTGTGAGTGAAATGATTTAGGGGAAAGATTTCTGATTTGTTCAGATTAAGTTTGTAATTGGATAGTAAGCTAAATTGGGATATTACCTCCACTACTTGTCTCAGGGATTTAGCAGGATTCTCTAAATGAAGGAGGATATCATCCGCATATGCAGAGAGGGTGAGGTTGTGATTGAGTATTGGAATTCCCTGTATTTGGGAAGACTGTTTGATATGACAAATCAAGGGTTCTAAATAAAGATTAAATAGGAAAGGTGAGAGGGGTCAACCCTGCCTTGTACCTGAGTAAAGGGGAAATTGAGAAGAAAATACCCCATTGCAATGGATCTTTGCCGAAGTGGAGGAATATAGGGCCTGAATCCACTGGATGAAGAGGGAAGGGAAGCCCATCTTACTTAAATGCAGTCAGAGGAAGTCCCAGTCCACTCTGTCAAAGGCCTTCTCGGCATCCAATGAGATTAGGGCCATCGGGGTTTGAGATAATCTTGCTGCATTTAAAATATGGGAAAGCTTTTGAAGGTGATCCATGGAGGATCTACCAAGGACAAATCCCACCTGTTCTGGACTTAGAAGATGAGACCATACTTTTCAAATGTGTAAAGCTAGGATTTTAGTTAAGATCTTGATATCACAATTTAAGAGGGAGATCGGACAATAACTCTCCGGGAGCAGGTGGGAGTACCCCCATCCTTGACCCGATCAATATTGCAAATACCTCTAATGATGCATTCACTGACCTAAGCAGTGCCCTTCCAGGAGATTTCTTTGATGTCACCTCTGAGGAGTCTGGGTAATATTCTGAGAATAGGGCCAATGAGCACTCCCCCATTCTACTTAAAGAAGGTCTTGATGGCCCAGGTAAGGAATCTACTGAACCAGGTGCTGGGAAAGTCTCGATATAGTGGGGATTCTCTAGACCTCAAGCTAATTGCACTCACACTTGAGGAAGTACTCCCACCCATTACTAAGATACTTAACTTCTCTCTTATCCTATAACAGTTCCCACAGTTATGGAAAACAGCCCTTGTTACACCAGTTCATAAGGCTGGTGACTGCACCCTACACTGCAACTATAGGCCAATATCAATCCTCCCACCCCTTTCCAAAGTACTTGAGTGAATTATCGCAAACCAACTTGTGGATTACCTCAATAAATACTCCCTCCCTTGTCAACAGCAACATGGCTTTAGGAAAGGACAAAACACCACCCCAGCACTTCTTGAATTTACCACCTTTGTTCAGCATTCAACTGACCAAGGTAATCTAGTAGGTGCAGCCTTTATAGATTTAATGAAGGCATTTGCCATGGTTAACCACCCACTCCTCCTCAGACAACTCACTGAAACCGGTCTACCCTGTCACGCTGCCCTGGTTCAAAAGCTATCTTTGTGACAGATCTCAGCGTATGAAGATATCCAATGTTGTCTCAGAGCAGAGGCCAGTACCATCCGGTGTGCCGCAGGGATCAATTCTAGGCCCACTCCTGTTCAGCATCTTCCTCAACAACCTTCCATCTGCATGCCACCTATGAACCCTGCTCTATGCAGATGATGCTGTCATCTTTGCAACCCACTTGGACCCAAACCTGCTCAAAACCAATCTACAATATGGTTTCATGGAAGCTGAGCACTGGTTTAGCAAACATAAGTTGGTACTGAACTACAAGAAGACAAAAGTTATGCTGTTTTCATCCACCTGCAGTAAACACAAAGTGCATCCACTTACCATCAGCACTAACCAAGGACCCCCCTCGAACAAATACAGCACTTCAGGTACCTCGGGGCTACCCTTGATAGTCACCTTACATATGCTGCACACATCGAGAATGTTGCTAGGGCCGTCAACACTAGAATTGGTCTAATCTATAGACACAGAAGGAGTCTAACCCCTGATGTTCTCAAACTATCAATTCAAAGTTCAGTGCTATCAATTATCGATTATGGACTAGTCATATATGGAGCAGCTTCCGCTACTGCACTCAAAAGGCTCACTGTTGCCTTGAACAAGGTCTGTAGACTTCTAACAGGTGCCTCCCATCTCACCCACACTTGTGAACTCCATGCTCAAGCTGAGTGGCTCCGCCTAACTGGGAGAATTAAGTACCAAACACACCTTTTTACAAAAAAGGTGCTACTAGGACTCATGCTGCTGGGAGTGGGATGCCTCCTTAACAAATTTCCCAAGACCCAACACACACGCACCTCTTCTAGCAAACTCCTTCTTGTCCTGAGGTGCCAGACTACTCAATGTCAATGCTCCTTTCTCTTTAGAGCACCTTCCTGGTTCAGTGGTCTGCACAGTGAACTGTCTAACCTACCTAAACTCGGCCAGTTCAAACATCAGCTCCGACAACAGCTCCTAATTGAAAACTCATGTGATTGCATCACCTAACTTCCAGGCCCCCAATCTTCTCATTCTCTCCTTTGCTGTACTCCCTCACATCCTGACTACCCCTCCTGCTAGCCCCCGCTCCCCCTTACCTACCCCAATTAGCATCTGCAACAAAACTCTTTGGCTGCTACATTCTTCCCCTTGAACTACTCATCTCCCTCCTTGTATAATTTCTTCTCTACATCTCTACTTTAACTCATTCATACCACAAGAGCTCTTTGAAACTTCCACCACTTGTGCCCTGTATACTTTTAGCACTGCATCCTGGACCTTTCTAAGCAAAATCAAGCCATAATCAGCATGCCACAAACAAATGTGAATATCTCTTGAACCTTAAGTGCTACATACAAAGTATGAGTGGCAAAGTTGCTCAGCACAACATTACCTTTCCCAATGGTGCTATGCAATCAACTGTAATCAATTTGTTTTTTTATTTTATATTAGCTGAAATACCAAACTGTTTTTTTTTTCAGATTTTTTTCAAGGTGCTAAGTTGAGGCTTGAGAGACAAATGTCAGCCATACACACTATACCTTAAACAAATGCAAATAACTCCCAAAGTATACATGATAGACACAAAGTATCAGCGGCAAAATTGTTCAGCACAAAATTATCTTTCTAATGGTGCTATGCAATCAGTTGTAATGCATTTAGTTTTTATTATATACTAGCTGAAACACCAAACAACTGTTTTTTTGTTTCAGATTTATACAAGGTGCTTAGGTGAGGCTTGAGAGACAACTGTCAGCCATGCACACCATACCTTAAACAAATGTGAATAACTCATAAAGTATACATGATAGACACAAACTATCAGCAGCAGAATTGGTCAGTACAAAATTATGTTTCTAATGGTGCTATGTAATCAGTTCTAAGCAATTCAGTTTGTTTTAATATTTAGGTGCAAACTGCTGACTTCCTCAGACATTTCCTGGCCTGAGTGAAAGTCAGCTGAGTATGTCTACAGGCGTTATTGGCCTGAGTGGCTATGCTTTCAGATGCCAACTACAGGCATATCTAGGCCTGAATGAGTTAATGACGCTGCTGTTTTTGAAATGTATTTTAGTGTTGTTAACATCTATGTTTTAAGTATTGTGTTTTAAGTATTTTTTATAACTCGTCCGTCACCCTATATCTGATTGTTACCCCTCCCTGATGATATGGAACCTTTGTAAATGAGCTGCCTGGCACTCAAAGGTAAAATGTAATCCTAGATTGAATAAATAAAAAATAAAATAAAATAAATGCCGTTTTCCTCTGCACAGGTCTTGTGGATCAACACAACTGCCTCTTAAATGCTGTTTTCTCTGCGCAGGTCTTGTCACCACATAGTTATTTTTTTTTAGATTCTAATTAATAATTTTAAGTGTTTATACTGCTCATAAGACACATTACAGTTAGCTGTAACTTAGTACCAGCATAAATCCTGGTACACAGGTGGAACCTACAACAATGATGTTGCATGTTATGTCCAACAGGATGTACAACTGTTTGTGCTCTTTTTCTGATAGTATTACTAATGTACTATATCTGTGCATCTGTAGTGTCCGAATTGGAAAATTTCAATAAAGCTTATAAGTACAAGAATTTGTTGACATCTGTCATGGTAGAGCTTTTACTCCAGGACATATTTGGACCAGCAGTACCACTTTATCAACTTATACACCCCCAAAGAATTGCAGATCAAGTGTCTTTATTTAGACTTATTGGCCCATATGTACACACAAACTTTCTTGGGGGCAGACTTCAGTTGTGGTTTCTCGTGTGAAGATGGGGCAGTCATGACTAACCTGTATAGTGATGTCAACTAGCCCTAATGATATGGAGAGCACTGCTGATCTCAGTGATGGCTACAAGTTCATTATTTCTCATAGTGGTAGGACATACATTAAGGGGTGTCCTTGCCACTAGGATGGATTTTTTTTTTATATTTATCTGATTTATTCACCTGCTGCGGTGACTACTGGCGGGGGCATCCAGCCGCCGACCCTGCCTGCCGGGAGACCATCAGGCTCACTCACATGATGGGGGATCTGGCGCAGCCATCGCCGATCTGCTGGAGGGTCTCCCCATAACCTATTCAGCCAGACGGGCTTTGGATCCCCCCAGTGCGATTCCACATGAGTCCTCCCAGCGAGGCAGGGTGTGGCCATCAGGCTGCACGGTCACATCCAGCTACTTTCCACCTTTTTCTCCCATTGGGAGTGCAGACATGCTGACATCCGTCGTGCTCCCCCCCAGTCACACCAGAGCAAGCGGTACCTCTGGGCATCCCCAGGGGTCGCTGCAGCATGGTGTGGTTTCCCCAGCCCACCCCAGGACTAGGAGAGCTGTCTCCTGACACTCAATCCTAGTCCTCCCCTGCCAACCCCCGATGACCCAGGCTTGTTTCCGAACCTGGGTCACCGGTGTAGTGCGAGGTGTGGCGTCCAGCGCCTCAACACTCAGTGCCACCAGGCTGGATGACTAGGACAGATTTTATATTTGTGTCACAGAGTATGCTGATACATGTGCATTCGCTACTGAAGTTGAAACATCAGATCGTGTAACAGCCAGTTGTTCTTCTTCCCACTGGACACAGGCTCAGCATGGGAAATCTCAGTCTTTTTGGTACCCAAATAACTCTTTTTTAGGAGAAGAGTCTATCATGAGTAAGTGGAGTAACCTTTATAAAGTATGGACCTCCATACACTGTACCTATGACTTGATGACTGATTGGTGGGAGGAGTCAACAACACTCTTAAAGGTCTTATTTTCAAAACAAGGAAACAATGGTCCAAGAGAAATATTTCAAATATCTCTCTTTGAGACAACAGTTGCATAATTTCCAGAATGTATAAGGAGAAAAGCAATCTAACATATCAAATTGAGAATTTTAAAGCTAAGATAGGGAAGAGAGGTGGGGGCTGCATAATCTATATAAAAGATCACCTGCAGGGGGTTGCTCTCCCACATTTAAATACGGGAAAAAACACTCAGATACTCTCTGTGCGCTTAACCCTTGGTTCCCCGGGCAAGGGCCTCACTCTAATCGCAGCCTACTTACCCCCTAAGAAAGTAACTGAGGGTTTTAGGGTATTACATGAGCATCTGGCAGAATTCCACCTAGCCACAGGTCATAGTGCTGGGGACTTCAACATCAATTGGCTGTTTCAGGACTCCGCCACATACAAGGATGCAGTCTCCTCTATCAACTTCCTCCAGCTTGTGGAACTACCTACCCATACAAACTACAGGACAGGTACCAGTACCTTGTTGGACTGGGTACTAACTAACCACCCTGAATGCATCTCTGGGCTAAAAGTGCTCCCAGACTCCCTAAGTGACCATTCACCCAACATTCTTGCCTGGTCCAATAAGGCCAAAAAAAAGTGCCCAAAGTTGATAACATCCTTCTTATTAAAAAAGGGCATGTTAGGACTCTTCAAGCAGTACCTCCTGCAACTGAACTGGGCACCTATCCTAAAAGCTACAGATGTTAACAGAGCACTGAGCAAATTCATAGATATTTTCAATTCTGCCTGTGATATATTTGCCCCCTTAACTAAAAGGAAAATTAGTGGCTCGCACAAAGCATGGTTAACTCCTCCCCTCCTTCCCCAGATGTGCTCCAGGGACAATCTATGGCATAAATACAAACATACTCTCTCTGGCCAGGACCTGCAAAACTACAAGGCTGCGTGGAATAAATGCACCATGACAATCTGCCTAGCTAAAGCTAACTACCACAGATGCGAACTTAACTGCTCCTGGGGTGACAGCCGCCATTTCTGGGATAACATTAATGCTATCGTTGGGAAAAGTGACACCATGGCACCCACACTGCTGAGCCACAATGGATCTCTCATACACTACCCCAGATCCATCGCAGACATTTTTAACAAAGCCTTCACTGACCTCAGTACAGTGCTCCCCCCTAGTTTCCAAGACCAAGTCAGATCTACCCAGCCCCTCCCCCATAGTCCCCCATAACTCACCAAGCCCCCCCTTTCTACCTCAGAGTCCTATCTAAAATTGAAGTAAAAATTAGCTCATCAAAGGGCTTGGGAAATCGAGGCACAGCTCCGATGGTCTAGACCTAAAATTTGTCTCACTTACCCTTGATGAACTGCTAACCCCACTAACCTCTATTGAAAAAACTTTCCCTCTCCACAGGTACCTTCCCAAGCCTCTGGAAAGCTGCCATAGTAACCCCTGTCCACAAAGCTGGTAGTAAGTTGGAACACGCCAACTATCGCCCAATTTCTATCTTTCCACCTATCTCAAAAGCCCTTGAGTGAATAGTCTACAACCAGCTGACAGCACACCTCGATAAATACCAACTACAATGCCAGCAGCAGCACGGTTTCCATCAATGCCACAGTACAACCACTGCACTTCTCGAGTTCACTGGCTACATTCATAGTGCCTTCGACCAGGGGCACTTGGTGGGAGCAACCTTTTATCAACCTCACCAAGGCCTTTGATACAGTCAACCATGACCTCCTCCTGGCACAACTGGAGGTTATAGGACCCACCTCTGACTCCCTTTGCTGGTTCTGGTGCTACCTCTCACGGCATGTTCAGCAGGTAAAAATAAGCAATGTACTCTCTGACCCCCTTTGAGTGTCCCTTGGAGTCCCTCAAAGCTCCATCCTTGGCCCTCTCCTCTTTAGCCTCTTTTTAAATAACCTACCACTAGCCTGCTGACAAAAAATCCTTCTCTACGCTGACGATGCTGTGATCTACTCCAGTCATTCTGACCCTACCGTTCTGGAACAGCATCTCCAACAGGACTTCAACAACATTGAAGCCTGGTTTAACAAAGCTAAACTCCTAGTCAACCACAAAAAGACGAAGACCATGCTCTCTGCCTCTGCGCATAGCCGCCATAAGGCCACAACCCTCAACATACAGAATCTACATAAGATCACCATTGAAACGGTCACCAATTTCAAATACCTGGGCCTCACCCTTGACAGCTCCCTCTCATATGCTGCACACATTGACCAGTTGGCCACTGCAGCTAACAGGAAGCTTGGCCTGCTATATAAGCACCATAGCTGCCTCACTCCCAAAGCCCTCCAGCTGTCCATAACCAGCTCGGTCCTCCCAACCATTGATTATGGCCTAGCTATCTACTGTGCAGCCTCAGACAGCACACAGAGGTGACTTGCCTCCATGCTCAATAAAGCCTGCAGACTCGCACTGGGAGCCCCTCGCCTGACTCATACTTGCCACCTCTACCAGGAAACTGGTTAGCTAAATCTGTTTGATAGGGTCCACTATCAAAGCTGCCTTCTTGTGAAAAAAGCAACCCTGGGCCTACTGCCCCCTGGGCCCAGCTCCCTCATACACCAGGTCACTCCAACTAGGACCACAAGGGCAGCCAATAAGATCTCAATCAAGATCCCCTATCATCGCACTACCCAAGGTCAGCATTCCTTCGAATATGGGGCCCCGCTATGGCTCTCCTCTCTTCCAACGGAACTAGACACAATTAGCAAAACTGACGTGTTCAAATCTGCACTTAGGTCCCACCTTTCCTCACATGGGAAATGCACCTGTCCTACCTGACCAACCCTCCTGTTTAAAAATCCTGACTACCCCACCTATTCACACTTCTTGAGCATCTAGCTTGCTACCTCCCTCTCCCTCCCTCCCTCCTCCTCCCATCCCCTGGCCCACAGACTCCTGCCCATCATGGATCTTACCTCCTGTCCTCTGGACTCTATTCCGCTCCACACTCGCAACCCCATCCTCCCCCTACCCCAACCACTCTCTCAGACATGGTGACCCCCTAATCTGGGGTTACTGCATAGACTTTCCTCTTCACCCCCCACTCCTTTAAATCCTTTCCACCCTCCTCCTCCCCCCACTTTCCCTGGCAACTACTCCTGCAGTTCTATCTTTGACTGTCTACTAAGGCTCTACCCCAATCCAAGATCTTTACTGTCTTTTTGCCGTTGTTAAATGTATAATTCTTTGCATCACTGTGATAACTATTGTATGTAAGCCTTATTTTCCTGACGTGGAACCTTTGTAAATGAGTTTGTAACTCAAAGGTTGTAATCCGAGAACACAATAAATAAATAAATAAATAAATAAGATGTGTCCTTTCCAATATGACAGAACTAATTCCTTAAAACAAGAAGCCCAGTTTGGAACATAGGGGAAAACAGCAACTTAAGATATTTAAAAGTAGTGCAGAGTTTCTAAATGGCTGCCTTCTTGCATACAGTCACCTGGAAGCTCAGTTCTGCATACCACTCCAAAAGATACCATGAATACAGTACATAACCATATGAGTAGATCATTTTCAACCCCCTCCTTTGAGTGGGGGGAGTCTTTCTTTTGGGATATACCTATCTCACCAATTGCTCCTAGTATGGCAATGGTACCAGTTATACTAGAGGAAGTCAGGAAGTAGTCTGAGTAAAAACACAGTCCCAGGTTCTGATGGCCTTGCATCTGAATTTTGTATGACCTTCTTGTACAGTATGCAGCCTGCTTTGGTCTCATTGTATAGGGAAGTTTTATCTGCTGGCATGTTGCCTCATTCCATGACCACTGCAATATTGATATTATTACATAAGCAAGGAAATAAGTCAAATCTAAATAATTGAAGACCATTGTCTTTGTTGAATACTGAGTAGAAACTTCTAGCTTGAATATTTGCCACCAGCTTAGCTAGAGTAGCTACAGTGATCCCTATTGGACCTCTTTATACAGGAGAAATGTAATGCTATTCATAACCTGCTTTCTCCTTCCCTTTACATTGCAACCTTTTATGGCTGTCTTTGTGATGCCTGTTTTTGTGTATCATCGCTTGCATAGCACTTGTAATTTTTGCTTCCATTTGGTTGCAGCCCTTCATGTATTTTTATCTCGCCTAAGTTGACATGCCACATTGTATCTTTCTTTATATTCCTCCATTGCTCTGTATCTATTGTTGTTCCACCTAGGACCTTATTTGGATGTATTGTGCACTTTATTCACATTGTAACCAGTGTATGTACTGAACATATTTTGTACACATCCAGGACCACCTTAAAAATGAGCTTGCTCAATGGTGCTGTTCCAGGTGAAAATAAAAATGAAATGAAAAATCCAGACTGGAATATTATTTACTATGTCCACTCTGCACAGGGTCAAGCTTTTTTCCCCCTTGCTTTATGGCCCATGCAAAACAATGGAAAATGGCTCAGATGATCTTACTTCGAGATAGAGCTCTTGTAGCAGGCTATAACAATTAGGACTATGCCACAGGCACTAGGACCACACGGAAAACTTCTGCCAGCAATACCAGCGGGAGACTGCCCCTGACGCCGGCCCCACCCCGAGGTCAGTCAGGGTACAAAAGGGGGAGGACCCAGCTCCACCTCGGTTCTTTCCCGCCATGTACCACGCACGTGAAGCTAGCTGCTGCCTGTGATTCACCAGCGAGAAAAGAAAACTTCAAGCAAGTTGCACCACATCGCTTGGGTCAACCGGTGTCCAAGCAAACTATCTCCAAATGGATAGTCCGTTGTGTCTCGTTTTGCTATGAGCATCACAATAAACCCCTGCTGAGTCCGGTTAGGGGTCACTCCACCAGGGGAGTGTCAGCTTCTTTTGCCTCAATGCGGAATGTCACCATTCAGGACATCTGTGCGGCCGGGACCTGGAATTTGGTGCATACCTTTGTCAAGCATTACAGCTTGGATATCGTCTCCAGATGCCCTGCTGGCTTCGGCCTAGCGGTTTTGAAAAGACTCTTGTCCTGAAGGCCTCTGGAGTCAGCATATTCCTCCTCCCGGGGTCAGCTACCTCTTTGCTAGGGAACTGCTTGGGATTCAGTCCTAATTGTTATAGCCTGCTGCAAGAGCTGTATCTCGGAAGTAAGATAGTACAGTTACGTAAGAACTTACCGTAACAGTAGATCTTCAAGAGGAGCTCTTGCAGCAGGCACTGTTTCCCTCCCGCCTTCCCCCTCGGAGTGTGCAGGTCTATTTTCTTTCCTTATCGATGGTAGGCTTCGCCTCCTTCTCTTGTCAGGCCTTCTGCTGGGTACTGGTGGGAGAACTGAGGTGGAGCTGGGTCTTCCCCCTTTTGTACCCTGATCGACGTTGGGGCGGGGCCGGCGTCGGGGTGGTCCCCCGCTGGTATTGCTGGCAGAAGTTTTCAGTGTGGTCCTAGTGCCTGCGGCATAGTCTTAATTGTTATAGCCTGCTGCAAGAGCTCCTCTCGAAGATCTACTGTTACGGTAAGTTCTTACGTAACCGTACTTTCCTTCACAACCTACTGCATATAAAGGACGTTATAATTTGTAAATGAACATGGCATGAGGCAACCTCAGGATGATACAAAAAATATATTTTCTTATTCCTGTACAACATAAACTAATAAAGCTAATAAAATGACTGCATAGATATATCAAGTCTTGTAAACAAAGTAATAAAACTTTCAAGAAAAACAAACAAAAGTAACCAGACACAGTACGTAGTCTTAGTAAACTTTTGAAAATGGTGGCATCATTTTTGCATACCCATATTTTATATATGTTAGAAAATGTTCCTTATGCAACCACCCCTTTCCTAAAGTACACTAAAAATGTAAAAATATTAGAGTGATACTTAAACACTTGGAGTTGGTACATAATGTACTGTAAGTTTTTCTTCAAGAAAAACTAAAGGAGAATCTACTTCTCTGCTGTTGATGTTACTCTGGTGATGCTGGTTCTTGCCAGAAATACAACATCTCTTCCTCACACTGACACAGCAAATCTCTGGTAGACACTCAGGGACAGGCTTGAGTTCTTGTTAGGAGGGACTTTTCAGCTGGGATATAGCCACTTCAGATGTGGATCATGATAGCCTGGTTTGAAGGGATTCTAACCAAAATTTCAGACTGTCCAGAATTTATATGCTGGTCACATTTCCATTATTATGACATCACAGATTCTGGTTTATCAACTCTGATTGGACATTTCAAATAAGAAGCAAGGAGGGTAAATTCCTATGCTTGGTAACACCCCCCTGTAATACTGTATAATGATCAATTGGAAAGACACATACGATCAAAGTTATTTTCCACTCTGATATCTGGTGGCTACCAGATACATGTGTTAATATTCAGGTCTTTGGATTCAACAAGTCATTTTGCAGATTTTGACATGATCCCCATCTTTCCATAACCTATAGATCACAAGATAAACCATAAACCGTGTTTCCAAGCAAATATCTTTATAAAATATATGTCTTCTTAATCCTCTTTTGCTGTTCTTTAAACTGAGACCCTATTTTGTTTCAAACAAACCATTAGAAATACATTATTAGTCACACAATCTCTTCTGATTAGAAACTTTCTTTGTCTGCAGCTCTTGTAGCATGGTAAGTCATAAATTTCAAAGATGTCTCAAATACTTTTAAACAGTTAGAGCAGAATATTTAAGCAACATAACTCATGTCTGCAACCACATAGATACATGAAAGTCATACAGTTGAATGGCTCCTGACATGAGCATTAAAAATAAATTAAACATGATTATTCACATTTTAAACTGATAGCACAGGGCAATTTTGTAAATAATTCCTTTTGTATGAAGACTTTGCTTATAGGCATTGGCTTTTCATCAGATAAAAATATATGCTAGCAGATGGTGCTATTTTTATATCTGCAGCAGTTTTAGTTTTTTTTAATAAGCTAAAATGCATGTCCAGCATTAGAGAACATTATTTTTTTATTTTTAGTGTTTTAGATCCAAGCATTGGTCCTCAGCTTCAACCAGATATCTGCTTATCAGTTCTCCGGCAGTTTGGAATGCATGTCACTATGGAAACAGTTTCATCAACCTGGCTAAAGTCAGACCCTTGACCTCTGTAACAGTCTGTATTTAGTCCAGTAGACCCCTTTCTGCTGGAAAGACAGCAACTTAAAAAAACAACAATACTCAGCTTAGTTTCCATTTATTGACTGTGTGAGACCATTCTGGTGAATAAAACTATTTGGAGTTTTAAATAAGTCACCAATGTCCCAGTATCACATGACACCCAGATAATCATACTTTATAACCTCTATAACTAAATATTACAAAATATTTTTATAATTAACAATTTACTATGACACCTTCCCACTTTTGAATTAAAAAATGTCTTCTAAAATGATAATTTTTCCTAATTCAAAACTGCAATCCTATTATAAGGGTATACAGTTTAAATATCACATAAGATAATGTATTTGAGTAGAGAAAATCATAGATTACATAACATAATAGAAAAGTTACATCATCATACATGTAAACTTATGACATCATTAGAGATCTACAGTTTTACATAGGAAAACCTAAGCTGATATATAATGAAATTCTTTGCAAAAAAATGCTTTAATGCATCAGTAAAGGTTCACATTAAAGTGACAAAAGCAGGGAAATGTAGAATTAGGGTTTCCAACAGTTACTCCCCCCCAGCAGGAAAAGAAAAAAAGATTGTGTTTTTCACTGTCCTGTTACCGAATTAGGAAGTGGGTTTTCCTCGGGGGTTCTCAATCTAATGCTCACCCCATTGTGAGATAGTCTTCAAACATACAGCACTGTGTCTCCCCACATTTTGCCAACAACCTGTAGACTCTGCCTGAAGAAAACATATCACATATCACATTATTTGATCATGGAATGGGGTGAGCATTAGGATTGAGATTCCCAAGGCACACCCCACCCTGATTTACCAGCAATCAGGACAGTGAAAACCAAAATGTTTTTTCCTTTTCCTGTTTGGGGGGTGATGAGTTAGGGTTAGAAACCCTATTGACACATTTCTCTACTTTTGTCACTTTAGTGTGATCCCTAACTGGTGCATTAATGCAGGTTTTTTGCAAAGAATGTCCTTACTTTTTGAGACAGTAGAATTCTAGCCTCATTCATCCATCTGACTATGGAAGTGCAGGGTCCTCTGAGCATTGCACTTCCATCCCTCCATAGATACACACATCCATCTGGCTGTGGAAGCACAGGACCAGAAAAGCAATTTATGTGCTTGGTTGTAACTGTTTTTTTGTGGGGCTCACTTCAAAGGAAAAAATATATTAAGTGCCCCTCTTAACTGCCAGCAGTTGATTCTATATAGGCAAAAATGTGTTTTTGGGGGGGTTACCTATATGTCAGTAAATTTGTGTTGATTTGTTCTGAAATTTACCATGGTTGTGGTGGAGGACGAGATACACATTTGGTATGTTTTAATGATCAGACTTTCATTTTGGATTTGGCACCATTGTGAAGATTGGAGGTAAATTTTGGGTGCAATGTGTACCCCATGAATGTTTGTGGAGGGATTAAGTGTTAGAGTTGTAGTACTCATTGACACTTTTTTGATATATACAGTGTCCCTTAACTCCAATTATTGATGAATCTATGGCTTGTTAAAGTTGCAATGCCATCCTAAGAGAATTTTCATTTATTTATTTTTTATGTTTTCTGTATATGTATTTTCAGTTTTATTTTGTAGTGACTTCATTTTGTAGTACTCATTGGCACCTTTATTTTAATACATTGATTGTCCTTTAACTCCTAAGAGTGATAGAGTTACAGCTTGTTAAAGTTGCAGTGTTATCCTATGGGAAAGTCATTTTTTATGTTTTTATATGCCCTTCTGAACCTTTTTGGGGGTATCATGTGTTACTGTTCTACTACTCATTGAGACCTTTTTTGATATGAACATCATCCTATAACTCCAAATATTGAAGGAGTTATAGTTTGTTATGGTATCAGTATTATCCTATGGAAATTTTCATTTTTTTAATTTGTCTTTTCTATATGTATATTTTCAGTTGGTATTCCTTAGGGACTTGGGGCCAGATATTCAAAACTTTGCCCCGGGGCAAAATTAACACTGCCCGGCGGGCAAACTTAGCCCGGAGCACAAAGCAAGCTATATTCAAAAGGAAATAGTCCGGTGCTAATCCTGCTGAATATAGCAGTCTAAGGAAGTTGGGCAAACTGGTCTAGGAGTGCAGGCCAAAAATAGCCCGGGAATAAGACAGCACTGAATATAGCAACAGGGAAGTGCAAACTGCAAGTGCAGCTCATTAGACGCTGTAGCAAGCCAGTGCTGCAGGTGTAGAACATTGTGAGTGCAGAGATGTCTCACATCTACTGCAAACACACCTCTCAACCCCCTGCCTCATAAATCAGGGACAAGGCATAAAAAATCAGGGACACATCTGAAAAATTTGTGATATCCCCTCAGGAAGCTGGCAGAATAAGTGGTTTAGTGTAAAATGCATTTTCTAAGGAAGAACATGTCTGTAACATTAATGTTTGACGTTAGTTTATGCTTACAACCCCCACTGTTTGGTCATGGAAACACAATTTTTAGGAGGGACAGAGTAAAATTGTGAGGTAAAATCAGGGATGTCCCTGAAAATCAGGGACAGTTGAGAGGTATGACTGCAAACAATAATGTGAGCCACACACTGCAGAACTGTGCTATGCTGAAGTAAGGTTAGCCCGGTGCAAACTGGTTAGCCTGGGGCAAACTGGAGCTATATTCAAAGCTCCCATGCAAATGAGCCTACTTAGGTACTCCGTGGGCAAACAGGTATATTTGCATCTCATTAGGTGCTGCCCGGTGCTACTGCATGGAGCACAAAGCTCTCCCTTTTGGTCGGAATGGAAGTACAGGCTGGATGCTGCAGGCCAAGGCATGCCCACAGCATCCCCTATTGGTCAGAATGGATATACAAGCTGGCAGCAGCAGGAACTGTGTGCTGGCAGGTACCAGCAGTGCATACAACATAGCTATGTAGCACTGCAAGCAGTACATAATGAGATATATAGATCCGTAGCGATCTATAACTATAGATTAATACAGAGACACATGCATAGACATATATATATATATATATAACTATATACACGCACACTACCAGTGGCCACATGCCCTGGATGATGCCCCCTCCACACCAACAGAGGCAGCCCACAGCAGGTATGGTTCAGGAGCACATGTATGCATGGGGCAGGCATAAGGCAAACCTGCTGGGGATGGGGGTGGGTTGTCAGCTGTAGGGTCACTGGGCTGTGCAGTACAGCCATCCAACATATAAGGACCTGGGCAGACAGGCTGGGCCAGGCAGCTCTTCACAGCCGTCTGGTTCCTGTTTCCACCTGTGTTGTTACCACTCCCTGATAATTGTAGTGCCCCCCAAGCACCGCTCCCGACCCATCGTAAAATACAAAAGTAATTTTTGATTGCCAGGTCATTTGTGCCTAGGTGGACTAAGATGTGTGGTTGTATCCCTGTGTTCTGTATGATTTTCTCAATGCGTTAATGTTTCTGTGTGCTGATGATCTTGGAAGGCACCTGACCACAACTTTTGTATTTTTGCTTTGTTGTAGGTGAGACCCTATTCCCCGAATCATAGAGTCCCCTATGACTAGTACGTGATTTGCAGTTATGTCCTGTGCTTTCATGTAGCTTGTTTTTTGCTCACATGAGCCTTGTGGTAGGTCTGGGCTCCCTGTGACCTCTGCCTCGATGAATGGCATGGGTGACAGTGGCTCAAATCTGTTTGACGTTTTTATTGGATCATTTGTCTTATGGTATAATCATGCAACTCAACGTTTTTTTGACTATCTGCCAGCCCCAGGTTTAGTTGCCCTCTATGGTAGAGGTATCCATGGTTGGGGTGTGTGCTTAGGGGCTGCTGGAGTATAGTGCTGTGTGGTCTCCTGAATCTTTGCTCTAAGAAAGGCAATTTCAGCCCAAGTGGTGTGGAGCTGGTTTCTTAGATGTCTCAGAGCATAACATGTGGGGCAGTGTCCTATATTTTGTGCAATTGTTTGGTTGAATAGAGTCTCACATTATCTGCAGTGGACATAGTCCATTATGAGTTTATTGAGAAATGGATGGAAGAAGGGGTGATGGTCACTATTTGTGAGACAGTAGCGAATGAAGAAGAGCTGCAGATTTTTTATTTAAGAGGGAGGATGGATAGCAGCGGATGAAAGAAAGGGAAGATTAGAGAGAGAAGGAGGCTGTTATGTTTTGCTTTTGTTTTTGGTTTTTGTTTTTGCCCCTGATGTGCCTATGTGTGGGCAGGAAGTATGGGGTTGTGGATGAAATATGCAGGAAAGTCTTAGCTAGTGGAGATATAAACATAAATGTGAGGCTCAGGACAAAACAGAAATACAGGTATTATATGTATGTCTCGTCTTTGTATTTAGGAGAGGCAGGATGGGGGCAGGGCCATGTAGACCCTATAAAGGAGGATGACCTGGAGGTAGCATGGGTGGGCAGAACCTTTGTTTCTGCTACCTGTAAAAACAATCAATGATGTTCTGCCTTTTTGACGTACCAAGACCTTGTTACATCAACTACGCATAAAACCAAATTACACACAGAATTGATAGGATGGAAAGGAAACTTGTTTTTATGTTAAGGGAGCATGGAGTAAGTGTTCCAACAGCTACTTATGCTGAGAGAGCAGCCACTGGCAGGGTCTGAACACAGCGAGCAAGGAGAGAAGCTGCATCAGCAGAGAAAGGAGCCCAGACTGTGCACTCCAAGGGGGATTCAGGTAGAACCACTGTCAAGGAATCCCTGCTTCTGCACCTGTTGGAGTCTGCCTTCCCTTTGTGATTGGTCTCTCTCCCAGTCTGTGAAGATCAGTGAAGCTCAGCAGACAGTAAGGCTAGAGGCTGGACCACACTTGGCATATGCCTCCTAGGGTTGCCCTTTGTGTCTGAGCTGTTGTTTCTGGCTGAGAGCTTTCAATTAGCTGACCACTATTTCGGTGGTGGGTACACCAGTTGGTGAAGGCCAGTGAAGCTCAGCAGACAGCAAGGCTAAGGGCTGAACTGCTCTTGATGTATGCCTCCTAGGGGTGCCTTTTGTGTCTGAGCTGTTGCTTCTGGCTGAGAGCTTTCTATTAGCAGACCACTATTTCAGTAGTGGGTATAGCAGCAGCAATGGTTTAAATGCCTTAGTAAAGTGAATAGTGTGATTGCATACTCATTGTTATGTGGTGAGCAGCCAGGTATGCAGTGACATCACTGTAGAATGTTCTTTTGCACATTCTGCAGTAGAGCATCATGGAACCAAATAGGTAATACAAAGCACCCTTATAATATGAGCAGCAAAAATTTACAATTTTAAAAACATGGAAACAAATTAAAAATATGGTGACAGCTTTAACGGTATCAAATAGGACCCCTCTGACAATGAATGTAAAAGAAAAGTAAACTTCATGTCCCCTTTAAACCACCCACAATTATTGTTCCCTTAGAGCAGCAGTGCATGATAATGCTGAAAACTTTAACCTCTACTTTTTTATTTTATTTTAGATTGCCCCTTATTTTCCTGTCTTGTTTAATACCCTTTGGCTCCATTCTGAGTCTGCTTTACCACTTACTGTCGAAATAATAAAAGGAGTGAACCTTTTAGTATGACTTGGATCACAATTTCATCAGTATTCTGTGTTGTTTTGGAGTACCAATTGTTTAAGATTACTTTTCTTGGGGCTATAATGAACTAGCATGTAGCAGACACTGTTTCCTGAACTTATGGGACAACAGGTATACAAAAACAACTGAGAACACAGATAAAAACTCAAACCATATTAAAAGGAATACTCCTTTTATCAATTCAGATGTGAAAAATAGTGCTAAAGCTGGCTCAAAATGGGGAAAGAAGGGTTATCATACAAGTCAGGAGTTAAGAGGCAATTTAAAATAGAATAAAAAGTATAGGTCAAAATTTTCACCACTGTCATGCACTGCTGATTTAATCAATTCCTTTCCTTTCCTTTCCTTTCCTTTCCTTTCCTTTCCTTTCCTTTCCTTTCCTTTCCTTTCCTTCTCATGATACCTGTCCCTGTATTTCCCTTCAATAACCCTGTCTGTTTTATTGTATAGCTATGTGCTTTTGTTTAGTCACTGTTTCTGTGTATATTGTGTGGTGGGTTGGTTATGCTATATTATTTCCTGGTTCGTATAATTCTGTGGTCTCAGTGCACTACAGGGGGCTTCCGCAGGTGGAGTCACAGCCTCAAGTCAATCCCCTATAAGGAACAACTTGAGATTCAGGGCTACCTGCCTGAAGGTTAAAAGGTAAAGCGAGCCAGTCTTCAGTAGACTTAATCATGAGACTAGTTGGTGAGGGTTACATTACAAAGTGTAATATAAAAAAATGACTATTGGACTGCAACTTTTATACCCCCCAAAACGGCTTTGATATTGCAACATTTAAGCAATGGTAAAAAGTAATGCAAAATGATACTGCTATATGGCATGCATGAATGCCTTTATTCTGCAGATTATTGTATAACTTAAAACATACCACTGCTTTTTTTTTTTTTTTATTTGTCTGGAACCAGATGCAGACAAAGTTAATTAAGGCACATGCAAAACTATCAGTGCCACAGCACATCATTTACTTGTGCTCTTAATTGCACATAAAAACTTGTTTCAGCAAAGCTGCTCTAAGCTTCTCTTTACCCACATTGTGGAACAGTTTACAAAGGAACTTGAAGCTGAGCTGCCTTGTTAGCCTGAATATCTTCAAGGTGCTCTATAATCACTACATGAAAGCACCTTACATAGAAACATAGACTTTGACGGCAGATAAGGACTGCTTGGCCCATCTAGTCTGCCCATTTCCCTACCTACAGGATAGACCGCAGATCCTAGTTAACCAACAGCCTATTTCTTCCTACCCCCCCACAAGAATTGCCTTATGTCTGTCCCATGCATTCTTGAATTCTCCCACAGTTTTAGACCCCATAACCTCCTCAGGAAGGCTGTTCCATGCATCCACTACCCTCTGTGAAATAATACTCTCACATTGCCCCTGAACCGCCTCCCTTCTGTCTTAAATTGTGTCCCCTTGTTCTTGCATCGCCTTTTCTGAAAGATGCTACCCTCTTGGACTTTGTTGATTCCACTGAGGTACTTAAAGTTTCTATCATGTCCCCCTCTCCTTCTTTCCTCAAGGATATACATATTAAGCTCCTTTAGTCTCTCCTCATACGGCTTCTCTTGCAGACCCTGCACCATTTTAGTTGCCTTCCTCTGGACTGCCTCTATCCTGTCTATGTCCTTGCAGAGATGGGGTCTCCAGAACTGGATGCAGTACTCCAGATGGGGTCTCACCAACTGTCTGTACAGAGGGATAACAACTTCCTGTTTTCTGCTGCGAAATGCTTGCAAATGTTTTCCTCACCACTAGCCCACTAATTCCGCAACTCCCCCTTTCCATCCTGACGCTCGCCGTGTTTCTACCCCTGGCTCTCACTCTTTCCCTATTAACTCTTCTTGCTGCACCCACCCTTCCCTGTCCACTCAAGCCTGGCTAAAGTCCCACCCCATCCATAGTAGTGTCCCAATTATCTACCCCTCCTCCGTCATTATCACAATAGCAAGTACATGACAGCCATCATCACTTTCTGTGGTTTTAGCTCAATTTTCCCCAGTCGTCGGTAATATATCCCTCCTCTTCTTTACCCTTCTAACCTGCCACCCCATACATGGCCTCTTTCCCGTATAGGTGTAGTTGCTGGTTGCCTCACTCAAAAGATCTCTGCTTATAACCCCTGTATGCCTATGGTTGATTGTACATCTGCTGACTTCTTCAATTGTAAAATAATGCTGTTTTTTTTTTTTTATTTATTTCAACCTTGTACTGTACTGTATACACTGTGTCGTGGTTTGTGAGTGTACTCATGGACACGGACACAGAGATGTAAGGTGTTGGAAAGGCAATTGCCAGACCAGAAATTTATTGCAGACAAAAAAAAGAACTTAAAAAGCCGACAAAATCAACTGCATTTCGGCAAATAAAATACAAAATGAACAAAAACAACATCAAATAGTATTCAACTCCTGCTTTCTTGAGGTACAGGCAGCAAAAGTCACCTCACCAGCACATAGGGTTGGCTACAGGTCTGGAAAGGAGCAGACCTAAACAGAGGGGTCAGTAACCGGCTGATCCCAAGATGAATCTGAGGTCTCCTGAAAGGACACCTCATTTATAGTAAAGCATAAACATGTGACTATTGCTGTCTCCTCCCTCTAACCAACTATTACAGCAAAAAGCCCACAGTCATTTTATTATTTTGATACCAAGAGCTCAACTGAATGAATTACCTTTGTACATGTTGCTAATGTTAAAGTTCATAAAACAAAAACAATATAACAGAAAAACAGCTTTGCTGCAGGAACAGGTGGCTCCTCCCCTTCCCCCTACTATACCTAAGTGAAGGAAAGGGCCGGCTGCCTCCTAAGGAGACAGCAGAAACAACAGCCTCAGTGTGAGCACCTCACCCAGTCCCTGTGTTTTCAGGTAGGAGTGAACTTCAGGTTCTAATAGTGTGAAAGGCTGTTTGTTTACAATGAGAGCAACCCTAAAATAAAAAGAACTAAACTATCTTATGCTAACTTAACCAAAACCACAGACAGCATGAGCTTTGGGGATAATACTGCAGACTGCCACACACAGTGTCTCAGAGTGTATAATATTTAGCAGTCTCACAGTAGAGCACACAGCTTCTGAATTCTAACTGCCCAGTAAAGTGCTTCGTGCTGTAAACTTCATGTTCTAAACTCTAAAAAGTGTGCTTTATTTAATAGTCTGGGAGCAGGGCTTTCTTAAACAAACACAAAACATATTAAGACCAGCAGCTACACCCACGGTCTCATGCGCAGGTTCGAGTAGCTACTGCCCAAGTTTCTGTGCTTACTATGATTTTGAAACACATTATACCTCAGTGAATGAGACAATGGAAGGCTGGTATTTGTTCCTATGCAGAGCAGAAAGAAAAAATAAAAGCACTAGACTGCTAGAAAAGAATACAGTAAGAAGCACCATTTTGGGCTCAGGTGGTCAACCTGAAAATGGGCACTACAGAAAAGAAAAGCAGAAAAAAGACAGATATGCTGCTGCAGTAGACTTTTTGAAAACAGTGAGCATGCTTGGCCCATCGAGTTGCAGCGGTTGGTTCCTTGTCTGACGTCGGGACCTGGGTTGAGGAATGGACCTGGGTCGCTGGAGGGCCGACCGGGGAGATGGATGGAGCATCCTATGGACTGCTCTCCATCTCCGGGGGAGAGTGGGGTAGTGGCGGAGCATCAGTGACCCAGCGGGCTGAGGAGATCATGTAGCTCCCGGCTTCTCAGGACGCGAGGGAGGCGGGGCAGGCGAGGCGTCATTGCACGACCCCGTCTCCCCAGAAAAGCTGGAAAAAGATGGAAGCTGCCTGCTGCCCTCAGTGAAGCCCGCCATGGCTTCAAATTAGCTCCTCAGGCCAGTCCTCCGACCTATCCCAATGGCTGCGGCATGCAAGGGGGAGTTCAGCTCCGCCGTGGGGGTACGCCACGGGGCTTGAGGGCTCACAGCCAAATTTGAGGAGTGGAAGCTTGTGGCCCGTGACCGGGCAGATGATACCGGGTGGCAGGCAGCTTGGGAGAGGAAAAAAAAAAAGAAACCAGTGAGCATATGAACACAAATACCAGGCACCCTTCCACATCTCCTCCCCACTTAAGTGAAAACTAGAGGGGTTTTCTTAACAATCCCTAAGTTTTCCTAATAATAGTAAGTTAGATTCCTAACAGCATGCACAAACATGTCAGATCTCTCCCTCGTATCTGGGAGAGAGATGGAGCTTTAGCCAACCCACTCCCAAAGCTCCACCTCGGGGACCCTTTTGTCATTCCAAATACAAAGAAAGGTTGTTATCTCCTTCCTTCCATACAAGTACATTTTCCCTGAGGTCTGACTGTGTATGCATTACTCGATCCACCCCATAACGGGACATAAAGTCAGCATTCCTATTGGCTGAACCTGGACGATGGTGTACAGTAAACCTATAAGGTTGTAGGGAGAGGTACCATCTCATAATTCTAGTGTTTTTATCTTTCATGACGTTTAACCAACATAAGGGGTTATGGTCAGTAAGGCCCTCAAACGTCGTGCCCACAAATAAAATTTGAGAGCTTCAATGGCCCATTTAACTGCTAGACATTCCTTCTCGATGGCTGAGTAGCGAGTCTCCCTCTCATGTAGTTTTCTACTTAGATAGATGATGGGGTGTTCTTCCCCCTCTATCGTCTAAGAGAGTACTGCTCCTAAACCACAATCTGAGGCATCTGTTTGCACAGTAAATGGGAGGTCAAAGTCTGGACTTCTCAATACGGGTGCTGCACAAAGGTGTGCTTTGATCTCACAAAAGGCTTTTTCACATTCCTGGGACCATTGAACTTTGTTGGACCTGTGTTTCTTAGTCAACTCTGTTAAAGGAGCTGTCAGAGTGGAGAAATTGGGAACAAAATGGCGGTAGTACCCGGCTAGGCCTTGAAACGACCAAACTTGTTTTTTCGTTTCAGGCCTGGGACAGTTAGCCACCCTATCTATTTTATTGATTTCAGGTTTCACCTGCCCATTTCCAATAATAAACCCCAAATACTTAGTCTCACTCATTGCTATAAAGCATTTGGTGGGGTTGATGGTCAGCCCTGCTTGGGCTATAGTATGTAATACTGCCTGCAAGTGCTCTAAGTGGCTTTTCAACGTAGGACTGAACACGATTACATCATCCAGATATGCAGCACAGTATGGAGAATGTTTTTGTAAGGTTCTGTCCATAAACCGCTGGAAGGTTGCAGGTGCCCCATGCAGACCGAATGGCATGGTAGTGAACTGATATAGACCAACAGGAGTGCTAAATGCTGTTTTCTCTTTAGGAGACATCATCCAATAGGATCTGCCAGTATCCCTTTGTTAAATCAAAGGTAGATATGTATCTGGCATTCCCTAATCGATCTATGATGTCATCAATCCTAGGCATCGGATAGGCGTCGAACTTTGACACAGCATTTAACCTCCTGAAGTCTAGGCAGAGTTGACTACTACGTTCTTTCTTGTCAACTACCACTATGGGAAATGCCCACTCACTGGTGGATGGTTCTATTACTCAGAGCTCACACATTTTCTGCACTTTCCTTAGAACCTCTGCTCTAACCTTCTCTGGTAGCGGATATGGCTTCTGTCTGATAGGGCTGGGGCAGGTGACTTCTATGTGATGGTGTATACCAGTAACATAGACTTTGATGGCAGATAAGGACTGCTTGGCCCATCTAGTCTGCCCATTTCCCTACCTAAAGGATAGGCTGCAGATCCTAGTTAACCAACAGCCTATTTCTTCCTACCCCCACAAGAATTGCCTTTTATGTCTGTCCCATGCATTCTTGAATTCTCCACAGTTTTAGACCTCACAACCTCCTCAGGAAGGCTGTTCCATGCATCCACTACCCTCTCTGTGAAATAATACTTCCTCACATTGCCCTGAACCGCCTTCTTCTATCCTTAAATTGTGTCCCTTGTTCTTGCCGTCTCTTTTTCTGAAAGATGCTACCCTCTTGGACTTTGTTGATTCCACTGAGGTGCTTAAAGTTTCTATCATGTCCCCCTCTCTCTTCTTTCCTCAAGGGTATACATATTAGCTCCTTTAGTCTCTCCTCATACGGCTTCTCTTGCAGACCCTGCACCATTTTAGTTGCCCTCTTCTGGACTACCTCTATCCTGTCTATGTCCTTACGGAGATGGGGTCTCAGAACTGGACACAGTACCCAGATGGGGTCTCACCAACTGTCTGTCAGAGGATAACAACTTCCTGTTTTCTGCTGCTGATGCCTCTCCATACATCCCAGTATACCCCTCAACCTCCCTACTGCCTTCTCACATTGCTTAGTCAACTTAAGGTCATCTGATATGATTACCCCAGGTCCCTTCCTTTTTGTTGTTGTTACTACCTCCCACCCATTGTGTATTCTTCCCCTGGTTCTTGTTTCCAGGTGCATTATTTTGCACTTCTTTGCATTGAACCTAGCTGCCATACTTCTGACTATTCTCCAACCTTGCCAAGTCCCTTTTCATCCTTTCCACGCCTCTTGTGTATCAACCCTGTTGCAGATCTTTGTGTCATCTGCAAAAGGCATACTTTCCTTCCAGTCCCTCTGCAATGTCACTGGTGAAGACATTAAAAGGACTGGACCCAATATGAACCCTCGGTACCCCACTAGTAACCCCTTATTTCTTCAGAGTGGACTCCATTTACAATTACCTTCTGCGTTCTGTTGTGCAGCCAATGTTTTACCCAGGCTACCACCCTGGGACCCACTCTCAGGCTGGTTAATTTGACTATTAATCTTTTGTGTGGGACTGTGTCAAATGCCTTGCTAAAGTCTAGGTAGGCCATGTCCACAGCCACAGTAACTTTGCCTGGGATTGAGGTAAAGATATGTTTAAATTCATCTAGCAAGTGATCTAACTCCTCTCTTTGTTGAGTATCTCAGGTCAGATTGATAGTGAGTTCCTGTAACTCCCCTCGGTGTTCCAACCTATCATAGGCCACCTCAAGCTCACTGTCTTCCATTTCAGGATACACATAACATCCAACCACAGGCCTTTCAACCCAGCGTTTTAACAAGTTCACATGATATATTTTCTTTTCTGTTGCCTATCAGGAGTTCCTACCTCATATGTCACTGGGCTAACCTGTCTCAAAATCTCATAAGGGCCCTGCCATTTCATGAGCAGTTTATCAGTGCTAGAGGGAAGTAACAACAGATTTTTGTCACCTGTTTCAAAGGATTTGTCCCCCACACCTTGATCATAATATGCCTTTTGGAGAGCTTGTTTAGTTATGTTTTGTTGGTGAACCAGTCGAACGTATTTCATCAGTCTGTTCTGTAAGGCAATCATGTAGTCAAGGGTGGTGCTAGTGGATACCTCTTTCTTGTCTTCCCAGTCTTCTCTCACTATATCAAGTGGTCCCCTAGGATGTCGCCCATACAGTAACTCAAAGGGTGCAAAGCCAGTAGAGGCCTGGGGTACCTCATGATAAGTGAACAGTAAGAGTGGGAGGTATACATCCCAGGTCTTGCCTTCATCCTCTACATACTTTCACAATATCATCTTCAGGGTCTGGTTGAATTGTTCAACCTGACCCATCTGTTGAGGGTGATGGGGGTAGTCGTGTAAACTACCCTAGTGTCACATGAGAAGTGCCAACAGTTTGGGACAAAGTACTCCCCATCGATAGGTATTTCTAGGTATCCCCACTCTACTAAAGACTTTGAGAAGCTCATCTGCCACCTTCTTAGCTGTAACAGTTCTAAGAGGTATGGCTTCTGGGTATTTAGTACAATAATCATCAGAACCAGAATAAAACGATTCCCCTTTGCACTCTTCGGGAGAGGTCCCACAACATCCATAGCTATTCTACCGAAAGGGGTAGTGATGAGGGGTAAGATGTAAGGGACTGTTCTTTTTGGTAATGGCAACTACCTTCTGGCACTCTGGGCAACTACGATAAACTGCCCACTTGGGTATGTATCCTGGCTGACTGAAACGTAGGAGGAGACGTTGCACTGTCTTGTCTCATCCTAGATGTCCAGCCAAAGGTATATCATGTGCCAGGGAGATCAACTTTTCCCTGTACTGAGTAGGCACTAGGAGCTGATCTATTTGTTCCCCAGTTGGATGGATGCTTACAACATCTATACAGTAACCCATCGCTTATAATGGTGCCTGGCCCTTCCTTGTCTTGTTGCCCCACAACCTGAAAAAAAGAGGTTAGTGTTTCATGCTTTTGTTGTTCTAAACAAAAACTTTTTCCATCTTGTATATTTAGGTCATGCACATCAGGTTTTGCAATATTAACATCAGTAATAGCAGCATTATGGACATCAGAAACATCACTATTTTGTTTTCTAGTCTATCGTTTCTTTTCTTCTCATTTTTCCCTTTACGATTTTGGGCTGTTTCCAGGTGCCCCAAAAATGTCCTCCTCGAATGGAAACAACTGGGCCCATTTCTCATCTGATTTAGTACAGGCTCAAGTTGTCATAGCACACAAGGGATTGCTAGCAGTTATCAGACTGTGAAAATCTGGGTAGACTTGTCCTATAATGGCAGGTACGGGCAGTTGAGGAACTATACCCACAGTAAGGGCATGTGTCCTTCCTTGAATTTGCATCTCTAGGGTAGTGACTGGATACTGATGAACGTCCCCATGAATACACACAACAGAGGTGTTGGGCCCCTGTTTCTTTTGTTGCTGTATCAAGTCACCATGCACCAGGGTCTGTCTACTGCCAGAGTCCAACAGCCCAGTAATGGTGATATCCCCAAATGTCACTGGAGTGGTAAAACATCCCATATTGGCCAAGGCTAACTGCACTGTGGTTTTCTTTCTTTTGGGGCAAAATCTCGCAATGTGCCCCCTCCCTTGGCACTCTCTACAAATAATATTGGTGTTATAGGGTCAAGGTGCACTTGCCCTAATGTTCCCAGGGGTTTCAGTGGTGGTAGTAGTAGTAGTAGTAGAAACAGAAGTAAGTCTTACCGTGGATGGGGTGGCACCATTATGTCCTCTCTGGTGGTTGGGTCATGCTGTCAGGTAGTCCTCAGCCAGTGAGATTGCCTTTTCAGATGTTTCCAGCTGGTGCTCCTTCACCCACACTTGGACATCTCCTGTTAAGACTCTGATGAACTGTTCTAAGATCACCATTTCTAACATTTGCTCCGCTGTCTTAACCCATGGTTGAAGCCATTCATGGCACAGATCTTTCAGTCGAGCATATGCTTCTCTGGGTGTGTCCACTGTAGTAAATCTAAAAGTTCTGAATCTCTGGCGATAGGTCGCTGGACTGATATCATACCTTTGCAAAATAGCCTGTTTCACTGTGTCATAGTCTTCTGCTTGTGCATTGTCCATGTGGCTGTAGGCCAACTGCGCCTTTCCCAACAGGTATGGTACGAGACGTATGACCCATTGAGTTCTGGGCCACCCACAGGCTTGCGCAATCCATTCAAAAATTGTCATGTAGGCCTCTATGTCATCATTGGGACCCAACTTAGTGAGCTTAATGTCCTTTGGGCCATTAGTGGGAGGTGGATTGTGGGCCCCAATGTCTCGTATGGCTTGCAAAGTATCCGCCCAATGAGCCTCTGCCCTCTGCAAATCTTGTTCTCTTTGCTTGTCCATCACCAACTGCTTCACACACAGCCAGCGCAATAAGTCATGTATGTCCTCTGGTGGTTCAGCAGACACCGGATCAGCAGCAGCAGCAGCAGTAGCAAACTCCTCACCATTTTCTTCCTCTGGACCCTCCAGCTTCTCCTCTTTTGCAGTCCTCCGTTTAACATCAGGTCCCAAACCGGGCAATGGGACTTCACCAAGCTTCTGAGCCATCCTCCGGGTCAAAACACCTCCTGGAGTACTCAA
The DNA here is from genome assembly GCA_016271365.2 of Neoceratodus forsteri. Taxonomy (NCBI): domain Eukaryota; kingdom Metazoa; phylum Chordata; order Ceratodontiformes; family Ceratodontidae; genus Neoceratodus; species Neoceratodus forsteri. The sequence goes on along the minus strand of CM057459.1, from coordinate 670,083,844 downwards.
TTTCTGGTCATCCACAGAACTCCGCATACAGTAACCACCTCCTGGCAGGCACCAGTTTCACCAGTATATCCCACTTCTAACACCAGTGTCATGGTTTGTGGGTGTACTGATGGACACTGACACAGAGATGTAAGGTGTTGGAAAGGCAATTGCCAGACCAGAAATTCATTGCAGACAAAAAAAAGAACTTAAAAAGCCGTCAAAATCAACTGCATTTCGCCAAATAAAATACAAAATGAACAAAAACAACATCGAATAGTATTCAGCTCCTGCTTTCTTGAGGTACAGGCAGCAACAGTCACCTCACCAGCACATAGAGTTGGCTACAGGTCTGGAAAGGAGCAGACCTAAACAGAGGGGTCAGTAACCAGCTGATCCCAAGACAAATCTGAGGTCTCCCAGAAAGGATACCTCATTTATAGTAAAGCATAAACATGTGACTATTGCTGTCTCTTCCCTCAAACCAACTATTACAGCAAAAAGCCCACAGTCATTTTATTATTTTGATACCAAGAGCTCAACTGAATGAATTACCTTCATACATGTTTGCAAATGTTAAAGTTCATAAAACAAAAACAATATAACAGAAAAACAGCTTTGCTGCAGGAACAGGTGGCTCCTCTCCTTCCTCCTACTATACCTAAGTGAAGGAAAGGGCCAGCTGCCTCCTAAGGAGACAGCAGAAACAACAGCCTCAGTGTGAGCACCTCACCCAGTCCCTGTGTTTTCAGGTAGGAGTGGACTTCAGGTTCTAATAGTGTGAAAGGCTGTTTGTTTACAATGAGAGCAACCCTAAAATAAAAAGGGCTAAACTATCTTATGCTAACTTAACCAAAACCACAGACAACATGAGCTTTGGGGATAATATCGCAGACTGCCGCACACAGTGTCTCAGAGTGTGTAATATTTAGCAGTCTCACAGCACAGAGCACACAACTTTTGAATTCTAACTGCCCAGTAAGGTGGATCGTGCTGTAAACTTCATGCTCTAAGCTCTAAAAAGTGTGCTTTATTTAACAGTCTGGGAGTAGGGCTTTCTTAAATAAACACAAAACATATTAAGACCAGCAGCTACACCCACGGTCTCATGTGCAGGTTCGAGTAGCTACAGCCCAAGTTCCCATGCTTAAGCTATGATTTTGAAACACATTATACCTCAGTGAATGAGACAAGGGAAGGCTGGTATTTGCTCCTATGCAGAGCAGAAAGAAAAAAATAAAAGCACTAGACCGCTAGAAAAAGAATACAGTAGAGAAGCACCCATTTTGGGCTCAGGTGGCCAACCTGAAAATTTTATTTAGTTGTTTAACCAGGTATAGCACACTAAGCTGGAAGCTTTTTTACAGAAGCAACCTGGGAGCACAAGGAGGTTAAGTGACTTGCTCAGGGCCACACAGTATGCAAGTGGAAGCTGTGGGATTCAAACCCAGATCTGGTCTGCTGGATGTCACCAGATTTGCAGCTCAGAGCCTTAGACCACTGCGCTATACTGCCTCCTTAAATAGGGCACTACAGAAAGAGAAAAAGCAGAAAAAAGACAGATATGCTACTGCAGTAGACTTTTTTAGAAAACAGTGAGCATATGAACACAAATACCAGGCACCCTTCCACACACTGTATATACTTTTTTATCCTTGTATATTATTGCTTTTTGTATACCTGCTTCTATACTGTACTTTGATGTATTCATGACCAGGTCCACCTTGCAAATGAGCCTTGCTCAATGGTGCCCGACTGGATAAATAAAGATTTTGATTGATTGATTGATTGCTTGTTAAATCCTAAAAGTCAATTAAACATTTTGCTCCATGGGATAGGCCCCTTTTTAATGAGACAAAGAGCCTTTTGGTACAATAATAGGTTACCAGAAGCCAACCATGCCAATGAAAATTATTACCAGACAGTCAGACACATGCTATGCCCCATCAAAGAAGAAGTGAATAAACCATTAAAAATCTAGTTTGACCATATAAATATTTAAACACATCATTATAGTCTTCGTTTGGAACAGTTTTGACTTGATCAGAGATGGGAAACACATCCACTTACCACCAAGAAAGCACTTGAGCAGTTTAATGGGACATTGTGTAATGCAAATAAGCTTTAAAGGCATTTCTCAGTTGTTGCTATAAAAAATGTGTGCTTTGTTTATGATTTCACTAACTTTACCAGATGGGTACATGTACAGTCTGTGCCAAAAAAATCAGAGCAGTAGTTATTATAGTGTGGAAACGTCTAGAAAAAAAGACTTGAAGATAATCTGAAAATGCAGCTGGAACTACATCTGCAAAGTTGTAATCCATGAGTAAGGCATATTTACCAGGATGCAGGGTTATGTTCAGCCTACAATGCTGATTGGTCAGTAGATTATGCAGCTAAGACATTAGAATTGTGTTTAGTGATGGTTTGAGGACTGTAGACAGTTTATCTTCCAAATCGCTGAAGGGTGTCTAAAGTAAATTTGAAGACTGCAGACATTATTGCTTCCAAATCACTTAAAGGGGAACAGTCAGCACTAAGAACCCCACACTCAAGCATGGGGCTGGTTCCCAGCTGGCACTTTGTGTGCAAAAACATGTTTTTTTCCTTACTTACAGTTTACTGCAGTATTGTAGATTGCATCAGGATGATTTTGGTGACTTCCAAGCTGACAATTTATGGAACTACAAATCCCAGAATTCTCTGCAGGTGACATTAGAACTGGGCTGCGGCAATGGGAGATTCAATTGCTAGCAATGCATGTTAGAGTTTTTATAAGCTCTGAGTTTTTGTTTGTGGGTTCTGCTGTCCTCCCAAGGCTAAGTACAATCACAGATAACTGTATTTAGCTCTGGGAGAATGGTGGGACCAGCAAACATCTGATCTGAGCTGAGCTTATAAAATCTTTTAACTTGCACTGCAGTCTATTTAATCACCAGTGCTGCAAACCTGACCTCATACCAGCTGCAGGGGCTTTCTGATTAAAGCAAATGTAAGCTTGGAAGTTCTCAAAATGACAACTGCTTTGTAAGGGAAGGGGAGACCTGGACATCTGTGCCTCTGAATGAGGCCTGATAGAAATATATGTAACCCCCCCAAGAGTGTGGCTTACCTTGCCATATCCCCGTTGATGCCATTTAGCCCTCCTATCTGCTTGTCTTGCCATTCCACAGTCCTGTTGTGGCATCTAATCCTCTGCTGACCCCTAAATGTATAAATCCTAAGTTGGGGACAGTAGGAGCTAAGTAAAAGTGAAGCTGCCCACTTGGTGGTTTGCTGTCTCAAGAAGCAGCTTGAGTGTGCGAGCTGGCAGTTCAGCTGACTCTCCCTGTGAGCGCTGCAGCACTCAATATTGAAAGCTGTGCTGGTGCCTCCTGCTCACTTGTTAGCGTGTGCTCTGGCCCCAAAGAGTGTAGACATGATCAAAGGATCCAGAGGCACTTGTGGGCAAAAGAAATAAAATGTTTTAAGAGTGCTCTTAAGTGCTATCAATTTAAAGGGCACATGTTACTTTAAAAGCATCCAAGGCTGTTATGGAATGAAATGGAGCTCTTCTTTGCTGTCTGGGGGGATAGCACTGCAGCGCTGGTGACAAGCCAGGAAAGCCCCTTGCAAGCCTACTCTGCCACTGGACAATAGAGCAGAGGGGCAGCTCTTGGACACTTGGGAACTGATTTGTTAAAATATTATAGTTTGCCTGCAGGGTGGACTTAAAGTTGGGACATTAAATAAACTGAATTATAGCAGCCTTCTTTGTGAACCCTAATCCTGCAAACAGTCAATCAGAATTTAAAAATCTCTAGAGGACTTTGCCAAAGGGACCAATGGGAAAAGGAGAGGACAGTGGTTTGGCACCCACACAGCTAGCCAACAGGGCATTGAAGGAGACTTATGAATATTAATTTTCTGATTGACAGCCTGTTCTAGCCAATCAGAAGGCCAGGAGTTCTGGAGGACTGAAACAAAGGGACTTGTGGAATTCGACAAGGACAAAGTCTTGACACCAGAACAGTTAACCAATAGAGTGTCAATTGAGCCAAATGAATATGAATTTTTCAAGTGGATAAATGCATCAGTCAATCAGGAGTGACCCTGAGCACCTGAAATCTTGAGGACAGTGCATGTTCAAGTCAGTTCATCTGGGACCCCTCCTGAGGGAGGGGAGGGCTCAGGCCCTTGCTCCAGAAAGATGAAGAAGGCTTGCCTGGGCACCTGGGCAGCCACTATCCCTGGAGACATATTGTGTTGTCATCCCATAGATGGAAGGACCTGCTCCAGATTTAAAGTGTGATCTGCTGTCTGAGAGGTTCCCAAGGGAGAGGAAGCCTCTCTCTGGCCATCGAGAGAAGAAGGAGACCTGCTCAGGGGCTTGCTCAGCCACCAGCCAGGAGGTGCTCTATGCCACCCTGTGTTGCCTTCCAAGGGATGGAAGGAGTGTGTTGAACGAATGAAAGTGTCACTTGTTGACCAGTATTAAGGTCATCGACTGGGAGTTCCCTAGGGAGAGGAAACTGCCCAAGATGGCTGAGGAAGTATGGAGGCCTACTTGGAGGCTTGCACAGCCAGAGAACCAAGAGAAGCTGCCTGGTTTATTCCCGTGGATGGAACCTGTAAGTAAGAAGATTCGTTCTTCTGGTATGTCTAAGCTTTGAAGTGAGAAAATTGATTTTTCCATACAAGTCTGAGTCTTGGAGGTGAGAGGACATGCCTCCATCTTCTGTGTCATGTCTGACCCTGAAATGTCTGAAGCTGAGAGACTGTTTCCCACTAGCCTTCAGTGGGAGGCCCAAAGACTGTGTTCCAGTCAAGTAAGAGCCATGGCTGATATACTGGCAGTGTGGCTGCAGCTATCTACAATAGGAGAGACTTGAACTACCCGAGAGTGACTGCCACCAACCCCAGATCAGTTTGGGAATTAGTTAGGTGGTGCCACTGCTAGGTATTACCCATGCATCTCCCTCTGGAGGTTTGTACTTGGACATGGGAGTTGAGGCATGTGCTCTGGTCCCCAGCACTAGCCTGTTACAGTTCTGTGACATCAAAAGATGACAACAAGCTGCCAAAAGAAGCTGAAAGGTGTTCAGCCTGACAAAGCTGCAAGAGCCTGCTGCTAAGAGGCCCAGTCTGCAGGAATGCCGAGAGAATGTCCAAGCTGCAAGAGCCTGCTGCTCATCTCAGCTTGTTTCAGCAAATTAAAGAACAGCTGATGCGTTTGGTAAAAATGGGAAAAACATAATATTTAGGCACACTTCAGCTTGTATTTCGTATATATTGTGTATAATTCTCCTCCCCAATATTTATTACAGAAGAACTCCCTACAAAAATAGGGTCTTTATTTCTCAGAGTTCATCTGCCTCTATGCTTATTCCCTACTTGAACTTATAATGCTCTGTTGTGACATCAATCCATTGCCATGAGAATAACTCTGATGTCACAATCAGAGTACTGTGATATCAGATTGGGAAGAAGAAATAGGGAACTGATGAACCCTCAAGGAACAACTATCCTGTTCTCATGCATATAACCTCAGTTATAAATATAGGTACAAGAACTGTAGAGCTAATGAGAAATATGAGCTGCTTATGTCCAAATATTATGTTTCTCAAAGTTCTTCTCGAGGCATCAGTGGTTTTTTAAGTGTTCAAGCTTCTATCAATTTCAACTACCCCAGATCTACACAAGGAGACCCTTTAGGCCCATACTGATTTTTAAAGAAACTTAAAACTCATATGTGGGTGAGTGGTGATATTATGACGTGGAATAATCACGACGTATTAGCGCATCATAGAAAGGGGACTATTTAAACAACAGAAGTCAGATGGATGCCCCTCAATACTGGTGAGGTAGCAGGGAATTCAATAGGCTGTGCAAAATTCTGAAACAAGTAGGTCTCACTTTATGCAGCAAAGAAGTGATTTTTGGCAATGCATAACATGAATATACAAGCGTCAGTAAGACATCAAAAGCACCATGTTTCTTATACCAAACAGAAATAGAAAACTATAAAGCCAGATATTTAGGCCATATACACATTACCAAAGTGTGCAGTGGTTTGTTTTTAAAGACATTTTGTAACTCACCATAGCAGCCTGTCCACATCTCTCTTCAACCATGTTTTAACAGGATTATTCCCCATCCAACTCCTGTCTGCATCAGTGATCGGAAACTGACTTAAACCCAGTTCCCCATGACCTGCTTTTATTATTTATTATTAGCACAGACAGAGAACATGCTAGAGATGCCCATCCGCATTAGCAGGTAACACGATTTCTCCATGTGAACCATTCTTGAAAATGGTTTTAAGACTAGGTTGCTTCGAGGTTTTAGCACGCTTTTGTAACGTGGTAAACAACCATGTTTTAATGTGGATGGGAGCCATGTTTACGATAATTAAAATGTTTTAGTGATCTTAAAATGTTTTGACTATCCTAACGTGTACAGGGCCTCAGATAGTAAAGGAGAAGGAGTTTTCAAGATAACCAAACCCATATACCAGGCAGGGGTTGACAAATCCCATAGCCTGTTGTCCTAGGCTACCAGTATTTCACAAGGACAAGCACCAACTAATCTGGTGGTTGTCCTATGGACAACCCACATTTTAAAGAATTTTACCTTAACTGCAGTACATTGCCTTACCAGTAGGTGGATGAAGGACATAATTTCTGGCGCTGGATGACTGAATGCTGGAGCAGAGCTGAAATCAAAACTTTCTTTTTTTGTAAAGGAGTAGTGAGGAGACAAGGTCCTGTGGTTAGTGGCAGTGCAGAAGAGTTGTCACATAATGACCTGTCCTGAAAGGAAGGTGGGGTGGGCAGCTGGAGGACTCGAGGCGGGCTGAGAGGTGGAGCTGCTGAGGAAGAGTCTGTGATCTTGATGGTGGGGCAAGGTAAGCATGAAGGCTGAGTGACTGACAGTCACTACCACCATTATTTTTTTTTGCAATTAATCTTTTTATTGAGGCATCAAAAGCACAAAAAGGTGAAAAACAACACTGGATAATGGAATCTACAAAGAAATCAAAACAATTGTGTTCAGGGTTACAGACAGTAGAGGAACTTCATAACATGAGACTCCGATCATTAAGTGTACAAATATCCAATTCATACAGAGCAAAACATTAATCCATTCATTTGCAAATAAAGAGTCAAGGGTGTTTCAGGAGATCCTTGTCGTTTTTGAGTAAGGAGAGGAAGGGGGCAAATTAATATTATACAGATATGGGGCCCAGACATCTAGGAATGTTCTGCTGGTGTTTTTTGCAAAATGGACTAGCTGAGTTTAAAAAACCAGGAATTCTAAGCCATTTAACCAGGTTTGGAATACTGGGACAGATGCTGTTCTCCATCATTTTAAAGTAAGCTTGGTAAATTCAACTGCAGCCTGGGTGAGCCAAAGCAGTTGCAGGTTTGTGAGATGGTAGAGATCTGGGACTATTCCCAATAACCAGAGGCTGGGGGAGTGGGCAGATCCAGTGCAAGAGTGTGGGAGCAGAACTGTATGACCTTGTCCCATACCCTCCCAAGGGGGTCACATTGCCACAAAATGTGTAGTAGATCTGCATCAGGGGCCGTGCACCTCCAGTATTCGTTGTGGGGAAGCAACCCCATATGATGGAGCTGGGAGGGGGTGCAGTACCATAGGTGCAGGACCTTGTTTCTAATAAGGAGGCTTCGCTGATCAATGCAGGCCTTGTGTGCTGTTTTCCAGCACTTGCTCCATTCCTGGGAGGAGAGTTGTATTCCCAGCATTTTTTCCCCATCTAGTTTTGGTCATCCGGGAGGGATGCTAGACCATTTTCTTGCCGGACCCAGAATGTGAGTGGAGTTTTGTCTTTGGGTGGGTCTACTGTGGAGTGACAACCCAGACGTGCATGGGGACCTGGACCATTTAAGACAGAGGCTCCTGAGTTGTAAATATTGAAAAAATGCATGCCTGAAGCAGGTGATACTCGTCTTTTAAAAAATTGGAAGGAGAAAAATGTTTTGCTGTCCTTCTGCACTAGGTCTTACAAGGTGTTCAGCTGGCACTTCTGCCAGGCCTCCCACTGAAAAGTTTTGTGGTCAATGCGAAGATGTGGATTGCTCCACAGTGGGGATAGTAGGCCTAAGCTTACACATGTATGAGTCAGTCTTCTCATGTTATGCCAGGCCTGATGATTGGCTCTAATTGTTAGCCATGCCTGCACACTCCTTGGAAGGGTGTGTCCTAGAAAGTAAAGTGGTGAGGTCCCTCCCAAAGCTGCAGTCTCTATGTTTACCCAGGCCAAGGGGGAGGGTTGAAATTTTTTAATCCCTCTACATTGTTTGGCAATAATAAAGGCTTGGGAGTAACTGCTAAAATTCGTCAGGTTCTGGCCTCCTGTGGTCCAGGGGACTCTTAATTTAGTTTGGCTGTACCTCGGTCTGCTAGGACCCCACAGGAATTTATTCATTAGTGCATGAAATTTGTTAGCCCATACCTTGGGAAGCAGAATAGGGAGGTGGAAAACCAGATAGCAGACCTTGGGAGCAAACATAATTTTTAAAGCTGCTATTTACCCTGCTATGGACAGGTGCAGGTGCTCCCATCTCTGTATGTCTTTAGTTAATTGGGTCTGAAGTGGAGTAAAATTCCTATCTGCCAGGGAGGACAGATCAGGAGATAGCTTGACCCCAGATACTTAATTTCAGTGGGAGCCAAGGAGAGGCCTGAGGCATTTATCATGTCGGGTAAGGCATGGGAGTTAAATGGAAGCACCTCTGATTTTGCTAGGTTGATTCGGAAGGCTGAAAAAGCAGTCATGGTGCTAAGGTCAGTGGTAGGCTCCCTTGAATGTCACCAGTGAGAATTAGACAATCATCAGAATACAGTTTGGCATGATACACCTGGTTTCCTACCTTTATTCCTTGCATTTCAGGATGGGAATGCAAGGCTGCTGATAGGGGTTCCATAGCCAAGACGAAAAGCAATGGGGAGAGGGGGCAGCCCTGTCTAGTGCCTCTATAAAGCTGGAAAGGGGGGGAGTGAGTAATTAGTGATTACCTTGCCCACAGGTCCTTTATATAGCTTACATATCGATCAGGAGAAATAAGGCCCTATATTAAACTGATGCAGAACAACGTGCAGGTACTCCCACTCCACCAAATCAAAGGCTTTTTCAAAGTCTATCGTAACAAGTGCAGCTGGGGTTGGGAGTCCTGCTGCCGCCTGCATCAGGTACAACAGAGCTCTAACATGGCCTGAACTATGTCTCCCCTTTATAAAACCAACCTGGGATGGATGCACTATGTCTAGCAGTATGTGTTCCATCCTGGTTGCCAGGGCCTTAGCCAGGATCTTGGCATTGGCGTTAATAAGGGAGACAGGTCTGTAATTCCCTGGAATCATATGATCTTTTTGCCCTTTTGGTTGAATGGTAATCATGGCCTGTTTCAGGGAGTGGGGTAGTTCACCCACTGAGTGGGCTTCTTGCAGCATCTCCAGCATGGGAGTTGCCACTTCCTAGTGCACTAGTTTGTAAAAATCCACAGGGAGCCCATCTCCCCTAAGGCTTTGTGGGAAGCCATACTTAAAATAGCCTTGCTCAATTCCAAACTTGTAAGTGGCTTGTCTAGTTCCTGTTTTTGTGAGTTGGACAGGAAGGGCAGAGCAATTTTATCCATGAAACCATGAAATTTGGTCTTGTCCCAATCTGTGTGTGATGTACACAAATGTTGGTAGAAATTAGCCATATTTTCATTGATTTCTTGCTGGTCATATACCATCTTGCCCCCAGCATTCTTAAGCTCCTGAATGTGTTTGTCTACCTACCTTTTTTTAGGCTATACACCAGGAGCTTCCCGGCCTTCTCCCTTTCTGCCCAGCATTTGTGTTGGGTGTATCTAATTTATAATTCGGCCTTTATGGTGGCTACGGTGTTAAGCTTAATTCTGATGCTAGTCGATCCTGACACCAGGGTGCAACTTTTGAGTCTCCCTAGATCATTTTTATATTCTGCCTCCTTTTCTTTCAGTTGGGATTCGAGTTGTTCCACCTCCTGCTCTCTTTGTTTTCTCCTGTGTGTCGCATAGCTTATAATTTTGCCCCTAAGAGTGGCTTGGTAGGCCTCCCAAATCATCGCTGCCGAGGTGGAGCCAGATAGGTATAGTTTGAACAATATTTTTGTTTCAGCTCTCACTAGCTGTTTGAATTCCTCATCATGCAGCAGCAGTGAGTCCAATTGCCAAGAGATGGATGTCTTTTTGGCAGCAGAGTCCATGGCCAAATTTAGCAGTACTGGGGCATGATCTGGGAGGTAGATGAGGGCTATGTGCACATCATTTACTTTGCTGGTTATACCTTCTGAGGTGAACCAATAGTCCAACCAACTTACCATTGCTCTGGCTGCAAAGAAATATGTATAGTCCTTATCTGAGGGGTGTTGCAACCTCCAGATATCGGCTAGTCGTTGCAGGGAGAGTAAGTCCTGTAGGGCTTTGAAGGAGTGAGTGTGGGGTTCCTGTTTAGCATTGGACCTATCTAATAGGTAATCCAGAGCCAAATTATGATCTCCTCCTAATATGATACCAGGATTGTGTTGGGCTTGGTCCAGTATTTTTTGTGAAACTGTATTAAAAAAATCGGGCAAATCCTCGTTGGAGGCACAGATATTCCCAAGTAATACTGGGCCCACTGGAGTGGCCAGTTGACTAATATCCACCTTCGTTCTCTGACTGCCTCATGGTACAATGCCTTTCACTTGAGAGATTTATGTAGGAGGATAGAGACCCCACGTTTAGCTATACCTGAGGTGCTGTGTAATTCTCTGCCCATCCATTCTCTCACCAACATTTTAGCTTCCAGCTGTGTTAATTTGGTCTCCTGCAAAAATGTTAAATGACACTGAAGTTTCCAAAGTCTAGCTAAAATTTTCTTTTCTTTGACCAGGGAATTTAGGCCCCTGACATTCCATGAGGTCAGAGTTACATCCTTCAGTCTATTCATTATCTAAGCTTGGAGTCGAAACTTGCATGTATGGGCAGTGTGTGTGGAAAAGAGCTCCCCTCCCCTGATATGTGTAATCTGACCCTTTCCCTGAATGCAGTACCTGTTGTGACCCCTATTCTTATCCTCCCATGAACTATTTGAATCTGATTCCCTGTGGTATGTGTCGTGAAGTCCCTGACTGAGGGCTCTTGGTTTAGCAAATTCCACTTACATGTATACTAGAACCCGTCCTCATTTTTCTTTCAGGGGTCACCTGAAGGGCAACCATCTCTATGCCAGTCCGCATTCTGTACCATTTGAAAATGCAACTTGGCCATGAATGGGGCATGGCATGTACAATCAGACACTAAGGTGTCCCAAACTTTGGACAAGCAAAGCATGAACTGTGATGGAGATGGAGCTCTGGTACAGGAATTGGGCTCATTATACTCCTCCATTAGCCCCATGTTCCCAGAACCCCCCTGTGGGGGAGAAGTCAGTGGCACTGACTGCTGTGGTGTAGTCACCATATGGGTATATTATCTTACAGAGGTTAGCCCTAGCGCCCTCAGCGGGGGGGGAGTAGGTGAGAACACACCTTCACTGAACTCCCCTCCTGTGCAGAGCATCCTCTTAAAAAGAACAGAAACCTCACAATGGCATCGCGAGGTCACATTGTTTTCATGAGGATGGGGGGTACCAATACACTTTTAGGCCCCTATGCCAAGGAGGAGTGCATACGTGATGCCACCGTGGGCATCCAGTCAGGATTGGGAGCATCAGTTGTAAACATGCAGCGCTACATACCCCATCCCCTAGCAAAGACACATTTTTCAAACAATCATGCCTTGTAGCGCTGCGTCTCTGATAGACACAGACAGATAAACTGATACCTTTCACAATATTTAAACACAGTTAACCCAGTTAAGTAACTAAACATTATAACAGTAGATAACGTGTAAACTTGAACTAGCAGGAAAACATCATCCGGTATACCGAACCATGCGAGCTATCTATCAGCAGTTTGAGCTCCTTATCGCACCATGGCAACAGCCGAGCAGCGATAGGTAAGGGAGATTCAGAAACCCCAGCAAGTAAGTCCCCAGCAGCCACTGAAGAGGAACTCAATATATAGGGGTTTAGTTCCAGCATCAGGGCACAGTAAAGTAAAGCAAAAAAATCAGAAGGATCGCCCCTGTGTTACCATTCAGAAGGGTGGTTACACATTACTCCTGCAGTACAGTGCTCACGAGTGAGCAGAATCCCACAGTGCCATTGCATGAATAAAAGTACCATGTGGGATTCAGACAGAGGGATCAACATCATCGGAGACATTGAGCTGGACCTCCAGATGTTTGAGTGAGTTTTCGTTTGAGTCTCGCACAGCCTGCTCTCAGTCCACCCAGTCTCCTGGTAGTGGAGATCATTCCACTGGGTCTACTGCTGACTTATTAGATGTTCTACCCATTGTGGGGGAGTCAGATGGCAAGATGAGAGGTGAAGGCATGAGCTCTCTCAGTGGCTCATATATATTGTCCAGTTTGATCGGAGTATCTCCCGGTGAACAGCTGCTGAATCAGATGAAGCAGATTGCCTCTGGTGACTCCTGGATCATTCCTACATTGCAAGAGGTTTCCCTGTGGCAGATGACTTCTTTTTTGGGTGACCTCTGGAGACTGGTTGCCACACGGGTTCTGCATCAGGGCTCTGAGAGCTGATGTTTGAAATTTGTTTAGTGGCCTCGTGGCTCACCTCCATCTTGGATACAGAGCTGCTTATGGCTGACAGTTATTCATAGGCTGGGTGTCATGTCCATTTCGATTGTCATGTAGAAATCTCTCCTCAGTTGCAGGGCTGTCAAAAAGATATGCATTCCCCCTGATATTGGATCTGCAAAGTAGCTGGGTATCTCAGGGAGGTTTGGATATTCCATTTATAGAACTGCTGTTTAACTCCAGCAAATGCTTGTCTTCTGTTGGAGAGATCCTGCGAGAAATCTTGATAAAGTTGTATGCTGTGGCCATGCCAGAGAAAAGACCCCTGCTCTCTTGCCCTTTTTAAGTAGTATTCCTTCTCAGGGTATCGAAGAAATTTACACAAGATGGGTCAGGGCCATTCACCTTGCTGAGGGTGGGGGGCCAGGGTTCTGTGAGCCCTTTCTATTTCTGGAGCTCCACAATTGTTGTCTTGAATCAAGTTGGGCAGGAATACTCTTAAAAAAAAGTATACATGTCTCTACCTTCTGCCCCTTCAGGCACCACCATGATGGGTAGATTTTTTCTTCTGGCCCTATTTTCCGTATCATCTACTTTGCTTAACAGATATTGATTTTTTTGCTGGTGATCTTGTAGAGCCCCTAAATGCACCTGCAAAGTTGATTCATGGCCAAGCACAGCTTGTTCAGTGGTGGTCATCTGTGAAGCCAAAGCTGCCAAGTCCAAGTTTATTTTATAGGCTACCTGCTTGAGATCAGCAGTGTCCAAGAGGATTTTGTCCAGTTTAAGAAGAATGTCAAACATGTCTCTCTCTCAGGATGGTGAGTCATGGCTGATAAATTGAGTTTACTTCCCTGTGTGGTCGCCATCGGCAGTAGCTGGCAGGTTGGCGCCATTGGAGCTTCTCGCTGGGTACTGAAGCTTTAGCTCACCAGTCTGGTTGGGCTGATGTCTCATGGTGCTACTGAGATTATACATGTTGGCAGAATCCATTAGGCAGGACTGATTGGGATAAACAAGGTATCAATGGATAGCTGAGGTATTCGGCTTACTCACTAGCGGTTTGGATAGCTCCATTGTTGAGTCGATTATACAGATGATCAATGTCAAGCCCCCCATTTGTGGGCAGCAGTCAAATGACAGTCCTGCCATCTTGTTGGTAGGCTATGCCCCCCTGTCACCACCATTATGATGATTGACATGTTGATCTTCCTGTTAGGTTGCCAAGTGAGTAGAGGCAAGGACAAGCCATCCTGGGCAGGCAGTGAAATGCATGTGAATCTGGTACGGTGTTTTCTGTGAGGTGCAGGAGAGCTTTACTTCCTACATACAAATAAAATAATCATTTAAAATTTAAAAGCAAGTTAAAAAAACTAAGCCTTATACAGTCAGGAAGGAGGCAGAGGACACTTAACTGGATCAGTGACTTCTATGTTACAAGGGGCCAGTGTTTAGTGGACGTTAATGGTGGTAAAGCACTGGTGGCTGTAGCCTAAATAGGTGCACTGTGTGTGTGCTGTGTGACAAGAAAATTAGCTGAGCTCTTTTAAATCCTTCTAACTGGACTACCAACTCAGGCACTGGAACTACTAGTTTTAGTCCACCCACTTGTACATGGACAAGTACTTAATTTTATGATTTGTCAACACCTTTTACCAGGTATGTGCAGACTGAGAGGTGATGACAGAAAGGAACACATTATATGAACTAGATAGTGTATGTTTTTTTTAGTCTCTGTTTTTTCCTCAGAAGTGAAAGTAACACAATCCCCCATACAGGGAGGTATACATAGACATATGTAATTGAAAGTCCGTAGCTGGTCCAGATATGTATGATACTCTGGGCCCAGATATTCAAAAACAAGCACAAGCATAGTGCAAATGTTTGCATCACACTTGCACTACTACGTGACCCAGTGACTGCTATATTCAGTCAGATAGCAGACCAGTGCTTTCTGACTGAATATCAGCCCATGTTGATGCAGCACTAACTCAAACTGTGCTGCCCTGACATGGAACTAGGCTGCATCCAACCAGCAGGGAATAGCGCCTTGGGACTGGATAGTGCTGGGAGTCATGTTGGCAATATTCAGACACATCATGGAACATAACCCATTGGGTGTGCAAGGTGCTAAGCAACCATTTGCATGTCATTGTGGGCTCATTTGCATGGTGAGCGGCATCCCTTTAAAACCCATCCTGAGGGCGCCTGACATATAACAGTATCCCGCTCTCTAACTCCCATCCTGTGAATTTAGAATATCTTACTGGTATCTAGTGGCACCTCCCAATCACCCATCCCGTGAACGCAGGATATCCCCTGGTGTCTAGTGGCAACCCCCAGATCACCTGTCCTGTGACTATAGAATATCCCTCTGGTGTCTAGCAGCACCCATAACCCCCCCATCCCCGAATGCCCATCCTGTGAATGTAAAATATCTCCCTGGTGTCTAGTGGCACCCCCACCTCTGATCACCCATCTTGTGAATGTAGAATATTCCCTGGTGTCTAGTGGCACCTCCCACCTCCCTGGCTGCTGAGAACACTGATATAGCAGGCCCTGGTGTCCAGTGGTACCCTCGTGCCCACATGCACCCTATCATACACAGCAAAACCTTACCCACATGCACCCTGTCACACTCACATGTAGTCCATCACACACACCAACAGCATGCACGCATGCACCCTGGCACACTGACCAACACCATACCCACATGTACTATGTCACACAGACACAATGCCCACACAACAACATGATATCCACATGCACTCTGTCTCACACAACAACATCATACCCACATGCACCCTGTCACACTCACATGTAGTCATCACACACACCAACAGCATGCACGCATGCACCCTGGCACTCTGACCAGCACCATACCCACATGTACTATGTCACACAGACATGATACCCACACAACAACATGATATCCACATGCACTCTGTCTCACACAACAACATCATACCCACGTGCACCCTGTCACACTCACTGACACCATACCACACACATCCAGTCACAACCACTGACCCCATACCCACAAGCAATCTGTCACACGCCATCCACATACCCACATTCACTCAACACCTCATGACTGAATACCACCTTGTACACTGTTACACATGACAACCAGTTACACACCTAGACTAAGTCATACAGCAAAAAAAAAATCATACACACAGGTTACAATTCTGATGTTGAAAAACTAGATAAAAACTATAAAAAATGGTAAATCAGAAAAATAGTACAATACCTGAAGAGCTCTCTTATAACTGTCTGATGAGAAATGGAGAGAGCATACTACAGTGTTTCAACTTTTGACATCTGACTGAGTTTCCCTCTTGATGCATGCTATCTACTTTGAACATAAAGAGCCATCCTGAGGGAAGGTATGAAAAGATAATGCCCTGCATTCAGAATTTTGGCTGTCACCATTCCAGCCGGTATACTCCCCCCCCCACCAACAGTGACACCAGTACAGCGAACTACGTCGATGCCAACGAAATGCAGACAACAATAGCAGTTCACTGTATTGGTGTGCCAAAGACCCAGGCACACTGTCTCCCAGTCCTGCACCCCCTCCCCAAATCAACTCCGACTCTGAGTTAATTATATTTAGAATGGGGGGTGTGGAGGGCAGAGCCCCCAGCATGGGGGGATCGGGGGTGATGCCCTCCGATAGAAACATAGACTGGGAGTCCTTCAGGATTTATGTTGACCGCAACTTGCGGTCAACATAAATTCTGTCACTGTGATGCTGGTCAACTAAATTGTTGTCGAACCGGCATAATAGAGCCATTACAGCCCACAACACAGCAATAAGCCATTGCTATAAATGTGTTAATTCAAACTTTAATGCCACTAAAAAAATACTCCATAAATTATGGCCAAATAAACACTATCACTGATGTTATAAAGCATTTCTTTTGTCTTTGCCATAGGAATGAATGTAAGAACCTGCAGTGCGAGAAGACCTCTTATACAGCCAAGAGGTCATGATGTGCTGAAGCCTCCGTGCACTGCCGCATTCCAGGTTTTTTTTTTTTTAGTCTTGTTCCTGAAGAGTAATTTACTTAGTTACCGTAGAAACAGTTACTTCCAATTCGGCCTATCCTGATAATGTAACCAGCAGCTGATCAAAATGATGGTGACTACTAATGTCGCAGCATCTTTAAATATTTAAACAACACAAACAAAAGTGTTCATATTTGTCCCCAGAACCACAAGAACACTGTCTTGGCTGTATCTAAATCATGTTCTCACACTCACAAGAGATGAGATTTGCCAACACATAGCGTGTCTTTCAAACTGGTCACTGAAGAACATCAACAATATTACGTAATCATCCAAAGTAAATTTCTTTTGGCTTCAGTATAGTGTTTTTTTGGGTGGTGGTGGTGGTGGTGGCAGTAAGCTTACATTAACTCTGGTGAACACAATAATGCACATCTTGTTGGTACATCAGACCTGGCTTGCATCGCTGAGCCAATTAGGCCATGCACTTCATTAGCCACTGCAGGCATTTGAAAGTTGGAAAACTAGAGTAGGGACTAAACCATGGGTCCCACCGTGATGAGGTGGTTTGGCTTGCTCACATTGGAATTCCAATCTGAAACTAAGAGGACCCTCTCCTGGCATGGAGTAAAATAAAAAGTAAGTATAGCCACGTTTGGCAGTGGAAAGTTTAAATATAAGTCATGTTGGGGGGGTGTGCACTGGTACATTTAGATTGCTTGTTTGTTACATGCCACAAACCAGTAGCACCCCTTAGTATAGAAAAGTGAATTCTATTTCGTGAAGCATTATAAAGAATTGAGCAGGCTAATTCTGGATTTGCATCATTGAAACCTGATTGGATGATAATGCTGGTCCTGTATTGGCATCAGCAGTTCCAGCCGCTAGTCAGTGATACACTGCCCGAGGGTGGATCATAAGGACGGTGGGTGTAGCCATTTGTTTTAAAATCAGAACTGGCCCTTATGGATGTTCCAGTGGGGACTGCCAGATCCTTTGAGTATATCATGGGCATGGGTGTAGAATGCAGGATACTCCTCATTTACCATCTACCAGGTGATGGGAAAGAGTTCCTGCAGGAAGTCGCAGACTTCATCGTCGACATGCTGTTAGAATCCCCCAGATGGTTAATTCTGGCGGATGTCAATGCCTGGGTTGACGATGAACTCTCACAATTTGGTCAAGACTTCCTCCAAATAATGAATTAGTTTGGTCTCACACAGCTATTTACCTGCATGACCCACATTCATGGTCACTCTTTGGACCTGGTATTCCTCCTGGGGGATGGAGATCTCCGACTTGGTGGTGGAACCAGCCAGGTGGTCTGACCATCACACCATAGAGTTCAGTTTCATGGCTGTCCCCAATAGGCCTGCCCCTACGGAGATGGTCCAGTACTGCCCTTTAAGGGGTGTGACCCCAGACGCGGCCTAATGGTGGTACTTGACCTATCAGGTATACCGAGGAAGTGCTTAGATCCAGGGGATCTGGTACAGGCCTATAATAAGGTGGTGACAGAGGCCTTGGACTCCATAGCTCCTGTCCGTGTTCGCCTCCTCACTCTTTGCCCAAGATCCCCATGATTTGATGGGACCTTGAAGAAGCTGAGGAGAGTGCGGCGAAGGTTGGAGAGGCACCGGCAGGAAACAGGTCTGGCTGCTGACAAACTTAGATTGATGGATCATTATACAGTCTGTCAACTGGCAATTATTGTAAAAAGGCAGAGTTCCTGTCCAGGGAGATTGCCGCTGCGCAAAATCAACCAGCTCAGCTCTTCTGGACTGTGGATAAATTGTGTAATCCAATCTGATTCAGTCTGGAGGAGCGTTTTCACAGGATAAGTGTGATGAGTTTGCTCGGTTTTTCACCAATAAGGTTGTTACAATCAGATCTGGGATCTGTTTAGCCCCCTCTATTGGGGGTTGAGGAGGTTGACAGGAGGCTGAGAGTACCCAGTTTGCATGGTCTGACTCCGGCCAGCTGGCGATCACTGACATCGTGAGGATCATTCAGACTTTGCGACCAACCTGCAGTAGTCTTGACCCGGGCCCAACACACCTCCTTGTGGGGTGCATTGAGGAAATCAGTCCAGTCCTGGCTGAGAGAGTCTGGAGGTCATTGGAGATGGTGGTTTTTCCTGACCCCCAAAGGAAAAGGTTGTATGACCACTCCTTAAAAAGCCCTCCCTTGACCCGGAGTGTCTGGCTAACTACAGACCAGTCTCTAACCTGCCCTTTGTGGGTAAGGTTATTGAGAAGGTGGTTGCATCGCAGCTGGATGATCATTGGTCCATCCACAATGTCTATGATCCTCTCCAGTCTGGATTTAGGAAGAGGCATAGTACCGAGATGGCACTTGTTCGGGTATTTAAGGATCTCCTAACAGCGAGAGATCGAAGGACTTGTTCATTCTTGGTTGTTCTTGATCTCTCTCTCTCTCTCTGCAGTGTTTGAAACTGTGGACCATGGTGTGTTGTTGAAGCATCTGCGGTTCATCTGTGGACTGTCTGGTACAGTCCTCAGTTGGTTTCAATTGTTCCTCAAAGGTAGGACTCAGAGTGGTGCCGGGGATTCATTCCTCAGACCCTCTTCCCCTATTCTGCAGGGTACCACAGGGCTCCATTCTGTCACCCATGTTGTTCACAGTGTATATGCTGCCATTGGGAAACATTATTAGGTGGTATGGTTTGAGTTTCCACTGCCATGCAGATGATACTCAGTTATACATGTCCTTTGTGCCCAACCAGGGTGGAGTCATCTCAGTCTTAAACAATTGCCTCTCTGAGATCCAGGACTGGATGAGTGCTCACTGGCTGCAGTTGAACCCCGTTAAAACTGAGGTGTTGGTGGTAGACCCAGGTCATCATGGTGCAGGTTCGCTGGCTGGACAGCCCTCAGGGCTCTGGCTTGGAAGCATTCAGCTGGCAACCTCCCACCAGGTGCAAAATCTGGGTGTCATTCTTGATGATGACCTGACACTTAAATCTCAAGTGTTGGCCATTGTCAAGACCTCTCTTTACCACCTGAGGAATATTGCTCAGATAAAGCACCTAGTTCCACCCAACGAACTTCCAGCTTTGGTCTACACCTTCGTGACCTCCTGCCTTGACTACTGTAATGCCCTTTACCTGGGGCTGCTGGGTTGATATCCACCGCTTGTAGCTGGTGCAGAATGTGGTGGCCAGGCTGTTGACTGGCTGTTCAAAATCTAAACATATCACGCCTGTGCTCTGCGGACTGCACTGGCTGCCAGGACAGTGGTGGATCACCTTCAAGGTCAGTTTACTGACCTATAAAGCCCTGCATAGGCAGGGACCTCATTACTTGCAAGATCTCCTTTGCCCCTACCACCTCAGCCGCTCACTCCACTCCTCCAATGAGGGATTGCTAGAGGTTCCCAGGGTTCAACTTAAAACATCTGGAGCCCTCTCTTTTGCTTTTGTGGCACCCTACCCTGAGGAACTCTCTACCTCACTGAGTGAGGGAGTGCCTGACTGCCAAGAGTTTTAAGATTGCATTGAAAACATATTTATTCAGCCTGGCCTTTCTTGACTGCTCATAGGATACTGAAAATTGTTGGTATAAATTATCAAGATATGATAAGGATTCTAAGATTTATATTTTGATATTTAAATTTGGTTTTAAATAATATTGTAATATTTATAATCATTGTACAAGCACAATGAACAAGCTTGGAAATGCACTTTTTTACAAATAAAATTGATTTGATTTGATTTTGATTTGGGAGTGAAAGTACACTGTTGGCAGAAGAATCTCCAGGACCATGGAACCTCGGGAGGATTTGCGTAAATCTAAGTACAGTAACACTTTGGAGCAGACATCAGGTAATGAAACCTGAAAAGAAGAATGGATAAAAAAGAAATGCTTAGTAAAGGGTAAATGGTATTTTTGAGATGTCTCTTAGCTAATCAAGAGTGTCATCTTGAAATTTCTTTATATTCCAGACCTACTCAGTTTTGCTTCAAATTTCTTGAATGCAAAGATGTCTGTCGATGACACTCTTGATTAGCAAGTGACAGCTCAAAAATACCATTTACTTAAATACAAAGCCATTGCCTTTATCCGTATTGAAGCTCCCTTGTTGTTTGTACCTTTTCAGTCCGTATGACAGTGCACAGTAATTTAGAAGCTTGCACACTCTATGACCGCATCACATGTCATGGATGAGTGAGATGTGAGCATGCATGTGTCAATCAAAGGCAAGATGCCACAACTCCCTGAGCAGATGGGGGGTTATGATCAAAACTTCAAAAATTAAAGTAAAAACAATGAAAACAGTAAGGAATTCACTTTATTTATTAAAACATATGCTATTACACCTGCAAGCTTAAAACCAGGTGGATGTTTCCCTGTAAGTCTTTTTGTACATTGGAATCAGACTCCCCAGAAATTGATAATTTGATATGTCCAGTCTTGGCCTATGCAGACAAGCTTGTTTTATTTTCTCTGTCAAGTAAAGGTCTACAAAAAAGTTGGATATACTTTAAGAGAAAACTAAGCCTTTGAGTTTTACTATAAATCTTACAAAAATCCAGATTGTTGTTTTTTGCTGTAATAACCATAAAAAGTGCCTGAAACTAGAAGATCAGACAGTATCAAACTATATATGTCTAGGTATTACAATACAAGTCACTAGAGATGCAGCGAATTATAAATCCACCCGCGAAGTGGACGCAAAGTAACCACTTCGTGTCCGCGGAGCACAACGCGAAGTGGAACCTGTAAAGTGCTCACTTCGCGTTCTCATTATGCCTTAATGCGAAGTGAGAAGAAAATAGGCACATCACATGGCCTGCAGTTCTGTAAGTCACATGCTTTAGCCAGGCAGGAAGGAAGTGAGTCAGAGAAGCAGTTTCACTTTCTCCTTTGCATTTGTACAGGGAGAAAGCAAAATTGTTTTGTGAGAGGAGAGGAGTTTGTTTGGCTCTCTGAGTCATCTCTTGTTACTGCCAATCCAATTCAAACAGCTTTTTTAAAAGTTATTTTATTTAGTGTTTGTAATGTCTTAGTGTTTTTTTGGTTAGTGAATTTTTTTGAATAAGTTTTGTTTTTGTTTTGTGTGTGTGACTGACTGTGTGTGTGTGTGTATACATGTGTATGTGTCCACTGTCTGTGTGTGTGTGTGTGTGTGTGTGTGTGTGTGTGTGTGTGTGTGTGATCCCCTGGACCCAGAAGGATGGAGGGTCACGTTGGAGTTGGGGAAGGTGAGTCACTGGCACATGGAAGCGTTAGGAGGGGAAGAGTGTGGACCCATGGGGGGGTGGGGCGATCGTGTTATGTTGGACCGCTCCAGACTCCTGGCCAGTGTTGCTTCCCCATGGAAGCAACAGGAGCAGCAGCAGCACCAATGCCACCGGTAGCTGTTGCTTGTCCACCTTCTCCGCCACCACCACTAGCAGAAGCTGCTCCAGCAGCACCCCCTCCACCATCTCCACAGCCACAGGAGGTGGTCCCGGCAATTGTGGGTGGTGGTGGGTCTCACGCCTGACAACTGTGTACTGTGTCTGGTCCCCCCCACAGCTCCCAAGTGTGGGAGTTTTTTAATTGTGTGGGGAGAGACAGCACAGTGGTGCAGTGCCATGTGTGTGGTGTGCTGGTGCGCCGTGGGCCCCCTGGGACACATTTGGAGACCAGTGGCCAGCGCACCCACATGATGAATCACCACAAGGCAGAGTGGCAGGCTGCCATGGAAGGGACCAGGCGTCCACCTGCTGGCCCTTCCATGGCAATGGCCGAGGGTGCTGCTGGGGTGGGAGATGTGCCTCACAGCAGTCACCACCGCAGCAGGAGGAGGAGGGCTACATCAGGTGCTCCACCACCACCACCACTACCACAGCCACCAGCACCACCCTGCCCACCACCAGCCTCACTGCCTGGATTACCGGCTGCAGTGGACCCCGGCACAGTCCCTGTTAGTCAGTCTGACCTCTTCCTGGTGTGGGCAGCACTGGAGGAAAACAACAAGCATTTCATTGCTTTGGAGCAGCAGGTTACCACAGTGGAAGCACAGCAGCAGCAAATACTTTCAGTGCTGCACCTGCTGCTGGACCACCATGGCATCCCATGGCCATAGTAAGTCTGGGTATTGTTTTCTGCCCCTCCACACCCACACCCACACCCTGATCCCACCCCACTACTGTGTTGTACTTTTGTTGTGTGTTTTTTGTTTATTATTAAATCATACACATTTTTCCTTCCAGGAGAATCTTTCTTGCACCACATAGTGCAATACATTTTTTTGAAAACCATGCGTAAATGCATTACAGTGAGTCATGTGACGGAGGCATCCCCATTCTGAAAATCTGCCCACATTCTGCCTCCCTTCTCAGCAACATTAGGACGTGATGGCAGGGAGAGCGCGTGTGTGTGCTCCTTACGGTGAATATCCAATTGTGCAGGTTTGCGAATGTTTCTTTATGTTAATGATCAGTTTGTTGTGAAATGTGTGGCCACATTTCCAGTAAGAAGAGCCTTGGTAGTGGAAACATCCCACATTTCACCACAAAGTGAACCTTATAACATTAGGAAACATTGCTTGGGATAGCTGCTGGACATTCAGTATAGCGGAGCATGCACCTGTGCTCCCCCTAACGTTGCTGAGGAAGTGTGACACAAATGTGGGTTGCTTTTCAGATTGTTAATTCCTCCATCAAATGACTTACTGTAATGAAATTCTGGGTGGTTTTCACAGACATATATTGCACTCTGTGAAGCAAGAAATATTCCAGTGGTAGTAATGCCCCCACATATTAGTTTATGTGCATCACCATAACTATGTGATGTGGTGACTGTCTGTAAAGCAGCAGTGCAACAATCTGTTGAGAACTCTGACCTATATTTTTTAATGCTATGTTACAACTTCCTTTACTTACATCCTGACTGACTGGAATGATACAATAATTTGCAGTACTACCTTTTTTCATGTGTGAAATATTGAAAGGAGAATTCCTTTTAAATTGGTTCTGCTGACAGTGAGTGTGACCAGGTCTTTGTCATTGTTTTCCTCTGCTTTTCTCCATCACATCAAGTAGTTGTCATATATCACTTCTGTTGTTAACTAACAGTTATGCATCAGTCAGTGCTTTATATGTCATCACGGAACAATAGTTATTGAAAAGCAGCTGCAAATAAATACATAGCTGGCAGGAACAATACTGGAAGACGTGCTCATTTTGTTTTCATACATGAAAAAAGTAGGAGTAAGAGAAGCAGACATAAATTGTGAGAAGAATCGTATCATTCAAGTCACTGATGACTCGCACGTAAGTGGTGGTTGCTGTGGCAATTTAAAGTAGCATAAAAAAGTTCAGTTCAGAACTGTGAGGACATTCTTGCAATGCTGCTTTAATTCTAAAAATGTCACTATGACATCATGACTATGAGCTCACAGCAACAATCACAGAATACACAAAAGTGGCACAGAGTCCCCAGATTTTTTCTGCAGGCCCACAATGCATTGGCCTTGTGTGCAGAAAATTGACAAGTGGTAACGAAGTGAAAAGAGACTGTTTCAGCACATACAAAGTTCCCCAGAATTAATGGCGCACTCAGTCATGCGCACAGTGGTGGCACAGAGTCCCCAGATTTTTTCTGCAGGCTCACAATGCATCCTCCTTGTATGCAGAAAATTGACAAGTGATAACGAAGTGAAAAGAGACTGTTTCAGCACATACCCCAGTATAAATGATGGCTGTGAGGTTCGTGTTGCTGGTCCAATGTGTTGTGTGAGATGATTCCACCAAATGAAATGTGATCATCTTAACTGGATTGAAAGGTGCCCTTTGGATGTACACTAATAGTAGCCTTGGTGAGTAGATACATATATATAGATATATGGTTGTGTATTTTATAGGTGATAATGAGGGGGGTTGAACTTGACATGGACATGTACTCATGCTATTGTTCTGCATCACACAGGTGACTCATAAACTTGCTGTGCACATTCCAGTGCTCAATGAGAATTTTTTGCACTTAAATGGAAATGGATAACTCTCAAGCACATGAAGGTAAGTATTTCTTTTTTTGGGGGGGTGGGGGGAATCATATTTTCAGTTTTGTCTGTAATGGTTTCTCATTTTTTTACTTCTTCACAGATTTCATCAGTATCCTTCTGGAGTCCGGTTGTTAATGATGGTTTGCTTGGTTCATGGGGCACATACGTCACGTGCCAAGGTTGCAAACCTCAGTAGCATAATCAGGGGTCGATCTTAACATTGTTTTACTAGCCCAAACACTAGTGCAAATTGGCCAGGGCTAGTGCAGCTAACAGTCATGGAAGGGGATAACATGCTGGCTATGGTTGCTAGTGATACGGGTGAACACCCCAGTCTGGTATTAGCTGCCAGCTTGTGCTGGGTCCACAGAGCCAAGTGCCTATTCTTAAGATGCGTATGCTGTCCTCCTGTCCCAAGATGGCTCCCCTTTTTACCTCGACTCACACACACATGGCAAACCTGGCAGATTGCAACTGAATCATCATTTGCATCTTGAACAAAAAAATCCCAAACAAGGGAGTGTAATGCTCTGCTTTTAACATGTCCATGATGATGTGGCTTATTTAAGTCTGTTATTTTAAGCACTGAAGTGGGGGGGGCACGTGATGTTTCTGGCACTGCACACCTGGACTGCAACTGACCACCACGACTACCTATCATATTGATTACTGGGTCATCATCATCATCATCAATTAAAACCAGTAAATCACAAGTTTTTACGGGGGGGGGGGGAATTCCTGCAAACAGATTCAGACACAGCCATTTTTAATTTCTTTTTCTCCAGTTCCCAACTGGGGTCAATTACATCATCATCATATTTATCAACGTCACTGTCACACACATCCACATCTTCTGCTTGGATGCTAACATGCGGATTGCATGTTGCAACAACAGCAACATCATCATCATCAGCATCATCACATTCATCATCAGCATCTACACCACCATCACCTGATATTTTTTCACCACACTGTGAATCACAGCATGGAAAATGCGTGACGTTAAGTGCCACGGTGGATGGAATATCACATTGTATGCTATCATTGACATAATCATCAGAATCAGGTTCGGTTAATGGGATGTTACTGGGAAGTATGAACATCATCTACGCTGTCACTCACTTGCACTGCTTCACACGCAATATGTTTGGATATGGTACACTGGTCGGAATTAGAACTCGACGCAACAATGCTAATACTACCTCCTCCACCACTAACACCAGTAATACTAACACCACCAGCTGGGAAACATTATCTCCTCCAACTATGAGTGAAGCTACTGATTGGGCTGTAAAAAACATTGCAGGAGAAATACCTTTTCTCACACCAGCAATGCACTTCTCCGTCCGCGTACTACTACCACGCCCACAGACCCTCTTACTGCCAACATTGCCATGGCCAGAAACAGCTTTACTTCCATGTCTCTTTGCAGGCATTTTGGGGGGATCAACCACAAATATTATAACCAAATTCAGATTTTGATATGTTCACTTTCTGACTGGAGGGACGCTGGCTGGATGTGAAGCAAAATAAACAACTGTGGCTTCAGCAACAGATAAGAGAGTACTGTGCTGTGACACTGTCATGGAATTAAAACAACTTCAGTAACCAGTGGTGCTGATGGGGTCACAAAAACAATCCAGTCTGGTAAAAAATACCTTTTCAACGTGAGGGTGGGGGTGGGGAGCACTGAATACAGACAGTGCTGATTTTTACAGCACTACAAGCAGCAAAACTAAGAACAAAGAACACGGTCACAATACAAAATCAGGCAGCTGCAGTGGATAGAAGGTTCACACTGCTGCACTTAGTTGCACTTACACTAGTCTGTGTCACAAATTTTAAAAGGTGTATTATATTTGATGCACGCAACACTGCACACACAACACAGAACACTTTGTGTACAATGCTGAATGAGGAATGCAATGCAAATGCAAAAGTTCAGTGTACTGCCACGTAATGTCAATTTCTAATTTAAACAACCTGACCTTATGAAATGCTGCACCACATTCACACAACAAACAGCAAGAAAATTTGTACTATTACTGACAATTTTACTATGTGTACAGTAACACAGTCAGTTATATATTACAAAAATATAACCAAAATACAAAGAAATCACTAGTTCTCCAACTTAAATCTACCTACACACAGATACGCCCCTCCTCCACACAGCACACTTCACTCTCTTTCACCACACACACTCAATGTTGTAAATTAACATCAAAATCCACACACAAACAAAAAGGTTCGACGATGTGAGCACAGGAGTGTTTTCTACAATCGATGAACTACAGTTGGGATCCCCAAAAAAAAGCAAAAATGCTTTTTGAACAGCTTTTAAAAGATTCCTACAGACAGCTATCAGAGCACACTGTCTCCTACTCCTTCCTACTAATACTACCCCGAACTGAGGCTGTGCAGATCAGTATAGAGCCCATGTGACCTGAACTGCCATGAATCACTGCAAAATCCACCTTCGGAGCTCAAAAACAAGGCGAAGTGAACTGCCACCAATGTACTTCACCTTAAAAATTGAAAGAGTAGTGACCAGTGGAGGCGGAGTAACGTGAAATCGCTGTTTCCAATGCACTTCGCGTTCCTCATTATAACGCGAAGTACTCCGCTTCGTGTTGCAGAACACTCCACGAATTCACCTGAGCACCGCGAAACACTTCGCGGAGCGGATTGAGCCCACTTCACCCACCACTACAAGTCACGTTAAACTGTTCTGTTAATGAGTTGACTTAACATTGTTTTTTGCAGTTGGCACTGCATTGGCAACTCATACTGCATTGTTTTTTCAATGCTTAATCAGCTCAAGAGCAATGTTTGTAAAATATGTTTGCATCTCAGTTGGAATGTATTTGTAGTCCAGTCACAATGCAATGCAAAACTGAGTTTTAAGGCTTAAGAAACAGTTTGTGCAGGGCTTTGTAGTGGATTGAGAAACACTTACGCAACTCAGTCATAAATGCTAAAGCAACTCCTTGGAGGAACAGTTTGATGTGAATTGTACTGTATTTTTCAGCTAAAGGGTTATGGGCAAAGCAGGTACAGAACACCTTACTTAAAATAAAAAGCAAACAAACAAAAACAAAAAAAAAAACAGCTCATGCACTTAGAAAATGTAATTTTATTTAAGGCAGAAACTCTATCAGACCACTAAAGAAAGCAGTAAGGGCAAAATATGTGTGTCAGACCCTGTATGGTTCTGTGATCGAGGACACTAAATATAGAGAAAAACTTGTTAGTCCATCAACTCAGCCCTGGAAGTAAGTAGGGTGACACCTACCACCTATATTAGAGCTGAACTGGGACTTCTTAATATTGAAGCAGTGATCAGTACTCAGAAAATAAGCTATTGGGTACAAGTTACAAGAATGCCCAGTAACAGAATACCATATACTGTATTTGTCTGTATCTGATGTGAAAAGAAATGCATGGGTGCATCAAGGATGTACTCAGTCTAAATGGCTGAAAGACGTAATGTGTAAATTAGATCTGTATGACTTTGTTTTATAATGATCTGTAAATAGGGGAATTACTATAAGTCTTAAACACAAATAGTACATTAAACAAAGACTTAATAACATGTTGGCATTGAGAGATCTGGGCATTCAAAACTCTAGATTTTCACAGTGGTTGGCACTGAAGAATTGTTATTGTGGATATAAGTATTATTTAGACCTCTTAGAGTGTCCTCACCTAAGGAGAGCATACACGTTGTTTTGTTTTGGACTGTTCAAAAGCAATGTGTGGTATGTGATATTTATCAATGTACATGGGTATGAGAGGATACCCTGCATGTAGTAGTAGTACTACTACTACTCTGCATGTAGTGCGGTTGTCACCCGTGGTATAATAAAGTAAGAAAGATTTAGTTGGTTCCCTTTTGGTAGATGCTTGCAGAATCTGATAATAAAACTGCTTTAGATGTTTTACTTACAATGGAGGATGACTGAATTATAATTACGGCAGCCAGCTTTTTCACAGAGCTTATGCAAATAAGAAAGGGATGCTAAAAGTGACTGTAGCAAACATGTAATAAGCTATAGCAATTGTGGAATTTTAGAACTTACTAATTTTAAGAGCCATATTGCTCTATTATTGATATCTGTAAAAATATGCATGAGTATGTCTGAGCATTTTAAATTGTATAATATGTACCCCATGTGTGAAACATGTACAGATTTGTATCTTTTTGTAACGCTCTTTCATATTACTAAACAAACAAATTGGAACTGAAAACCCTGGGGATTGGTATATCGCAGGGAGAAGCATGCTCCATGGCCCTTCTAAACCTAGGGTGCGTGCACAGTCTGATGCTTTCGATCTTCCTCTCCCCAGCACCGCAACCTTATACTATTCATCCATCCCCTGCTCACCTTCTCAAAATCCCCATCTTTTCACAGCAAACCAAAACTGCTTAAGGAGGAGCTGGGGGTTAAAAAGGATGGAGCTGATGAAGCAGCTCTGAGGAGTAGGAGATTGAGACCACCTGACCATACCACATCTTAGTACTTCCCTTAACTAACATACAACCACAGTAAAAATTAAAAATTAAATATAAACCCCCGATAACCCCTATAAACCTCCTTCAGCCCAAAAAGCACTTCACTTAACTACAATAACAAAAAATAACAATACATCCCCCAAAATACCAACATGCTCACACCATGCAAATCACAAAAAACAATTATACCACATGCACACTCACACACGTAAGTAAAAATATCAAGGCAAGAGTTTGGTGCACAGTTCAATGATCATGACTGAAGTCCAACACAATGTAATGTTTGAGATGATAAATAGAATAAAAGTCCAATAACCATGGAACTTAACAGTCTCTGAGAAACAAGCTTGAGATAATGAATTATAATTTACTGTGCTGTCACCCAGACTCTCACTCAAGGGTGACTCAGTATACCCAAGTATACAATGCCAAATCCTGAAGCACTGACACTGAATGGGGTCAGAGGCACAACTTCAGTCCTGCAGAGGTGGTAACAAATAATGCTGACTTAAAAGCAACTGCAGCAGAGCCTTCTGTACGAGAGGATAACCAGAAAAAAAGTTTCAACACATACCAACAGAGTTCATCCAAGCCCAACTATGTCAAGCTGCCAGTTGTTGCAGTAATTCCTCAGGCCAAATCTTTCAACACAGACAGTCAAGGAGCCTTCTCACTCATCGGTGTGTCTGTGCTCTCAAGCATGCCTCTCTCACAGGCCTCCTTGAAATTACTCCAAAACAGTCTCCAGTGTCTAACTTCAAAGCTCCAGATTCTGCCAGTACACACACACAGACAACCAAGTTGGGGAGTCGAACTGGATGACAGCACATCTCTCACCAACTGCTTGTGTACATCTGATCCTTAACACATCAGAAAGTTACTCCTTCCTCTCACTCACTGTTATACCCAGATTCATCAGCCTTTTTTTATCAAGCTTTTGGCCCCCTATGACCACCTACTCATCTCATTGGGCCCCCCACCATCCCCAGCCCCGTCTGCCTCTTCCCCACCATCATGGTTGGGGGGATCTGCAAGGAGCAGGGCCCAGGAATGGAAGGAGCAATCACATACGGCCACAGGGAGACATAGGATTTTCTGATTTTCTCCCCACCCTCCTAGAGCAATGGTGTGTGGTAAGCATGCATACATGGAGGTGTGCACACACTCCTGGAAGCTGAATGCTCCTTCCACCCTCCCTTACAGAAGTCCTCCACTCTTCTCTGACACCTGGCCTACACTGGATGTCAGCTGAGAGTGAGGAACAGTGCCTCCTCAATCCAAGGGATAAGAGCAGCCCAGAGGCTGCTACAATCATCTCCCAGCCCTCCTCCCCCCCCCAAGCCAGCCCCTAGTGTACTACGCTCATTTCTAAACTCGGGTCATTGGCATGGCATGAGATGTGGCATCCAGTGCCTCAACCCAACCCTCAGTGCCACTGGGCCCAGATTCAGCAGCCTTAAGGCCAAAGCTACGGCACTGGAACTCGAACCTGGGATAAGATTAGTGTTGCTCAAATAGTGCTTTTGTGGATCCTACCAGTATCTGTCAGATAGTGCTGGTATCCTACCTAGGATCCTACAAGAAATTCTACCAAAGACAGATGTAGGATCCAGGGTCAGACAGCGATGAATCCTAGATAGGATTCAGGAAACCTAGTTCAGATCCAGGGATCTTAGGTTAGATAGTTAGGATCCAGGGTCAGTTAGCAATGGATCCTAGTTAGGATCCAGTGATCCTAGGTCAGATCCAGGGATCCTAGGTCAGATAGTTAGGATCTGAGCTGGATCTGCTGCTAGGATCCACAGGAACCACAACATTTCTTGCTAGGATCCACCGGATCTACAACATTTTAGGATCCATGCACTGGATCCTAGAGGGTAAGATCCATGGTCAGATAGCACTGCTATCCTACCACAGCAATTATTTGGCCAAGTGGGAGGTATCTGTTGGTATCCTAGTTTTTAGGATAATATCTGAGCAACACTAGATAAGCTAGCACCTTCTGGAAACTGCTGTGTATGATGCAGATGACAAAGTTAATAGAGGCTATGCTGGATGGGGCCCATGGCAGAGTCAACACAGCTTGTAGTTGGATTAAAGAACAACTACAAAGTGTAGGATTAGCACTTCCAGTAAATCAAAACCTGTTGTGAGGCAAAATACAAAATGGATGCCAAACTGCCCCAACCAAAAACATCAAAACCTGATTCCTACTTCTGAGTCCCTATTAAAACTGTCTATGCTAATAATACCCTAAATTGGTCAGCTGGTTCTGATCACTGTATCATTTTTTGTAATATAAAAATGGGTTATGGACTGTCTCTCTTGAGAAATGTTGAAACAGTATGTGAGATCACACACACACACACACACACACACACACACACACACACACACACAGGTTTTAGATACAAGGTGTTACCTGGAAGGCCAGAAGCTAATTACAGACTTTTCTAAGTTAATTATAGCTTTGACTGCTAAGAGGGAAACCAGTATCCCTTTTATGAATTTTCGAGGGGGAAACCAGGTTTAGTACACTGGTGTGAAATAATAAATGCTTTGGTGTCTATGTGAGAGGGGATACTGCTCACAGATCAAAGAAATGTCATTTGAAAGAGAAAATGAGTTATGCTGAGGATCACAGAATTTATTACTTTGAAAAGACATCCTGTTTTTGTATAGATATATTTTTTTATATATTCTGACAGAGGATGAGCTAGGTGACCTCACACAAAGGGATTGGCAAATACAGTTTTCTATAAGGAATATTCTGTTTTACTTCACAGAGACACTTCTATCTAGACTCTGACACAGAAACATCTATGAGCACTTTAAGCAGGTATTTAGAGAGAGAGAGAGAGAGAGAGAGAGAGAAATCTAAGTACTGTAGTAGGAATTACACTGTTTAAATCTTGTTCTTTTAAAATATTTGTATGGTTCTTGTGATAGTGGTTTTGTATTTTATGTTTTACATATTTTGTTTCTATTTTAGTAAAACTCTAGTTTTAGAGCCTACTTGGTCTGTCTTTGATTTATTTCCTTTTACAAGTGGAGTATATATGATAAAAGCAGACACTGTACATAAGCTTGAATGGTGATACCAAATTGGAAAAAAGTAAGCGTTTTTAATCTGAGGTCTTTTATTACAGTTTTTAAGGGTTCATTTCTGTACGCCTGGTTAGGTGCCCATAGGCAACGATATCTGGTCCCCCGAAGAAAGAAATATCTGAGCCTGTGCATTGGGT
This sequence comes from Neoceratodus forsteri, assembly GCA_016271365.2. NCBI lineage: Eukaryota > Metazoa > Chordata > Ceratodontiformes > Ceratodontidae > Neoceratodus > Neoceratodus forsteri. The sequence goes on along the minus strand of CM057459.1, from coordinate 670,051,418 downwards.
ATGCTAGCAAGAGGTTCACAGTTTGAATCCCTCCAAGACTTAAGACCAAAGTTTGATTGAACCCACAAAACAGACAGGAGGGTTACCCTGTTTCTGTAAACTGTTCACAAGACTGCGCTCAGAGGTTGGCACTTTGGGAGTAGAGGACTGACCTCCTGAGTGGGTTTGTGACAGATTGGTTGTCAGTGGTGGCATAAATTTGGTATCACAAACTTTTATTGTTCAGCATGTCAGCTTGAGACCATAAGCTCACTTGCAAACAAAGAAAAAGGCAGTGATTTATTTTAAAAAGGAAACAGAACGATATCACTTGGCGTACAGTCAAGTTCATATCTGTTTTACTTTTTTTTTCTAAAGTGCAAGTCAGAGTAGCAGTAGTGAGGGAAGAAAATGGCTTCCGACTACAGCAGGCACACTGTAGACTCCTTAAAGCAGTTGTGCGGGGACAGAGGAGTCCTGTTTGCGGTGAAAGCCAGCAAGCAGAACCTCATAGATGCCCTGATGGTAGCAGATACCCAGAACAGCGAGTCACAGACCATGACTGAAAAGAACCAAACCTCAAGTGTGGCAGGGCCAGCGGCCAGTGCAGTGTCCAGATCTGGTAAGGATGACAGCAGGGCCACTGTCAGTGAAGGGCCACAGCAGCAGGGGATGGTCACCAGTATCCTGGATCCAGAAGTACTCAGGCTGCAAATTGAGTTGCACAGGATGGAGCTGGAGTTCCAGAGAGAGAGGGACCATGAACAAAGGGAGGCAGAGGAGAAGAGGGAGCGAGAACACCGAGATGCAGACCATGAGGAGCAGGAGTGCCAGAGGCAACATAAACTGGAGAAGATATGACTCCGACCAGCAGTACCAGAGCAGGTAAGTGGCTTGGGTTTAACTGGGACTACAGGACTGGGTTACAAATTGAATTCCAAATTAATAGCCAAATTTAAAGAGGGGTAGATATGGATGCCTTTTTAAATTCTTTTGAAAAAGTGTGTAGTCAGTCTAAAATTCCTAGAGAGTCCTGGAGCTTCCAGCTATCCCTGCTACTTACCGGGAAAGCTTGGGAAGCATTGGGTCAAATGGACAAAGATGGCAGTGATTATTACAGCAAACTTAAAGCTGCACTGTTAAAAAAGTTTGAATTAACTGCTGAATCATACAGAGCTAAATTCCGTAAGCTCAGGAGAAGCCCTGATATGAGCTATGAGGAGCTGGCCATGAAACAATGTCAGTTTTTAAAATGTTGTTGGGAAGGAACTGAGGCAACCTCTGTTGATAAAATTGAAAATGTGATTTTATTAGAACAGTTTTATTGGGCATGCCCAGCCGAGCTAAAAACCTGGCTAGAGGACCGAGATCCCAAAACAGTGCAAGAGGCTGCTGAACTCTCGGACCGCTATGCCAAGAGCAGACCTGCTCTGAGAGCAAATGGGGAGGGAGTGGCAACGCAGAAAGAGAAAAGCGCACCTTCAGGGCAGCTAAAACCCTCACTGCCTCCACCGAAACCAGTTAGCCCCAGGTTTCAGAGAAAAGATTTCTCTGAGAGAAGAAATGAATGTTGGTTGTGTAAAGAAACTGGGCATATTGCCAGACAGTGTCCCAAAAAGGCGAGCAATACACAACAGGGTGCTAGAAAGGAAGTAGGTGGTTTGTGTGTCCCTGGAAGCATGCCAGTGAACATGAGGGAACACATGCACCCAGTCATGGTGAATGGTGTACAGACACAAGGGTTAAGGGACACAGGGGCATCCCTGACCTTGGTAAAGGAGGATCTGGTAGAGCCTGGTCAGCTTATACCCAATAAATATGTCACTGTACAGGACTTCACTGGTGAGGTGAAAACATCGCCCCTCGCTAGTGTTCTCCTAGACTGGGGTGAAACAAGGGGAACTGTGCAACAGGTTGCTGTAGCCAAAACCTTAGCAGTGGATGTGATCCTGGGCAACAATCTAAAACAAGGGATGGTATGTGCAGTTACCCATAGCCAAGCGGCAAGGGAAAATTGTAGTTCCCTGAACCCCACAGAAGCCATTGTGGAAACCACTGAGAGGCTGGTTCCCCAGCCTGTGTCTCCAGAGGGGGAGACTAATGAAAAGGGGGTAGAAATTTCCCCAGTAGCAAGTAACCACACAGCTACAGAGGGTTACTCTGAAGAGGGAGGGGTAACCCATTGTCAGAGGGCTGGGATTGACAGTGATCCTGAGTGCCCTGACGCTAGTGCTAGGGACCCTAGTTTAGCAACTGAAGGGAACCTGTCCCATGCCTTGGGAATGTGTGAGGGGTTTGCAGCTGCTTAGAGAAGTGATCCTAGTTTGGAGAAGCTGAGGGCTTGGGCAGACTCAGACGGTGCACAGGGAGGTGACAGCAGACATAAGGTTTATTGGAAAAATTAACTTATGTATACTCAGGCAGTACAGACAGAGAAAGGGGTGCTAGGCAGGCAGCCTGTCGTTCCCCAGGGGTATCATGAGCAGTTGCTCAAGATTGCACATGATATTCCCTTGTCTGGTCATCTGGGAATCATGCGTATGACACAGCGGTTGGCCCAGAATTTCTACTGGCCTAACTTCACCCAGCAGGTGAAGGAGTATTGCAGGTCTTGTCACCGGTGCCATGAAATAGGGAAGGTGAGCAAGAAAACCCAAGCTGCCCTGATTCCATTGCCCATAGTGGAGGAGCCATTCCAGAGGGTGGTAATGGATATTGTGGGGCCTTTAAATACCCCCAGCTCCTCAGGGAAGAGATTCATCCTGACTGTGGTGGATTATGCCACCCGGTACCCAGAGGCAGTCACCCTATCCCCACTGAGGACAGACAAAGTGGCAGATGCCTTACTTGGGATTTTCTCCCGTGTTGGGTTTCTGCAGGAGGTAATCACCGATCGAGGGGGTTCCTTCAAGTCGGACCAAATGAAATGTTTATGGGAGAAGTGTGAGGTGGTGCAGAGATGCATGACACCATATCACCCACAAGCCAATGGACTTGTGGAAAGATTCAATGGTACCCTAAAGTCAATCCTCTGGGCATTTGCTGAACAGCATGGAAGGGACTGGGGGAAATACCTTCCCCACCTGTTGTTTGCATACAGGGAGGTGCCCCAAGAGTCGACAGGATTTTATCCCTTCGAACTCTTATATGGACGCCGGGTACATGGGCCCCTAGACTTGATCTGGGAGGAGTGAGAAGGCAAGCACACCACCCATGGAACTCCCATTGTAGATTACGTCTTTAGGTTTAGGGAATGGCTAAAGGAGCTTATAGGGACAGCGCAGAGCAACCTAGCAGCTGCCCAACAGAAACAAAAAGTGTGGTATGACTGCAGAGACAGAACTCGCTCATACATGGTGGGTCAGGAAGTCATGGTCCTTATTCCAGTTTGGAAAGACAAGCTGCAGGCTGAGTGGGCAGGACCATACAAAGCGGTTAGGAAGGTAAATGACATGAACTACATTGTGGAGTTACCTGACAGAAGGCAGACAGAAAGGATATATCTTGTCAACATGATTAAGCCATATGCAAATAGGGCTGACATGGTGTTTACAGTGTGTAGTCATGGGAAGGGGACAGATGAAGGAGACCCCCTTCTGGACTTGCTGGAGGAAAGCAAGCAGGAGTCCTCTGTGGAGGCAGTAAAATTGTCTCCCCAGCTGGTCCTGGACCAGATCCAGAAAGTAAGGGAGGTTTTAGCAGACTTTGCCCCATTGTTTAGCACCAAACCTGGACTAACCCCCTTAGCGACGCATGATGTGGAGACAGGAACACAGACGCCCATATAGCGGACAGCATATCGGGTGTCAGAGGCTGTCCAAAAGGACATTAGGAGGGAAGTGGAGGAGATGCTGGATTTAGGGGTAATACAGAGATCCCACAGCCCCTGGGCCTCACCCATAGTCCTTATGCCTAACCCAGATGGCTCTACTCATTTCTGTGTGGACTGTTCTGGACTGAATGCAGTCACAAAGTCAGACACCCATCCAATGCTCTGGATGGACGAACTCCTGGACAAGTTCGGAGGGGCGACCTACCTTATGATCATTGACCTGACCAAGGGGTATTTGTAGGTAGAGTTGACAGACAGAGCTAGGGAGAGGTCAGCCTTCATCACTCTGATAGGCTTATTTGAGTTTAAAGTAATGCCTTTCAGAATGAAAAATGCCCTGCCACTTTCCAAAGGTTGGTGAACCAGGTGTAAAATGGTGCTGAGGAGTACACCGTCGTGTACCTGGATGACATTGCCATCTTTAGGGAGGAACACCTATCCCACCTTAGGAAAGTGCTGGGAAGGATACAGAGGGCTGGGCTCACTGTCAAAGCTGAGATGTGCCAGGTGGCCATTGGAGCAGTGGCATACCTCGGGCATGTGGTAGGACAGGGACAACTCTGTCCTAACCAAAAAAAAATAGAGGTAATCCAGGTGTGGCCCAGACCAGAATTGCAGAAGCAGGTCAGGAGTTTTCTAGGGACAGTGGGGTACTACAGAAAATTTGTGCCCAATTACAGTGCCCTGGCTGCTCCCCTATCTGACCTGACAAAGAAAAGGATGCCCAAGAAAATTACCTGGGACCCAGCCTGTGAGAAAGCCTTTACCAGATTAAAGGAGGCACTGTGCAGTGCTCCTGTTTTGACAAGTCCTGACTACAGCAAAACCTTTATAGTTCAGATTGATGCCTCAGACATGGGTATTGGGTCAGTACTGAGTCAGACATCCAGCCAAGGGACAGATCACCCAGTAGTGTACCTGAGTAGGAAGTTACTTCCCAGGGAGCAAGCATACTCCACCGTGGAAAAGGAGTGTCTTGCCATAGTGTGGGCCCTAAAGAAATCAGAGCCATACTTATATGGGCAGCATTTTGTGGTGCAGACAGACCACAACCCCCTGGTTTGGCTGACGCAGATGGGAAAGAACAATGGTAGATTGCTAAGATGGAGTCTTGCTTTGCAAGGGTATGATATGACAATCGTACATGGGGCTGGAGCCAAAAATCAGCACTCAGATGGACTGTCTAGGGTCTATGAGGAATTAACTGATTTGGGAAGCTCATCCCATGCGGGGGATAGAGCCCCCAAATTCAGTCTAGGTGAGGAGGAATTGTAACACTTGGACAGCTGGTTCTGATCACTGTATCATTTTTTGTAATATGAAAATGGGTTATGGACTGTCTCTCTCTTGAGAAATTCTGAAACAGCATGTGAGATCACACGCGCACACACAAGTTTTAGATACAAGGTGTTACCTGGAAGGCCAGAAGCTAATTACAGACTTTTCTAAGTTAATTATAGCTTTGACTGCTAAGAGGGAAATCAGTATCCCTTTTATGACATTTTGAGGGGGGAAACTAGGTTTAGTACACTGGCGCAAAATCATAAATGCTTTGGTGTCTGTGTGAGAGGGGATACTGCTCACAGATCAAAGAAATGTCATTTGAAAGAGAAAATGAGTTGTGCTGAGGATTACAGAATTTAATACTTTGAAAAGACATCCTGTTTTTGTATAGATATATGTTTTTATATATTCTGACAGAGGAGGAGCTAGGTGACCTCACACAAAGGGGTTGGCAAATACAGTTTTCTTTAAGGAATATTCTGTTTTACTTCACAGAGACACTTCTATCTAGACTCTGACAGAGAAACATCTATGAGCACTTTAAGCAGGTATTTAGAGAGAGAGACAAATCAAAGTACTGTAGTAGGAACTGCACTGTTTAAACCTTGTTCTTTTAAAAGATTTGTATGGTTCTTGTGATACTGGTTCTGTATTTTATGTTTTACATATTTTGGTTCTATTTTAGTAAAACTCTAGTTTTAGAGCCTACTTGGTCAGACTTTGATTTTGTTCCTTTTACAAATGGAGTATATATGGTAACAGCAGACACTGTACATAAGCTTAAATGGTGATACCAAATTGGAAAAAGTTAAACATTTTTAATCTGAGGTCTTTTATTACAGTTTTTTAAGGGTTCATTTCTGTACACCTGGTTAGGTGCCTGTAGGCAAAGATATCTGGCCCCCCGAAGACAGAACTATCTAATCCTGTGCATTGGGTACACTAGCAAGAGGTTCACAGTTTCAATCCCTCCAAGGCTTGAGACCAAAGTTTGATTGAACTCACAAAACAGACAGGAAGGTTACCCTGTTTCTGTAAACTGTTCACAAGACTGCGCTCAGAGGTTGGCACTTTGGAAGTAGAGGGCTGACCTGCTGAGTGGGTTTGTGACACCTACCACTACACCTAAGCTTAACATCTAAATAATTTCTGTGTGTAAATCACACTGCAGCACTAACATAACAGGGTATTTCAAGAATATAAGAATTACAGACAGTAGAATACAAGATGAGCTGCCCAGACTAGTGCTCATCTTCCTGCTTCTTAGTACAGGTAGGATCATAATGCCCTGGTAGCAGGAGTCACGTGGACTGTACACCAAATAGCTGACTGTGCCGAGAATCAATTACAACTGATGTCAGACCTAATTCCATGGTATTTGTCTGTATAGTACATCTAGCAAGTAATCCTACAGTCGTTAAGCTGCTCAAGAATTCCCATGAGTCTCATATATGCTGGGTCCACCAAATAGGGAGCTTTGAAATGATGAGAAGTATTTGCAGCCTGGCACATGCAAGTGTGCAGCTTCTGCAGGTGAGCTCAGTAGTGCTGCTCATGCACCCATAACATGAAATAAGGTACTCTCATATATATGGTGTGGTAATATAGGAACAACTGTTTACAGGTGTTGCAGCAGTGGAAAAAGCAGAGCTGCAACTGTGATACAGTGTATGTTGAAGTGGCGCTAACACCAGGCAGGAGCCACACATACCATGCAACAGAACTGCATTCATATATATGGTGGCACCTAAATAATTATGGAGGTGGGAGCAGAGCCACACAGGAGTAGTGAAGGGCAGTAAGCCCTGTGAAATGATGAGCTGTCAGGAAGGCAAGGCACACTGGAGGAAGAAACAGGAGTTTTACCACATGTGGCTGCTGCTGGATGACATGTATGGAATTAATGCAAGTGCAGTGTAATTTGATAAAAGACACAAATGTGACAGCTTGCATGTGGAATTACTTGCAGCTGTAACCTGGGACGTGCTGGACTGTTGCAATGTCAAGAATATGGTGCTTATCCTGCAAACTGTATGCCATGCTCATAGCCGGCAGGATACACTAAAGAGTAACTTCTCCAGCCAGAGGGTAAGTGGAGCTGATGGAGCTCAGCTGAACAACCCGCTACTTAACTGGCTGTGTGGTGGGAGCAGCAGACGGAGGATCAGCCATAAGCAATGGTGGAAGCAGCAGGAGGCATGTACAGCTGCTGAACATGGCTGCTATCTCCCTTAAAAAACAGTGACTGCCCATCCCCAGTTGAAATGCTAACACCGTAAAGGAACTTTAGCTCTACCATTAGTAAGCTAATAGATCTAGGAGTTGGAGGATGTACCCAATATAAATGCAACCCATGTGATAATGAATGGTATGAACCATGCTGCAGTTCTTCCTTTTTAGGGCTGTGGGTGGAGCCTACAGCCGTTTTGGGATCACTCAGTAGCTGTAAAAATGGCCAGTTGTGGAACCTTCTATTGGACTTTTGGAAGTATCTTTCCGAAAGTTCAGCAGAGCTTGAAACACTCCGCTACACTCAGCCACTACGGAATAACAGCACCACTATTTTGGCTGTTACTTCCACATTCAGGGGCATGAACTGCGCATGTGTGACTCATGCAGTTCTGCTGGCACCATCATGTTATGAATGGCAAAGTGCCATTTAATACAACTGCACATGCATGAATGCCACGCATTTGCAGTTGCATCGCCACCACCAGCACTGGCAACAAAGAAAACACGCCGATATCGGGGTCCCCAGTGTCGGCATTATGTAGCCTCATTCATGTGGCACACTGGGAGCCCATCCCAGTGTGCCCAAATGTATTTTTTTTTCACCTGCCAACATCAGGGTCCTCAATCCCTGTGTCAGCATTATGTAGCCCCCCCACTCATGTGGCACACGGGGAGCCCACCCCAGTGTGCCCAAATGTATGTTCTTCCCCATGCCAACATAAGGGTGCCCAATCCCCATGTCGGCATCATGTACCCATCCACCCCCCCACTCATGTGACACACTGGGAGCCCACCCCAGTGTGCCCAAATGTCTGTTGTTGTTTTTTGGTTTCCTGTAAATAAAGAAAACAGTCCCCCAACATGTTTCTTATTTGTAAAAAAGGAAATGGTCCCTCATCAATGCCCCAGTCCCCCTCCACCATCCCCACACTCCCACTGAGCACCCACTTCCCTGCCCCCCTTACCCCATACTTACCTCCAGTGGTCGGCGCTGTCATCTTCTCTGGACCAGGACACGTCTGCTCTCTAAAGCTGAATAGCAAACTGAAGAATCAAAGGTAAGTGTGCTATAATACCATTCAATGGGATTTTCAACTTATGTTGCTAAATAAGTCATTTTTGGAATTTTGTCCACAAATTTTCAACATGGGGTTCTTGGGACCATACGTCGTAAAAGCTTTCACTGTCATTTCGCTACTCAGTCCCAAAGGTGATTTTGCGGTCGCTGCGCAGAATCACCTTTTGGGATCGACTCATGAAATGACAGTGGTACTTTTTATGAGGTGGGGTCCCAAAAAGCACATGTGGCAGATTTAGTGAAAAAATTCCAAAAAATGACTGGGTTATGAGCATGCATTGCGCAGTTTCTACTCATGCTCCTAACTTTGCCAGTTTTTAATATTTTCCCTCTGCATTTTCCACATTGCCATTTTTGCATGCCTCCTTTTTAACAGTACAGCTGTCATTTATCACATCCTGCCCAAAACATGTTTATGCACCTGTGGCACAGAATGGTGTGGTCACTCTGCAAAATCACCTTTTGGTACAAGTGAATAAAATGGCACTGGCACTCTTCATGAGGAGGGGTCCCAAAAAGGCCATGTTGAAAATTTGGTGCAACACCTCCAAAAAATGGTCAAGTTACACCCAGGTGTTCAATAATTTCCACGTACACATGTAACTTTGCTCACTTGGCAGCTGGTCACAGCCCTATCTGCTCTGGCCAGATTTTGTTTGGTTTTGTGCTGAATGATAGAAAGGTTGGAAATAAATTGTACAGTTCAAGGTCAAGAGTATTCTCTGCTGGGTTCCCACTAAAGTTTGAGCCTGCAGGGTCAAATGATACACCCTGGCTGTATACAGCTGGTAGTGATATTGACTGCCAGCAACTGGATAACCAGTATATTCCAGCAACCATACTGTACATTTCTCTGCAGTAAGTGTAGCAGTGACAGCTGTTGGGGAAGACTGCAGCCACTCCAGACTCTTTTTTTTTTTTTTTTTGTCAAAGTCACTGTTAGGCACTAATATTGTATAGTAGCACTTCCTTGAGACATTCTGGGCTCACAGTGCCCAAAGCTGTGGGTAATAAAATATATTCCAAAGAGAAGGCTGTTGTGGAATGGTTCACTCCTGGCTGATGCCCGCAGCCCAAGCAGAATATGACCCATATGGAAATGCACCTGATGCAGTAAGTATTGTGAGGCAGTACTCAGATGTAGGGTTAAGATGGTGCCAGCAGCACAGGTTCTGGCAAATTAAGCAGGAGTGTGTGGGGGGGGGGGGTGCTACTAAAGCATCTAAGTGAATGTAAAGGAAACAGTTCATAATTAAAGAGTTAGTTTAATGTCTGAAATTAATAGAAACTTTCAGAAGTAGTTAGCTCCGACTTCTTGTAGTTGAAGTATTTTTCCCTTTTCTGGTTTGCAAATAAGATTTTTTTATCTGACAGTAGTAGGTGTGATAATTGGAACAGCACTCTGTTTGGAAGCTGACATAGTCAATTTAATTTCTACCTATACATCATTAGCACTGTGACCTCACTGTCTGAGGCAGCCGGATCACTAGTAACCAAAAAGAGCCAAGCTCCTGCTGCATGGCTGGTAATGTGTGACACATGTTACCACTCAGGCAGCAGGGCTTGTCATGTAACAATGACTGAGGTCATGTGCTGATGATGTAGTGGTAGAAGCAGAACCAGATATGGCGGGGCTTCCGGTGATGTCACTGCTAGGCATGGAGGACTGATTCTTAGCACCGCTCCGGATTCCCTGCTAACAGCCCCAAAACATGGATTAAACAACATAAAACTGCTCTAATTCCTCACTGGGGTGCCTGCCTGATATATGGGGAAGAAACCAGCAGTGTCAACATACATCCTGATGGTGGATGACAGTGGATGGGGAACTGATAGCTCTGTGAGCGAGGCCTCCACTTCCAGAGTTATGGTGTCCATTAAAAAAAATCAGTGGGGCCTCTGCCGGAGAACTTGCCTATGAAAAAGAAATTGGACATCACTGAATAAGCTACTGGAATTCCGCAATGAATCTGAAACAGAGTTAGCTGAGATCCACTCTGACGTAGCCAAACTAAAACAAATTGCAACTAAGAGACTGCAATTTCTGACCTAGATTCCAGGGCCGACCACACAGACAGGCTGCTGATAGAGTCCCTCCAAATAATACACTCCTTGGAAAGTAAATGGAATGACCTTGACAGATGCTCGAGATACAAAAATATGTGAATATATAGGATACAGGAAAAAGTATAAGGTATGGACATATGGTGTCGGGGATAAATTCTTCCTGCCCAGTCTCTCTCTGTCATGCGGGGTTCCCCAGTGCTCGGTGTTGTCCCCCATTTTGTTCGCAGTGTATATGCTGCCCCTCTGAGACATTGTAAGAAGGTATGGGCTGAGGTTTCATTGCTATGCAAATGATACCCAGCTCTACCTGTCTTTTGCACCTGATCAGGATAGAGCTCTCTCAGTCTTTAACAGCTGCCTCATTGAAATCCAGTGCTGGATGAATTCAAGCTGGCTGAAGTTGAATGAGGAGAAGACTGAGGTAATGGTTGTGGACCTGGGTCACAGGGTAGAGGGGCCAGGAGCTGGTTTACCCGCAGGTTTATTTCTGGGGGGTGTCCAGCTCCCCACCTCTGAACAGGTGCAGAACTTGGGGGTGATTTTTGACAATGAGCTGACACTGCGTTCGTAGCACTTTCCTTTTATCATCTTAGGAACATCACCAAGATTAAGCACCTTGTTCCGCCCAGCGATCTGCCTACATTGATCCACGCTTTTCTGACCTCACGCCTTGATTATTTCAACTCCCTTTATCTAGGGCTTCCTGGGGTTGATATCCGCCGCTTGCAGCTGGTGCAGAACGCTGCAGCCCGGTTATTGACAGGTACGTCTCATGCCTGTCATATTTCTCCAGTTCTGCATGTTCTGCACTGGCTGCCAATTCAGTGGCAGATCACCTTTAAAGTTGATCTTTTGACTTACAAAGCCCTACACGGACAGGGCCCAAACTACTTGAAAGAGCTTCTGGTTCCCTGCTGCTCTAAGCAATCTCTCTGCTCGGTGGACGAGGGGTTGCTAGAAATTCTGAGGGTTTCTTTGAAATCTTCAGATGCTCGTGCTTTTATGTATGCTGCCCCAACCCTCTGGAATTCTCTACCCCATCCACTTCGTCAGTGTGCGTCCGGGGAGGAATTTAAAAAGGCCTTGAAGACCTATTTATGGTTTAAGATTTATTTTAATTGACTAATGTGATTTTATGAGCTCAGATTGATGTTAGATTGATGTTTTATTTGTTTTATCTGTAATTATTGTAAGGCGCCTTGAATTTGTGAAAAGCGCGGTATAAATAAAGTTTTATTATTATTATAAATCAGTTTCTGAAGACATTTTTACGCTCCTACTTAGACCTACCCCTGGACTTTGCACTGGACATTGAGTAGGCCCACCAAGTCCTGGGTAGCCCACTGGAGGACAATCAACAGAGGCACTGATCCTTAATATTTCAGTTACAGAGTATGTGGTAAATCAGAAGGATGGCTAGGACTGTGGCAGCAGAAAGAGTTTTTTTTTTTTTTTTTAAGGAGTCTGAGTATATATAGATCATGACTACTCCCCCTTGAGTAATGGGACAGCAGAAAAAATATGGACCAGTTCTCGCCACCCTTAGGACACACAAGCTTCATTTTGAAAACCCTTTCCCTGACAAGATCCGTGTGTTCTATCCGGAATGGCCTGTCCTGCATGAGACTATGGCTCATGTGATTAAGGAGCTCCAGGCTAAAGGGATCTCAGTGCCCAGACCTCTCCGTGCACTCACAACAACATCACGCCCTTCTCAACTTTTTGAATCTTCTGATTTCACCTAGCAGACATGCAAGCTGCAAGACAAAACCACGATCAAGGACATACAAACCCTACTACAATCATTTCATAGGGTACCTGACCCTTGAGATGCTTCTACTGATAACTGTCTTTTTTCTTTGTTGGCTATGTGGGACCTTCAAAACTTGACTGGAAGGAAACCGTCCCCTCTCACAGCAGCTCTGCCTTGAGAGAGCTGTCGACAAACACAGTGGCTTACTATTCCTTGCTTTCTTGTGCAGAATGACAACTGTGGTTTTATCCCTCGGTCCAAATGAACGTTACTGTTGCAGTTCTTAGTCAGTACTCAGAACTTGTTTGAATGTTCCTTAAACAGGTAACTATTTTGTATTTAATTTTCTTGTACTGATTAACATACCTGACATTTTATACATTGTGTAGCTCTCTGTTCCCTGCACACTCCTGTGGGTCAGCTCCACTGCCCCCCTCTAGGCTCTGTACCTTAATATATCACTGGGGCTGTTCCTTTTCTCCATCAGAGGCTATATTCTCTATCCTGCTTTGCCTGCAATGCCCTGATTTTTCTTGCTTGATTTAGTTGGCCAGTGGGGGGCACCTCACAGTCCTAGTTCCTTTGGGGTCTGGAGGATGCCTCTCCAGCTGCACTCAGTGCATCAAGTCCATCAGTTTTAGATTGATATACACTGTAGGCTGCCAGATGGCTCTAGTGAACTAAGCCTTGCTATATTTACATTTGTACCATAGCAGGAGACTTATAGTGTCAGCCTAGCACCCATGCCTATATTGGTGTTCGGTGTTAACCATTGCTACACGGAGCTGGGGGGAGGGAGGGGCGACCATGAGGGTGCCATCATGAAGGTATGTACAGAGAGATTTATTGAGTTGCTATGATTGTTGCAGTGCTATCTATTTTTCAGATAATGGCCTTTTGACTATAATGTTTCCTCTGGCAATATTATGTTTCAATGCTTCTAATGATCTCTTCCTCAATGTTAGTATTAGTAGTTTTCTTACTATGTGTAACAGGGGAGGCATGACAGTGGGACTGCTGACTTTTTACTTCTTTATGGCACACCCCATGCATTCACTGTGGCACTTCTTTCTGCCCTGATTATACCTACCTACCCAATAGTAGCCCTTGCAACCCTTTGGGTTTGCATCTGGGAGGCCTGCAGTATCTCTGGCACTCACAATACCTCCTGCCTCACAGCCTGGGCCTTGCTTCATGCCTAGTTTCTAAGGAGACTAGAGAGCTAGTTATACAGCTCTGCTAACTTGGAAGTACAGTACCCTGTTGCTCCAGCTGGACCCCTAGGGTTTGCTGGTTTCTTGTTGAGCATTCCCCAGTTTCATGTTATATTGGGTTCCTGTTTATGTTTCTCTGTTTGTGTCAGCATCCTTGCCTGGTGTTGTATGATGCTCTACTCGTCCTTACTGAGCATTATTATTGCTTGGTCTTAATTACCCCGCTCAGTGTACGTTTGATCATAACCTGGTTACAGAGTCTGCTTGCAGCTGTCCCATAGAGTTGGATGAATTTCTGAGCTTAATCACTGGGATACTGTAATTTCTACCCACAGAGGTGCTTTGTAATGACCAGTCACCCCACAATAATTTACTGTCAAAATGTTAATGGCTTAAAAAGTGCTGTGAAATGTACTAAAGTACTTCTGTCTATTAGAAAGGCCCATTTTGCATTTGTGTTTTTACAAGAAACACACCTGACTGACCATCAGAAATTGTGTAAACTGGATTTTTCCCCCAAGCAATTCTTCTTATTATAATAATGGGAAACATCAAGATGTGGCTATCCTTATCCTGTGACAGACACTATTCTACTACACCTCCACTTATTGTAATCCCCAAGGAGACTGGCCATTGCATCCAGGACTTAACTGGGAAGAGAATTCCTCCTGGCTAGTATTTATATTTGCTTCTAAGGATAGACACCCCAGTTGTTCAAGCTTTACTCAATCTGGTGGTAATATATATATATATATCTCTTTTTTTTTATTCTCTGGCAATTGAGTAAGGCCCACTAAGCACAAGTGCCCGTTTGCAGGGGCGAGCCCAGAGCACTGGGGAAGTTAAGTGACTTGCCCAGAGTCACACTGTATGCAAGTGGTAGTTGTGAGAATCATAGCCAGGTCTTCTGGATGTACCAAGCTCATTCATAGCTTATTACTGTAACCTCTACCTATATTGCCAGCCCCATATCAAGTATCAAAATGGTATTCTTCTCCTGGGAGGGGATTATAATGTCATTTTTGACAAATGGGATACTACTAATCCCTCACCCCCCCCCCAAGACTAAAGCACAAAAAAAGTAAAATAAATATTAAAGTGGGTGGACGTATATCTGGAAGTATCTGACTCCTTCCCAGAGGCAGTATACCCATTACTCTCATCCCTACAAGGTCTATACTTGTACCCATATAGATCTATTCCACATGTAGGAATGGTGAGCAGCTCTAAACTATTACCTATATATTTGTTAGATCATGCACCCCTGACACATATAGTACATTGACATGGGTCATCAGATTGTGGCATTTTAATAACTTCATTTTAAATTACCCGGAGTCTAAAAAGTTCATTGTAGACAAAAACTCTCATATCTTAGAGATAAACAACACCCAGGAGACCTACCCTGTTATTTTATGGGACACAGTGAAAACCATTCTTATGGGAGAATTTATTAGCCATAACTCCCATCTTAAAAAATAGTGGGAAGCAAAGTTGTAGGCCTTTCAGACCCAACTGGCCATGACTCAGGTTTCTCCAGGCCCAAGGGGGTGGCTCCCTTGATCCACACATTTCGAAATTGCAAAGGAAAATACAGGATATATTGAGTCTTATTGAGCCAGTGGAGCCAAAACAGGTAGACAGTAAAATAATACAAATTTTAAGCAGAAATCAGTTGTAACTTATTATTTCTGCAGTAGTTTTCTTTTTTTTCCCTTTGCTCATTAGAGTGTCTTCAACGTGATAATATTATGCTGGATGTGTGGAACAGCTTTTACCTTGTCAGCTGACATAGCTATCTATCTCTACCCCCCCTTACTACATCATCAGCATTATGAGCTCACTGACAGTGACATCACAGGTGACTGGCCTGTCAGCCACTGAGTGGCTCTTCCTAAGCAGCAATGATGTCACAGTCAGTGAGGTTGCAATACTGATGATGTAGTTGGGGAATTAGAGATAGATATGTCAGCTACCAGGCAGAGTGCTGTCCCACACATCATACTGCTAACATCATGTAAACAATCTTCTAATTAAACAATGGGAAAAGAGATATAAAAGGCAATGGTTAACTGCTTTTGAAAACTAATATTAGTGTTAGGCAGTACACTAGCTCTTTAAGATGGAGGCAGCATAGAAACATAGAAGTTGACGGTAGATAAGGACCGCAAGGCCCATCCAGTCTGCCTATTTCTTTTTCTACCTTATGAATGTGCCATTGGCCTTTTCTCTGTCAATGGCCTATCTATTCATACTCATCTGTACTGCTCCCTTATGCCTATCCCATGCCTGTTTAAAGCCCTGCACTGTATTCATATCCACCACTTCCTGAGGTAGGCTGTTCCATGCATCCACCACCCTTTCTGTGAAAAAGAACTTCCTCACATCACCCCTTAATCGGCCTCCCTCTAATCTCATGCTGTGTCCTCTTGTTCTGTTATTTTTCTTATATTGAAACATGTAAGACTCTTTCACCTTGTTAATGCCCTTAAGGTGTTTGAATGTTTCGATCATATCACCTCTCTCCCTCCTTTACTCTAGGGTATACATATTGAGCTCCGTTAATCTCTCCTCATATGTTTTCTGATGCAGTCCCTGCACCATTTTGGTTGCCCTTATCTGGACTGCCTCAATTTGGATACTGTCCTTGTGAAGGTGTGACCTCCAGTACTGTATGCAGTACTCCAGATGGGGCCTAACCAGTGTCTTGTAAAGAGGGATTATTACCTCCCTCTTATGACTTGTGATACCCTACTAATACACCCCAACATCTCCCTAGCCTTACCTACTGCTTTAGTGGTCTGCTTGGATGATTTCAG
Source organism: Neoceratodus forsteri (assembly GCA_016271365.2). NCBI lineage: Eukaryota > Metazoa > Chordata > Ceratodontiformes > Ceratodontidae > Neoceratodus > Neoceratodus forsteri. Next base: position 670,035,160 of record CM057459.1, on the reverse strand, counting down.
GTCATCTGTGATGATGATGATGCCCAAGTCTCTTTCTTCCTTTGTGACTGCCAACAACTCCCCTCCCAACCTATAGGTGGCTTCAGGGTTTCTCTTCCCTATGTGCACGATCTTGCACTTCTTTTCGTTAAACCCCAGTTGCCACTGTTTCGACCATTTTGCCAGTTTATCCAGATCTCTTCTTATTCTGCCCACCCCATCTGGATCATCTACTCTGTTGCTGATCTTGGCGTTATCTGCAAACAGACAAACCTTACCCTCCAGTCCATCTGCAATTTCACTGATGAAGATATTGAAGAGGACTGGCCCCAGGACTGATCCCTGAGATATCCCAATTGTGACTTGCATATTTTCTGACTGTATACTGTTTACCACCACTCTTTGTTTTCTGCCTGTCAACCAGTTTACAACCCAGTTGACCAACTTCTGATCCACCCCGAGCCCTCCCAGCTTATTAATCAATCTTCTGTGAGGAACAGTATCAAAAGCTTTGCTAAAGTCAAGGTAGGCAACATCAACTGCTCTCCCTTGGTCCACCACTCTGGTTACCCAGTCAAAGAAATCTATGAGATTAGTTTGACAGGAACTTCCTGTTGTAAACCCATGCTGTCTTGGATCCTGTGCTCCTATGGATTCCAGGTGTTGCACTATCATTTCCTTAAGGAGTGCCTCCATAATCTTGCCCACTACTGAGGTAAGACTGACTGGTCTGTAGTTCCCTGCCTCCTCCCTTCTACCACTCTTGTGGAACGGGATCACATGAGCCTTTCCCCAGTCTTCTGGGACCTCTCCTGTGCTCAGAGACTCACTAAACAGTTCTGATGATGGCTCTGCTAGTTCCACCCTTAGCTCCTTTAGTACCCTGGGATGTATGCCATCAGGTCCCATTGACTTGTCCACCCTGAGCTTATCAAGCTCTTGTAGGACCCTTTCTTTTGTGAAGGGACTAGTCAGTGCACACCTCCCTCCACCCTGTGTCCACGGTGCTGAGCTGTGGGCCCTGCCCTACCTTCTCTTCAGTAAATACTGAGCAGAAGTATCTATTTAGGATAAATGCTTTTAGATGGTCCTCCTCCTCACATACACCCTTATCCACTTTGATCTAAGCAATACCCCCTTAGATCTTCGTTACCTAAAACAACATTTCTAGGAAGGGGGCTTGAGGGCCTCCAAGATCTTGCCATTTAGGCTCTGCCATCAAATGATGCAATATACAGTTACTCATATCAAAGATCCATCCATGAACAGAGTGACAACAGACCCTGTTAAGATTCTACAGGCCTTTTATTTATTTGTTTGTTTATTTTTTGTTTACCAGATAGGTGCACTAAACAAAAAAAACAGCTGCCAGTTTTCAGGCATGACCTGGGAGAATACAGCAGTTCAATGTTTGATAAATAGGTAGTGCTTGTGTATACCTATGAACTTTTCTCCTTTCTTATTCCCACTCTTGGTAGATTTAAGCTGGGTAGCTGTAGGGAATAGAGGCCCCAGCATCAAGGGTGAGCAGAGTGCCAGAGGAAGAGGAGGACGGGGGGAATGATGAGTGTTTCCAAACACACTAAGCATGGGCTGCTGGGAAAGGCTGCTTTTTGAATGGTATGTGGGAGGAGCTATTCACCCACATCGAACCTTGGGCTTAAGCCCTCCGATTCAATGTTTGGTGAATAGATAGTGCTTGTGTATACTTATGAACTTTTGGCCTTTCTCTATTCCTTCCATTGGTAGATTTAAGCAGGGTAGCTGTAGGGAATAGAGGGCTCAAAAAGATTACCTCCTCCAACTCACAGAGAGCATGCCCAGAAGCACTCATAGAGGAAACTTCCCCCTTGGAGGGAACTTCTGAGGACACATGGCTACTGATCTGCCCGTCCTCTGGGTAAATTATGAGGAGATAATACTAAATACTTGTCTGAGTTCTGTGTCTGAGTTAGGGATGTAGGATTCAAGGGATAATGACTTCCATCTTCCAAGTCGCTTGATGATGTGAACTGGAATATTATTTCTCAATGCCAAAGTAGCTGCTCTAATCCGGAATGAGTGGCCTGAATATGAGTATGGATTAAGTCCAATCCTTTGGAGAAGGGTTCTGATATGATCTACAAACCATTTTGTAGTTGTGGGCAATTGATCATCTGAAGTTAACAAGGGAGATGATGGATTTGAGTCTGCATGGAAGAGCATACATTTTTCCAGTAAAGCTACTGGGCATCAAGTATTCTATGAAGGGTAATAGGTTATAAGAACTCTCTAGTGTAATCTATCAGTTTTTGAGGAATGTAATGCCAGGATATAATGGTCACCCTGTTTCAGAAGATTGTTAATCTTAAAGAAGTTGGTAGAGTGAGATGATGACATGATGAATTCTCCGGGATGGAGGATTCCATAGAAAGCTAAACATATAGCAGACAAAACCATGAGGATGGAGGTTGATTCTAATGGCCCTAAGTCCAGTAAATCCAACATGTTTCTTATTGTGGATCCATCTATAGGAAGACGATGAGGCGTATTTGCAATGAACTCTCTTTGAAACCCAATAGAAGAAGTTTGACTGATGGACTGGAAAACAGTAATGGCAAGACTGGAGCTGATTTTATGAGGAAAAGAACTGAATACCAGACAGATGTTGCTTAATAGTTCCACAGGGTAAGTGCAATCCTTGGTGGCAAAAAATCAAAAATGCTAAAACATGTTTATCATTAGTTGTTCAAACTTCAGGGTCTCCTACCATTTGCTATCCTACAGTTGTGCTATGAGATTCCATGCACAGACCATTATAGGTATTTGCAGCTTTGCTCCTTTCTACGTACTCTTTCAATTAATAGGTCTATATCAGAGTCCATGAACTCTCCCTTAATAATATTGATAATTTCTTGTCAGTTAGGAACTGACATGGTGCATTTAATAGGATCTTTATATTCAGCACTACGGCCATTATTTTCAGATATCACTCATTAATTTTTTCTAAGAGGGCATAGGATCTGGATGAGATGTGCACATGGGAAATTTGGGAGAAGTATACATTACCCACTTATACAACATTCTGCACCCCTTACTTAAGGGAGTTCACATGGAAATGTAGGTCTAGGTTCTTTCTAACTCCCACTCAAGTGGCTCACTATAAAGGACCAAGGGCAGGGAACTGTTGGAGCCTATGTGGGGAGAATATTGCGGATCATGCCCATGTCTTTTGAAGTTGTCCCATTTTACAGCAATATTGGCAGGCGGTTACCCAGGTACTTATGCAGGTTTATAGCTGTAATTTTGAATTAACTCCTTTATTAGTTTTACTGCATATTCCACCTGCAACTCTACCACTTTGCCCTCACCAGAGAAAGTTATTATTGATATTGGTGATCAGTGCCAAGAAGGCCCTGACCAAATTTTGGCATAAGGTGCAAGTTCCTGATAAGCATCAGTGGTTCAAGGTTGTCAATTTTATTTACATCCTTGAAAAGGCTTTCTATACCTACAGTATTTAAACAAGCAGTCTGTATTTGATGGAATTTGGAGGCCCTGTGTAACTTTTCAGCTTCAGACAACATCTAATTTTGTTCCTTAGGAGTACGGATTAATAAGCATTAATGAGACATTGGTAGTTTAGTGCCGTTAGTTGTAAAGACTGCCTAAAAGCATTGCCTAACCCTGAGAGGTGAAACTGTTGATTTGAATGCATAGTAGCTGTCTCTCAATAAGTTTACTTGAACAGATAGGCAACCTTCATCGAACAACTTCTTATTTTTTCCATTCATAATGGAACAGTTGGACTGGTCTGTACTGAAAAAGTATTTGGATTGTTTTGGGTATAACTATGCATATTTCTGTATGTATTTAATACACCTTTGCTGTAATTGATGGATCAAAATATTTGGTTGTAATAAAGTTTCATTCTAAAAAAAATGCTAAAACATGATCCATTGAAACAGAAGCCGAATGGGAGGACTGTAAAGCTCAAAATGAGGAATACTTTTTCTGTGCCATTGTAGCTCTAGTGGATGGAGCTAGAGTAGCCCACATGATGGAGGTAGCATGCGGTCAATAAAACTTTAGATCATTATTAGGTCACTGAAGGAAGGTGGAGGTGTCATTATTGGATCTGCTAAAGTATGGAAGTGATGAAAGGTCTGAAAATGAAATTGAGGCAATGCATTAGCTGCTTCATTTTCATAGACCAGAACTTTGAAACATTGAAATGTAAAATTATGAATAAGTGATAGCCAAGTCAGCCTCCGCATAAACAGCATGTTGGAATGGGATGAGGATCATCTTTTGTTGATGATAGCCATGGTAATTTGGTTATCGAAAAAGATGGATACTGATTGAAAAGCCCAGTGGTGACTCCATAGGAAGGATGTTGCTACTAACAAGTATATCTCGAAGACAGGAGATGTTGAGGAAAAGTCACAAAGTAAAGAAATATCTGGAGGTCATGGAGCAGCAATCCAGGACTGCTGAAATATAGCAGCATAGCTGTGAGTCAGGGAAGCATCTTTGTATATTCTAGAATGCAAGTCAGGAGAAGGGTCCTTGTGGAACATTGAACTGCCATTCCACTGAGCTAGAAATAGGGACCACATAGTGAAAGCTGATTTTGCTGCAGCTGTGACTTGTACATGGTGATGCAATTCAGAATCTAATGAAGCTTGAGTCAAGAGGTAAGAAATGAAGGATCGACCTTGGGGGATTATTCTCGTAGTGAAATTGAGGTAACCCAGAAGAGAAAGGAGTTCACATTTTGTACAGGAGGATCAAGTCGAAAAGGATTTTACTAAGTCTTGGATCCTGGGCAGTTTGTCTAGAGGTAAATGGGCTTCCATATGGTCAGTGTTCAAAATTATACCCAGAAATTCGAGGGATGTTGCTGGTCCTTCTGATTTCTCTTCAGATAAAGGAACTGATAGTTTATAGAAGAGCTGAACAAGAACAGAAATACCAGCAGTTGGAGGAGAATTGGGTGGATCAATCAGGAGAAAGTCATCAAGCGGATGGGCAACTGCTGGTCAGTGACAGACATTAAGTAATGCCCAACAAAGTACATCAGCAAACATTTTGAAGAGTTTGGGGCTGCTGCAGCAGTGGAATGTAAGATGTATGGCAACGTAATAACACTCTCCCCAGAATATGCCATACAAGTACCAGAGAAATTGATAAATGAGCAACAGTTTGAAGGCATCCGTTATATTGGCTTTTGAGAGCCAGGAGCCAAGACTGAATTATTTCATGATCGTAACAGCATCATCAATACAAGCATATGTTAAAGAATACTCATCGGCAGCAATCAATGAAATAATGCTAGGTATGGAGGAGGACTGAGGAGCTGATAAGTCAACAGTGAGATGCTTCTTACCAGAAAGTTTTCTGGTTACAATGCCCATGGGATCGATGTGACAGGTAGGAAATGGCGAGTATGGAAAGAGACACAGGAGGAATTCCTTTTGAAGTTCTTTCTGCAGTAGTTGATGAAAGGCAGCAGGTTCTTTTACAGCAGACTGAAGATTACCACAGTGGAAGGCAGTGGAGGGAAGCACAGAGACACCAGTGTGGAAACCATGGATGAACCCAAGGAGGATTTGCTGCATCACTGGACAAGAAGGATGGGAAGCTAGGAGCTTGGCCAGGGTAGGTATGTTAACTGGAGTTAAAAGATGAATGGTCTGTCATTGAGGTTTGGGAGTTTTTGGGCAGATATAATGAGCATGGGCTTCACCACAGAAACAGCAGACATGCAGAAATATGGATCTGGATATGGGGCAGACCTTTTTCATTGAAGTTATTGCAAATTGATTGGCCTCCAGAGTTTTTAGTGGTATGGCCACAAACATCCAGGTGAGCTCGCGGGTTGGAGATCGTGTAAGTTAATCCTGAGAAGGAGGCAGAAAGCAAACTTGATGGTCGAGTCATTCTGGTTGGATAGGTGGAGGGAAGAGAAATGAGTCACTGCCATTGGACAAAGAGGAGCAAAATGGCTGAAAGAGCTGCAGGGGGAACAGAAGGAGTCACATTATCCAGCAAAGTGATGGCAAAAGAGTTCATTATCTAGTACTGTCCAGTTCAGTTTAGTATTATAGTGGGCCAAGGCAGCCGCAACCTTGGCTGAAAAAAAATCTATGATAGTCATAGAAATTAATTTCATCATAGCATGTGCTTAAGTCAACTAAAAGATATAAATAAGAATCCAATTCTTCACGTCATGCCAGAAATGCTGGACAAATGATGTCATGGACCAGGCCGCACATCTCCATTACCAAACTACCGCTCCAGTGGTCCCCAGCTGCAATCTGTAGGGATGGACCCTGTAACTGCAGAAAGATGCCACCAAGGCAGGAGTGGCGGAGCCCTGATTGGGGGATCTGGGGAGCTGGGAAGTCCCTGTAGGGGGGGGAACCACTGGGAGAGGTCTCGTCGGACAGTAGCGGGCCTGTGTCGAGAAGGCACCTCTGAGAGATGCCTCAGCTGAAGGAGTATAAACAGAATTTGCAAAAAAAAACAAAAAACAGGGGGCCCAATTCCAGAAGGGGATATGCCGGCATAAGGCAAGATACTCCAAACCCTATGGTGTATCTTGCTACTTATGCCAGAAGATACACCAGCCCCTTTTACAAGAGGCAAGATGTGCCATGGCAGCTGCGGGCTACAACAGTTGTGGGTTATGCCACCCACTACACCACAGCCTGCAGCGCCTGGCCAACTGCAGGTTATGACAGCAACTTAGCCCAATTCTAGGAGGGTGTCTGTCATAACCTGCAGTTGCAATTCCAATACACACTGTGGCGTAGCAGAATTATGACAGCTCAGAGCTGTTCTAAGTGGCATCCGATGTCTGGCATTGTTGGATGCCACCATGCAGCACTGCGGCAATGGCGCCATGATGTCCCCTAGCCCCCCTCAAGTAAACCCCTGCCCCAACCCCCCAATCATCTCGGAACCCCTGGGGATCTGTATCTAGTGCACCCCCCACGGACAGCTGTGCCGTGTGTCCTGCCCCCATGCTCTTTGGTGTGTGCCGAGGTGGTCCGGGGCTTCGGGGGCTTCGGGGAGCCACCTGTCACCATCCATGGGTTGCGACATGTGGGTTGCATATGCCAGGCATGTGGTGGTCACCTTCGCCTGGCATATCCTGCATGTTGCAAGTGCCGGGACCCTGCTGCTCCTGGAATGTGGCATAGGGTCCCTGGTGTAGAAGCGAATGGTGTAACTCGCAAGTGCATGCAAGTTACGCCATTTATCTTAGAATCTGCCACAGGGTGTTTTAAACTGCAGCAGATCCAAGATAATATAAAACTGACACCGCATGTCCTGCACTGCACCACCCAATCTAACCAACCCTTTCTGCTGCTTAGTTTGGACATTCAGAAGACATCTGATCGGGTGGCCTGGAATTTTTTGTTTGTAACCAGGAAATTTATGTGTTTCAGCATTCCGTTTATTAAAGTGATTCATTCTGTCTACCATGAGCCCAAAGCGTAAGTTAAGGTTAATGGACAAATCTCAGATTATTTTGCCTTACACACAGGAACATGCCAAGGCTGCCCCCTGTCCCCTGTATTATTTGCTATTTATCCGGAACCTTTAGCCCAAGCCCTCAGACTCCATCCAGGAATCCAGGGACCCTTCATAGGAGGCAGACACCACATCTTAGGAGGCAGACACCACACCCTGGTCCTACATGTAGATGACCTATTTATTTGTTTACAGGACCCTGCAACCTTGTTTTGTAGTCTTTGACAGACACTAACTTTAGTCACCTCACAGAATATAAGCTTAGTACCTCTATGACTGAGGTATTGCGGATTCATTATACCCCTACTTGTCACACTAGACACTTCATTGGGACCTCCCTGTCCTTAAATACATGGGGTTCATATTCCAGTTAACCTCAGTCAGCTAAGAGCCCTGAATTATGACCATTTTATGGGACAGTTTATAAAGGATCTGGACACATGGAGAATGATCCCTCTTTTCCTTGCTTCAGAGCGTATAGTGTCAGGATGATTCTACTTCCACTCATGTTGTATCTAGCACAAACCCTCCCTGTCCCACCCCCTCTGCACTCCCTTAGAAAATGGGATAGATTCATCTCAGAGTGTATTTGGGGTGGTTCTAGACCTCAGATTCAGTTTACAACCTTACAGCTATCCAAAACACTGGGAGGATTAGCCCTCACAAATTTGATATTATACCATGGTGCGGCACAGGTCCACACAGCTTTATACTGGATGACAGCTGAGTGTAAAGTGCATTAGAAAACACTTGAAATGGTGGAAGAGGACCTGTTTCATATACATATAGTCCTACTGGCATACCCCCCCCCCAAACTGCCAGAACAACTTACAGCTAATCCTTTTCCTTCAACTACATTAGTGTATTATCAGGAATTTAGTGCATTCAGGGCACTTCAGGGCATGAGATTCCTGGTCACCTCTCTTTTGCATAATGTCTCCTTTCTCCCAGCACAAATGAACAACTCGTATTCCTGCTTGGAGAAGGCAGGGATAGCCATCCCTGTGCAGTTTCTCAGGGGCAGGAACCTTCTCACTTTCCCTGAGCTGGTAGTAGCATTCTCCCTTCGACCCAAGGACCATAACCAATATACTCAGAAGAATCCCATTTCTTATAGTCAGCAATTCCAGAAATGCCCCTAGAAACAGATACCACAGTTCCATCAACTCATTATCATGATACTGAGGGGTGATACAACCCCTTACCTTATATCATCTGTTTACCTGGCCTGGTTTACTTTAACAACCATTTTGGCACTGCAGGGTTAGCTTTCGATTCCTCCCCAGCCAGTACATTACATGCACAACTGGGATTAGACGCATCAGACTCCACTTCATCTAACCCTTCCTTCTCTCTTCATCCCACATCACTGAAGGAAGTGGAGGACCTCCTGCTCCAACTGGATGTTAGGAAAAGCCTGGGTGCTGACCACATTGACCCCTTCTTTTTAAAGGCAGATTATTGTGCCCTAGTGGTGCCCATTACACATTTGTTCAACTTATCAATTTCCCAAGGTGACCTTCCTACCATCTGAAAAACCGCACACGTCACTCCCATATTTAAGGCTGGAGAGCCCAGTGACCTGAACAACTACAGGCGTATCTCTCTCCTCCCCATCCTGTCTAAATTGTTGGAAAAAATAATTAATTCCCAGCTCAGGGAGCACCTGGAATCAGCAAAGCTCCTATACCAACTACAGTCAGGGTTCAGGGCTCAACATAGTACAATCTCTGTCTTAGTCAAGGTGACCAACGACTGGCAGGGAGAACTGGAAAATAATAACTTTGTTGGTGCAGTCTTTCTGGACCTCAGTAAGGCTTTTGACACTGTCGATCACTCCGTGCTTCTCTCGTCTCTTTGGGCTATTGGCCTGGATGCTCTCTCGCTTAGATGGTTCACCAACTACCTGTCAGGACGTTATCAGAAAGTCAAGGCTAAAGGGGCGGTCTCACCCCTAAAATCACTGCTTATGGGTGTACCTCAAGGCTCTATCTTGGGCCCTCTATTTTTTGCAATCTACATAAATCATATCAATGCCACCATCAACAAGGTTCAAATACATCTTTTCGCGGATGACACAGTGCTCTACACCAGTGGGCCTTCACTTAATACAGTACTATCATCTCTCCAGGATGAGTTCAATCTGCTGCAGCTCCAGCTCCTAAACCAGAAGCTGCTCCTGAATGCTAAGAAAACTAAAGCCATGCTCTTCTCTCCCAGGTCCATCTCTCAAAACCTGCTCTCCCCTGGAACCCTCACACCTATTTCCACAATACCGGGACAGCAGCTGGATTATGTGTCTAAATTCAAATATTTGGGGGTCTGGATTGATAACTCTCTCTCATTTCAAGAGCACATTGAGGAGCTTCTAAAGAAACTCCGCCAGAGACTAGGACTTTTCTATAATATAAAAAACTTTCTTCCTATAGAAGCCAAAATGCGGCTAGTGCAAACCTTTCTTCCTCTGATAGACTATGCAGACTTTATGTATAGTCAAGGCTCAGTTGGTACTCTTGCCAAACTTGATCATCTCTGTCACAGAGCACTTAGGTTCATTACAGAGCTCCCCTACTCCACTTATCACTGTCTCCTGAATACTGCTGTGGGCTGGCCATCCCTTACTCTTAGACATCAGCAAAACATGGCTCTTTGGACCTTCAAAGCCATTACTAATAAACTACCAAATTATATTGCAGCCTGCTTGCCATTTAGCACCCCATGTAACTATCTTCTGAGAAGTGCCTCTTACATTACACTGATGGTAGCCAAGGTTAGATCCCACTTTGGCAGGGCCTCTATGAGCTATGTACTTCTCTTGTTGTGGAACAAGCTGCAAAAAACCTTGAAAATAAGCCTCCCTATTAGCCTAGCATCATTCAAAGCTCTAATTATGCACCCTCCTAAGGACTCCTGTGTCTGTTTCCCATAATGCTTAGCTCTGCAATCACTTAGGCGACCTGTTCTTCTCTCATCACTTTAGGGCCCATCTCCCTGTCTATGCCCTGACCCTCCCCCTTCTGTGGCCCTCTTTTGAACATTCAGTCCCTCTCCATTAAAATATTATATATATAAATAAATAATTCTTTGACTTTCACTTCACATCTGGCATGCTTGTAACCTGTATATATTTGATACTGTATTACTATGCCCTGTATATTTTGTCTAAACACAGTTTTTATCTCCACCTAGTCTGTTCATATCTGTTATTAAGTATCTTACTTTATTTTCTTGTGTTTGCTCTTTATTTGATGATTTTTGGTCTGTACACTTATATTGTCTACCCAAGATCCACCTCGAAAATTAGCTTGCTCAATGGTGTCCGCCTGGTTAAATAAAGATTTTGATTGATTGATTGATTGATTGATTGGCTTTCCCTGAAGTAAAAAAAGCATAATAAATACTGTTAGGCCAACATGAGAGGCAGATTTGTAGATTCAAATAGAACCACACATTTGGGCTAAATACTAAACGCAAACCCCCGGACCGATCTCCTCACACTCTTGGAAGGAATTTTTTCTGGAAGACTATCACATATTTTTTCTGCACCCCTCAGATTGTGGCTAAATTCCATCCTACACATAGTGCGCAGTGCTGGCGAGGTTGTGGTACTTCTCCAGCAACACATGGGCACATTTTTTGGGCCTGCCCTATTATTCATCCATTCTGGGCAACTCCTAACAGCTATAAGGTCTATTTTTGGAGATGATTTTACCCTACCAGTGAGTCAGTGACCACTTTAATTTTTCTGGAACCACCGCCTGGTTTTTGGGAACTGCACGCAAAAAAGTTGATAAATATTTGCATGCTTGTTGCTAAAAAGTACTTACCAGACTGTGGCTATCTTTCACAGTCCTCACTATAAACCAGTGAAAGAACATCATGCTCTGAGTGTATGACATGGAAAAGCTAACAGTGAAGCTGAATAATTTGATTTCACAATTTCAGTCTGTATGGCAAAGATGGGTTCGGTATTCACTTGACATTAAACTGGACTTTGTATTATGAGCTGGCTAGGCAGTGCACATGTTGCATTAGACAGACAGTCACAGATGTTATGACCCTGTACTCTGTTACCAGGATGCTTTGATGTTGTATGTTTGATGTTTGTCAATAAAAGTGTAAAACAATCTTTTTAATAAGGAGAAATTAAAAAAAAGGCTAGATATATCTTCTTCCAGCTAAGACATTGCTTTTCACATCACACCCAAACTATTAAGTAGAAATACATCTCACGAGAACATAGATAAAGAAAAACACTTCAGAAATAAAAAGTAAGAAGAGATCACTTTTAAAAATTACTAAAATGTACTGCCTGCTGTTGTTTGGCATTACTAGTTCATTAAAGGTCACTTAGCTGCAGGAAAGCTGCCAGCTGAAACTTGCATTACTCATACAGCTGTTGGCAATTTAAGCAATAATGCCCAATAGGGTGTGTGTCGTGCTGGGATAATGTCACGCCTCAGGTGGTTGGGCACGAGGCCGCAGGCTGAGTGCATCCAACAGCTAAGGCGTGACGTTATCCCAAACGACACACATCCTGGAGGGCATTATTGCTAATATACAATGGCTCGTTGTTATATATAAATTAAAAAAATAGTTTTAAAGAATGGTTTTATTAGTGTGGAAAAATATTTTTGTTTCTTAAGAGGAGATGCAAAAAAAAATAAAAATGCTGCTGGTCCATATCATCATCCATATGGGTTCCCAGTGCTGAGAGTAGACCCATGATGTTGTGCTGGGATAACATCACAGGTCCAGCCCAAGACTAACCAATCAGAGTCCAGGATTTTTTCTTGCCATTGTATAATTAAGCAATAATGCACAACAGGGTGTGGTATATCATGAGATATCATCACGCCTCGGGTGGTTGGGCATGAGGCTGCAGGCCGAGTGTGTCCAACCACCCGAGAAGTGACGGTATCTCATGATATGCCGCACCTTGGAGTGCATTATTGCTATTATGAACTGGATTACAAAATTGGTGCAAATAATAAACTGGCAAAAAAATTAAATATATCAAAAAAAAGCTTTCTAAGGAGTAGTGTAGGAGAACTATTTAACAAAATAGTTCTATTAAGACTGCAGTCAGCAGGTGGCACTATTGTAGGAGCTGGTAGTAGGTAGTGTAGGGATGTCTTCCTAGGTGTTCTGCTGCCTCCCTCTCCTACATGTAGCCTAAAGGAAAAATAAAACAGTATGCTTCCGGGGGTCTGCTCGTTAGTTTATGCTGTGTTCTCCATTTTTAGTTTTTAAACTGCTACTGAACTGTACCATGATTGTTTTATTGGGAGACTGCCCACCAACACACACCGCGGCTGCTCAAGGTGATGGAATTTTTTTTTCTCCTGATGTCTATGTTAGTCAGATTTAATCCAAGAGAGATGGTAAGCCATCGTGATTTATATTTGTGATCTTGAAGATTCTCGAGGAGCGGGTTGCAGATTTCTGTTAACTGCTGTTTGAGACGAGGCAGCATGTTGTGGTGGGGAAATGGGTTTTTATGGAGTGAAACACTGATGTCAGGAGTGCTGCAGTAGTTGGTGCTCTGAAAGGAAGCAGAGTGAAAGATATATTTTTTTCTCTTTAGAGAGTGGTCGACATGTAAGGGGGGACAGTTGTGAGGATTTCAGTTTCTTTTTTAATAGCAGCTGATTGGAGGTTTGACTCGCTTTGGGACATGGACAGCATTACGACAGGAGTGAGGAGGCTGGTGGCCGGAGGTTTTCAGAAGCCGTGATGATATAGCCCAATATCATCACGGCTTCAAAAACCTCTCGACCAATCGGCTTCCTCCATTTACGATTCATAGTTCATAATGGAGCTCAAACACCAGTGAGACGAAATGGAGAAGTATCGCCCCCCCCCCAAAATAAAAACAGGCAATCGAGGTATGGCTCCAGCCAGCATGGAGTGGGAAAAATGACAAAACAGCCAATGAGGAGACAAGGTACAGAAAGCAGCTGAATGACACCAAAACTGAGAGAGAAACCCAACCAGCACACAAGACACACATGATGTGATGAGCTCACAGGGCTGGAATCACTGTCATTTTGTAATGGCCAGAGGTGGGTTTTAACAGGTTTTACCAGTGAACCATGTGATAATGCCCTTTTATTCTATGTGGCTATCAAACCTAACTATCAGGGGTTCTACACAGAACTAGGAACAATAATTGTGTTACATAGACTGCCCCATCCTATTATGATCATTGCACTGAAGTTTTACAGTATGGTACTTTTCAAGTTTCAAAATATTAACTATCATCTGCCAGTGCATGATGTGTGTGACTACCCTGAAAGAAGAGCTGACAGCTTGGATCTGTAAGCATGTCAAACCTCCAGCTACTTAACTGTGATCTCGCACATTAAAGTATCAACATTTGGCAGACTGCTATACTGCCATCTGATTAGTCTCAGCCTGAAAAAAATGAGAACTTGTCAATCTATGTAAGATGCCCAGTATTTCTGGGTTAAAAGAAACAGGATGTGTTTAAAATGTTCAGTACCTATTGCCATGGAATGTAATATGCTGGGTTTGGCCCTGTTAATTTACAAGGTATTATACTGGTTCTTGTAAAAGAAGTACTACCAGGTGTACAAACACAAGGGGGATGTCTGGCAAGACGGCTTTGAGTTCATTTTCCTTTCTACCATTCCAATGTCTTTAGTGGGTGACTCAAACTGGCTTGACAGTGTTTTGTTACTAATTTGTTCCTGTTTTAAATCCCTGAATACATTCCCCTTTACATCTAGTACTGTTCTTCCAGTGACAGCCACTGTTGCCAGAATGACTGCAACACTATCAATGCTTTCCTAAATCAGTGCTGCAGTTTTAAAGCTTAGCTATATTTAGTATAAGTTTTATGGGCAATACCTTTTATTAGACTAACTAAAGAATTTTTACACAAGCTTTCAGACATCTATGGACTCTCCATCAGGTGTACAGGAAAGTAACCAGCATTTCGAAATATATACAACAGTTTATGGCTCGTAGTTTAACAAACAGAGAGAGGCAGAAAAAGAAAAGACATTTAATAAGAAGGGAATTGCCAGGAGATGGTCCTGATATTTTGGGATATCAGACATACAAATGGTGGGTTACATCACTGTGGTGTTATTACAATAGGAACATTGCTAAACATGCCATTTGTTTTATTAAACTCTGATCCAGAAACTCTTGCATATATTCTTGTAGTAAAGACAGAGATTGTAGCTGAACTGGTCTCTAGAAAACAGGAGACTGGATAGTTTGATATCTTTTATTGGACAAACATAAGTCTTGCACAAAGATGGTATAGCACACAAGTTTGGGGGGGCCACACTGGCCCCTTCATTAGGTGCAATACCACTCTGAACAGAAGAAGCTGAATTTATGCTTAGTTGTTTCAGAATCTTCCTTGCTCTTCCTGTTACACAGCTGCTCTTTCAGACACTGAAGGTATTAAACTATCCAGTGATTTCTGTTTTCCAAGGACAAATACAGCTACAATTTCTCTGTGCTACACAATGGAAGATATCACAATTCACCATCTTAACTGGTAGCTCCGGAAGAAAAAGGAAGATTTCAAACAATGTAACTTTAAAGGAGATAGGAAATGAATGAGATAATTAAAAAAATGTTGTTCATCAGCCTGTGTTCTGTGATTTTTTTAACAGTGTCTTGTTCACTATGTCTAAAAAACTTATTTTATGGTATAAAATATATCTGTTTCTGATCTCTTAAGCAGTGCTGCAGGTTTAAACAAGCGCGTGTCCCCCATTTTAGCTGGTTCTAAATATTATGGCCTAGGTATTCGAAAGTCCCCTGCAAACTTGTGCAAGTGTCTGTGCTGTGCATCTGAGATGCTCTGGCCGAAAATAATGAGATATTCAGAAGATGCTCCATGAGATGCGCTCATGCATGTCTGGCTAAATATCCTGAGGATGCGTGATCACACAGTGGGAGATGCTCAACGCAGCAGGTGACCTGAGCCTTATGCAGAGCATGGGGAAATGTACAATACAAAGCCACTTGCAGTGTGTGCAAAACTGCAGTATTCAGCCAGGATATGCAAATGACCTCATTGCACATTCCAAGCCCATCTCCCACATTTGCATCACATTACTGGAATGTATTCAGGCCATTTGCATACCCTGGGCATGCTCAGTTCCAGATTTGCTGGGCTGACCCACCAATCCACAAAGGTGAACAGGAGGTATTGCAGCCTATTAGGCAGGTGTGATGGAAGATATGTGTGTGGGTGGGTGTACTGCCTTGGCCTGGATACAGAGCTATTACCCATAGCCATGCACAGTGAAGCACCAAGAACTGGCACTGACCACCAACTGTAGTACACTCCTCTTGCAGTGTTTTATGTCACCAATACCCGACAGCACAGCACTGCATAGCTACATGTGGAAGGATACTCACACCTGGCCAACTAGCTCCCCATAGCCATGCACAGGGTCAGACAGGGGTACAGGGGGCCCAAGGGGTGGGCATAGGGTGACATGAGCTGCTAGGGCTATCACATACATGTGTATCACCAGTTCCACATGCTGCATATCATCACCTGCAGTGCCCCACACACCCCAGTATGGGAGGTTCCTGGTGGGCACTGCAAGGGATGGCAGGGTGCATACAGTGACCAGCTGCTTGGTGGCTACGTCCAGGGAGCAGTGTGGAGTGCTTCTCCCTGGATGGAGCCAGTGGCTCAGGGTTCATCCATCCTGGCATGACTGCTATGTGTGGGTGTCTGGAGCATATTCTGCTGCACCTCCAAGGGATGTATTCAGAGAGCCTGCCTACAGTCCTGTGGCCTGCCTGTGGGTGGCTGGCCATTTAGGCATGCTTTTTCCATGCCTAAATTTGGGCAGCTCATCTCTAAGATGCACTGCAGATGTGCGCACATCTCGGCTGAATATAGGGATGCGCGGCACATTCATGGGAATGCCCCCTTACAGATGCGTGACAGCATATCCAGAGTTGTGCGATGCATTTCTCCCTTCTGAATATCATGATTCTGCCCATCCTCTGGGATGCGCGGCACATCTCCACTTTGTGCCACACATCTGCTTTGAATATCTAGGCCTATGTATATTACTCCTGCCTGCCAGCTAACATTGCTCGGTAGATTTAAACTGCCATCCAGTAAAAAACATGCATTCAGATTCTGTACACTCACTAGACTCAATGTAGATAG
The DNA here is from genome assembly GCA_016271365.2 of Neoceratodus forsteri. Classification (NCBI taxonomy): domain Eukaryota; kingdom Metazoa; phylum Chordata; order Ceratodontiformes; family Ceratodontidae; genus Neoceratodus; species Neoceratodus forsteri. Next base: position 670,018,479 of record CM057459.1, on the reverse strand, counting down.
TGTTAGATTTGTTTGCCTGTGATTGGACTGCTTTTTGTAGTGATTTATTCAGCTGGCTGGTTTATGTGTATCCCAGTTGATGTAAACCGCAATCTAATTTTCTTCACTTTTTTTTTATCATGTAAGATTTTATTATATTTTTGTTTTCCAATGACATACAGCAATGCTTAGAACTGCAGGTGTCAATTATACAAAAGTATACATACAGAAGTATAAGAATCATCAGACAGGTGACAACATCAAGGCGCCATATTATACATCTATATGCCAGTGAGTATCAATCACAAATCTGTTTCCTAGTGATAAAACCATTCATTCTGCTGGCAACTGCTAGCCATAGGTAACTAATGCAAAAATTAATACATAAGCTCTAAGCCAACTCAGAATATGGCACTGTGCTAAGGCAGCTTAATTCGCATCAGAGCTACTCCTAAATCCTGATGAGAAGGCTAGATGGTTTAACCATGTGACCTAGCATTGAAGGCATGTGAGAGAAAAAAAAAAGACAAAATGATAGAGAATTTATTCCTAAGTGGGATGAGGACTCCAATTCTGATAGACTTTATAAGGGGGAATTTTCTTCACTTTTTTGTAGTTCATATCAGGTCGTCATTTGTGACTGGGGTTAGTCGGTCAATTTACAATGTTTCTAGACAGCTGTAGTCACCCAGAAATAATTTTACAAAAAAGGTTACTATAACAATGATATAAAGATAAATGAGCCTGTCTGTGACAGCTGAAAGAATGATTACTATATTGAGTCACAGCAGCTTCTAATCTTATAGATTACACTTCATTGGTAGTACTCTATGTAATACATATGCATATTTTATTAACACAATCAATTCAAATAAGATATGGGTAAAGCAATTATATTTGAGGGCGATGTCATTTACCCATTAATCTGTTCCATTACGCAAGTGAATTTATTTAGCTGGATAGCAAACGGTAATTAACAGCATTATTTACTTATTCATGCTCCTCAGTCATTTGTGTAAAGTGTGTTTAGATATGAATACACCAAAAAAATCTACATAGGATAAAGGCAGCTTTATTCAGGCTGTTCTGTTTGATTTTTTGGGTACCAACTACTGATCAGTTGGCTAATTATCTTTTTGAAAGTACATGCAGTGGATAACATCTATTTCTAAACTCACCCCCAAAAAAACTCTTGGTGCTATTACACAACAATATACATTGACAGCAGCTTACAACTTCAACTGTGCCAATTGATACTACTTTATAGGCCACTGCTTTTCTCAAATTATTAGCAAGCACCACAGATGGCTTGTGTTCTAGCACTTAGTCATTTCAAATAATAGAAACACAAGGCCAGCAGATCCTCAGTCCACATGAGAAGCATGCCTTTGTACGATGTGAATGTAATTTAAATTTATTGTAGTAATTTTCTGAGTGCAGGTTCATTTTCATTTTAAACAAACTTGTTATGCCTTTATTAGAGATCTTCCCTGCCTGGGATACAAGTGCATTTTTTGGGATGCATTTGGAGACTACCCCATGAAGCTTACTTGGACAGATGTCAGACCACTCAGCTTGCAAACGCAGTATGACACATTTTAATCTTCAACACTGTGGAGATAGTTTAGATTGTGATTTTTATTCACCATAACAGCCAATTACCTACCAGGTAAACAATAACCTTCCATCTGAAATATCATTTTGTTTAACTCGAGCATTAGTGTCAGCTCATTAGTACACTGGAGGCAGTAACGTACTGAAGAATAAGGCATGCTATCAAAAAAAATGTTAATACATGATACTGCTAACATATTTGAATTAGTTGTAAGGTTTCAAATTCAACAGATATTAAATTATGAGGTCAATTGCAATGAAATAGCCATACCAGTACAGTGTACAGTTATCCAGCTTGTGCATAACTATGTCAAGTTATCACTACCAATATCAGGGTCCATAAATTGATTTTTTCCATGCTTTTTTGCATTAAATGTAAGTGATACAAAATACACATTCATAACACAATATCTTTTTCTTTTTCATTTACAGTACATAAAAAAATGCTATACCGTCAATGTCTGATTCATTTTCTTGAATAAATACATTGGTATAGTCAATTTCAACAACGTTCCAGCATTCGTATTTGATTCAAAGCAATGATTCACATTTGACTGCCTTCTAGATGACAGAGTCTCATATGGTATGGCTGTATGTCCATGTCACCAGCCTGAAAAACAAACATTTCATCCTCAAACAAAGAATATTCATCTGAACTAAAAATGTGTGATTCAGCAGATGTAATCATCACTGTGTAGCTTGCACTGAACCTGACAACTATCTGCTAGCACTGGTTTCCTTCTTTATAAATCAGAGTGCCAGGTTATATAATGTATATGGTCAGGAGTTCTCAATCTTGTCACTTGACAATGTATTATATTCCTTCATGAAAGACTTGTATATGAATATGTATGGGGGCTGTATTGGGGATGGTGTACGTGGATCTGACCAAGGCATTTGACCTTGTGGATCACCCCCTGCTGGAGCTAAAACTTAGTAAGTTGGGAATGAGTAAGCATGTAGCTGACTAGTTTGCAAGTTATTTAACTAATAGAGAACAAGTAGTTAGAGTGAATGGGGTTTTATCAGATATGCGAACACTGACTCATAGTGTACCACAGGGGTCCATTCTTGGAACCCTACTGTTCTCTTTGTTCATCAGTGACATTCCTGAGCAACTTACAGGGTCTAATATTATTTTATATGCAGATGATGTGGTTTTGTATTTGGCAGATCATGATCTGAAAGCTTTGAATGTTAAATTGGAAAATGAGTTTCATATTTTGAATAGATGGTTTTCACAAAACAGATTGTTGATGAACAAAAAAGAAAACAAAGCTAATGATGTTTTTTACGGCACAACAGGCTAGTAGAATAAATGAAAAATTAACTTTAACATTTGAGGATAGAAGTTATTTGGAGGACGTAAGTAATTTTAAATACTTAGGTGTAACACTGCATTGCCAGTTAACAATTGCTGCACATGTTGATCAAATCTGTAACACACTACATAAAAAAAATTGGGTGCCCTATATATAGGTCCCAGGTATTGCTCACAGACTGAACAAGAAGAAAAAATTACTCACTTTAGTAATTGCTTTTCTTCTCATGGAGTCTTGCTATATTAGGACTTTGCAGTATGCCCCTGGCTTTTGACTGCCCCGGAGATGAAATAGTTAACTCCAGAGAAATCTGGAGTTCCACAGCGCGAGGGCGCTTATTGAAAGCTCTATCTGGGTTGTTTGAACCCAAACTGTCAGGTTCTTTACGAGGCTAAACTAACATAGCAAGTCTGTGTGGAAAAGCCTTACACTAGCCATTGGCTACCTACTAACAGTAGAACCACAAAAACACAACACCAATAAAGAAAAACAGTATCACGTATTATTGTTAGGATAACCCTTGACAATCACTACTAAGGCCCCCTCTGCCCAAAGACTCAAGTCCAGAGAGGGGCCCAGCTACCAATTAACAAAACAGAAACTATCTAGTTCCTAACCCAAGAAAGAAAAGAAGGGGGGACTAGAAGCTAAACAGGCATGACACAGTGATTGCACCAATTTGCCAACCCCATACCCAAGTAGGGATTCTGAGAGGGGTAGGAGGAGGGTTATCTAATATAGCAAGACTCATGAGAAGAAAAGCAATTACTAAGGTGAGTAATTTTTCTTCAAACACCATGAAGTCTTGCTTATATTAGGACCTTTGCAGAGTACACAGCAGTACCCCCATGGAGGAGGGTCAGAACCACTTAGGTAATAGGCTCTGCAGGACAGCTGTGCCAAAGCTGGCATCTCTCCTGGACTGGACATCCAGGGAATAATGCTTAGTGAAAGTGTGGACTGTCTTCCAGGTAGCAGCTTGACAGATTTCCAAATGGGAATATCCTCAGCAGCCGCTAGAGATGTAGCTGTACCCCTGGTGGAATGAGCCCTCAGACCTGAGGGCAGCTCCTTGCCCAGTTTTTGATAACAGAACTGGATACAAGAGACAATCCACCTAGCAATCGACCTCCTAGTAGCAGGCCTCCCCTTACCCACATCTCCATAGGTAAGGAAGAGCTGGAGGGATTCGAACCTGTGACCCTTGGTACGATCCAAATAATAGCTAAGGGCTCTTTTTACGTCCAAACTGTGCAAGCTTCTCTCACCAGAAGAGGAGTGCTCAGTAAAAAATACTGGAAGAGAGATGGATTGGTTAAGATGAAAATCTGAAACCACCTTAGGTAAAAACTTTCTGTTAGTCCTGAGGATCACTTTATCTCTGTGGAAAGAAATGAAATCCTCTTCCACTGACAAGGCTTGCAATTCACTTATACGCCTAGCAGAAGTGATAGCCACTAGAAAAACAGTTTTCCAAGTTAAGAACTTGAGATCTGCCGAATCCAGAGGCTCAAAGGGAGGTTGCATTAGCTGGGCAATGCAAATATTCAAGTCCCATGCAGGGGTTGGTTCCCGAAAGGGAGGATTAGTATGAAGTAACCCTTCAAAAAATTTGGCAAACACAGGGTGAGAAGAAAGAGAAACTGGTTTTCCTGCAGAAATAAAAACTGAAACAGCTGCCAAATGAACCTTTAAGGTAGCTGGTTTGAGGCCTAAGGAATTTAAGTGGACCAGGTAGTCCAACAAAATAGGCAGGTCAGCAGCTGATTCTGGGGTGATTTGCCTCTCAGAACACCAAAATGAGAATATCTTCCATTTAGAATTATAAGTGGCTCTAGTGGAAGGCTTTCTGAGGCTTCAAATATCCAAGACACCTTGAGAAAGGTGTAAATGAGCAACTCTAACTCCTCAAGAACCAAGCCTTGAGGTGGAGGGAGTTGAGATCCGATACACACTCTCCCTGTGCACAGGTCAGCAGGTCGTGAGCCCGTCAGGAGGTGGAATGATAGGGACAGAAGAAGAGGTACCAAGGCTGCCTGGCCCAGTCTGGAGCAATCAGAATCACCCTGCAAGGCTGAGTTCTGATTTTACTAAAACCCTGAAGAGTAGGAGGAACGGAGGGAAAGCATAGAGGAACTTTCCTCCCAATCCAGCTGAAAGGCATCCAGGGGACTGACCCCAGAACTGGGGCCTGCAGCAAAACAGGGAAGTTTGTGGTTGTCTGGGGCTGCAAAAAGATCATCTGAGGAGTGCCCAGCTGGCAAAAGATTGACCCCAGCACTTGAGGGTTCAGAGCCCATCGGTGATGGCCCTGAGAAATCCTGCTGAGGGCATCCGCTAGGACATTGTCCTTCCCTGGGAGGTGAACCGCTATCAGAGAGGTGTTCAGGGAATAGGCCAGAGACCACAACTTCATTGCTTCGGTGCATAGGGCTGAAGAGCGAGTGCCCCCTTGCTTGTTGATGTACCACATTGTTGTGGTATTGTCTGTCCTGACTTGAACAACTTTGTTCTGGACAGTTTCTGAAAAACCTGGAGAGCTAGGAAGACAGCTCTGAGCTCCAGCAGATTGATGTGAAGCAGAGATTCCTGAGGGGACCAAACCCTGAGTTGAAAGGTCGCCCAGGTGAGCCCCCAACCCAACAGGGACGCATCCGTGGTGAGGATGAGGGAGTGAGGGACAGGAAGGAATGGGACCCTGAGGACAGGTTGCTCCGATCCAGCCACCACTGGAGAGCTAGGATCAGAGTCTTGGTCACTGGGACCAATTTGGTAAGGGATCCTCCTTTGAGACCAATAGGACCTCAAGTGGAACTGAATGTCCTCATCTGAAATCTTGCCCTGGCACAACAGCTGTAGAGGCAGCCATGTGCCCCAGGAGTTGCAGAAAGTGCTTTGCTGGTCGAGAGACCTGCATGGAGAAAGAAGATGCCAGGGCAATGAGTTTGTCCACTCTTTCGAGGGAGGAATGCCCTGGCTAACTTTGTGTTCAGCTCTGCACCTATAAAAGTTAGTACCTGAACTGGTTCAGAACTGACTTTGAACATTCAGCAGGAACCCCAGAAAGGTGAGGAGTTCCTGGGTGATTTGCAAGTGGATTTTACCTGCTCTGATGACTGACCCACAATAAGCCAGTCGTCCAAGTAGGGAAACACAGCTATCCCTTTGTCTTCTTAAGTGGGCCACTACTACAGCTAGACATTTTGTGAAAACTCTTGGAGCAGAAGTGAGTCCGAAGGCATTGCCCTGAACTGGTAGGCCCGAGAGCAGTTCGAACCTGAGGTACTTTCGGTGAGAGGCCCTGATTAGAATATGGAAGTAGGCGTCCTTGAGGTCCAGGGAAGCTAGCCAGTCCCCTGGCCTCAAGGATGGCAAAATCATTGCTAAAGTCAGCATTTTGAACTTTGGTTTTACAAGATGCTTATTCAGAAATCTTAAATCCAAGATGGGCCGCCAGACTCCTGTCTTTTGTGGGGTCAGGAAGTACCTTGAGTAAAGACCCAGTACCGTAGGAAGGGTGGAGCGGGTGGTGCACCCGCCCCGGGCGCATGCCTCTGAGGGGCGCACTGGCAGCAGTTAAATCTGCTGTTACTTTAAAAAAACATTTTCTTTGTTTTTTAAATGCAGTAATTAATGCCTGCCAGTAGGGGCGCATCGGCATCCCCCCGGAAGGACCAGCAAGTCGGGGGTTGTCACATGGTCTGCTGTCTGGAAAGGAAAAAATCATGTGATGGGGTCCAGAGACAGTATAAAAGCCAGGTCCCGGGAGACTCAGGTTGTTGTAGTGAGGCAGATGAACGAATGGCACTGTAACAAACCTGCACTCAGTAGTTTAGTCAGTCAGAAGGTGGAGAATAATACTTGCAGGAGTAGGAAGGAGGGAATTATTGAGAGCAGAGACTAGAGTGCAGAGCAGTGGAGCGTGGCGTCAGCGTATCGTGGTCTGGACGGAGAGATTAAGAGTAAGACACACACACACACACTAGTAGTGAAGTGAGCAGCAACTGTCTGAGCGGCGGTGACCCACCCTGTGTAACACTGCACTGACTGAAGCAAGCAGCAGTCACCAGCTAGTCATCTCTCCTCGTCTTGTTCCCCGGGGGGGGGGTTAGACTGAGTGAGTTTTATTTTACAGTTTTTCAGTTTAAGCCGCCTCACTCCTAGGTCCGACCTCCAGTTCACACGTGCCTGGGCTCGTCAGTCATTCCCAGGTACTGGTAGTAAAAGTTAATTCTTAATCTAGGCTGACATGACACCCGGCAGGAGCAGTGTGACTGACTGGGAGCCTGGCCCGGCCGCGTCAAGTCTCTAGCTCTTTTTTTGTAATATGTGAGAGCGGGCACGGGGGGGGGGCGAGGGCGACGCGATCCGCTGATCACAGCTGATAGGCTGAGCTAGCTGACTGCAGTGCTGAGACTGGAGTTCTGAGGGGAGTCCGAGATGTTTGTGAGGGCAGCAGGCAGGCAAATAGTCATTTAGAGAGTAGTTCTGGGGTTTCAGGACAGGTACAGCAGATTTGGAACTTTTCTTGGTCTCCCCAGCATAGGGGCGGGGGGTTTATCAGCACAAGAGTGTCAGGAGCTGATAACTCTGACCAGGTTGGAGGAAGTTACATTGGCAGCGCACTGGCAGTACAATCTATGTGCTTCTCTAGACTAGATTGTCTTAGTGGCAATATGGGTCCTAGTTCTGATGAAAGGACTTCATATAGCTTGCCAGTGGCAAGCTATATAAAATCCTTTTATCAGAACTAGGACCCATATTGGCGGGAGTGTTTACTGAAATTTTGGATCATGTGAAATACCTAAAGACAGTTCTCATGTAATAATCTTTTTTTCTGTATAAAAAAAGTGATAGAACCTGCATTGGAAACTAGTGGCCTATTAATTTAATGACCAGAAGATTTTAAATAAAATTCTATGTGCTGGGTTAACAACTGTAACCTCCTTTCTGTCTTTCTGGTAACTTTTTTGGCAGCTCCCCACTCTGTAGTACATACTTTGGCAATATTTCACCTCAAGGCAGACTGCTACACCCCCTCGAGTCTGACTAGTTGGTGACCGTCCTGGGCACCTCTCCTCTTTCCTATATCTAGGGTATTGGATGTTATTTCAGTCATGGGAAAGGAGAGCCCTGGTCAGGATTCAGACAGTTTTCCAGTGATTTCAACATAGATAAATGGCTGGGATTCTTTCAGGCGGTGGTGTGAACTCTATCTTTCTTGGGTGCTGGATGACTTGCTTACTAGCTGGAGGGGCAATCAGGCTATTTTTGTTAGTAAATCCATTAGGAAACAACAGCAACAAGCAGTACATTAGGCAGAAACAAAATGAAGCAATCCAGCTGAAAATCCAGATGCAAGCAAGCATAGTTTATTTTTTCCAGATCGTTACAAGGCTCAAGCTATTAAACTCATCTGCTCCATGGAGCAGTAGGGGCTATATTCCAAAACAGCACAAACAATGGCAATCGGCTGTGGTACTTCACTTGGGGGACCTGGGTCCTGAACAAATCCTGTCACACTTTCTCTTGAGAGCCAAATGGGCTCTCAGTACTCTGGTGGTAAACAGGCTCTAATTTTATCTTCCTCTACTTCTCTGTGGCTGTATTCCTTGCCATGGGGAACTTGGGATCCACTGCTGGTGTTTTCAAACAGGGAAACCATTTCTGGGATGGTGCACAGTCCTTTCTCTCTACGGCCATCCCACCCTTGCCAACTCTGTGCAGGGCTGCAGTGTAGTGACTGACTCATCCCTGGGCACTACAGAAGATTTCACTCCCTCACAGTTAAGGCAGACGTGGGCTTATGGCAAAATGTCCAATCTGCCACCTTGGACCCTCCGAGACCTGATACCTGACACTTACAAGTCCAGAGTCTGCCAGGGCAGCTAAGGGTGTAGGCCGGCGTACTCCAATCACTCCATGGTGTGCAATTGTATTTGGGGGGGGGTAGCAAATAGGCTCTGAACTGCTTCCTTTTTCCATGAAAACTAACAAAGAAAATACTGAACCTTTCTGTAATTTTATTCATAGTAGTCGAAACTAGAAGGACTGGTAACTAATACTTTCTTTGCATCCCAAGGACAATATAACTTTATAGGCTCTGGGTTGGTATGTGGGTGTCTTAGGGAACAATGCATGGCATTTGAATTTACCCGTGCATGGCAACAACTACTGTCATGAGATACAAAAGTTATATTGTTCCAAATAAGGCAACAAACACTGTCCTGGTGTACATTTGTATATAGTCTGGCTACACCGGGGGGGGGTAGCACTGAGTCCACCTCGTGTGCAAATCTGAAATCCCTGGCTACACCCCTGAAAGCAGCCACTAGTTCTCTCAGATTTCTCCTATGGAGCCGGAAGAGCTCCTCTTTTGATGCTGCTTCCTTGCTCTTTGCTGATCTCTTGCCTCACCCTCCCCACCGATGGATGTGGGGGGCCCTCTTCTTCCTTTGGTTCTGAGGGCAATCAGCCCACCCCAGGCCCCGGAACCTCCGGCCCCAACTGGTGGCCTGCCCCCCCTGACAGAGCTACTAGGACCCAACACGCCTCACAACAATGGCCACTCTCCTTGAACTCTCAGCTGGACTGTTCATGTGGGCACTTTCTCCCGCTCTAACCCACTGATGCACATGATGCCAAGGCTCCACGCTACCAAGCCTGGCGTCACGCAGGGTCCCAATGCCTATGGGCATCCTGGTAACCCCCAACATGGAGGGGGGATTACACAATCATAGCACATACAGTTCTCTCTCCTGTGCAGACCTGTGCGATTCCTGGGAGGTCCCTGGGGGATCATTTGATAGCCATTCAGGAGGTAGTGGCCTGGGACAATTTAAGATCCCTCAGAGGCTTTCTCTTGAGTATGGACCAGGAGAAAACCTTTCACTGGTTATCCCATAAGTTTTTATTTAGGGCACTTTTACATCATGGGATACCTAAGACCTTTGTTAGATGGCTCCATCTCCTATATGAGGGGGCATCCTTCCTGCCCTTGATAAATAGTCTTACGGGAGACACAATTCGGGTAAAAAGGGGGCGAGGTAAGACGGGATGTCCTTTAAGTCCCCTGCTGTACATTTTTGATTTGGATATCCTGCTACAAAAGTTTATGTTGTCTGAACACATTACAGGGATTACTGTATCAGCTCAGACCCCATGCTTTATGTAGCAATCTTTAACAGTATATTTCAGAAATGCATATAGGTGGGTGGTTGATGGCATTCTTGGTCAGCAACTCATCCACAACAATTGTGGCTGACACTCTATACCACCCACTCAGAGTCTCCCACATCTGATAGTCTATGGGAGAAAAATATGCCCTCCCTGAAATCGGGGGTAGGGAACAGTAACAAAAGTATGTTTTTTCTTCAAGAAAGGCCCCAAAACTCACCACAGAGCATGCAAACCCCTCAGAGCTTCTGGGGGCCTTGCAGACCCCCGGCTCTTTTATTTGGGGGTGGGCGCAAACTTAGTCTCTTGCCCAGGGCACCAAAATGCCTTCCTACGGCACTGTAAAGACCCTTGCTCTGGTGGCAAGGGGGGACCCTTTCCACTGCTTTGCAGTCCAAAAGAGAGGAAACCTCCGCTTCTAGTGCGAGGGTTTCTAAAAGACTTGAGGGGAAAGTGCCTGGCTCTCATCTTGGGAAACTGTTTGAAACTGAGAACCAAGCCTTGGCTTACCACCTCCAGAACCCATTTGTCCGAGGTTAGGGACAACCAGTTCTGGCAGAAATAAGCCAGTCTGCCCCCACCGTGCACAGGAGAGTCAGCCCCAGACACCCCGGTCAGGGTGCCTGCTTGGCAGGAGCAGCTTTAGGTTGGGGAGAGGGCCTCGCCTGTGCCCCGCCTGCCTCTGCCTCTGAAAAAACTCTCTCTGTGCAAAAAGCAGAAAAGCCTGAATTGGTAAAAGGCCTATTGTAAGGCCTGCCCTCATTTCTGGGGCATGCCTATGTTGGAGTGGCATGCCTTTCCTTAGCTTGGGCACTTTTGTAAGTAGTTCTGTATTCATCCATCTTTTCATGTAATTTTCTGTTTGTTCTCCAAACAGAGAATTTCATATAACAGGAAAATCTATAGCCTTTGACTGGGTATCTGGGACAGATTAGTGCATCTGAGCCATGCCAACCTACGGAGAGCTACAGAAGTGGCCATGACCCTAGGAGAAAACATCATTAACATCAACAGCAGCATGAAATTGAACTTTAGAGGCTTCAATGCCATCAGCAGCCACCTGTTCCAACTCACTAGCCAGCTGGCCATGGGCCTGCTTGGCCAACTGCAATATAGTGTCCCATCTAGATTTCTGATATCTAGCCACATAAGCCATATAATTAACCTGTCTGAGTCCCAAAGAAGCTGCCACATACTGTTTTTTCGCCATGGCATCAATCTTCCTGGAATCCTTATCAGGAGGATGTGAAGCCAGGGGAATATTAGCCTTGTCACAGGCTGCAGCTTGCACCACACCTACATGACTACACTGTTCAGTAAGGAAGTCTGTATTAGGGCCTGACAACGTATACCTTCTGTCCATTTTTTTATCTACAGGAGGGACAGAAAAAGGATTTTAAAATCTTAGTGGTTTGTCTCCTAAATGACTTATGTAAAGGAATAGACAACCTTCTAGCCTCTGGAATATCCATCATTTCCACATAGTCAGGCTCCTCTTGCTCATCCACAGCCTCTTCTAAGGGAGCTGGAGAGTTTCTGCTACTTTCTTATAAAATCTGAAATGAGATGGGGACTCAGACAATAAAGGGGAGACTCAAAGGGTCTGTCTGGAGAAATGTCCAGTTCTATTGGCACTTCCAGACCTTCCCAATCACAATTACAATCATCAAAATCTTCCTCCCCTCCTGTGGTTCATAAAATCCCCAACATCATAATCCTGAACCACTGGACCTGAACGAGACCCCTTTTCCAACCAGAGAGGGTTCAACAAGTCCCTGAGACAAAGACTGGACAATCTGTATGGCTTTAGCTATTTCTACAGCAGAAGGAGAGACAAAACTGGACTCCACACTAGCTGATTTCTTGTCCTTTTTGCTTTGACTGGTTCCTCAGGACCAGCCTTTCTTTTGCCCGAGGAAGTATGGCCCTGGTCAGAGGGCACTCCCTCTGGTCCAGCCGTAGCTGGGCCGGGCTGGCCATCCAGGTCAGCGGACTTTTTGGCCTCTCGTTCCCTGAGCCTGCCCAATCTCTTTTCCAGGGTGGCTGCAGGGAAATTCTTACATATCTGGCAGTCTGACAGGAGGTGGTCAGCCCCCAGACAATAGACACAAGTGGTGTGTGGGTCAGCCTTGGCAAAGGCTTCCCCACAGACATCACAGTGTTGAAACCCAGTGGGCCCGGTTTTTCTTTTGGGTTTCTCAGACATAATGCCAGCCTAACCAAACTTGTCCTTTGTTTCAGGCCTTGCCAGGACAAGACACCCTTATCGGTCCCTAACCGTGTCACGGGTATTTGAAAAAAACACTTTTAATTGCAGGTTTTTTTAGGACCGAAAACAATTTTTAAAGCAAACTGATCAGTTCAGAGCGAACCGATAATGAGTTTCCACACAGACTAAAATTATTTTACTTACGGTTACCAGATAGAGCTTTAAACGGAAAACCGCGGTAATTTAAACACTTTTCGTTAAATGAACTGATAAAATATTTTAAACCGCAAAACGAACCGAAATGAAGGAGCTGGTCTCCGAGAGTCTGTTCAGTGAAAGCGGAGTAAAGAATTGACAGTTTGGGTTCAAACAACCCAGATAGAGCTTTTTAGCCTCAAGACTGTGGAACTCCAGATTTCTCTGGAGTTAACTATTTCATCTCCGGGGCAGTCAAAAGCCAGGGGCATACTGCAAAGGTCCTAATATAAGCAAGACTTCATGGTGTTTGAAAAATAATATCTCAAGCCTGTCTTCTTCCCTCATTAGATAATGGAACTGTAGTATGGGATTGGGTGTTGGATAGTTTTTTTTTTTCTTTCAAAAACAGCATCAAAGTATAATGCAATTAGCCAGCAATAAGATACAATGAGGTGTGTGTTATAACCAGATAAGGGCACACCCCAGGTGTATTATGAGGCACAAGGTCCTTACACCAAATGTCTTTAGCACCTGGGAAGTACTCTTATCAGGCCATAGGTCACACCTCAGAGTGTCTTACTGCACTTATAAAATGGGCCCCCGAGTAAAGAAGTTAATTTAAAAATTGCATATAAAAAGTGTACATGCAGAGTAAAAAATATTATCATATCAGTAGAAAAAACAAAAAGTAGTCCTTGATACTGTCTTGGAATGGAACTCTGTCAGTAGAGGACTCTGTGTCTCCCCTCTCCACACACACACAAAACCATGTTTTGTTTTTTTTGTTTGTTTGTTTAATATTTGTTAGTTTGTCCGAGTTTCACTTACACGGAGTGGGAACAAACATCTCCCATATCGGCTATAGTATTTAATAGTGAGTAGTTTCTTGCCCCACCCCCATATATAAAAAAAAATGTTTGTGTCTTTTTCGTTTCCCTATGGTTTCTGGCCAACCTTTATCTCGTTCATTTACTCATTCAGTTATATTTTCATTCAATGGCTGGCTTAAGTGGGAGTGAGTGTGTCCCTCAGCAGCTGCCACTGGCACTGGTTTCTGGCTTCGCTATTCTGAAACCACAACCATTACTGAGGGACAGAAATCAAACTACGATGTTTTGACATTCTTGGGCTTGTGTTTACAAAGAGGATGAAGGGGCTTGGGGTAAGGGGCTTGAGGTAGGGAATGGAATATAATATCTAGATGTAGAAATGGCAAGGATGTACTGGGCAGAGTGTTGAGCAGCAGACATACGAGCTGGACCTATGAGGAAGAAACAGCCAGTAAGTGCCACAAAATAAAAATATTTGAAAACATTACAAGTTTATGGCTTGTATTGGAGAGGGGACCTCAGAGACATTTCGTTTAGTCGTAATTTTTTTTTTTCGGTTTCTATGATGGTGACACCGGACTCTCACTGCAGCTGTTGTGGTTCTAGGACATGCTTGCTAAGGAGCTGCAGCAGGAGATCATGGTCATTTGTGCTCTAAATTGCTGTCTGACACAGGGTAGTACATTGATACTTGTGGTGATGGGGCATTGCCTGGCATAACTAGTGCCAGCTGGGAAGTTATAGCATGATAAGAACACGGCTGAAATTATCTGTCAGTCAATGAGATTTTGAGAAATGTTGTGCCCATTTTATAAGTAGATTTGCACTATGTGCAAAGAATAGGGAGCACCATTGTGCTCTATATAAAAATTGTAATTCTTTGTTCCTTGATAGACTGTTTCTCTATTAATTGTATGATCTACAAAGCTTTGAGAATGGGGTATATAGGACAATTGACAGACATTATTATCCCAAAAAACAAGCAGTCCTGCTTGCATTCAGATGACACTTTAGCTTTAACTATCCCACATCTTAAAACTTCAACAGGTGATAGATCTTTTTCTTATGTTGCTGGAAAGAAATGAAATTCATTACATCCAGAAATCAGGAATATAAATGGTTTTCATTGTTTTAAAGCTTTGTAAAAAGCACATTCAACATTTGATTTTTGTTCTAAATGTGGTCGATAATTGTTATATTTTGTATTGTAAGTTTTGGGATTTTGTTAACTTGTGTGTTCCGGTTTGTGTCTGTTAAAGGACCATGTGGCCCAGTGTACTTACTCTTTAAACAAAATTAAAATAAATAAAATAAAAAATAAATAATATTATTACTACTACTGAAACATAACAAATACTTAGCTTAGTGTTATAGAAAGACATTTTTATTTTCTTTCTCCTTTAAGTATAAATTACGTTTCTTCTGTTCAGAATGCTAACGCACCTGGTGAACAGTACTGTCTGGGCTCAAAAGCTTGAGTGCCATGCTGTCTTTGTGCAAGACATATGTTAGTCCAATAAAAGGTATCACACTATCCAGTGACTGTTGCATGTGTTCTCAAATGTGAGTTTGTTTCTTTACACCTGATAAAGAGACCTTAGCTGTCTCAAAGGGTTGTGTAAACATTCTTCAGTTAGTCTAATAAAAGGCATTGCCCAAAAACATGTAGCAGATTTCCATAAGATTAACATGGCAGCACACACTTGTAACTGTTTTATTTTTTTTTTTATCTGGGTGAGAGAGCTATGAAAAAGTCTCGTTTCCAGTCATACCTAGGGAAAAGACGCCACATACAAAAGCACCAATTAAAATTCTATATAACAAACAGTACATATTAAAGCAAAAATATTATAGTGGTAATAGTATAGTGGTCGGGGATTATGAGACAATAACTGGATCAGGGTTTATGAACACAAGCACATAGGCCAAGGCATTTATTTACCCACTTGTCCAGTTATTACCAAGTCAAACCTTTGCCCACTGTTCCTGTTAACACTATTATACTGAAAAAGGAAAAAAAAGGTTTTCAAAAAGTGCCAAAATTGGTCTCTCTGGCATTAAAGCACATCTGTGAGAAACCAGGAACTGTTAGTCGGCTTCTCACAGATATACTGTAGCGCTACTGTCAGAGTCCTCTACAGCTGACATCACAAGAGGGCTGCAGCAGCTGGAGATTCAATAGCCGGCAGTGCATGTTAGAGATATCATAAGCTCAGATCAGATGTTTGCCAGTCCGACTGTTCTCCCAGGGCTACATACAGTCCTCAGTGACTTACATAACCCTGAGAGGACAGTGGGACCAGCAACCAGAAGATCAGTGTTTCATAAAAAACTTTTAAGATGCACTGAGGCAATTGGATCTCCCACTGCTGCAGTCCTTCTCTGATGTCAGCTGCAGGAGATTCTGGGATTTACAGTTACAGAAAATGTCTCCTTGCAAGTCAACAGAATCAGTCTGATACAATCTACTATGCTACAGTAAACAGTAGGCTAAAAAAAAGTTTTTGCACACAAAGCGCAAATTGGAACAAGCCCCACACTTGGATGTGAGGCTGTTAGGGCTGACTGTTCCCCTTTTACTGAAATTTACAGCTTGCTGATGCCATCAGAAATTTGTTTAAAAAAACTGGTCAATCACTTTACAATATACCAAATTCATTTTGTATTCATTTATTGAATATTTCCTCACCATGATGGACCATGTGTCTGGCTTACTTACAGCATTTATATTGTTTAGTCCCATCTCCAGTGTCGCATCACTCAGTAAATGGAGGAACAGAACTGTTTGTCTCCAGCTAAGTTCTGCTGGACGTAGAACACCTGATTGACGTTACCATGAGGCAAAAGAAATCCCTTTCTACCCTTACACACACACAGATTTCATTTAATAAAGGTATTTTCTTTCAGACGAAGGCACACAAGAAAGCTTGTGGAGGAAATTAGGATAAAAAATGCTTTTCTTATTTATTATCTTACTATAGCTATGTATGCATAAATCTCACACGTGCATAAAATACCACCCCCTTAAGACTATTTATTTTTTGTTCTGGAAACATGTGGCTCACATATGGAAATATTCTTTTTCTTCTGTAACCTAAATGGTCGGTCTTCAGAAGAAGATTGATTAGTTTTCTTAAGGCATTAGACATTTAAAAACAACAGTATAGTTTTCCTTTATTAACTAGATTAAGGTCACTAGTAAGCATCAGGTGCTACCTATTATAGGCAGTGATATTTGCTAGTTAGAACACTGGCTTGGACACCACAAGATTGCATGTTCAATCCCTACAAGTGCCAAATCCTCACAGTTTGACCTTGGGCAAGTCATTCAACCTCACAGTGCTGTCTTTTATCCTGCTGTGGAAATGGGTAGAAACAGGCCCCAGATAAAAAAGAGATGTTGCATCTCAGCTGGGTCACTCTGGGTGAACAAATTTGTAAAATAAATAAAACTTATATCCTACCTCAAAGGGATTGTATGGCATATAAACACTACTAAGGATAAGTCAGTGCTGAAACTCCATGTAGTAAACATGCCAAAAATCTGGCAGTTTTGATACTGGAAAAGTCAGTCTTGGTTTCCCTTGAGCAATTTGGAACTTTGACATCATGTTTCAGCATTTTTTTCAGGAAGAGCACACACTGAGCATGTCCGAGCTGTCTGGAAAGCCACATGACCTGCAGCAGCCAACCAACAATGCTGGAGATCGAGAACCCCTTACACTGTGCAAGTACCATTTCCAGCTCTGACACAGGAAGGACCTGTCTGCTGAAACAAGATGGTCTTGCATTAAAAAGCACTATTTTGCATCAGAAAAATTAGAAATAATCAGAGAATCATGCATCATCATCATTTAGGTAAGTGAATTCCCAACATTTAATAGTCAGGCAGATTTATCATTGTGACAGACCAGTAAAATTGTGTGCTGCTGTAGAGAAGTGGTGAGTGCACTGTGAGTCTGCACTGGCACATGCAGGCCCCTCCAGCATGGGCAGGGCAAAGTAAATTCAGTAGTGTGGGAATGGTGCAGGGGGAATTTTTGAAGGTTTTATTTGGCAAACATTTTTTACTGATTGCTAGTGGTACAGAGCACAGAAATCTTTTTTTTTATTTAATTTTAATTACGTTGTGACTGAATAGAAACCAAGTGTTGATACAATGGGTATGAGCTCAAGGTTAAGAAATGTGAGATTGAAAATGGGTCAAAATGTTTAAAAATCAGGCACAAACATTCTAATTTACTTAAAGTGATACAGTTGAGGCACAAATACTGCCACAAGTATTGCATGCAGATTTTTAAAAATACAGCCTGGTTCTATGTTATAAGGGCAATTGCCGAATGGCAATCATTCTTATGGCAAGTGTACATTGCCGAAATTCAGTTTTGGCGATGTGCAACTCCAGTGCCAGTGAACACGGTGCAAAAACTCAGTATTTTCCTTTTATGCAGGGGGCTGTGCCTCCTGCACCCCCTACTATGGAGTCTCAAATGCAGGGGGTGCATGTCAAGGGGGTGCATCCGTGGGGAAAAAGAAATCCCTGTCTTGGGTCGGGTGCAACAAAATATGCTAGCGCCCAGTTCTGAACCCTGCATCCCCGCCACCCCAGGCCAGCACCCACCCCACCACACCACGGTGACAGCTCGGTGGCAATCTGCGGCACCACTCCTCACAAACCCTCCTGCCCCTCGCTCAGCACGCTCGCTCCCCCCCCGCATGCCTATACGCATGCGACATCCTGTCACCTTTAGCGAGCCCTCCCCATCTGATCACCCTCCCTATGCCCTCACTGTCAGGACAGTCACCGCAAGTGGGTCACTGTTTTGGTAGGCACCCACTTGAGGATAGCCGAAGTCACAGGATACCATACAGCCCTAGGTCTCTCAGTAGAGATGGTGGAGAGTTTGTCAGTGGGCCTGTGTGGGTGTCTAAATGAGTGTGTGGTTTCAATCTCTCATTCATCTTAAATCCTTATCATGCATTAGTGTGGCATATGGGTGAGCAGGTATGCACATCACTTGAGAATCTAACAACAGTCAATGACTGCCTATTGTGAGATATCATAGTTAACGTCTGACAGTTACTACATCATGACTCAAATCACCATCTGCCATGCATGTGTCACTGAAGTGTGTAGAAAAGAACTATAGAACAAAGGAGTGCAGAGAGGAGGGGAGGACAGGAGCATGGCTAGGTTTCACCCTGCTAGTTTCACCAAGTACCAGTTCTCCAGGCAACGATGGTGGAGAAGGACTTAGGGACTGTGAGTCAGAGATAGAACCAAAGGAGGATAAGGGTTGGGCACATGATAGCACAGCCAAAGAAACCATGGTTCATTAGTCCCCAGAAGTCAACTGGATCCCCCACTACAAGCAGCTTCCCAGCCAGTTATCCAGTGCATTTGGTGATAAAACCACCCTAATCAAACCAAAAGTACACTGGTCTCACCCTCTTCCTCATTCAAGTGTTTCCAGTTTAAACTCCAATACTCAGAACAAATCCATCAAGATTTATAAAGGCAAACCCTCCCCGATTGTCTCAGATGAACAACATGACAACAGTTCATACCTGTGCACGTGCATCAACAATAGCCTGTCCACATTGAAGCACTATGTGATGCCACTCAGCCCAGAAATATGGCACCAGCAGCAGTAAACACAGCCAGTGCTACTACTCAGTCATCATGTGAAGGAGGGGGCACTGAATCTGGGGTTGGCATGGACACTACGGTTATCTTGTCAACAGAGGCAAAAGTACAGTTATGTAAAGGAGAAGTAGAGGTAGGGTGATGTACAATCAAGAAATATCTCAAAAGTAAGTTAGTAACATGATCACAAACAGCTTATAGTGGTGAACGTGAGTAAGGAGGAGGATATGGAAGTGGAGCTGTCCAAGCAGGGACATGAGAATGAGGTGGTAGAGGAGAGGGATGCACACAAGTAGGTGGTGAAATGACAGAGGAAACCACATGATCATATGAAAAGAAGGAGGGGCATGCTGAAGAAAAATATGAGAGGAGGAGCTGGGGAAGAAGCAGGAGGGGAGAGGGGGCTTGAGGAAGCAGATGGGGAGGAGGATGAAAAATAAAAGGAGCTGAAAAACTTTTTTCATTTATACAGTTGACTAAAGGTAATGACAGTGATACTGAGGACAGTAGGCCATCACATAAGGAGATGACAACATTTCAAAGGAAAAAAACCTAGTGAAAAAGAGAAAAACAAGAAAGCAAGTTTCTCAGACAGGCAAATCTAAAGGAAGACCCAACACCACCTTCCATAACGTGATCCGCCCCATAGCACTGTAATCACCTGCTGCTACTCCTGCTGCATTGCCTGTTCATCCCCAGTCACATCATTCCACAAGGGCAGAACAAAATAATCAGCCTGCAGACATCACCCAGTTCCTCCCAAAGTATCACCCAGTAGTGCTGTGGGAAGTTAAAAAGTCTGCTGCCAAAATGGCAGTGCAAGTTGGAATTTCACTTGCTTAAAATTTCAGAATAAACTTAAGAAACATTCATGGAATTGAAAACCATGGAAATATGGCATGTATTGTGAATATATTTATTAAGCTGCAGATTGTAATTCTGCAGAACTGACTGCTATGTTACTGTACAGTATGTATACAGAGCTATATAAGCAGTTCCTCTCAGTCTCCTTCTGAAGCACTTTTTCTTTGCCAGCTGGAGGCTCTGTTGGTCTGTCCTCTAAACTGGCTGGGGCCTACCCTTGGGCCTTCGCCCCCTCCCCCCGCCTTGCTGTTTGTGTTTGTCTCTGCTGGACTTAGGTGTTTGTTTTCCTGCTTCTGGCTTGTATTTTGCCTCCATCTGTGTGCTTATTTCTGCCCTTGCTTTCTGTGTTTTTGTGTCTTTATTTTTGGTTTGGGCCTTTGTTCCATTTTTCATGTTTGTATGTTTTGGTTTTGTCTTTTGGGGCTTTTGTTCTAAGGTCCTAGCATATTACTACTCCAGTGCTCGTATTACTTGCTGTTAGTTACTCACAATTCAAATTACTTATAATGCAACTGCAACCATGATTTGTGTGTTTCAGCTCAGCCATAGCTGCTCTCTAGGTTGCACTTAATTGTTTTCACCTGTTTCAGGCTCACTCTGAACCCTAGCTAAGCAGCTCATTCATGCTCTCTCAACTCATTCTACTTCCTCATTGCTGTAGTTTCATTGCACTGCCAGGTGATAGCTGCTTCAGAGCATGCTGTCTCCTTTCTATGTTTCTTGAAGTTTATAACTCAGTGTACTCAATAAAGATGCTGCTTCTAAGTTTGTACACCCTGTTATACACTGAGGTCAGCTAAAGTTACTGCTGCTGCTGTAAATTAGTTTCAATACCTACACGTGGGTCTCGGCCCTTCCATCATGTTCTTGTTTTTCCTATGGAAGGGACTTGGAGATATTTGAGAAGTCATGGCCTCGTGTGGCTAATTATTTCTGTTCTAAATCCTGTCTCCGCTGCCAAAAAATTGTCAGAGTATTTGTCACCTTTATTGACTTTTGAATGCCTGGCTGGCTTGCTCTGCTATTCACAGTGCTGCTCCTTTGCTACTACATTTTGCAGACATACATGCAGGTCCAATTATTATTACTACTACTTACTGACCTACGTGCAGGTCCACTCTTGCTTATGCAATCATTGCTTCATACCTACTGCCATCCCTTCGACTTCAGCCTCTGAGATGTCTGCTGCACTCACTACTGCATCCAAACTTTGCAAGGTCTCAGCACTTATTGGTCATAAGGTCTCAGCACACCAGTGCTCATTCAGCTGCTCACCAACTTTTCAGTTCCTTATCGGTTTCTGGGGCATGCCAGCCATACCATTCTGGCACAGGGTTCCCTGCAGCTGATGGTCTCACTCTGCTTTCTAAGTCCACATCTTGAGCGTGTCTGACTTAGGGCGGGGTCCTTCTCATCTGGCCAACAGCTGGGAATGTCCTCACTCCAGGCATGGCTTTAGCTGTTCACTGATGTGACAGCAGCTCCTGGTGTAGCATTTAAGACTAGCTGTGAAGAGTGATTACTCTAATCTCCTTTTGTTCTAGTGGTTCCTCTATAACAGTTATCCATTGTCTTTAGTGGTTTCCCTAGCAAGGCACCTCCACCACATTCTCCCTACAACTGCCTCTGGTTCACCTGGTTTGTGTTTAGGACGATAAGGCCAGGTAAGTGCCTCAGCCATCATTGCTCTCCTCCTCCTGCCTTGGTTGCTCCAGTGTTGCAGAGCATTCTCATAACCTTCCATGACGTTCCTGCTAGAGGGATTGAGTGAGAGATTTCCTCCAAATTGGAATGTTTTCCACCTCCCTTTAATTGGGTTTCCAAATTGCAGCAGCAGAGCCGTCACTAAATAAAATATTCAAAGCCTGGTGGGAAGGGGACCTAGGCCTTGAATCCCCAGAGATTTCCTCCTCATAGGATATTTTTTCTCTCCTCCATGCCTCAGGTCAAAACTGTTAGTTAGCATAGTAGTATTCCCTAGCTTCTTTAGGTAGGTTCCGCTGTTGGATGGAGGTGGATGGTGTTCCTGCCATTCCCTCTCTCCTTAGAAGGTCCCCTCATTCTCAACGCAAACACTGAATCATGCTACGCAAAGCTGAACATCTCATTACATTATCAAGCTGCCTGATGCTTTATTCTACTACTACATCACAGCTTCTGCTTACTTATATGCTTCGTACTACATTTCTTTTGGGGATCCCTTCTAAGGTACTTTTAGCCACGGGAATTGTCCTGTGGCACCTCTGGGGTGGACTTGCCTTTGGTACCCCTACAGGGTGGTAATTCCTCTGGAATAGAGATTGTGAATGGCCAAAACCAAACTAACACAGTTGCACAAGCATAACACAATACTGCCTGCGTAGGCCATTGAATTGGAAGGCTGTGACTGTAGTTCAATGAACAAGCAGCCAGCCACTCCCACTTTCTGAGCTATATAAGTAATTCCTCTCAGCCTCCTTCTGAAGCACTTTTCTTTGCCCTGCCATCCTCCCCTCCTCCTCCAGTGGCAGCACTTCTCTCCTTGGGATCCTTCCTTAAGGTACCTTTAGCCACGGGAATCTGCGTGGCACCTCTGGGGTGGAAACCTTTTCAAAGGTTCCTTGCCTTTGGTACCCCTACAGGATGGTAATTCCTCTGGAACAAAAAGTGCAAACGGCCAAAACCAAACTAACACAGCTGCACAAGCATTACACTATACTGGCTGCGTAAGCCATTGAATACCTTTGTGCCAGTTTAGATTACCACTTTCCTCTTGTCTTGTACAATACCTTTCATTCTCCTTTGTGCCAGTTTAGATTACCACTTTCCTCCTGTCTTGTATAATACCTATCGTTCTCCTTTGTGCCAGTTTAGATTACCATTTTCCTCCTATCTTGTATAATACCTTTCATTTCCCGTTTTGAGCCTACTTTAGTGCTTTTTTTTGTTTTTACATTTGAACAAATACAATAAGTGCTCATTTTATGGCTCAGATCATTTAATCATCAGTATCTCAGCTGTTTGGTTTACACCTCTTGGCCCATAAGGCGAGAAAGTTGTGCTGTGGCATGCTAGTTCATTATAGTCACAGGAGAAGTGATCTTAAACAACCAGTGTTCAAAAACAACTGAAAATATTGATGAGAACCTGGTCTGAGCCATAGTAAGAGGAGAGTTCTTTTTATTATTTCAACTACAAAAAAGTGACAAAGCCAACTCAAAATGAGAAAAAAAAGCAATTCAAAACAGAATTTATTGATTTGCTTTTGTTAACCGGGTAAGCACACTAGACAGCCAAGTGCCTATTTTCAGGTGTGACCCGGGAGAGTTACAGATGAAAACTTCATACGTAAACAGTTGAGGAATCAAAAGAAATACATTGAAAAGTATAGTTCAAAATCGTCACCTGTATTATGCACTGCTGTATTAATGTTTTTTCATTTCTTTTTATTTTCAGTTTTTTTATGAATGTTTCTCTATCATGACATATCATCTTAGAAGAACCTGGTATGTCTCCCCACCCCACCCACCCCCGTCAAGCGTGTCGTTGGTCTGAACCATCCATTGTAACTCCATCTACCTTTTCTGGTTGGTCTGTAGCTTTTTCTTTTTTCTGCCCCCCTTTTTTACCTCACTTGGTTCCTACCTTGTATCTAGCAGTTACTGCACACATGTCATAAATGCAAAAATTGCTGCACATGTATTTATGAGTTACCCAACCCATTTGCTATGCTCACCTGTCTCACTCCCCAGCTCCTCCCTAATTTGTGAACCCTTCTGCTGAAATTATTCCATACTCAAATAATGGATTTTCAGTCCATTTATCTATCCTTCTTGCCTGCCTGCTATTTAGCCTCCCTCTCATCACCCTCCTATTTTGCCTCACTGTTTTGCCTTCTAACCCTCACCATCTCCCCCTCTCATGTCCTCCTTGTATTACATTCTCTTCCCCTTATCTGTCCTTCTATCTCTTCTACCCAACTCCCCTCCCCCTTCACCCTGGGCACCCCCTACCCTTTCACTTTCACATGCCCCCATCCATAGTTCCTTTCCTATTCCTTTTTCTGGCCACCCTCTTCCCTTACAGACCACCCCCTCCCCTACCCTAACTATTCATACAGGGCTGATAGATCCCTCACTATTAAACCCTGAAGCCAATTTGTCATTTATCGTTTCCCACTTCCCCTTACCTCCCTACTTGCTGTCCATGTAGTATAGAATGTAAATGGCTACCCTACCACCACCCCTCTTCTTTCTGCTCCTGCTTCTTGCAGGGGGATGTTGAACTAAACCCTGGACCTACTTCCTACCTATCTGACTCTACCTAAAGATCTGAGGTTCTTCCACATGAATGCTAGGAGCCTCTTACCAAAATTGGATGACCTAAATGTTTAGGTAACTCTGCACTCCATAGACATTCTATGCATCTCTGAAATATGTCTGTCCTCTAAGATCCCTGATTGCCAGCTTGCACTTCCTGACTTTAATCTTTCCCATCAGGATTGCAGCAAACCTGGAGGCGGGGTCACTTTCGACACCAGCAAATCATTATCTTGCTCTGTCTCCCTCCTTGAATCCATCCCTTCATCTTATGAACTCCTTGTGGCTAAAGTCTACCTTCCTTTCTCCACTCCAATATTCATAGGGGTTCTGTATGCCTCCACTAAGCTCCCTCGCTCCTCTCTTGTCTTCTGTGTAACCTCCATTGCTGCCCATGCCTCCCCAGGAGAGCTTACTCTACTGGGTGACTTTAATTTGGATTGGCTTTCCCCCTAATCAAATAGTTCCCTTCAAATCATTGAATCTCTGAATCTGTCCCAGTTGATCATGGAGCCCACCTATCTCAACCAAAGCTCACAGATCTACTCACTACTGGACTGGGTGATTTCATCTCACCCCCACCAACGTATTGCTGCAGGTACATTTCCTGATGTGTTCAGTGATCACTATCTTACCTACTGCATCAGGAATGTATGCCCCCCCAACTCATACCCCCCAAATATATTCAGTACTGCCCCCTTAGAGAGGTCAACACTATTATCCTACTCTGTGATCTTGCCACAGCTGAATGGTCCCCGGTCTTCTTCACTCCCAGTATCAACACTGCAGTTTCCTACTTCACCACCACCTTTCTTCAAATATGAAATACCCATGCCCCCTTAAAAAAAAGTCTGGGTCAAACATTGCCCTCATCAGTGGATCCCCCCCCCCGATCTTCTGTATCTCTGTAAATCCTGAGACATGTCCCGTTATGCTTCAAAGTCTCCCAGTCCCTAGCTGATCTCAAACACTACAGGTCTTTTCGAAAAAGCTGTACAAAGGACATCTGCCAGGCCAAAGCAAATTGCTTCATGGTGTGCCTGCAGTCCTCAAATCACTCCCCCTCCTCATTCTGGAAAGATCTCTGCTCACTTCTACAACACCCCCAAGCCTACTTCACCTACCATCATAGAGGCTGGAGTTCAGGTTTCTGATTCATCCTCTATAATGACCATTCTAAATAAATTTCTTACTACCTGTGCAGTCCTGGACTGCCTTCTTGTTGCCCAACCCAACATCCCCCTCTCCCTTATGCCTGATGGTTTTCATTTCTCTCTAGTCAACCCACAAGAGGTCTATAAGTCAATAATGTCCCTAAACTCTTCCATGACCAGCCCCAATAGCCTCGACCCGAGATTTCTCATAATCTCTGCCTCCACTATTGTATTCCCCATAACACTCCTACTCAATTTTTCTTTCTCCATTTCCACTGACCCCTCAGCCTTGAAACTCACCAAAGTCCTTCCCGTCCATAATGGTGGTGACCCTACCTCCCCTGGTAATTTCCGGCCAATCTCCCTGCTTTCCTCAGTAGTAAAGATCCAAGAATCCATTGTCCTCACAAGGCTCAATGACTTCCTCACTTCCACAAATATCCTCTCCTCTGTCCAATCAGCATTCAGAAAATCTCATTCCACCACCTCCTCACCCCTCCACTTCTCCGATTCCATACTCTCAGCTATGGATCAAGGTCATATTACCTCCACAATATTCATCAATCTTGCAAAAGCCTTTGATTCTGTTTCTCATCCCCTCCTCATAAACAAACTCCATGCAGCTGGACTATCTGCCCCTGTGGTTAAATGATTTAACTCATGTCTCACCAGTAGGCACCAGGCCGTGCAGGTCAGTACTATCTCTTCTCCTCCCCTCCTCATCCTTTCTGGTGTTCCCCAGGGTTCCAAACTTGGACATGTCATCTTTTCTCTCTTTATTAATGATTTCCCATCTGTCTGCTCCACAATCCAAATGCACATGTATGCTGATGACACCATCATCTACCTGTCTGGCCCCACTGCTTCAGACATCTAAGTTCCCCTCCAACAGGACTTTCATACAGTGATAAAATGGTTCCAGGACCATCGCTTCAAAATGAACACCCCAAAAACTGTTGCAATGACCTCTGGCTCAAAGCAAAAACTACCTAGGCTGCCATCCCCTCCAGTGATCACTACTCTGGCTGGCATCCCCCTTGACGTGGTCCCTACCTATAAATATTAAGGGGTTTGGCTCAACCCATCCCTTGATTACTCATCCCACCTTGATGACTTGCACTCAGAACTTTGTTCCAAATTGGTAACGCTCTTCAGGCACAAGGATTGTCTCTCCCTCCCAGTCCATCAAGACTTAATAACTAAATGGATCCTCAGAGTTATTGACTATGCTGATATTGTCTACAGGTCAGCACATGCCACCTCTTTTGCCAGGCATGATGTACTTTTCATTGCTTTCCTCCAGCTTTCCTTTATCAACACAACATTGTGACCTATATTCCACCATCTCTTTCCCCTCCCTTCAGCAGAGACACTTAGCCCACTGCCTTACCTTCATTTCTAAGTACTGGTTTGAATCCCTCCTGTCTTATCTCTCCTCTTTTCTCGCTCCAGCTATCCCTTACCTCTATCACCTGTGCTCCTGTCTTTCCTGTACTTTCACCCTCCCCTAAGCCCACACTGTGGCTGGTCAACATGCTTTCTCCTTTTGCCTCCCTTCCCTTTTGAACAAACTCCCCACCTCCATTCGTCTTACTCTTTCATTTCTGATGTTAAAGTATCTATTCCGACTGTCTCTAGTAACCATCTGCAGTTGTCCCTAAGCCTCCAACCATTTAAGTTGTAGTACCCTGACTCATCCCTTCCTGTTGGTATGCCATGAGTTTGGCAACCATGATGGGCACCTACCGGAATGGTGACTCAATCATGGCATCTTGCATTGCGGCGAGTAGAAAGCGAGGATGACAGGATGGGGGTGCGCAACTATAGTGACATCCTGTCACTACATGTATACGCACATGGGGGGAAGCGAGCATGCACAGCGAGGGGTGTGACGGGCAGGAGGGATTGTGAGGGGTGATGCCGCAGCAAGCTTCTGAGCTGCTCCCACGGCCTGGTGGGTGGGTACATGTCTGCGCAGCACAGGGTGCAAGGTTTGGAGCCAGGTGCAGGTACCTTTTGTTGCACCCAGCACAAAATTGTCTTTTTTTTCCTTTTGCCCCCACCCCAACATGCACCCCTTCTGGAGCTGAGAATCCTTCAGTAGGGGTGTGTGGGGGGCAAATGCAGGGGGTGCAGCCCCCCGCATTAACATTTAAAATTTAAGTACCCAGTGTGCATTTGCAGTGCGCTGGGGACTACATCGCCAAAATATTTTTTCAGCGATGTGCATTCGCCCTAATGGTGATTGCTATTCTTCGATCTCTGTTATCACATAGATCCCTTCCTGTTAGCTCACCTGTTCTTCCTTGCAATTACTATTTTTTATTTGTTTTTGGTTGAAATCTGCCAAACTATTGCACCTTGCACCTATGCTATTTAACTTTGTGTTTATTTCAGTGTATCATAATGTACACATTATTCTTCAACACTGCTGTATTTACTCTTTTATCAAACTGCCAGACTAATTATTGTGTGATTCCAAAATATCCTATACTGTATAATTGTATTTTATTAGTAAAAACTGCTCTGATTTTTTGTACTGCCTTGATTGTTGTATACCATGGCCCAGATATTCAAAAGGGTTGCGCATGGTGCAACAGTGTTGCACCATGCACAACCCACTGATGCACCCCGGTGCAATATTTAAAAGGGAAAAGTGTGCCGCTTAAATCGATGTGCCGGAGTGCATCAGACGGCGCAGGCACAGGTGGGGGCGTGCTCATGCATAACCTGCACAGCCCGATATTCAGCCCAGGCTGTGCAGAGTCATGCATGTGCAACCCCTACCTGCGCCTGCACAAAGTTACGCCCCCAAAAAAAGGAACAAGTGATGGCCACCCACAGGTGAGCTGCCACATTGCAGGGCACAACACAGCAGCTGCCACCTGTGGGTGGCCACCCGAGTTCCTGCCGCACCTGGTGGCACCCACCCATGCCCCAATCGTGGGCATCATTAATCACACACCCCCAAATCCAATATCCCTGGTGGTCCAGTGGACCGCACTGAGCCCGATCACGGGCATCATTAATCACACCCCCCCAAGTCCAATATCCCTGGTGGTCTAGTGTACCCCCACCCCACCCGCCCACTAAGCCCCACCACCCCACCCCCATCAGCCGGTGGTGGGAGCACCACCACCTGCCGCCCCCACTGCCTCATCAACCGACAGCTCGGCTGGTGCCCATGAGTTCACAGCATGAGCCACTGGGCATGCAGCCCATACAGATGAGCCCAGTCCAGATATGTGTTCATTCACATATCTGGACTGGAGTAGTATGGTATGGGCTGCACACCCATTGGCTCATGCCAGGAACCATCGAGCGACAGCCCTACTGCGCTGTCAGTCAGCAGGCGTGGGTGGCAGGTAGGTGGGTGCTGCCACCCGCCAACTGATGGGGGGTGGGGTGGTGGGGCTTAGTGGTGGGTGGGGTGGGGCACACTAGACCACCAGGGATATTGGAGTTGGGGGTGTTGTGATTAATGATGCCCACAATCGGGCTCAGTGCGGTCCACAGGACCACCAGGGATATTGGACTTGGGTGGGTGTGTGGTTAATGATGCCCACGATCGGGCTCAGTGTGGTCCACTGGACCACCAGGGATATTGGACTGGGGGTGTGTGATTAATGATGCCCGCAATCGGGCACAGTGTGGTCCACTGGACCACCAGGGATATTGGACTTGGGGGGGACTGTACTGTTGCCCGCAATCAGGCACATAGAGGTCCACTGGACCACCAGGGATCTCAGACTTTTTTTTTATCTTACAGGAATTCCCGCGATTGGGCTGCAGGGGCCATCGGTCCCCAATGGCTACTGCCTGGCAGGGCGCCAGGCACAAGTCGTCAGGGATCAGCGCACCTGCATGCTAATGGCATGCAAATGGGGCTGTAATGAGATGCAAATGGACCCCTGTGCACCTTGCATAACTTATGGCCCCATTTGCATGTCCCCGTTTGAATATCGCAGGTGCTCTGCATGGCGCAATGGTACTTGCACCACCGCATCTCCATGCTCCACTCTGGCCACTTGCACTGGCACAGTGCCACTGCGCCATGCACAGTGGGGGTGGCCAGGGTGTGATATTCAAAGCTGTTGTGCCATAGCACAGCTCCGTTGAATATCGCCCAGGCCACACCCCTGCGCAACAAAGTTGAGCTGCGCCACAACCTGGCGCAGTTTGAATATCCTGGTCTATGTAGTTATTATCTCCCTGTCTCCCCAGGTCCCACCTGGAAATGAGTTCCAGCTCAGTGTGCCTTTCCAGGTTACCAAATTTAAAATAAATAAATAAATAATTATCATATCACTGTTCTTTTCTCAAATGAAAAAGGGCGATTATATACAGCTGCTATTCCTCCCATTGTATTTGACCAAAACAATCATCAGGCAGTGGTGTACATATCCCAGACAAACCAGTTTTTGTAGATTTTTGTTGCTCCATACTTTCCTATATAAAGTAGCTCAGGCACCTCAAGAAAACACCATGTCTGGTTATTTTGTCTTCATCCTTACAATATTACTGTAAGAACTCTCTTATTGTTACTTCACTATAAATCAATATAAATAGGTAGTATTCTTAGGTAGGGTTGAAAAAACTGACCCTTCTTCAAGGCAGGCATGGCCGCTGTCTGACTATGTGAGTACACAGTGTTGCTTATGCAACTAGGATTAACTTAATTTCTAACTGGATATTCTCTGCTGATAAAGAACATTGCTTTCCGGCAAAATGTTATACTTTCCTTAGGGAAAATTATCTGTACCATGCCCACATGTTCTTCAGTGTTTGGAAACATAGAAACAGATATTTATAGACAGAAAAAAACTTGGGGTTATCTAGTCTGCCCAGCACCTACCTACATCCTTTTCAGCTTAGCACTGTCCAGGTGTTAAGTGGATCAATCATCCCTCAGTTCTACTTTGACTTACCGGTCATAGGAAATTTGCAAGTGTCTTAACAGTGACCAGTTCCTCAGGCAGATGGTTCCACTTTTCTACCACCATCTAAATGAAGAAATATTTGCCCCCTAAATTTCCTTTCTGCTTGCTTATAGTTGTGGCCCCTTGTGATGAACCTCTGTCTAAGCTTAAACAGTTGCTGGCTGTCCACTCTATTTATACCCTTCAGGTACTTGAAGGCTTCAATAATGTCCTTCCTCTGTCTCCTTGCCTCTAATGACTGCACACTGAGGTCATACAGTCTTTCTTCATGAGTCATCCCCAAGTGGCCATGAACCCTTTTTGTTCCCCTTATTTTAACCAACTCTTGGCAGTCCAAATCTTTTAAGGGGAGGGTTCCAGAACTGTGCACAGTTCTCCAGGTACAGTCTCACCCATGATCTGTACAACGGAAGGACCATGTCCTTCTGTTTGCTTAGGAAACTTTTACCTGTGTACTCCAACTAGCAGAGATCTTGAGGCTGTCACTAATTATAATTCCTAGATGCATCTCCTCTGTGGTCTGCTCCAATCACATGCCCCTCCATCCAATATCCAATCCTTAGATTCCCCTAGCCCCAAGGCCATAACCTTACACTTTTGGCACTGCATTTCAGTTGCAAATGAAGGAGTGAATGCCCCATGCAGACACACCCAGGGTCAACTTCAAAATGTCCACCAAGAGCAGTTCAAAAGGACAATTACTTGGCAAAATAGATGATGAACAGATCACACCAGTGAACAAAAAAATTCCTCAATGATTTTGGTCATAAATTTTATTTCACAGCTTTGGTTACCACAGAAATATCCAATGTTTTGCTGGCTTCTCTGCCAGTTTATTCAAGGGAGTGTGATCCTATAGTTTAAAATAGTTCCAAAATATGCATCAGTGTGGTGGTTAAATTCAGCACTGTAAGTAACCCACCCTCCTAAATGCCAACAAATCTTTCATTACATTCTTATCAACAGTTTATTTAAAAAAAATGTCACTCACTAACTTCAGTGCCAAAAATGGTTTTGCTGAATGAAGTTCAGTTTAATGCCTCATGAAGTATCCAAAACAGAGGGCTCTCAGGTAGAAACGCTGCCAGTAAGTACAAATCTAGCAGTGCCTCTCCTCCTTGTGATTATCAGCAGTGCCACTCAATGTCAGGCATGGTGATGCCAGGCACAACCAATAACATCTGATGACATTCAGGGGCACCTTCTGCACTCACACATTTTTCCCAGGTCCCTTTTCAATTCCCTTATACCCTCCTCATTATCTACCCTGCCACACTTCTTGGTGTCATCTGAAATACTTATGTTTGTATTTCAGTCACTGTAAATTCAGTTGATTTGGTTACTTTGATAAATTGTGATTTTCTTAATTTGCAAATCAGATTTCAAACATTTCTGCTGCCAAGAGTTCAAGCTTGGTGGAATTCTCCTGTATCTTTCACCAGTGGGCAAGGAGGGTGAACAACAGTATAATAAACATAAATGATTGTAACAATCACACAGGAGTGCAGTGTGCATATTTATGGAACACATGCAAACAAAGGTGAGAAAGAAGTGCATGCCTCAGCTGGGACTTGAACCCAGGCCGCCCAGAATACCATTGCAATTGTGCTAACCAGCTGTGCCACTGAGACAACTGGAACCTGGGCGGTCCCTGAGCATATTACTCTTTTTCAAATGCACAACCCAATGGCAACACAAATATTTACTTGTAACAATCACACAGGAGTGTGGTGTGTATATTTATGGAACACATACAAGCAAAGGTGAGAATACCTGGAATACCATTCTGATTTTGCCTGGGTTCAATTCCCAGCTGAGGCACTTACTTCTTTCTCACCTTTGTTTGTATGTGTTCCATAAATATGCACACCACACTCCTGAGTGATTAAGTAAATATTGTGTTATGATGAAGTCTGCGACTGAAAATAATGTCTTCAGAGACAGCCCATGTTCCAGTTGTCTCAGTGGCACAGCTGGTTAGCGCAATTGGAACAGTATTCTGGGTGGCCTGGGTTCAAGTCCCAGCTGAGGCACTTACTTTTTTCTCACCTTTGTTTGTAAAAAGAAATGCTGCCTTTTTAAATAAAAACCCAAACAGAACACTAATGCATGAAAGAAAAAAACATTCCTAAAGTTTAAACTTTATAAGTTTTGATAAAAAAACTCAGCCATTTTTTATGCTGAGTAGTTTAGCTGTGCTTCAGAAAAAAAGCTATCTGTTATGTTTGAACACTATTTACTTATTTAAGTAGACCCAGGGGTCAGCAATACAATATAACAAGCATTTACTGGAATTCAGAAAGGTCCCTGTTTTCTCATTTATCATTTTCTGGATTAGTCCTGATTGGCCTATTAAAGATATTGTTCCCTTGTTGGCATGAGTTATCATGAGTGGAAAGCATGCCCAGTTACATGACCTGGATAACCAGAAGTGGGAAACACAGCAGCTAATCAGGTTTAGGGTAAAGCATTCCCCTTCCATTTTTTTTTAATGAAAGATTGTTTTATATATGCACTATACCTAATATTCTACCTAGAATCCAAACACCTTGCAGCAAACATTAAAAAGTAATACATTATTTACAAGTGATGGGGAGCTAAATCTCAAACTGAGCTGTGAGATAAATTAGTACCAGTGCACCATGGAATTCAGCCACAGAGAGATTATGCAAGATACAAAGATTTTCCATCACTGGATCCATCTAAAGAAAAGTCATCCGGGCTTTGTTGTCTTCACATTGGACACACAGTGATAAATGGACAAGTCCTTCCAAAAGATTATACAAGCTTAAAGCAATTTGCCAATATTTATTGATGTTCATAATGTGCTTGTTGTTGGAAATATACATATAGCATGTGTAAGGGATGCACTAAAGAGAACAGATGTTTATCTAGAATAGAAACCATAATTTTAGATAAAATGCCATGCGAGCCTTGCAAAAGCTATCAGTCTCACCAGATGTAGGTCTTCATACCTACTTGTTCCTTTACATAAAAATGTGTATGTCTCAGCTAAGGTTGAGCCAATGCTGAAGATGAACTTGGTAAATAAGTAAAAATACTGGCCCTTTTGAATCTGGTAAGGGGCCCACTTCTTTCCTTCTCTTTGGCACTTTGAATTTTAGTGGTATGATCTAACATTCCTTAAAGAGATCACACATGGAGCTTATGCAAGCCACACACCTGCAACAACAGCCTTCCAGTGAAAAACCATGATCTCTTTGCGCTGTGCATGTCTTGGTGCCAGTTCCAGCTCTTTCTTGGCAGAAAGGAGGTTAGTGAGAGCTCATCAATTGTTTGAAAAAACACTGTTTCTTAAATTCATAAATCTTTAAAAACACTAAAGAAATATTTATTGTTATTATTATAGTTAACCACAGCGAACAATGGTTTACATGCAGGGGCAATAAGTTTTGCACTTTATGTGGCCTATATATGCATAATTTTTCTGCAGGGAAATAAGTTACAGGTATATGCCTTTGTTTAAATGTTGCATGTAACAGCTGGGTCTACCTAACCAGCAAAATGTATAAAAGAGCAAATCTTGCCAAATGCCAAATGAGCTATAGTATGTGTGTTGGCAAAGTAATAACTTTTCTCAAGCACAAAAATGTATTGTTGCCTCACAGGTGGTCTATCTCTCTCTAAATTCTTATATTTTGTAAGTTTTATTTGTTTCCATGTCAACAGATAACTCTTTTCATGTGTTAGTTATATGCAATGATTTAGGCCCTGTACACACTTGTAGTTTTAAAATGTTTTAAGTGTCTTAAAACATTTTAAAACTGCCTAACACGCTTTGTGTACACACGTATGCTGTAATTACAATGTTTTAAAAACATGTACTTAAACCCAGCTGAAGAGGTAGTCTTGAACCTGGTTTTTAAAATGTTTTTATTTAAGCATGGTTGTGGTTCTGAGTGTGTATGCAAAGCATGTTATAGCCTAGTAGCCCCGATCCTCCAATGGCCCAGAAATCCTGAGTGTCAGCCTGACTGGAAACGCAGAAGTGTAAGTGCGGTAAATTTGTGTAGCTGAAAGCCATCATGGCGATTGAGCAGCAAGCTGGTCAGAGGAGGCCACTAAAATATTGATTGATTATTGGGCAATGGAGTCTGTTCAAGAACAGCTTACTAGCTACCACCGAAACAGTAGAATTTATGAACAGATATCTGCTCACCTGATGGCCCAGGGGTACGATAGGTCTGCCAAGCAGTGCAGAGAGAAAATCAAACAGCTCAAAGTGAGATATCATAAAGTGAAGGATTCCAATTGGAAGTCTGGTGCTGGCAGAGTAACATGCCCATTTTATGATCAATTAGACCACATTCTCGGAACTCGTCCCACCTCTGTGCCACCTGTTGTAATACAGAGTGGTGGAGTTTATGATGATGAAGATATTGCCAGTGATGAAGATGTGACCTATGAGGTTCTGTACACTGATGGTATGTCCACAATGTTTAAAAAAAAAAAATCTAAATATTTGCAGTACCTCATTTTAATTGCACAAAATACATAGTGTGTGAAATTGACAGTGTTCTACCTGTGGGCATGTTGTTGTGCCATCAATCCCTTGTAATCAAGGTCATTTTTCCAAAGCCCTACATCTGTTCGCAGAATAACTAGTATATATTACCAACGCCAGAGCGTGTACTTGAAGTTTTGGTTTGTCTTCTATCCTTACCACATTTTCATGTATTTGAAGTCAGGATAGTACATGATTCTGGGAATGACTGATGGCTTTCTGTGTTAATGGCAATTGGAATAATTACTGGTTTATTTATTACTGTGATTAGCACCTATGACACGAAACAAACTGTTAAGTACTGCAAGGGAATGAACAAAGTCCAATAGGGTACCATCTTCAGAAAAAGAGGTGTGCAAGAACAAGGGGGCACAGTTCTTAAAAGATAGAGGGGGGATGGCTCAGAGGTAATGTGAGGAATTTTTGTTTCACAGAGAGGGTGGTTGACACATGGAACAGCATTACTGAGGATGTTGTAGGATAAAAAACAGTGTGGTAATTCAAGAATGCATGGGTCAGACATAAGTCAATTCTATGGAGTGGGTGCAGGAAGAAGTAGGCTGTTGGTTAAGTAGGATCTGCAGTTTATCCATTATGTAGGTAAATGGGCAGACTGGGTGTGCCAAGCAGTCCATACCTGCCATCAAATTCTACATTTCTATGTCTCTATGGTAGTGGGCTATAACACAAATATGTCTCCCCACTGCATAAGTAGTCCTGGTAAACTGTTGCCTCCTGAATGATGTGCTTCTTAAAAGTACATGAAACAATTTCTTAGAGGCATACAATAAATATGGACTGTACATGAGCTTGACACTTGAATGTGATATCAAAGTGAACATAGAGTGCCACATACATTAGTGTCATCATGAGTACATCACCTAGCATATAACCGATGTATTGTGATGTGCTTGCTGTTACAGAAAATGACCTGTCAAATACAAGTACAAGCACTGAAAATCAGCATACTGATGTAGCTGAAGGAGTTCCGGTGGTGCCAAAAAATGTGGAAGAAGAGGATCCAGGCCCTTCCACATCCCTCACTTCAACAGCAGAGGTCAATCGAGCACCCAAAAAAATTTGATCTGAACCCTTGACTATTCTGAGGGAAAAAAAGTAAAATGTCTCGGATCCAGGAAATCATTGAATGTGCGTTTGAACCCACTCAGAAACTTATTGGTGAGCAGTATGACAAGATGTTGCAGTTGGAGCGTGAAAGAGTGGCCGCAGACAGAGAAATGGAGGAAAGAATGCGAAGGCATGAGACAGAGCAGAATGCAGCATTCTTCAAAACGTTGCTACAAATTACGTGTCCTCAAAGCAATGTTATGCAGTCTGTTCCAACACTGCCTGAGGCAACAACAGCTACTCAGTCAAGCAGCAGTATGTCACATCAGCAGCAAAATGTGCAGCAGCAGCAGCACATGCATTTTGCTATGCAGCATACACCAAATTATCAGCAGACAGTTTCCAACTGTAGCCAGTACACTGGGTACATGGTGACTGGTCCAGCAAGAACCATGACAGAAGAGCTTTTTTCTGAAGCAATGACTTGGACTGAGCTTTAAAACATCAGTTCAGCCATGACATCTTCATGATGCACATATTTGCTTCAGTACCATTAATAGGTGTCATTTGCTGTTGCTGTTTGTGCAGTTATGCATCTGTTACTTAATTAAACTTAAAAATTTGCAATGCTAAGTTACAAATAAAAACAGTTGACAGTTTTATAAGAGCATTGACATTTTTTTTATTGTTCATGCTGCATGGAACTTTTCATACTTTATATAACAAGTTTGACTTGATTGAGTCATTAAACATTGTAATGACTGAAATATTTTGAAGTGTAAAGATATGGTATTAAATAGTTATGTAACTCTGAAATAGATAACTGTAGTAAAAGCTGCAGATAAC
Organism: Neoceratodus forsteri; assembly: GCA_016271365.2. Taxonomy (NCBI): domain Eukaryota; kingdom Metazoa; phylum Chordata; order Ceratodontiformes; family Ceratodontidae; genus Neoceratodus; species Neoceratodus forsteri. The sequence goes on along the minus strand of CM057459.1, from coordinate 669,981,809 downwards.
AAGCACAACTTGGTTTTCATGTTATTAAATACATAAACTTTTATGAACACATTTTAAAAAGAATGCTGAGCAGTTGGTAAAAATTACTTGCTGCAATAAATGAATGAAATTCTTAACAGAACTATATATATGTTTCATTTTCATTACTCAATGCATGAGTGCTGTGATGTGTGCACAATATGTGGATGCAGTGCCACAACTGAGTGTCAACTATGGGATTTATGAGGGAGGTCAAGATGCTCCTCTTCAGTGACAGGGTGGTGGACATTTCTGATGTGACACCAAAACCCTGTCCTTACTTTTACTAAACTTGCAGTACTAAAACAGGATGTGAGTGGCTGAGGGGGAGTGTAATTATCATGAATAGGGAGGAAGGGCCTGTAAAAATTTATTTATCAAATGATGTGAGACCATACAGATAAACACCACATATTGAGGAAAACCTTCATTAAGACATGTGTCTGCCACACTAAGCACAAGGTCCATTTCCATGGGTAAAGTGTTGAGCAAGAGCATCTCGTATCTTCATGGCTTGCCTTGTTTGGGCAGCCACAGTCATGTCCTCAGCGACATTTACCTCTGTATCCAACTGATGGGTAGGGTCATGATCGTCCTACTCCATCCATGTAGAACTGAATTGTTCACCCTGTTGCTCACATATATTGTGTAAAACACAACATGCAGATATAACTATTGGCACATTGTCAATGTGAAAATCACTGCGTTTCAAGAGACAACGCCATCTACCCTTTAATCGGTCAAACGCACACTCGACAACCATGCGAGCTTTACTCAGACGGTAGTTAAACAGTCTTTTTCCTCTGTCTTCATAATCAGAGCATGACTTCATAAGCCACGGCAACAGTGGATAAGCTGGATCACCAATTATCAGCATAGGCACCTGTACATCTTCAATCACTCGTTGCAATGCAGGGAATAAGGTACCCTTCTGCCCCTTGTCAAACAGTGCACTATTTTTAAAGACTCGTTCATCATGCACTTTTCCTGGCCATTCAACATTTATATCCAGGAATTGATATCTGTGATTCACCAGTGCCTGCATGACAATGGAATAGAAACATTTCCGATTATAGCATTCTGTAGCATTGAATGGTGGACATATAATCGGAAAATGAGTCACATCCATGGCACCTCCACAATGGGAACTCCACGCCTGCACAAAGCCAGACACAACATCTTCCATATGTTGTATACATATGACCCATGACATAAGAATCTTAACTAATGCTGAGCAGACATCCAAAACAATATGGCAAACAGTTGATCTTTCAACTCCAAAAAGATGGCTTAGAGTGTGGTACTTTATGTTGGTAGCCAATCTCCACAAGACTATCACCATTCTCTTATCCACTTTAATGGCTTGCCTTAGCATTGTGTTTTGCCTATCTATACATGGTCCAATCTCTGTGCAAATCTAATTGAATGTGTCTTGAGACATCTGAAAATTAGACACCCATTGATCAGGGCTCCAAGTCACAAAAACAATCTCCTTCCACCAACTGTCATTGTGATCCACAATCCATACTGTGCGTTGCACTGTGTCACCCATGTATGACCCTGACAAGAAATTCTGTATGTAGCACACATGTTGAGCCATGCTGACTGTGAGTAGAACAAGCCTTCATTGTCTGATTACCCTAGCTTTCCAAATCATGTTAAGTTTCTGTCTCATAATCCTTTGTCGTACAAGAAAGCAGAAAGATGCCAGAATTAAAGCTAGTCGAAGTGAGTTAATCATAATTGCTGGTAATCATGCAGAAGTGATCTGTAATATAATGTAATATATCAGTAATAGTATTCCTGCAGTTGTGGTACAAATCAGTATTTCCTATAAATGAAGTTAAACTCCTCCGTGTGAACCACACAGCAACTTTTGCCAAGCATGTGCAAGACTGTAATGAAGCAATGGCAACAGTTATTGTTATGCATCCCCACGCCCATAAAAAAATGGAAATAAACCAAATCGCACAAATGATCATGTACAATGCATATTTTTGCATTTTATCAACATGTTTGCATGAAACAGAATCATGTATTTTTCAGAACTCCTGGATTGAATTCACTGTTTAGATCACACTGCTGGCATGCATGCCACAAATGTATGCTTATATATTCCTGTTTTCTTCTTTTATTTTACTGTTTGGTAACTTGGTAAGGGCAAGTAGGCTAAAGCACCTGTTTTTCAGGGGCGACAAGGGAACACTGGGTGGTTAGGTGGCTTGCTCAGAGTCGCCCAGCATGCAAGTGCAGGTTGTGAGAATCAAACCCAAGTCTGCTCTGCTGGATGCATCAAGCTCACTAACAGATCATTGCTATTACCTCTATGGTATACTGCCAGCACAATAAATTTTCACTTACAATTCTGTTCGTTATGTAAACATACATATGTGCACATAGCACAAAACACTCATAATACTTCAATGGTCTGCCACTGCATGGAGGTGTGACACACATATGAAGTGGGTGACACACTGTCTTCCCTCTGAAAAGCTCAGCTGTTTAATAATGGCATGATCTTAACAGTCATACGGTTCTCTGCAAATGGGCCATTAGATAGAACATGTTTTTCGTGAATAGAGGCTGGAATTGCCATGGCACACCAGACCGCTCCATCAGAAGCTTACACAGGTGGAATGTGCAGCGCCTCCCCCACCCCAACGTTGTCAGAGCAACAGTGTTCATGGTCAGCCAGCAACTGTGATATTGTATGACTACTTAGTGACCTGCTACAGCCAGCAACTGTGATATTGTATGACTACTTAGTGACCTGCTACAGTCAGCAACTGTGATATTGTATGACTACTTAGTGACCTGCTACAGCCAGCAACTGTGATATTGTGTGACTACTTAGTGAACTGCCACTTGTTGCATTTCCCATGTACTGATTAGGTCTGGCCACAGTATCATCGCTCACACAAAAATAAAATAAACTATTCATTAGACCTATTCATGTTGTTAGAGAACACCTCCTAATAACTTCAACTCACCATAACTTCAAGTCACCTTAAAATGTGTGAAAACGAGCCTGTACGCTGTCAGAACAAATCAACATGACAGCTACATCTCCACAGCATTTGTCAACACTGCAAAGGACACTGGGACTGCTGAGCAGTATGGGACACCTCGACCGTTGCGCTGTAACACCGGGTTGTAAAACGGACACAATTATCTATAGTCTGAATGCAATACCATGCTAGAACATGCTTCTACAAGCAGAAATAACAGGCAAAAGATTTGAATGTGAACACAGTAGCACTGTAGGTTAAAAACGTTTTTAAAAATGGTTCAAGAAACGGATTACCAGTGTGTACAGGGCCTAAGTTTATTTTCACTGTTCATACTAGTCCCTATAACTATCCTGTGGGGTCTCCATGTTACGGTTGTTGAAATGTTGTTGTCCCTGAGAGCTGCATTAGCATATAAGAATAAGATGTGTCAGCACCCTTCAGACTCCACAGTATGCCTATCTGCTTAACTGGCTTTTAACAAAACAAGTTGCAGCAAGGTGTGAAATATCACATTTACCTTTGCAAACTGTCTGAGTTGTAATATAGGGTTTTTCCCTTTTAATTGCTTCCAAAAAGTTTTATTAGGGTATTTGTGCTTTCAGTAGAGAGATACATGGTATAAATGGGTAAAATGTGACATCATGGGCTTAATTTACAAAGCCCCAAGAATGTCGCAAGCTCTGGTGTGCCCATTGTTTGTCGCACAGGGCTTGTGGCATTCTCCCGGCCGATGACTGGGATTTTCAATCCTGAATGCCAAATGCCACGAGTTAGACCGGCTTTTCCCTGGTCTAATGTATGCCCTTTGGGTGACCCTTTTTACAGGGCTTGTGCCAAATCTTTGGCACAAGCTGCCATAAATAGAGGAAACTGTCGCAACTGCACCCAATGTACTAAAATTGGGTGCAGTTGCTTCAAAGGAGTTTGGTGCAGCTGTGCCAAAAAATGGGTTTGATGCAGTGACTGATGTCCTGAGCTCAACATCCTGGCTTGAGAGTCTACTAGCACCCTGCACTGGAATTTGGTCATCTTCAAGATCGCTGAATTACTTTCATTTCAAACTGTTACTTTCTGGTCTTGGCTCTTGGTGGAGCACTTATAAACTCAGTATTTGCACTCTGTTTTTGTTCCTCCTGGATTCAATTTGCTGACTTTTAAGTTGTTTGAACTCTGCTTGGGTGGTTGGGAAGGCTATAAAGGGTGGGGAGGGAGGTTTCTGTATAAGGTGGACTGTGGGGTGGGGGTTTCATTTTAGAATGTTAAGTAATGTATGTATGTTTGGAGTGAGTGTTTAGTATAATTAAAGTGTGTTTGGGTGTGTTAGTATATCTCAGGAGCTGTTGGACGGTCTGCTGGTATATCCCAGGATTTGTTGGGAGGAACAAGATCACTACATCTGGGATGTGTAAGGGTCTGGGGCAGGCTTGAATCACCTATGCAGCATCCCAGTTGCATGATCTCTGGCCCTTCACCAACCTCTCTGTGTCAGCGATGACAGCGAGGCACTGTAGAGAGGTTGGTATTAGGAGGAACTGGATTGATTGGCTGTGGTGGGGTGCGGGGGGTTCATTGGAGGTGAGCAGGGTGGAGTAGTTGAGTGCAGGAGATGCCCTGGACTTATACAGGACAGGGGAGAGACCAGACATTTTTGGTTCCCATCCACAGAGGTCCCACCAGACTGAGTGGGCAGACAGCCAGAGGGCCTGCAACACCTACCAGTCCACTTAGGGCAGTGCTTTGCAATGCCAGATCAATCAGAAACAAAATTGCAGTTATGGTGGACTTGATTTCTATGGTCGATCTGGCTTCTATTATGGAGACCTGGGTGGGTGACAATGCCGGACCACTTTTGGAGACAGCCATCGCCCTCCTCAGGTACTCTGTACTCTGTAGTGCACTACCCTAGAATGGAATGCAGGGGCGGGGAAGTGGCCCTCTGTTTTAGATCTGAGCTAGGCTTCACTGTGCACCCAGTGGGAACTACCAGTCTTTTGAATGTGTAGCAGTACATGGGGGTCCAGGTGCAGGTTGCAGGATCCTCCTGGTCTATCACCCTCCTGGGGCTGGGGGGGGGGTTCCTGCAGGAGGTGGTGGATCTCATTGTCAGGGAGGTGTTGGAGTCCCCCAGATGTTTGGTTCTGGGGGACTTCAGCACCTGGGCTGATGACGAGTCCTCCAGGCTTGATTCCTTTCTCCTTCAGATGATGACATCTCTGGGCCTGATACAAGAGGTTACTTCCGTATCCCACCATGGCAGCCACATGGTACACCTGGTATTCTCACTGGGGCTTGAGGAGTGTAACCTCAAGACTAATCAGGTCATCTGGTCTGATCACTGCACGGTGAGGTTCTCATTCGGGACTTCCCTGAGAGACCTCCCCCTGTTGAGATGGTTAGCTACCCCCTTTTGAGGGGATTGTCCCCAGAGGGATTTTTGGTGGTGGCTGATTTATCTAGTGTAGATGCTGCATGTGCGTGTGGCATGGGTGTGGTGGTTGCCACTTATAATAAAGTGATGTCCGTGGCACTCAATGCACTCGCACCGGTCCATGTACAACCCAAATATTCTCACTCGAGGTCCCCTTGGTTTGATGGGGAGCTTAAGGTGATGAAGATTAGTGGTCAGAAGTTAGAGTGTTGCTGGTGGAGGACCAGGCTGGAGGAGGACAAGCTTGCCCTGTGTACTCAGTATGGTAAGTACCAGGGGGCAATCAACTGTAAGAAGGCAGAGTTACTCTGCAGGGAGATTTCTTCAGGGAGGAATCCACCAGCAGTACTTTTTCAGACTGTGGACAGGCTATTACCTCCAGCCTGTCTACAGCAGAAAAAAGTTTTTCTGTCACTTTGTGTGACAGGTTTGCTCGGTTCTTCTCAGACAGCGTGTCCTCAATCCAGCAAGGAATCCTACCAGTGAGTCATCCTATGATTCACAGCAATTGTCGTGAGGGCAGCAGAGGCACTTCGCCTGTCTGGGAGGAGTTTAAACCAGTGGAGGTGGCTGAGGTAATTGAGGTTGCTTCGAAACTGAAGCACACATATTGTGAACTGGACCCTGTACCAGTGCAGTTTTTAATGGGATGCGTTGATTCCATTGGACCGGTGTGAGCCTTAATTGTCCGGTGCTCATTGTCAGAGGGGGTCTTCCTAGATTCCTTGAAGGAGGCTCTGGTGAGGCCCCTCCTGAAGAAACCATCTCTCAACCAGGACGTCTTGGCAAATTATCGACCTATCTCCAACCTTCCATTTCTGAGTAAGACTGTTAAGAAATTTGTGGCACTTCAGCTTGAGGAGTACCTCATGACCTTTGATATCTTTGATATTCCAATCAGGTTTCCGAGTCAGGCAAAGCACGGAAACAGCACTAGTTCGGGTGCAAAATGACCTCCTTAGGGCTAGAGATCAAGGAGATGGGTCAGTTCTCGTTCTACTTGATCTCTCTTCAGCATTTGACACTGTTGATCACTTTGTGCTACTTGACCATCTTGGAGAGTACTGTGGACTCGCCGGCACTGTCATCTGCTGGTTTGAATCCTATCTCGCTGACAGGAAGCAATGGGTGGTGATGGGGAATTCTCCTCCTCCTCCCCAAAGCTTCTGTCATGCGGAGTACCTCTGGGATTGATCTTGTCGCAGATGTTGTTCACAGTGTACATGCTGCCCCTAGTTGAGCTCATTAGGAAGTACAATGTGGGTTTTCACTGCCATGCAGATGATACCCAATTGTATCTATCCTTTGCCCCTGGAACATCTGATGCTGTGGATGTGCTTAACTCCTGCCTGGCCGAGATCAACGATTGGATGTCCTCCAGCTGGTTGTGACTGAACCCCAACAAGATGGAGGTTCTGGTAGTGGGAGTGGGCTGAAAGCATGATAGGAATGCCTCCAGTGTGGCAACTGGACTTTTACTGGGGCCAACACTGTTGATGGCTTCCTCTGGGGTGCACGATCTTGGTGTGTTCCTGGACGACAGTCTGACATTTGAATTTCAGGTGTCATCCATTGTCCAAAGTGGTTTTTACCACTTGAGGAATATCATCAGGATCAAGCCCCTAGTTCCATCAAAAGACCTGACTGCTCTAGTTCATGCCTTTGTAACATCCTGGCTTGATTACTGTAATGTCTTATACTTTGGGGTCTTGGGAGGTACCCTCTGCCAGCTGCAGCTGGTGCAGAATGCAGCTGCCAGGTTGCTGACTGGCCTTTCGAGGTTTTGTCATGTAACGTCAGTGCTGCGTGAACTGCACTGGTTGCCGGTCAGCTGGAGGGTTATCTTCAAGGTGGGTTTACTCACCTTTAAGGCCTTACATGGACTAGTCCCTGGCTATCTGTTGGATCTCCTAACACCTGCTTCCCTAGTCCACTCCCCCCGATCCTCCTCTATGGGTATCATAGTGTTTCCCAGGACAAGGTTGAAAACTGCCGGTGACAGGGCTTTAAACGTCACCAGCCCCGTCCTGTGAATTCACTCCCTCCAGCCATTAGGGAGGCCCCTTCAGTTGAGGTGTTTAAGGGCTATCTTAAGACCCACTTGTTTCCCCTAGCTTACCCAGATGTTGCCCTTTAAATATATGGGGAAGACAGCTGACCTGTTTCCAACTGTTATTTTTAGCTGCATTATGTACTTATTGTTGTTATTTGTAATTGTTGTTTGTTGGATTTTTATGATTTTATTTGAGGCGCCCAGAGCCCCCGAGAATGGGCACCTAAGAAATTATTTTGCCTTGCCCTGACACAAGCCTTGCATCACCCTTTGAAAATCGAGCCCCATTTTCTCATATGATAATGCTGCTCTCATTAGCAATGAGATTTCAAAAACCATAACATGGAGACCCCCTGGAAGAGTTACAGAGGACTGGCATGAACAGTGAAGACAAACAAAATCAAATACATATATCACTAACTGCTACAGGAAAGGAGTTATTTGTTGACATAGAAACAAATACAATTTACAAGATGTGAGTGTGTAGTTTTCCTTTAATACTGAGGGGTTGGTGTCAGTTACTTTCAGACTAAGGAAGTGGATAGCACAAGGGGTCAGGTTGTGATTGTTTTTTTCATTTTGGAGGTGATAGAGGTTTATTTGGGTAAGAACTGGTCACCTATTTCTTATTTGCAAATGTAACATTTCTATATCTGAGATTGAGCTTAACTCAACAAAGACTTAGGTACTTGCATTTCCTGTTTAAAATAATTTTCCTATGTCCCCTACACCATTGCTTTAATTAATACTCCACTACAGACTGTTGTAGTAGGAGTGGTAGTAGTAGTAGTAGTCATTATTTATCTCTGGCACCCTTCTCCGAAGGCCCAAGGTGCCATTACAATAAAATAGAATGAACGCAATCAAAGAACCATACCAATATCAAATAAATAACAAAGATAGCTACCTTAATCCATTAAAAACAGCATAAAATACAATTAGACTCAAGAAGACTTTATAATGTGTTGTAAAATGCATTACAGAACCTCTTCAAATGCTTGTTGAAATAAATAAGTCTTGAGCTGCCTTTTAAAAGCATCAACCAAGGGGCATCCCTCAAGATCCTGTATCAAGAATTCTAGAGGGATGGGCCCGCTACTCCGAAGGCCCAGTCACTCATATTCTTCAACCTAGCTCTAGGACCACCAGGAGGCCCGCCCCAGCTGATCAGAGTGGGTGAACTGCAGTGTGCAGGTGCAGAAGCTCTGCCAGGTAGGCTGGACCCAGTCCATGTAGGGCATTATTGGTTTATAAACCTATCTTAAATGAGATATGCCACATCACCAGTAGCCAGTGCAGATCATGCAGTGCCAGAAAGATATGGTATGATCTGGGGAGGCCAGTAAGTAACAGAGCAGCTGCGTTCTGTAACAGCTGCAGGTGTCATAGCATACTCCCACTAACCTCAAGGTACAGAGCATTACAATAGTCTAACCTAGAGGTCACAAACAGTTGGATCAGTGTGACCAGGTCCTGGGAAGGGATAGGGGATCTGATCTGGTGGATATTCAGAAGAAGGAAAAAGCCATTCCGGACGATGGCAGATACCTGGGCCTCCATTGTCAGACTTTTATCCAGTATGACCCCCAGATTCTTCACCCTAGGGACAGCAAGCAGTCCACAGTCACCAAGCCAAAGCCCAGTCCCTCCTGTGCTGGCCGCCAATCTCCTCTTTGGCCCAGTTCAACCACCAAGACCTCAGTTTTCTCAGGAATTGGGTCTCAGCCAGCTTAAAGACATCCAGTTCTGGATCTCAGCCAGGTACTTATTAAACACATTGACTGCTTTCTGAGTCCTGGAAGTAAAAGACATATAGAGCTGGATGTCATCCATATAGCAGTGAAACCCCAGCCCAAAACATCTAATGACCTTGCCCAGGGGGAGCATATAAACCTCAGACAATATTGATGACAGGACCGAATCCTGGGTATGCCACAGGACAGAACCATGGGATCCGACGACAATTTTCCTAGAACTACCCTCTTGCTTCTATCTTAAGGTATGACTCAAACCAGCTAATAACTGTGTCTGTGAGTCCAGCGTACCCCTTAAGATATTCAAGAAGTAGGTCATGGTCCATAATATCAATTATAAGTCTAATTAATTATTCACAGCCAGATGTAGATCGTTGACTGGCTGCCGTGCCAGTCTGAAATCTCTGAGAAGTGACCCACATGGCAGCAGCTAAGCTGTTCCCACTACAGTGGCATGCGCAGTGCCACAGAAATGGCACCACGAAAATGATTTTAAAAATAAAATAAATCATTATTGCGATTAGACTTACAATCACAATAATGACCTCAGAGCCAGTCATTTCCTGTCGATTAATGATTGGCTGGGTGGGAGTGGCCCAAGGCGAAATGACCGGTTTTTCTGTCATTATTGCTTAAATGCAGTAGAGAGATCGAGGAGAATGAGCATCAATCGCTTTCCTCTATCCCGCGCCCTAAGCAGGTCATTAAGCACCCTGATTAGTGCCATCTCCATGCTGTAACTAGTGCTAAAGCCAGACTGGAGTGGTTCATGAATGTCAAAGGATACCGGGTGTTCCTCAAGTTGCAATGCAACAACTTTCTCAATAACTTTCCACAAAAAGGGAAGGTTAGAGACTTGACAATAGTTTGCCAAGACATCTGGGTCCAAAGATGTTTTTTTCAGAATGGGCCTTACCAGTGCATATTTAAGTGCTGCTGGAACTAACCCCTGCAACAGAGAATACTGGATGATCTCAGCGAACAACGGGGCCAAATGACTGACACAACTCACTAAAAGTCGTGTCGGGCCTGGTTCCAATTACAAAATTTTGGCTGCAGCTCTGAGACCACCCAGAAGACTTCTTCCATTGTTATTGGCTGAAACTCACCCCAAGAACACCTAATACATTCCTGGCCTACAGACTGACCACTATTTGGCTCAGAAGGCCTAGTTGGAATGATTCTGGCCCTGAAGGAGGACACCTTAACTGAGAAGAACTCAGCAAACGCCTCATATTTTGCAAGTGAAACTGCTCTCATGGGCTCCAGACAGGACAGATGGAGAAGCCTGTCTGCAGTCCAAAAGAGCTGAGCCAGTTGGTTCCTCCCATCGGTGATCTCTCCTGACAGAAAATCTGCCTTATTCTGAGTGATTGCCTTCTGATTTTCTTTATAATTAGAAATCAGAACTAGTTTGTCCTCCCAAGCCTTAGACTTCCTCCAACGATGCTCCAGCCTTTGATCCCTGGGTTTAAGTACTCTCAGCTTGTCCTCAAACCATGATGAGCCAAAACGTGACACCAGAGGCTGTACAGAGACTGGCAGTAGGAGGTCAAAGGCCCCAGTGACAGTCCTGTGATAGGCAGACACCATGGCCTCCACACCTTCAGCACATGTTGCCAACATTTACGAGGTGCCTTCTCCAAGGCTGGTACTGAACCACCTCCACAGAGGATGGACTACAAGGAGGGGCCCTGAAACAGAACCTGATAACACAATGATCCAACCAACTGACCAGATCAATCTCGAGCCTATTCACCTTGAGCCCCATGTAGAATATCTGGTCCAAGGTGAGACCATGTTGGTGTGTCATGGTGGTAATAACTTGTCCCACATACCTACCTTAAAAATGACCACTTTTATTTTAAAATTGTGATTTTAAGCATTTTCTGTATTAAAATGTAAAACAGCACCCTCTACCTGCAGATCTAACTGATTTTCACACTATGATGTCTGTGATGTCATGAGAGGGAGCTGCTGTGCCACATACAATAGTACAAGAAGGCTGAAGCTGATACAGTGTTATATAACTGTAGTAATATTTCTAATGGGGCAGCAGCTTTGAGAATGAGGATATAGTGAAGACCTTATGTCATATACTGTATCTACTGAGAACTGCTTATTGCCCGGTGGCACTGAGGGTTGAGGCGCTGGATGCCACATCTCACGCTACGCCGGCGACCCGGGTTTGGAAACGGACTAGGGTTGCTGGGGGTCAGTGGGGTGAAGGAGGATTGAGTGTCCTGCAGGTGCTCTCTTCCCTCTGGGGTGGGATACCAGGGGTGCTTCTAGCACCCGACGCTCCTGAAGCTGGAGGAAGCACGGGCTTTCAGGGTACCAGCAGCTCTACTGGAGTCGGGAAGGGGGGATGCTGTTAAGTGCAAGGCAGTCAGCGTGCATCAGTATGTCATCAGCCTGGACGTATGTTCTACGCACTGGCATCCCAGGGGGATGGGAGAAAAACAGGGGACAAATGTAACACCCCTGACCCTACACGCATAAATGAAACTGGGGATGGGATGCCTTGGGGACTGCCCTGGTGGACGGAGTAGGAGGAGGTACGAGGCCTCTTCTGAAGCCTTCAGAGCCAGGCAAATAACAAAAAAAAGAGAACTTCTTATTGCATTATCAAATTTGTTATATCTATTCAGTACTAAGAGCTCTTCAAGGTTTCAGACTAATGGCTACAGGATCTGAATAATGAAGTCTAACTGGCTTTTTCAACACATGTAAATAAATCTGTGTGGGTACGTGTTTGTTACACTTAAATTTTCACTTATATCTTGAAAAACACTCATAACATTATCCCCAGTGTTGTAACAAATTTTGTCAGCCATGGTAACCTAATTATGTATGCATTCTGGTTTCTAAATGATAAGTCAGACAGTTTATAAATACTCCAGTTTACGCAAGATATTATATAGTAACTCAGCAGGTCATCCAGGTGCTTATGAGAGTCCTTGCAGCATAAGTTGGGCAGCCAGGACTGTTGAGTTGCACTTTGAAGTCATACTGCCTACACCTCATGCAAGGATTGCAAGCATCTTTATAATATAAAAGACAGCCAGTGAAGAACCAACTTACTGTATCTTATCAATACCATAAAAGTCAGTGCCCACTACTGCCATATGTAGGGAAGTCTTAAATGCACATGAATTTATTTCCACATTATACACTTGACCAGGCTAGAATTGATCCTTCCTGCTGCCTGGGTTGTGCAACGGTACAGTTACTGTTGGTCATCCAGATGATCCGCATTCACTCCCCAAGCCAAGGATGTCTTGTGTTGACTGGTGAGACAGGGTTCTCACATTTGCCTTGGGTGCTTCATGCTTTGAGTAAGGAGGCCCCAAGACAGTGTCCAAGTACAGGACAATGTGATATGAAGACTAGTCTGTCTTCACCTAGCTACTATAATTTTTTATGCTTCCTAATCTTTGATTTGTACTTTTGCACTTTTGTGCCTTCTTACTAGAGCAGCAACGTATATGGGCTGATAAACTACCCACTACATTTCAAAACATTTTGCTTAAGTGCTTTGTGCTTCAGTGTGTGTGGATTTTGGACTACCTTCTCCTTTAAATAGAATTTGTCAGCAGAAAAGGATCACTAGGCCCACCCACTCTGTCTGCCTACTGGTTTCTGTACTTATACCTCCTTGTGTCTTTCCCATGCATGCTTGAAGCCTTTCACCATTCTAGTCTCCACAACTTAGAGTGGCAGTTTGTTCCATGCCACTACCACACTTTATGTGAGAAGAATTTCCTTAGAGCGTTCCTGAAATTCCCTCCCTCTAATTTCATTGCATGTCTCCCTAGTCCTGGAGCTTGTCCTCTTATGAAAGAGACTCCTTCCCTGCACAATGTTCACCAATGTGAGGTACAGTACTTGTTGGTCTCAATCATGTCACCCATCACTCTCTTGTCCTCCAGAGTGTACATATTGAGATACCTCAGTCTCTTCTCATGAGGCTTGCCTTACAGCCCTGCAATATCTTGGTTGCCCTCCTCTGGACTGCCTCTGCCCTGTCTATGTCTTTCCTGAGGTGCAGTCTCCAGAAATGGGCAGAATAATACAGGTAGGGGTATATCACAGAGCGGTACAGTGGCACCACTACTTCCCTCCTCCTGCTGGTGATGCCCTTCCCTTTGTACTCCAGCATCATACTAGCCCAGCCCACAGTCTTGTTACTCTGTGCTGCCACCTTGAGGTCTTCTGAAACAATAACCCCAAGCTCTAGTAGCAGACCAGGAAGAGGTTGTGGACATGGCCTACCTAGACTTTAGCAAGGCATTTGACACAGTTCTACACAAAAGATTAATAAACAAGTTAGCCAGCCTGAGTCCAGGGAGGTAACCTGGTTAAAAAAATGGCTAGACAACAGGACACAGAGGGTAATAGTAAATGGAGTCCACTCTGAAGGAAGGGGGGTTACTACATGGGTACCGCAGGGTTCAGTACTGGGACCAGTCCTCTTTAATGTCTTTATAGGTGACATTGCAGAGGGACTGAAAGGAAAAGCATGCCTCTTTGCACATGACACAAAGATCTGCTACAGGGTTGATACACAAGGGGAGTGGAAAGGATCAGAAGGGACTTGGCAAGGTTGGAGGAATGGTGGAAAGTATGGCAGCTTAGATTCAATGCAAAGAAATGCAAAGTAATGCGCCTGGGAAACAAAAACCAAGGGGAAGTATACACAATGGGGGGAGGTATTATCGACAACAAAAATGGAAGGGGGCATGGGGTAGTCATGTCAGATGACCTAATGGTAGACAAGCAATGTGAGAATGCAGTAAGGAGGGCTGGGAGATACTGGGATGCATGGGGAGAGGCATCCCCAGTAGAAAACAGGAAGTTGTTATCCCACTGTACAGACAGTTGGTGAGACCCCATCTGGAGCACTACTTGCAGTTCTGGAGACCCCATCTCTGCAAGGACATAGACAGGATGGAGGCAGTCCGGAGAAGGGCAACTAAAATGGTGCAGGGTCTGCACCATAAGCCGTACAAAGAGTGACTAAAAGACCGTAATATGTATACCCTCGGGGAAAGAAGGGAGAGGGGGGACATGATGGAAACTTTCAAGTACCTCAAGGGAATCGACAAAGTCCAAGAGGGTAGCATCTTTCAGAAAAAGAGATATGCACGAACAAGGGGGCAAAATTTGAAGATAGAGGGGGACGACTCAGGGTAAATGTAAGAAAGTATTTTTTCATGGAGAGGGTGGTGGACGCATTGAACGGCCTTCCTGAGGAGGTTGTGGGGTTAAAAACAGTGGGGAATTCAAGAATGCAAGGGACAGACATGAGACAATTGTAGTGGGAGGCAGGAGGAAGTAGGCTGTTGGTAAAACTAGGATCTTCAACTTATCCAGCAGGTAGGGAAATGGGCAGGCTGGGTGGGCCAAGCGGTCCTTTTCTGCCACCAAAGTCTATGTTTCTATGTTTCTCTCTTTTCTGCTTAGTGACTGCCAACACTCCCTCATCCTATACTCTGCACCAGGGTTCCAGTGCCCAAGATGCATGATTTTGCACTTTTTGGCATTGAACCCCAACTACCGTGCTTTCAATCACCCCTCTAGTTTCCCTAGATCTCTGCACATTGTCTTCACTCCTTGTTGGGTGTCCACACTATTGCAAATCTTCGTGTTATCTGCAAAGAGGCAGACCTTCCCCTCCAGTTCCTCTGCAAGGTCCCCTATGAAGATATTGAAGAGGACTGGTCTCACTGAACCCTGTGGCACCCTGCTGGTCACTGCCCCAGTAACAGAGTATGTATCGTTTACCACTACCCACTGCCTCCTATCTGTTAGTCAGTTACGAACCCACTTAACCATTTTTGCCACTAACCCAAATTGGTCAGCTTCCAAATCAACCTTATGTGCAGCACTGTGTTGAAGGCTTTAGTGAAGACTAGATAGGATATGTCCACTGTCCTCCCCTGGTTTATTTCCCTGGTCACCAAGTCAAAAAAATCTGTTAGATTTGTTTGGCATGACCTTTCCCCTGTACACACATACTCACTGTCATCCTGCAGCCCACTGGCTTCTATGTAATCTTCCAGTCTCTCCTTTAGTAGGGTTTCCATTAGTTTCCCCATTATTGGCCTTTAGTTACTAGATTCCTCCATACTACTGCTCTTATGCAGAAGGACCACATCAGCCATTCTTCAGTCCTCCAGAATAACTCCTGTTTATGGTGAGTTGTTCAAAGTGGAACCGCTAGCATTTTCTTCAGTACCATGGGATGTATCCCATCCAGTCCCATTGCTTTATCCACTTTCAAGTCAACAAGTTCTTTCAGTACTCTTTCCTTTGAAATGGCCTTGTATTAATCCTCTCTCCACCTCTGTTCTTAGTTCTCTCTGGTGGCCCATCTTCCTTCCCTCTGCTGTGAAGATGGAGCAAAAGTACTTGTTCAAAAGGTCAGCTTTTTCCTGGCCTCCTTCCACCTTCTAATTCTCATTATCCCACCCCTAACTTTTCTCTTCTTACTGACATATCAGAAAAAAACTCTTTATCCCCCTCTTCACTTCCTTTGCAATCATTTCCTCTGCTGTGCCTAGTCTGGTATACTTCACTGACCACTGCCCTTTGAGTTTCCTTGTGCCTTTTGAAAGTTGCCACTTTTTCTTGCACTGCCTTTGCCACCTCTTTGGGGAACCATAATGTTCTTTTTCTCCTGCATTTTCTTACCTCTTTCATGCAGAGGTTGTTGCCCTAATGGTGCCCTCCTTTATTCCCTTCCACTGTGCCTCCGCCTCTCCCTGGTGATCTCTCCCAGTGAAGCTTTTTTTCTGATGTGGTCACCCATTTAGCTGTGCTGGAGATAGTAGGGTGCCATCTTCTGTTGCACAACTACCCACTAGTGACCAGAGGAGGGCACGTGGCAGGAATAGCACACACACATTTACTTGGTGTGGGGTGTGGATGCATTACAGTACATGGCCTAAGAGCGACTAGCATGGGAATTTAAAGGAAGAAAGGGGCTTAGCCATCCCTCTGATGGCACTAATATGGTTGTGTTGCTCCACATGGTCATGCTGTGTGGGTGAATAAGGGATGGAGCTATGGGGTAAGAAAGTAAAGCACTGACTTGGAACAGCTATAGTCCCCCTCTCTCACCATGCACAACTGGGCTGTCTGTCCTAACTCTTCCTTACTGACTATTGTCTCTGGGGTCCCAGACATACGGAGGGAAGCATTCTACTCAGTGGTCTGGTCCTCCCCCAAGTCCTACCTGCTTGGGATAAGCAACAGGTTACCTGTCTGGAGGGCAAAATCAAGGAATGAGCAAACACAGGAGAGGAATGCCTGTCCGCAGGGTTTCCACTAGTGGGAAATGGGTGCTGAAGACATTGAAAAAATGTTCCCAGGTCTGGCCCAGTGTGATAGAAAAGCAAGTATAAAAAAGATTTGATCCTCCCGCAAGAGCTGGAAATCATGAAAGATCAAAACTCAACTGGTAGACTAAAGAAGCAGCTCCCCTGGCTTAGCTAGTAGGAGTCAGGTTCATTCCATCACTCTCCACCACACAGAAACTTGCCCTTCATCTTGGTCTGCTGGTACTGGGAAGCTCTTACAGTAGATACCTCTTGTAGAAGGTTGGACTCTGGACTTCCAGTACATTTCAGTCCACTATAAGTTACGGTGTATATCACTATACAAACCAATGCACACTACTATGGATCCACGGATTATAAGGAATACGGGCAGACTGGATGGACCTCTGGACTTTTTGTGCCGTCATGGTCTATGTTTCTACTGCTATCTGTAGGCCAGTCACTAAATTACACATGCAATACAATTTAGACTGGTTCCACCTTTAGTTGTCCATTATCTTGTTTCAGTTTCAGGTACTCCCTCAAATAGAGACCTCAGCTTTAGTTATATAGTGATGTGTACTGTTTATTTCTGTTTAGAGTCACTTACTGGGATTTTTTTAACACCATGTTTGTCCCTTTTCTTCAAGCCGCTAAGTGCTATGAAATTTCCATGCTGCCTGCTGCAGTC
This sequence comes from Neoceratodus forsteri, assembly GCA_016271365.2. Classification (NCBI taxonomy): domain Eukaryota; kingdom Metazoa; phylum Chordata; order Ceratodontiformes; family Ceratodontidae; genus Neoceratodus; species Neoceratodus forsteri. The sequence goes on along the minus strand of CM057459.1, from coordinate 669,964,532 downwards.
TGACTTGTCCTGCCTACATCTCTAGCATGTGCCATCTACGATACTAGGGACTTTGCAAATTTAAGAACAAAATAAAAAGTTTTCTTTTTCTTTCTCATTTTGTTGGATGCAGAACTAATTGCATGCACTCCTGTTGAGTATTGTGCCCTGTACAATGCCAATAACTACTATGGTGAACACAAGCTAAGGTTTCCTCATAGTCCCACATTGAAATCACATGGCCAGGAAATGCTGATGTCAATCCTATGCTCTGGCAGGTCCAGTGGCTGAAGTCTCATTGTCAGTCCAGAGCTTTATGCTCTCTAATTGCACTTATCCACACACACACCAAAAAAGTCATCACGCACAGCCTTTAAAAGAAAAAAAAATCCTCTCAGGCATGTGACTTTGGGGAAGAAAAACATGCTTCAGTCTGGTGCTTTATTAGTATCTATGTACTTGTGTTGCATCCAATGCAAAAAAAAGTACCTAAAAAGCAGTTACAGCATTATGTGGAACTATGGGTCGTCACCTTACCCTGTTCCTCACCTCCAAATTCACTTACACAATGCTCCTCCTTGTCATTGCCTTCCTCCCTCTACTTTTCACCCCAACGTCCCTCCCTCCTGCCGTCCTCCCAGCCCTTCCAATTTCCATCCTTTTCCCCCTTCCTCCTCCCCCACTCTCTCATCCTCCTTCTCCCCCTCCCCCACCTTCTCCACTCTCCTTGGCACCCAGGCGCATCCATCCTCCCCTCCCCGGGAATTCATCTAGCATCTCTCCACGCATCTATATCGTCTCCTAGCTGCAACCCTAGTCTAGCCACTGCCACCCCCTTGCACCTACCCCTCCCTGCCTAGGAGACAGTTATCCATTTTCACCAAACTGTTTATAGTACTACTGCTCCTCTTAGCAGGTGACATTGAACCTAACCCTGGACCCTGTCTCCTTCCTGATCTGCCTAAAGGACTATGTATAGTTCACCTAAATGTCAGAAGTCTGCTTCCCAAGATTGACATTCTCCTACCTCTTATGACCAGCTTACAGCCCTCTGTCCTCATCATCACTGAGTCCTGGCTCAGCTCAAAAATACCTGACACTGACATCTCTATCCCTGGCTACTCCATCATTCGGCAGCACAGATCAACTAGGGGTGGGGGAGTGGCTATGTATATCTCCACCTCTACCCAATTATTAGTCTGTCTCTCCACTGCCTCCCCCTCTGCCTACGAACTTCTGTTAATCAAACTATCCCTTCCCTGCTCCCTTCTCATCTTTGTGGGGGGAGTCTACTACTGCCCTAGCCTCCCTGCCTCCTCCACATCCTCTATCACTGACCTCCTCTCCTCTCTCACCACCCTCTCCTCCCTTGGAAAACTTTTCATCCTAAGGGACTTCCACACAAACTGGATGTCCAGAACCCAGTCCAAAATCTGCAGCCATGTCTCCTTCTTAAATCTACAGCAGCTCATCAAAGATCCTACGTGCCTAAATCACAAATCAGGCAAACATACCCTAATATACTGGGCACTGACATCTCATCTACACCAAGTCATCCCTCCCGGACACACTTAGCGATCACCATATGATTTTCTTGTGTGGAAAATCCACCAGACAAACGCCTCCCCAATTATTCTCAACCTTCGCTCTTTCCGATCCCTTGACCTCTTCTCCCTGCACAATGAACTTACCGGTACCGACTGGCCACCATTGCCAATGCCTCCTCAGTTGATTCAGCCCTAAGTTACTTTAGCTCCAAACTCCTGAATGCTTGGAACCAACATGCCCTACTTAGGAAGACCAGGGTGCATGGCAATCACCTGCCCTGGGACTTGGCCAAGCTGCTAGCCTACCAGCATGCTCGTGACCAGGCCTGCATGGCACATAAAGCCTCAGGAGATCTTAAGGACCTGCTCAATTATCGCTCCATCTAGAATGCCTGCACCAGGGCTATCTGCCTTGCTAAAGCGGAGTATTTCAACTTCTTCTTTCATGAATTTCTGGAAGGTTGTTCATGCTTTATTCTCTCCCCATCTAACCCCCCCCCCCACCGGCTCTAAAGGTGGGGGATCTCACTGTCTCTGAACCCCCCTCCATGGCAGCGGAATTAAACAAATTCTTCACCACCTGTGCCTCTTCCCTCCTCACCTCCCTACCCCCTCTATCCCCTCACCAGCCTCCTCCATTCATATCCCCTCTTCATTGCACTTTTCCTTTCAACCTGTCTCCTTCAACAACACCCTGCAGGCATTGTTAGCCCTAAATCCCCCACAAGGGCAAAAGCCCAGATGGCCTTGGCCTTGGCCCCAAGCTCCTTCACCTTTCAGTTACACCATAGCCCATCCCCTAGCAACTCTCCTGAACCAATCCTTCTCGCTCGCCACCATATCCACAGTCTGGAAGGTTGCTACTTTTTCCCCATTCCGAAGGGTGGTGATCCATCCAACCACAGTAACTTCTGCCCTATAATACTGCTCCCTATCTTAGCTAAACCTCAAGAGCACCTGCCTCTGGCACAGATCACCCCTTTTCTTGACTCTTCTTCCTTCTTTACCCCCTTCCAGTCTGGGTTCTGTAAGGCCCATTCCATTGCCACCTCCCTCCTTCGGCAACTGACTCCATTCTCTCAGGCATGGATCAGGGACACATTACCTCTGGCATCTTTATCAATCTGGCCAAAGCCTTTGATACTGTTGCCCACCCCCTTCTCCTCAGCAAGCTGACCACGGCTGGCCTCTCCAGTTCTGCAACTAGCTGATTCTGGTCCTATCTCATGGGCAGTTCCCAGTCTGTCCAGGTTGGCAACTCCCTGTCCTTCCATCTCCCCATCAACACTTGCATCCCCCAAGGCTCAGTACTTGGTCCTATACTATTTTCCATATTCCTAAATGATCTACCCGATGTCTGCTCATGTGTTAACATCCACATGTACACAGATGATACCATTTTAATTACCTCTGGTACTTCCCATTCGGAGGTGGCGAACAGCCTTCAACTGGACTTCAACAACATCCAACACTTGTTTCGTATGAACCAAGTCTCCTTAAATGCCCCCAAAAAATGGTCTTTATGACCTTTGGCACCAGGCAAAAGCTCACCGGGTTGGAAGCCATTCTATCCTTTTATGCACTCGATGGTTCCTTACTGGAAGATGTCTTCTCTATCAAATACCTCAGGTTCTGGGTCGACAAGAACCTCGATTTTGCACTGCACGTGGATGCCATCCACAAAAAGCTTTTCCCCAAACTCGGTGCTCTGTACAGACACCGCAGCTGCCTCCAACAGCAAGCCCGGAGATAGTCCAAAAGATGATTCTCTCTATCTTTGACTTTGTAGACATAGTCTACAACACTGCCCCAAATCCACCCTTTCCAGACTGGATACTCTTTTCACTCCTTCTGCCATTTTGCTCTCAGCTGTCCATCTCGTACTCACCACTGTGACTTTTACACCTCGCTCTCCTTCCCATCCCTCAATGCAAGGCGCCTTGCCCATAGCACCTCTTTAATTGGGTAGTACTGGTATGGATCTCTGCCACCCTACCTACACTCCCTCATCTCTGCATCTCCCATCCCCCTATATTCCCTCCATAACTCCGCCCGCAAGGACCTTGCCTCCCTTCCCCAGCAGACCACTTCAGGACGTGCTGCCTTCTCTTACCACTTCCCTAGTATCTAAAACTCCCTCCCATTAGATATCCGCTCCACTCAGTCCCCCCGCTCACTGTCCCTCCTTCTCAGTCATCATATAGCTCCCATTTGCAACTGCACCTAACTGCCTTTAACAACGCCTAACCAATTCTTACTTACTCCAAGCCCTCATGCCCCTTTTCTGCCTACCCCTTGCTGGGTTTTGTCATCCAGAAGAGGTGAAGGCTGAAGGCTCTTTGCTGACCAGTCGCCCACCCTCTTGTTCTTCACTTCTGTCCTCAAATATGCTCACTCCAATTTTTGTTTAATTCTAATCTCTCATGCCAATTGCCCTGCCTACCCCTTGTAGGGTTCCCCGCATCCCATAGGGGTGAAGGCCTTTGGTTACCTATCTCCCACCCTCCTACCCATACTCTAACTAACAGGTCCTCTACTCATACCCTGGTCGGCCCTAGCACTTTCACTGCTTAATTCCCATTTTAGAATGAATAGGAAGCACTCTGTGACTTTATGCCTTGGTTCCTCTGTAAAATAATGAGTATGTACTTGAGCTAGTTTTTTTGTTTGTTAACTGTACTGTATATCTGGATATGTAGACCTCACTTTTTACCTGTTTACGTGATTGGTTCTCTGTAAAATAACTGTATATGTAGCTCCTATGTTTCCCTCTCTCCCCAGGATGCACCTGGAATCAGCTATTTCAGCTCTGTATGTCCTTCCTGGTGAAACTTTTTCAAATAAAATAAATAATAAATAAATGTAAAGGACTGACCAAATTAGTGCGACTCAGGAGGCCTTAAAAAATGGAACAAAATATACTATCCCCCCTCCCCCAAATTTTAAGCCTTGCAACTTGCAGTTATCAACCTAGTGTAACAGGGCAGTGGGAAGAGTAAATAGAATGCTGGGATCCACTGGGAATTTGATTAGCAGTAGGAAGGCAGAGGTGATCCTGTCCATTGACAGAGCCATCATTCAACTTCCCTTGCAGTACTGTGTGCAGTTCTGCAGCCCACACTTGAGGAAGGACAGGGACAGGATGGAGGAGTACAGAGGAAGGTAACAGAAATGATCCAGAGTCAAGGGATATCCTACATGGAACAGTTGGAAGACTTCAACATGTACACCCTGGAGGCAAGAAGAGAAAGGGGGGATATGATAGAGACATACAAGTAACAAAATAGGGTAGACTGCAAAGAGTCTCTCATGCCAAGGGGGAACACAGACACAAGAGAGTACTCAAGGAAGCTGACGGGGGTGGGGGGACTTAGGAGGGGCACCAGGATATACTTTTTCATGCAGTGATGGACAGATGGAGCAAGCAGCTGAAGGAAGTGGTCAGTGCTAAGTCAATAGAAGGGTTCAAACATGAGTGGAACAAATACCGTATATGAGATGCGTAAGGACAGAAGGGATGGGGAAGGGGGATAAAGGAGCTAGTGACCATTAGGACCATCACATCCAACCATAGGCAGGAGTGGGCAGCCTGAATGGGCCGTTGGACCTTTTTCTGCCATCAGTGTTTATGTTTCAACTTTCTATTCAAGTTGAGAAAAAGTGGTTCTCTGAAGATAGCCAAAGCAATAAATATGGCATGAATATAATTAAAACGATGCCATGTGCATGGCATGCTATTAGAAAAAATTAATCTAAATCTATATTTCATATACTATATTATAAAATAAACAAATAATAAAATTAAAGTAAAACACAAAGCTAAAAGGACACTGTTAGACTGAGTTTTAACCTTTGTTTGCTATCATGTTGCAGTGCAAGTCCCTCTTATGACACCCATCTGGTTAGACCGCATTTGGAATATGGAGTCCAGTTCTGGAGACAATATCTCAAAAAAGGATGTGGGGAGGCTGGAGCAAGTTCATAGGAGAGCAACAAAGATGGTAAAGGGGCTCAGCCACCTGTCCTATGAAGAAAGGTTGAGAGATTTGAACATGTACTCCCTTGAACAGAGAAGGGAGAGAGGGACATGACTGAGACCTTCAAGTACCTTAAGGATATAAACTGGGTGCCAGTGGAAAGCATCTTCCAGCTGAAGGGAAATCAAAGGACGAGGGGGCATGGCTTGCAGGTGGGGGGGCAGTTCAAGGGTAACATTAGGAAGTATTATTTCACAGAGAGGGTGGTGGATAAGTGGAATAGGCTCCTGGAGGGAGTGGTTGGAGAAGCAACAGTGGAAGGCTGCAAAAAAGGCATGGGACAGCCATAGGGGAGTGTTGAGGGTGGGGTACAGATGTCCTAACAGATAGCTAGACAAATGGGCAAACTAGGTGGGCCTGTCAGTCCTTTTCTGCCATCACACTTCTATGAATCTATGACATCACAAGGAAAAGTTAGCCAAATCTGACCAAAGCTGCACCTAAGGTTGCTGTTCCAGTTTTTATTGCACAAAATACTTAAAAATAACTAAAGTGGTTTTTCTTCAAGCAGGCAAATTGGTGTATATATATATATATATATATATATATCATTATGTTTTGGTATATTCAAGAATAAACTAATGTAAGAAAGATAAGACAATCACTTTAAAATCTGTATTTTTATATATTTTTCCATCTGTATTATTTAACCTTGTTACTTTGGAATGTATCTTACAGCCTGATTTTCTTTTTTGTAGACTCTTTCTATCTCTGGCACCTGGGAACTCTCTCAGACAGACCCCTCTCTCACCTGTTGCTCTACCACCCTGCCTGGTGCTTGCCTGTCAGGAAATTTGGGACAGACACTCCCCACCCACCAGGACCGGTGGATCCCCTGGCTCTGAACCCCCTGAGGTGGGGCCACTGCCCTCCCTGGTGCTCTATCTAGAATCTAATTCACCAATCCAGGGCAGGACAAGGGCCCGGGAGAGCCGACAGGATGAGCCAGGCATTGGGTGTGTGGTGATGGTGCACTGGAGGTTGTATCGCCTATCCCAGGGCCAGGGTTTTTACAAAGAATTTTTCCCCTGGAGCACGGATGTGCAGTGATGTCTGTGCAAGCACACCGCAGATGTCTACTGCCGCTCCACCCCTACAAAGCTGGCACCTGTAGTGCCTCTGATTTCCAATGGGGGTCTCTGAGGAGCTGAGCAGAGTCCGCAATCCACCCTGAGGAGGACAGCAGTCCTTCAGATGCTTGATCCTCTCCTTCCCCTGCCAACCCGAGTCCGTTCCCAAACCCCAGTCGCTGGCATGGTGTGTATGTGGTGTCCAGTGCCTCAACCCTCAGCACCACCGGGTTGGCCCATTACAGCCTGATTTAACAAGCTAATAGAGAATACTGGATGGGCAACCATGCACAACCATTGTGTTCTGCTACAGAGAGATTCTGATTCCCTGTGACCTCGAGCAATGCTCGAGATGTCCGTGGGAATCAGAACCCCGAGTTGGCAGAACACATTGGTTTGGCATAGGATTACCCATCCAGTATTTTTTATAGTGTATGGTGCCCCCTCTAAATAATTTGAATACGGTTTGATTAATTTTCATATTGTTTAGGTATATAAAAAAATGTTCAGTCCACCATCTTATTTCGGGAGTTAGGGCTGGTTGCAATGGTGAGTTGTGTAGTTGCTAGGAACTAGACATCCCTATGTTAGTAGCAGACACTCCCATTGGTTATCTATCAGGTGTGGGAGGGATTTTCAAAAAAATTTGCAAAAAAAATGGCGGCAGTATTTTCACTTCGTGAGTGGTCATGGACTATGAGGAACTGATTGTTATTTAGTAATTAATTTTAAAATAGCTGGTTGATTGTGTATTCATTTTTATATATAATTGTACATATCTGGTTGATCCTGCATTCATTGTTATATATAATTGTACATACTGTATCTGGTTGATCCTGCATTCATTGTTATATATAATTGTACATATCTGGTTGATCCTGCATTCATTGTTATATATAATTGTACATACTCTATCTGGTTGATCCTGCATTCATTGTTATATATAATTGTACATACTGTATCTGGTTGATCCTGCATTTTTTTACGTATCTGGTTGATCCTACATCTGCATCGTCCATCACTGCATCCTTTATCTGGTTGATCCTGCAGTTTCTGTTGCCCAGGCTGTTGCCTCTGCTGTTTTCAAATGCATGTGGCTTGTGTGCTTTCCAAATCTACTGGAATGCTGTTCTACCACAGAAGTGTAGAATCACGTTCCAAGACCTTTCAACTGTGGTAGAACAGCATTTCAGTAGTGATTGAAATCTGTTTGGAACAACATTCCACCATACACTATTAAGTTATTGATGGTGGCTGGTGCATTGTGAAAGAGGTATTTTGTGGATCTCCGAGGTATTCATGCTATTGAAGAAATTTGTTATAGTAGATAATCTGAGCCACAGTAAGTAATCCTTCCTAGTACTTGGAAGCGATAAGGTAAAGGGTGAAAAACAATACCGCACTCCACCTGAGATTCAAACAGTCAACCTTGATCCAAGGGGGATGACAGGGCTCACCAGTTCAGGTGTCTGGGTCATTCCATCTTTGCAAATGAGCAAGTGTGGGTGAAAGACACAAAATAAGGTGAACTAAGATGAAGATCTGTGACAAACTGGTGGAAGAAGGGCACTGGCGGGGTTACAGGCACTCAGTCTGTGACATTGCTGCAGAGAGGAGTACAATGCAGTGTATGCTTTCTGCAGCTTTAGCCTGCATGAAGGCAAGGACTTTGGATCAATCCAAAGAGACAAGGATAGGGACTGGAAGATTTTGCAGAATTTAGTTTACAGTTTTAAAGTGAATTTTTTTATTTTACGGACTGCTGGTGAAGTATGGTACAGAATTGGTCTTTTTATTGTCTCCTTGTGTGTAAGCCATCCAAGTGAAAGGTAAGGAAAGTAAAGTGGTTTACTGTGTAAGACTTTAGAGTTTATTTGGTCTCTCAACTCAGTGTCTCTCAGTGGAGCAGGGTGGTCTTGCTCTTGCTCTTGCTTTATTGTCTCACTTTGGCCTCATTTCATGTGATTGTCTACTCTGCGGCATACACATTATTGTAGCAAGTCATCATAGTTATAAGAAATGTCCTGCTTTATAGTAATAATTTTTGTCAAAACATGAAGTAAAGAAAATGAGGATAAAGGGATACAGGGAAAAAGAAAGGGCCAGATAAAGTCCCACCATGCCAGGTCCAAGTACAACTTCTGTGACTGGTAGTGGAGATGGTCATGGTGGAACAGGAAGTTGTGGAGCTATGAGGACTAGGTTCAGGTGAGTGGTAGTAAGGCCTTAGAAACACTGATTCAGTAATCAGAAGTCCACTTGTACCACTCCTGCTCTTAGCAGTCTTCCCAGATCTTCAAGTGCTTCTGATGATACTACCCTGAGCAAACCAGAAGCATATCTGGTTTCCTCCTCCTACTTTAAGTATTGACAGTTCCAGTTTCACTCCAGCTATATTAGAATGTAATAGAAATTATATGTCTGTAAGTATGAAACCAAACATTCCCCCTACCCATTTTGTGTGAATAACACTGCAACAACAGCCACAATTGTGACAATATCCTGTCCACCTAGAACCATGTATGATGCCCCACATATGATGCAGCAGCACCACACAGTCCAATGCTGCTCACTCATCTACTATGGATGAAGATGTTGCCTCTGGAATAGAGGCGTACTGCTAACCTATAGATGGAGGGAAAGGTATACCAATACGAAAGTTCTATAAAATGAAGCAAGTAGCACCAAAGCAGCTTTCAAGGAAGAGGGCCAGTAAAGAGAAGAATATGCAAATGGAGCTTTCAGTGTGTGCAGGGGACAGAAGCAGAAACAGATATGGTAGTGAAGAGGAAAACATTAGAGGGGAAGTATGGGATGAAGTAGCTGGAACCCATCCATGAAAAGAAGAGGTGCAGAGGGAAGAAGCATGATAGTGGAGGAGGAGGAAGAGCATGGGCAGAACATTCAAGATGAATGAGGAAAAGAGGAAACTGAAAGTGTGATGTCGGGAGTCATGTGATGACCCTCAGCGGATGAACACTCACTACTAGAGATGCGGCAAATTTTTAATCCTCTGGCAAAGTGAACACGAAGTGGGCACTGTAAAGTGCTCACTTTGCATTCTTATGATTACTTCACGTTGTCATTGTGCCTTAATGCGAAGTAAGGCGAAGTGACAAGTAAATAGGCAGCCCCCCACACATCACATGGCTTACAGTACTGTAAGTCACATGCTTAAGCCAGGCAGGAAGGAAGTGAGTCAGAGAAGCAGTTTCACTTTCTCCCTTGCATTCATAGAGGGAGAAGGCTTTGTGGAGAGGAGAGCAGTTCTGAGTCACTGTCAGAAAGTCCTTATTGCCTTTGTGTCTGAAAACAGCAACTTTTTAAAAAGCTATATCTTTATTTAGTTTTTGTATTGTGTTTGTGATTGTCTTTTTGGTAGTGAATTTTTTTTTATAACAGTTGTTTTGTTTTGTGTGTGTGTGACTGTGTGTGTCAGTGTGTGTGTGTGTGTGTGTGTGTGTGTGTGCCTGGGAGTGTGAGAGTGAGTGTGGCCGGCAGGTGAAGGCTAGGCGTCAACTGTGGTTGTACTTTTTTATAGTCAGGGTCAGGGACTTGTGTGCGAAGGGTGGACCCTGGAGAAGGAGAGTAGCTGGCCCGTGGACGCGGTCAGAGGAGTGGAGTGTGCACACGTGGGGGAGGTCATGTATTGTTGGACCCCTCCCAACTCCTGGGTGTTGCTTCCCCCCGTGGAAGCAAGAGCAGCAGCAGCAGCACCAGTGCCACCAATGGCTGCTACGCATCCACCTACTCTGCCACTACCACCACCACCAGTAGTAGCTGTAGGAGCTCTAGCAGCACCCCCTCCACCACCTCCACAGCCACAGGAGGTGCCCCAGGAAAACATAGGTGGTGCTAGGACTGTATCTGCCCCCCCGCAGCTCCCCAGTGTGGGAGTTTTTTAACTCTGTGGGGGGAGACAGCACAGTCATGTTGTGCCATCTGTGCAGTGTGCTATTGCACCGTGGCCTCCAGGGGACACATTTGGGGACCAGTGGCCAGCACACCCATATGTTGAACTACCACAAGGTGGAGTAGCAGGTTGCTACAGAAGGAGCCAGGCATCCACCTGCTGGTCCTTCTGTGGCAGTGGCCGAGGGTGCTGCTAGGGTTGAAGTTGTGCCTCACCACCACAGCAGGAGGAGGGCCAGTACAGCAGTTGTACCACCACCACCGCCGCCACCACAGCCACCAGCACCACCCGCTCCACTACCACCACTACCTGGGTTTCCGCCTGCAGTGGACCCCAACACAGTCCTTGCAACAGAGGCCAACATTGCCCTGGTGTGGGCAGCCCTGAAGGAGAATAATGAGAGGGTAGGTGCTGTGCAGCAGCAGGGCAACACAATCCAACAACAGCAGCAGCAAATACTCACAATGCTGCACTTGCTACTGGACCACCATGGCATCCCACGGCCACATTATGGGATTGTTTTCTGAACCCCCCACCCCCACCCCACTACTGTGCTGTACTGTTTTTGTGTGTTTTTTTTGTTGTTGTTTAATAATACACATTTTCCCTTCTAGGGGAATCTTTCTTGCTCCACATAGTACAATACATTTCTGTGAAAACTGCCCATAATTTCATTACAGTGTGTCATGTGATGGAGGAATTCCCATTCAGAAAAGCCTCCCATGTTCTGCCCCCCTTTCTCAGCAACGTTAGGACGTGATGCCAGGGAGAGCATGGGTGTGTGCTCCATTACAGTGAAGAGCAAGAAATATTTAGTAATATTTAGTAAGGCACCCACATATTAGGTTATGTGCATCACCATAACTATGTAACGTGGTGAATCTCTGTAAAGCAGCAGTGAAACAATCTGTTGAGAAATCTGACCTATATTTTTTAATGCTATGTTACAACTTCCTTTACTTACATCCTGACTGGAATGATACGAGAATTTCCAGTAGTTGAGTCTGCTATACCACCTTTTTTCATGTGTGAAATATTGAAAGGAGCATTCCTTTTAAATTGGTGCTGACCAGGTCTTTGTCATTGTTTTCCTCTGCTTTTCTCCATCACATCAGTTAGTTGTTATATATCACTTCTGTTGTAAATTAACAGTTATACAGCAGGCAGTGTTTTATGACACCAGGGAACAATATTTATTGAAAAGCAGCTGCAAATAAATACAAACCTGGTCAGAACAATATTGAAAGACATGCTCATTTTTGTTTTTCATACATGAAAAAAAGTAGTCAACTAAGTAAAGCAGACAGAAATTGTGAAAAAAAGCATATCATTCGAGTCATGACTCGGAGGTAACTAGTGGCTGTGGCAATGTAAAATAGCATAAAAAAGTACAGTTCAAAATTGTCACAACATTCTTGCAATGCTGCTTTAATTGATAATGTCAGTATGACATCATGAGCTCACAATCACACAACACACAAAATGCATCCCCAGAATTAATGGCACACTCAGTCATGCCTTGTGTCCAGAAAATTGACAAGTGGTAACACAGTGAAATGAGAGTGTTTCAGCACATACAAAGTTCCCCAGAATTAATGTCACACTCAGTCATGAGCGCAGTGGTGGCACAGAGTCCCCAGATTTTTTATGCATGCCCAAAATGCATCCGCCTTGTGTGCAGAAAATTGACACGTGGTAACACAGTGAAATGGGAGTGTTTCAGCACATACAAAGTCCCCCAGAATAAAATGATGACCGTGAGCATACTGTTGCTGGTCCAATGTGTTCTGCGAGGCGATTCGAACAAATGCAATGTGATCATCTCAACTGGATGGAAGGGTGCCCTTTGTCTGTACACTAATAGTAGCCTTGGTGAGTAGATATATATAGATATATGTTTGTGTATTTTGTAGGTGAGGAGGGGGGTTGATATGGACATGTACTCATGGTATTGTTCTGTATCACAGGTCACAGAAACTGTTGGTGTGCACATTCCAGTGCTCAATGAGAATTCTTTGCATTGAAATTGGAAATGGATAACTCTCAAGCACATGAAGGTAAGTATTTTTATAGGGGGGTGAGGGGGAAGCATATTTGCAGGTTTGTCTGTAATGGTTTCTTATTTTGTTACTTCTTCACAGATTTCATCTGCATCCTTCTGGAGTCTGGTTGTTAATGATGGTCATGGTCATCTAATGAAATGACCTCTGCATGTTGCATGTGTGCCCAAGTCCGGGGAAGGGGGGTGCCTGATGTTGAAGAACTTTTTGGGATAAGGCCACTTTGACAGAACAACAAAGCATCTGGATGTTTCCTAAAAAAAGAAATGAATGATTTCTTACAACTTAATTGTTATTTGTCCCTCCCCGGTTCTCAGTCTCTGGTCAAGTTACATTTCAAACCCACATCTTGTCAACTAACACAACCTGCGTGCAATATTTGCTGCAGTCTTTCCAAAACAATGAAATGGATTAAATAAAATCTTCATACTTACCAGAATGGATTTCACATGGATATTCCATAGGTTCCTCTGTACGGTATAGCTGCAGTACCATTCCCACCGAGTTTCAATGAAGGAGACTTTTTTGGTTAACCTGTAAAAAAAACAAAATAAGTGTACCGTATGAGTTTGACCATTGCAGCTATGAAAAGCTGCAGAAAACAAAACATACAACTAAAGGAAGTGAAATAGCATAACAAACATTAGTACACATATTCACTTTATGGTTTAAATATTAAGAAGCTTTGTGTCTGTGGCTGATGGATGTGGTGGTCCAGATATACTCATGCTCAGTGGTGGCAGTGGCTAACATCAGTCCCTGTGGTGGTGGTGGTGGTCCAGGGGGCAGACAGACTCATGCTCAGTGGTGGAAGTGGCTAATATCAGTCCCGGTGGTGGTGGTCCGGGGGTCAGATAGACTCATGCTCAGTGGTGACAGTGGCTAACATCAGTCCCAGTGGTGGTGGTGGTGGTGGTCCGGGGGGGCGGATGGACTCATGCTCAGTGGTGGCAGTGGCTAACATCCGTCCCGGTGGTGGTGGTGCGGGGGTCAGACAGACTCATGTTCAGTGGTGGAAGTGGCTAACATCAGTCCCAGTGGTGGTGGTGGTCCAGGGGGCAGACAGACTTATGCTCAGTGGTGGCAGTGGCTATCATCAGTCCCGGTGGTGGTGGTCCAGGGGTCAGACAGACTCATGCTCAGTGGTGGCAGTGGCTAACATCAGTCCTGGTGGTGGTGGTCCGGGGTTCAGACAGACTCATGCTCAGTGGTGGCAGTGGCTAACATCAGTCCTGGTGGTGGTGGTCCAGGGTTCAGACAGACGCATGCTCAGTGGTGGCAGTGGCTAACTTCAGTCCCAGTGGTGGTGATGGTCCAGGGGGCGGACAGACTCATGCTCAGTGGTGGCAGTGGCTAACATCAGTCCTGGTGGTGGTGGTCTGGGGGGGTACACTGCCTTTTAGCAACTTCAGTTAAAACCTGCCAACATTAACCACATCATCATCATCCTCATGAAAAAAGCTTCCCTCACAGTCATCTATGTATGAAGTCTGACCACTGAGAAATTCTTTCTCCATTGTGTCTTCATCTACGTCAGTGGTGGGCCATTTCAGGGAGCCACTGCCAGTGCCACCAGGATGATCCATTTCCACATCACCAAAACCACCATGACTAGGCCGAGGTATGAATACCGAGGTTGCAGTCTGTGTTGGTATGTGCCTCTCATTCATTTTAATGAATGTTAGCAAACTAATATTCACAGGAGACAGGTTTGTCCGACAATCCCTGACTATTGCACCTGCTGAGCTGAATACCCTCTCAACACTTACACTGGAGGGTGGGCATGTGAAGTACTTCAGTGCCACTGCATCAGCTCTGGCCATTCACTGACTTTTCCACTCTAGTACAAAAGAGGATCTTCATTTATTGTCACATGCCTATTTTCAGACAAATATGACTCAACCATTCTCTGAATCACACTAAGTCCAGTTGTTGATGCATCATCCTGTTCTCCCGAATTATTTTTTTCACAAATACCCACTTGGGACAAAGCCTCCCAAAGTGGGTTGATGCCAGCCACTTTTGATGACAGACCACCCTGAACTGCTCTCCCTTTCCCCTTGCAGGATATGCTTGATAGTCCTACAAGTACACCTTCAGCCGGATTATGCTGCTGAGGTTTGCTGACCTTGGCACGTGACTTCTGTGCCCCATGAACCAAGCGCACCAGTTGACCACTGATATTTTTTACCTGTTCAGGCCTTCCCTCCAGTACTGATGCAATTCCACGTTTGTATCGTGGGTCCAACGTTCTTGCTATGGCAAAATTGTCACTACACTGAATGCTCACAACGTGACGATTCTGGTCGAATACTGTCAGCATGTGTTGCAGCAACATACTGCTACCACTGTCTCCGGCAACATCAAGGCCATGCTGTACATTCACCAATGTCTGCCTCAGCACCTACAGTAGTGGAATTGATTGGCTAATAGAGGCAGACTCGCCACTCACTGCCTGTGTGGCATGTTCAAAGGGCCACAAAGAAAAAATTACTCACCTTAGTAATGTTGTTTCTTCTAATGGAGTCTTGCTATTTTATGACATATGCAGTATAACCCCAGATTAGAACTGCTCCGGAGGTGAAAGAGTTAACTTCCATGCAGGGCATGGAATCTTGAGCGCGAGCTCAGTTAAACACTCTGTCTGTTGAAGCTCAAACTTAAACTGTTAGATCTTTACGAGCAAAAACTCACTAAGGTTCTGTGTGGAAGCCATAAACCTACACTAGCCACTGGCTACTAACTACAAAAACATCTTTTTGATCTTGATCCAAAAACAAAGACTCAAGTCGGGGGATTCAAGAAGAACTTAAGCATAACACCTAAGCACCCTAGAAGGGTGAAAAGAAGTGGGCACCAAAGAAGTGCCAACATTGCACTGCCCACCCACATCCCAAAAACAGAGGTTCTGAGAGGGGCAGGCTTGGGGAGGTATAATATAGCAAGACTCCATTAGAAGAAACAACATTACTAAGGTGAGTAATTTTTCTTCAAACAACATGAAGTCTTGCTATATTATGACATATGCAGACTACACAGCAGTACCTCCATGGAGGAGGGACAGAACCTACTTGGGAAATAGGCTCTGTAGCACGGCTGTGCCAAATCGAGCATCACTCCTAGCCTGGATATCCAAGGAGTAATGCTTAGTAAAAGTGTGAACTGTTTTCCAGGTAGCTGCTTGACATATCTCTAGGATAGGAATGTCCCTGGCAGCAGCCAGAGATGCAGCTGTACCCCTGGTAGAGTGAGCCCTCAGGCCTGAGAGAGGAACCTTACCCAGTTTTTCATAACAGAATTGTATACAAGAGACAATCCACCTGGCAATGGATCTTTTAGTGGCAGGTTTCCCCTTTACCAACCTCACCATAGGTGAGGAACAATTGGAGGGATTCAAACCTGTGACCCTTGGTACACTCTATATAGTAACTAAGGGCTCTTTTGACATCTAAACTGAGCAATCTCCTCTCACCAGAGGAGGAATGGTCAGAAGTACACAGGGAGAGACATGGATTGATTAAGGTGAAAGTCTGAAACCACCTTAGGCAAAAACTTCCTGTTAGTCCTGAGGACTACCTTATCTCTATGAAAGGAGATGAAATCAGGCTCCACTGACAAGGCTTGTAGCTCACTTATGCGCCTGGCAGAGGTGATGGCTACCAGAAACACAGTTTTACAAGTCAAGTACTTCAGCTCTGCTGAAGACAATGGCTCAAAAGGGGGTTGCATAAGCTGAGCGATGCAAATATTAAGATCCCAAGCAGGGGCAGGATCCCTGAACGGGGGATTGGTGTGAAGCAACCCTTTAAAAAACTTGGAGAACACAGGGTGAGCTGATAAAGAAGAGGGCTTACCTGCTGTTAAGAAGACAGACACAGCTGCCAGGTGCACTTTTAGGGTAGCTGGTCTCACTAAGGAATTCAAATGCACCAAATAATCCAGGATCGTGGGCACACCAGCAGATTCTGGGGGAATATGTTTACCAGCACACCATATGGAAAATCTTTTCCATTTTGAATTATAGGTAGCCCTGGTGGAAGGCTTCCTAGAGGCCTTCAAGATATCCAATACACCTTGAGAAAGGTGTAGGTCAGCAAACTCTAACTCTTCAAGAGCCAAGCCTTGAGATTGAGAGATTTGAGGTTCGGATACCAAACTCTCCCCTGGGCACAGGTTAACAGGTTGTGATTCCTGGGAAGGCATAGGGGAGGGTGGACTGCTAAGGACATGAGGAGTGGGTACCAGGGCTGCCTGGCCCAATCTGGAGCAATCAGGATCATCTTGTAGGATTGAGATCTGATTCTGACTAGCACTTTGAAAAGAAGAGGGAAGGGGGGAAAAGCATAGAGAAACTTCCCTTCCCAACTGAGGAGGAAGGCATCCAGAGGGACTGAGCCCAACACTGGGGGCCTGCAGCAAAAAAGGGGAAGTTGGTGATTGTCTGGGGCTGCAAAGAGATCTATTTGCGGAGTGCCCCATCTGGCAAATATTATCTCCAGTACCAGGGGATCCAGTGCCCATTCGTGATGGCCCTGGGAAATCCTGCTGAGAGCATCCGCTAGGACATTGTCCTTGCCTGGGAGGTGAACTGCTGTAAGGGAGGCGTTCAGAGAGTAAGCCAGAGACCACAACTTTATTGCTTCTGTGCACAAGGCCGTAGACCGAGTGCCCCCTTGCTTGTTGATGTACCACATTGTAGTGGTATTATCTGTCCTGACCTGAACTACCTTGTTCTGGACAGATGTGGAGAAAATCTTAAGTGCTAGAAAAACTGCTCTGAGCTCCAGCAAATTGATGTGGAGCAGGGATTCCTGGGGGACCACAACCCTTGGGTGGAAAGGTCGCCCATGTGAGCTCCCCACCCCAGGAGGGATGCATCTGTAGTAAGGATCAAGGAATGAGACTGGGGGATGAAGGGAACCCCCTGTCTCAGATTGTTGTGATCCTGCCACCACTGAAGGGCCTGGATCAGGGTTCGAGTCACTGGAATCAATTTGGTTAGGGGATCCGTCCTTTGAGACCAAAAGGCTCTCAAATGGAACTGAATGTCCCTCATCTGAAATCTCGCTCCCTGCAGTACTGCTGTAGAAGCAGCCATGTGCCCCAGGAGCTGTAAGAAATGCCTTGCTGGTCGAGAGACCTGCAGGGTGAAAGAGGAGGCCAGAGACACCAGGGTCCTTGCTCTCTCCAGAGGAAGGAAGGCTCTGGCTTCTTTGTGTTCAGTTCTGTGCCTATGAAGGTGAGAAGCTGGACAGGCTCCAGAACTGACTTAGGAAGATTGAGAAGGAAACCTAGAGATGTAAGCAGCTGCTGGGTTAGTTGCAAATGAAGTTTGACCTGTTCTGGAGACTGGCCTACAATGAGCCAGTCATCCAGATAAGGGAAGATGGCAATCTTTTGCCTTCTTAAATGAGCAACTGCTACTGCCAGGCATTTTGTGCACACCCTTGGAGCTGAGGAGAGGCCGAAGGGCATTGCTCTGAACTGGTAATGGCCTGAGGGCAGTTCGAATCTGAGGTACTTTCGGTGGGAGCTTCTGATGAGAACATGGAAATAGGCATCCTTGAGGTCCAGGTAGGCTAGCCAGTCCCCTGGCCTTAGAGAGGGTAAAATAATCCCCAGGGTCACCATTTTGAAATTTGGTTTTAAAAGGTGCTTGTTTAGATACCTGAGATCCAGAATGGGCCGTCATTCTCCTGTCTTTTTTGGGGTAAGGAAGTACCTGGAGTACAACCCTTTGCCCTGGTGTATGGGTAGAACCCTTTCCACGGCTCTGAGAGCCAGGAGGGTAGAAACTTCTGCTTCCAGGGCAAGTGCCTCTGATGGGTTTGCAGGTGGAAAAGATCTGGCTCTCATCTTCGGAAATTTTTTGAAGCTGAGAACCAGTCCCTGGCTTACTACCTCCAGGACCCACTTGTCTGATGTTAAAGACTTCCAGTCCTGGACAAAGTAAGCCAGCCTGCCCCTACTGGTAGTGGAGAATCGGCCCTGGCTACCCCATCAGGGAGCCTGTTTTGCAGGGGCTTGGGTTGAGGGGCAGAAGCAGGCTTACTAGAACCCCTTCTGCCCTTCCTCTAAAGAACCCCTCTGGGCATAAGCAGAAGAGGAGGCCTGGCTTGGTAAATGGCCTATGAAAAGGCCTACCCTGCCCCTGACATGCTGCCTTTGAGGAGTGACTTGCCTTTCTTTGGCCTGTGCACCCTATAGGTGGTCCTATACTCATCCATTTTTTCATATAATTCTCTGTCTGCTCCCAAACAGAGAATTTCCCACAACAGGAAAAATCCACAGCCTTAGACTGGGTATCCCAGACAGGGCAGTACATCTGAGCCAGGCCATTCTGCGAAGAGACACAGATGTAGCCATAACTCTAGATGAAACATCATTAGAGTCTACAGCAGCATGAAATTGCACCTTGATGCCTCAATACCATCCGCAGCCACCTGCTCCAGCTCCCTGGCAAGCTGTTCAGGGCCTGTTTTGCTAGGGCCAGGACAGTATCCCACCTGGATTTCTGGTACCTAGCTGCGTAAGCCATATAATTTGCCTGTCTGAGTCCCAAAGATGCTGCCATGTACTGCTTTTTGCCATGGCATCCATCCTTCTGGAATCCTTTTCAGGAGGGTGAGAGGCTAGAGGAATATTAGCCTTGTCACAGGCTGCAGCCTGCACTACCCCACATGGCTGCACTGCTGAGATAGAAACTCCGTATCAGAGCCTGATAAAGCATACCTCTTGTCCATCCTTTTATCCACAGGGAGGAGAGAATGAGGAGTTTTCAGAATTTTAACTGTCTGTTTCCTAAAAGATTTATGCAAGGGAATAGACAGTCTCCTAGACTCTGGAATATCCATCATTTCCACAAAATCAGGCTCTTCTTGATTATCAACAGCTTCCTCAACAGGGAGTTGCAGAGTGTCAGCAACTTTCTTGTAAAACAAAAAATGAGAGGGGGACTCAGATAGCCTGGGAGGGGATACTCCTGAAGGTCTGTCTGGAGAGATGTCCGGTTCAATGGGCACATCCAGACTGTCAAAATCACACTCACTCTCCTCGTACCCCTCCTCCCCTTCCCCTGGTTCATAAAAATCTTCAAAATCATAATCTTGAACTGAGGGAACCGACTGAACTGGGTGCTTACCCAATGGTGCTGATTCGGACGGGACTGGGGAAAGAGACTGGAGAATCTGAATAGCTTTGGCTATTTCCTCAGCGGTTGGAGAAAGAACTTTTGGCCCCAAACTAGCTGACCTTCTAGTCCTTTTAGTTGGAACCAGCTCCTCAGAGCTGGCTCTTCGTTTGCCGAGGAAGCATCTTGCGTCAGGCACTTCATAAGTTGATTGGAACCGAACCAGGCTGGCCATCCAGGTCAGCAGACTTTTTGGCCTCCCTTTCCCTGAGCCTACCAACTCTTTTTTCCACGGTGGCAGCAGGAAAATTTTTACAAATCTGGCAGTCTGCATTGAGGTGGTCAAACCCCAGACAATATACACATATGGTGTGTGGGTCAGCCTTGGCAAAGGCTTCCTCACGGAGGCCACAGTGCTGAAACCCAGTGGGTCCGGTTTTTCTTTTGGGTTTCTCAAACATAGTGCCAGCCTAACCAAAACTTGCCCGTTAATGGCAATCCACCAAGCAAGACTCTATTATCGGTTCCCAACCATGTCACGGGTCGTGGAAAAAAACGTAATAAAATCCGTTTTTTTTTTAACCGATAAGAACCGGGAACCGCACTCTAAAGGGCTAGAAAGTAATTTTTTAAACCCCTCTGATCGGTTCAAACCGAACCGAAAAAGATGTTTACAAGTTCCACACAGAAGAAAAATAAAAAAGTAAGCCTATCTATTACTTACAATACCACAGACAGAGCTTGAACCGACGACTCATGTAAAATTTCGGTAAAATAAACCGAGAATTACACTTTAAAACCGACAAACAAACTGAGCAGCAGGAGGAATCTCCGGAGCCACTGTTCAGTGAGGTGGAGTAAAGAATCTGACAGTTTAAGTTTGAGCTTCAACAGACAGAGTGTTTAACCGAGCTCGCTCTCAAGATTCCATGCCCTGCATGGAAGTTAACTCTTTCACCTCCGGAGCAGTTCTAACCTGGGTTATACTGCATATGTCATAATATAGCAAGACTTCATGTTGTTTGAAATTGTTATTACAGAGTCCATGAGGTGCCACTGTTCAGTTGTCATAGACATAGAGGCCCTGGAAGTGTCACGGCTAGTGTGCATCACAAAATATTCTGAGATGGCTTTGTATTGTTCATACAACTTCTCTGCCATGTATAAAGTGGAGTTCCATCGGGTGACACATTTGACACAGTCTCACACAAAAGATTAATATACAAGTTAGCCAGCCTTGGAGTGGGTCCCAAGGTGGTAGCCTGGATAAAAAACTGACTGGACAACAGAACGCAAAGGATAATGGTAAACAGATTCCACAGTGAAGAAAGGAAGGTAACTAGCAGGGTACCACAGGGTTCGGTACTGGGACCGGTCCTCTTTAATGTCTTTATAAGTGACATTGGAGAGTACCTGGAAGGAAAGGTATGTCTCTTTGCAGATGACACAAAGATGTGCAACAGGGTTGATACACAAGGTGGAGTGGAAAGAATGAAAAGGGACTTGGCAAGGTTGGAGGAATGGTCAAATATGTGGCAGCTCAGATTCAGTGCAAAGAAGTGCAAGGTAATGCATCTGGGAAACAAAAACCCAGGGAAAGAGTACACAATGGGGGGTGAGTTAATAACAACAATGAAAATCGAAAGTATCAGATGACCTAAAGGTGGGCAAGCAATGTGAGAAGGCAGTAAGAAGGGCTGGGGGGATACCGGGATGCATAGGGAGAGGCATCAACAGTAGAAAACAGGAAGTTGTTATCCCTCTGTACAGACAGTTAGTGAGACCCCATCTGGAGTACTGCGTGCAATTCTGAAGACCCCCATCTCCGCAAAGATATAGACAGAGTGGAGGCTGTTCCGGGGAGGGCAACCAAAATGGTGCAGGGTCTGCACCAGAAGACATACGAGGAGAGACTAAAGCAGCTTAATATATATACCCTTGAGGAAAGGAGGGAGAGGGAGAACATGATAGAAACTTTCAAGTATCTCAAGGAAATTAACAAAGTACAAGAGGGTAGTACCTTTCAGAAGAAGAGATGTGCAAGTACAAGAGGGCTCAATTTGAAGATAGAGGGGGGACGGCTCAGAGGTAATGTTAGAAAGTATTTTTTCACAGAGAGGGTTGTGGATGCATGGAACAGCCTTCCTGAGGAGGTTGTGGAGTCAGGAACAGTGGAAGATTTCAAGAATGCATGGGACAGGCATAAGGCAATTCTTGTGGGGGGTAGGAGGAAGTAAGCTGTTGATTTACTAGAATCTGCAGCTTATCCATCAGGTAGGGAAATGAGCAGACTAGGTGGGCCAAGTGGTCCTTATCTGCTGTCAAATTCTATGTTTTTATGACAACTGACAACTTCCAACTTCAAGTGGTGCTGAGGCAGGCTGGTTTGTATCTGCAACTGCCACAGTTGGTCAAGGGCCTTTCCAGATCTTGAATAGTGAGAGCAGATCCATCGTGCAATGGCCAGCATTTCCTTTACATCAGGGTGCTGCAGAAACTCCTGCACCACAAGATTTAAACAGTGGGCCATGCATGGAACACGAAAAAAAACATTTGTGATGCATTTCACAACATTTGACCCATTGTCACTTGCTATGAACCCAGCTCTCAGGGACAGGGGGTTTAGCCATTTGTCATTTTCAGCCATTTGTCAATTTCAGTCAGTACCATGTCCAACATGTTCTCACCAGTGTGTGAACAGGTCACATTGTGCATAGCAATCGTTGCATGCTGTCGAATTCCTGGAAGATTGCTACCGTGACAATCCACCTTACTGCACTGATTGTTCACACTACCAACATCACAAATAACCCCCGGCACCTGCAGATATACACAAATATGAACTCCCCGCTGTTTTGCCACTTGTCCACATATCCATACTTAAATGGATGAATGGAGAGGAGGAATGTTGAAGGGCATGTCTTACTGAGTCGGACACAGTGCGGAACAACTCGGGGACAGCATGGGTAGAAAACTATGTCCTGGATGGGACTTTCCATTTTGGACAGGCACGTGCAGTAAACTGTTGGAACCCAGAATTCTCCACAAAGGAGAAGGGCAAAAGATCAATTGCCAGCATTTCTGCTACAGAAGCATTAAGTTCATGTGACACTGTATGATTGGGGGGGGTACTTCAGCTTATGCACAAAAACACTGTAATGTGGGCTGACTTAAACATTTTACATGTGGTGTGAGCACAAATGGTTGTGCTCTGTGATAAATGGCATTGGCACGGGGTGGAGTGTGGACGTTTGATTAAGACAGTTGCACAGTTGATGATGACGAACCCAGAAATGCAGTTATTTTTCCAGATTTGCCAACCGGGGTTGATGTACCACTTGCACTAGACATACTGCATTCACCACCACCACCACCACCACCACTGCCACAAAAACTGCTACTCTCCCCAGCACTGGACAACATTTCAAAGTCATTATGGTCCTCCACCTCATCATGCCTGTAGTAATCATCTGCTCTTATTACCTCAGTACTGCACACATTTAATTTACTACTGGACTTAACAGTCATGGAAGGGGATAATATGCTCGCTATGGTTGCTGGTGACGAGGGTGAATGCCCCACTGTGGTATTAGCTGCCAGCTTATGCTGGGTCCACAGTGCCAAGTGCCTATTCTTAAGATGCGTATGCTGTCCTCCTGTGCCCAGATGGCTCCCTTTTTTATCTCGACTCACACACACATGGCAAACCTGGCAGATTACAACTGAATCATCATTTGCATCTTGAACAAAAAAATCCCAAACAATGGATTGTGATACTCTGCTTTTAACATGTCAATGGTGTTGCTTATTTAAGTCTGTTAATGCACTGAAGTGGGGGGGGGGCACATGATGTTGCGGAAACTGCACACCCGGACTGCAACTGACCACCACGATTACCTATCATATTTATTACTTGGTCATCATCAACTAAAACTGATAAATCACAAGTTTTTATGGGGGAGGGGATTCCTGCAAACAGACTCAGACACAGCCACATTTGAATTTCTTTTTCTCCGGTTCCCAACTGGGGTCAATTACATCATCACCATATTCATCAATGTCACTGTCACACACATCCACATCTTCTGCTTGGATGCTAACATGTGGACTGCATGTTGCAACAACAGCAACATCATCATCATCATCACATTCATCATCATCATCTACACCACCATCACCTGATATTTTTTCACCACACTGTGAATCCCTGCATGGAAAATGCGTGACATTAACCGCCATGGTGGACAGAATATCACACTGTATGCTATCACTGACATGATTATCAGAACCTCAGGTTTAGTTACTGGAATGTTACTGGGAAGTATGACATCATCTACGCTACCACTCACTTGCAGTGCTTCACACTCAATATTTTTGGATATGGTACACTGGTCAGAATTCGAACTTGACGCACCAATACTAATACTACCACCACCACTAACACCAGTAACACTAACACCACTGGCTGGGAAAACATCATCTCCTCCAACTATGAGTGAAGCTACTGACTGGGCTGTAAAAAACATTGCAGGAGAAATACCTTTCCTCACATCAGCAATGCACTTCTGCGTCTGCGTACTACCACGCCAACAGACTATCTTACTGCCAGCATTGCCATAGTGAGAACCAGCTTTGCTTGCATGTCTCTTTGCGGGCATTTTGGGGAATCAACAACAATATTATAACCAAATTTAGATTTTGATATGTTCACTCTCTGATTGGGGGGACGCTGGATGCGAAGCCAAAAAAATAACTGTAGCTTCAGCAACAGATAGAGACTAGTCTGTCACGCAATGAAAACAACTTCAGTAACCAGTGTTGCTGATGAGGTCACAAAAACAATCCAATCTGGTAAAACATTCCTTTTGCCGGTGGGGGTGGGGGGAGCACTGACTGCAGATTTTTACAGCAGTACAAGCAGCAAAATAAAGAACAGATACCACGATCGCAGTAAAAAATCAGACAGTTGCAGTGAATAGCAGGTTCACACTGCTGCGCCTGCAATTACACTAGTCTGTGGCACAATAAAAGGTGTATTATTTGATGTTATGCAACACCACACACACACTCACACACACACACAGAACAGTTTGTCTACAATGGTGAACGAGTAATGCGTAACAAATTGAAAAGTTCAGTAATATGCCACGTACTGTAATGTAAACAACCTGCAATTATGAACTGCTGCACCAGATCCACACAACACACAATCAGCAAGAAAATGTCAACAATTACTGACACTATTACTGTGTGTACATTAACACAGTCAGTTATATAACAAAAATATAACCAAAAAACAAAGAAATCACTATTTCTCCAACTCAAATCTACCTACACCACAGATACGCCCTTCCCCAAAGCACACTTTCACTGTCTTTCACTACACACATTCAATGTTGTACATTAACATTCAAAACCCACACAAAAACAAAAATGCTCGATGATATGAGCACAGGAGGGTTTCCTCCAATCGATGAACTAAAGTTTGAGCCCCAAGAAAACACAAAAATGCTTTTTTAACAGCTTTTAGAAGGTTTCAATCACAGACAGCTCTCAGAGCACACTGTCTCCTACACACACTACCCCGAACTGAGGCTGTGCAGATCAATATAGAGCCTATGTGACCTGAAATCCCACAAGTCACTGCTAAATTTGCCTTCGGAGCTTAAAAACAAGGCGTGGTGAGGTGAAGTGCGTTGTTTTCAATGCACTTCACCTTAAGATTTTAGTGGAGTAGTGGTCTGGGAGGCGAAGTAACGCAAAGTCATTGTTTTCAATGGACTTCGCGTTACCCATTATAACGTGAAGTACTCTGCTTTGCATTGCGGAGCACTCCACGAATCTGCCTTTGCTCCACGAATCACTTCGCAGAGCGGATTGAGCCCACTTCGCCCACCACTACTCGCTACTGCCTGCTCCACTCTCTCACCTGCATTTTTATTTTTAAATATAAGGCAACATCTTAGCTTTCCTTGTCTCTCTGCTTTCAGCTGACTACTGATACTTCTGGAGCAACAGACATCTGTGGCACTCGTAAAACATGGATGCAGAGATGAAGAGTGCACCTATGTGCCATAACCCCCCCAAACGCACACACACAACGCCAGACAAGAGTGCAAAATGGATGAAGGCCCAGACTACACCAGCCACCTGAATGGCCTCCAGCTCCTCAGTGCTCACAGAGGAGCACTTTTTGCAAGAGTTGTCCCCACTGAAGGAGTCTCTCCAATTCATTATGGAGGAAATAAAAAAAGTGCGGATGGATAATGAAAATTTAACAAAGTGGGTTGCACATATCGAAACCCGCATTAGTTCTGTCAAGGAATGGAGGGACAGATGGGAACAAGAGGTTGTGACTCTATGGAGGAAAACAAACTGACTGGAAGAGAAGCTTGAAAACTTAAAGGGGCCAATAGGTGCAACAACATCATAATCTTGGGGTTGCCGGAGGGCACCGAGGGCCTCAACAGTCTACTCTTCACACAAAAGGTGTGTGAGAAGCTGGCAGGCCTATCACCGAATGGGCCATCTTACATTATAGAACTTGTCCATTGGGTCCTGTGGTCCATGCCCCGACCTGGTGCTGCTCCTCGTCCCTTAATCTTCAAGTCCCTCAACTATTTAGACTTCCAGCATATCTTGTTGAAGGTGAGAGAACTAAAGGAGGCTACCTGGGAGGGCCATAAGTTACTGATTGTCCAGTATCTGTCCGTAGCTGTATGGCAGAAACGGGCTGCCTATAGTCTGTTGATCTCCAAATTAATTGCTGCTAATATCGGATTTAAAATGCTGTACCCCACATGGCTCCAGGTAAACCTTGATGGTTCACAGAACTGTATTGAGTCCTATGAGGTGGCAAAGGCTGAATTACCACGTTTGTTTCCTCACTTCTTTAAATCAGCTATTTGACTGTGCCGTCAGAGGTCTTCTTCGGGAATGCATGGATAAAATTTGTGACTGGCAGATTTTTTCTTCTGACTATGGCACTTGGATACTGTTGCTGGTGGATGGCTTTGCTACATTTATTCAAATATGTCATGTGGTCTGGAGGGTATATCTTTAATTTATAGGGTCATGATCTGCCTTGCTACAGGAGTCTAAAGGTTCCCACTAGGGTTACCACCTGTCCTGATTTTCGCAGGATAGTCCTGATTTGTGCAACTGTGCCCTGCAAAAAAAACATGAAAAATACTAATTGTCCTGATTTTATAGTAGAAAAAATATTTTCTAACTTTTCATTAAATGTTCTAGAAAACTACAATACCTTAACTAAAATACCTTAAAATGATAAGAAACAATAGAAGCAACTAAGAAACTACAGTACTTAGCTTTAATTCTGATTATATAGAGAAAACAAGTCAGTTGCATTGGTCGAGGTTACGTACTGTCCTACGAAAAATCATGTTTCAGTGAGAAATGTCCCACTTTGGGCTTCTTAAAAGGTGGTACCCTAGTTCCCACGTGGATACCGTGAACTGTCAGCCTTTTCTTTAAGATGGTCACCTTCTAGCAGCTGTCTAGATATCCTGCATTGTTTTTATTTTACTAAAAATTCATTTAGGCATGACTCACCATGTAATGACTATGCATGACCACCTCAGCTTGGTTATTTGCAGCAATTGCTCTTGTTTGACCCATTGCTTTGAAGTCGCATTAGTTCCCATTTTTGGTGAGCGGTGGACAGCTGAAGGCCTGAACTGTTTAGTCTACAATCTCCCTTTCTGTTTTGGGGTCTCAGTTATTGATCTGATCATGTGATCTTGCTGCATCTACTTTATAATTTTCACCTTATATAGAACAATGTGTTTTCTTTTAACGATGCAGATAGTTTGTTTAGGGATCCCACTCTATTTCATTTTACTGCTCAACCCTAACTACTGCTGGGGAGACTATACATGATTTCGTTTTATGCCATATTTATAGCTTTCTTTATTATAATATTGGGTTTTTGCTGTTAACTCTTGTGGACTCAGGTTTATATGCTTGTTCAGAAATTTATATATTCTTTCAATATAGAAATGTAACTGTTCGCTGGGTGGGAAGGGGGTTGGGGCACATGAGTTTTTTTTTGTCATGGGCCGGGATGTTGTTTGGGAGTTGCGGTCATTAGGACCAGGGAATTTTCAGGGGTCAGAGTCTTTTGGGGAGAGGATATTTTGTTTGTTTTTGGGGAGCTGTTTCTCCATTTTCAAAGATACTGTTCTTCCTCCTCTCTGCAACATTGCCAAATTATGTATGTTCCTTTTTTGTTTGTGTGGGATGATGGTTGTTGGGGGCATTTGGGGGTAGTATATTCTAGAGGTCAGCCAGAAAATTTGGGATACTCGGAGAGATAAATATCATGGGGGGGGGTTTCCCTTTATATTCACTTTTTCTTCATTTATATATCTATATTATCCCCATTTTCCCTGTGTTTTTCTCTCAGCCCTTGTCCTGGCCACGTTCACATGTGTGGAGGCACGCACATACTGCAGTACTGGGATGCCCTCCCACTACTTGCCGCCCACCCACCTACACTACCATCGGACCTCCATCCAGGGGCAATGGAGCTACGGTGGACAACAGGGTGCCTCCCCAAGAGAGGAGAGCTGACTTTCAGCTGCTCAATTCTGCTCTCTCTCCCTGTGCTGGTTCTCTGATGACCTGAGTTCATTCCCGAACCCAGGTCACTGGTTTGATGCCAGATAAGGCATCCAGCACCTCAGCCCTCTGTGCCACTCGGCCGCCTTTTTTTTGTATTTTAATGACTAGTTATACGTTCAATACCTGGAATATAAAAGGGTGACAGGATAAATGTAAGTGCCATATGATGCTCCATCACTTACAGAAGTTGAAGGTGGGGGTCGTTTATCTACAGGAAAAATACATGAAGAGACAGGATGTTCTTTTCTTCCAAGAAACATGGGTGGGACAGGCCTTTGGGGCTGGCTGCAGTACCAAGAAGGGTGGGGTTGCTATGTTGATAACCCAGCATATTTCCTTTGTATTGGAGAAAGAGTTTTGGGATCCAGAAGGACATTTTACATTTTTACATGGTAAATTAGGGCTGGCAGAGGTTGTTTTGGAGTCAGTTTACGATCCCAATGTGGACTCTTCTGCCTTATTTTCTAAATTAGTCCCTATCTTAACCCCCTTAGTCTATGGGGCTGGCAGTGTAGCCTAGAAGTTAGAGTAACAAGCTGTGAATGAGCTTGGTACATCCAGCAAACCTGGGTTTGATTCCAACAACCTCCACTTGCATACTGTGTGACTCTGAGCAAGTCACATAACCACCCCAGTGTTCCCGGGTCACCCCTGGAAACAGGCACTTGTGCCTAGTGGGCTTTACCTGGTTACCAAAGAATAAAATTAAAAATAAATACTATATATATATATATATATATATATATATATATATATTATTTGAGGCAAAAAACTCCATTTAACTCATTAGGTTGTTCACAGCGACAAAGTGAGGGCCTCTGTGTTAGGGTTGAAGTTTATAGATCCCCATCCACCCCCCGAGCACTTGGGGGGCACAGATGGTCATCCAACTCTCACCCCCATCACATGTGAAGAAGCAGAGGTATAGGAGAATGGGGTGAGAGTTAGATCGACAACCCCAACGCGCACCCAGATGCCGGTTGGGGGGGTGGGCAGGGGGTCCAAGGGGGGCTTTCAACCCTAACACCAAATTTCCTCACTTTGTCACTGTGGAACAACCCTAACTAATGCATTAAATGGAGTTTTTTGCCTCTAATTTCCCTTCTTTTTGAGAATGATGACGAGAAATAGTGAATGTAATGCAGCGGCGGGAGCGCGGGGCCCTTCAGGCCCCACACTCCCACCATGTGATGTCTTGTGACATAGTAAGAGGAACAGCAACACAAACAGAAGTGCGAACAGTGGCGTACATGGTAACGCAAATGTAAATGGTAAAGGAAACATTAATAGAAACGCAAGCGCAAACTGATGCCGGAGCGAACAGTGACGCAAACGGACATTGAAGCACGTATGAAAATGCAACTGGTAACATGAACAGTGATGGCAGTGGTATTTTAAATGGAAATGTTAAGTGTCACAGCAAAAAGAATGCGAAAGGGAACAGAAACGGACACGCAAACGCAAGCTCACACGTAAACGCAAACCGTAATGCACACAGGTATGGTACCACAATTGTAAATGCAAATGGTAAAGTTAACATGAAGAATAATGCCAAAGGAAAGAGAAACAGAACCGGGAACAGAAGCGCGTACGGAAACGCAAACCGAAACGCGCACGGGCACAGTACCGCAATTGTAAACGCAAATGGTAATGGTAACAGCAACAATAACAGCAAAGTAAACAGAAGCACAAAAGAAAACATAAGCGCATATGGAAACGCAAACCGTAATTCACACGGGCACAGTAACACAATTGCAAATGCAAATGGTAACAGTGACAGCAAGGAAGATGCAAAACGAAAGAGAAACAGAAATGCAAACGAAAGGGCTAGCATAAACGCAAATGGCAATGCGCACGGTGACACAAACAAAAATGCAAACAGAAACAGTAGTGGAAATGCAAATGGTAACAGTAACAAAAATGCAAACGTGAATGACAATGCAAAGGGTAACGGACACCGTGGGGTACACGGGAACAGTAGCGCAAACGGGGACATAAACGCAAGTGAAAACAGTAACTGTAACAGTAACCGAAGCGCATCACCTGTTTTTGCCTAACAGGTGCATACAGAAGCACAGTGTGTACAAAGAATGTATGCACTGTAATGGGGATTGAAGCTTCAAACGAGCATTGGAAGTACTTAATTGCGAATATCTCAGCAACTGCACGACGTAGAAGAAAAATTAAAATTAATGATTTTCCTGGATAGGTTTTTGCTATTAGGCTATGCAACTTGCAACAAAAATTCCGTATCTCGCACCGTTTTTGAGATACGAGCCCCAAAAGGCACGGCGGACGCCACCATGTTAGTCTATGGAAAAAAATGTCAACTTTGGAGTACCCCAACTTGGCAGCCGTGCAATATTTTTTCACGGGACCACCAAAAGGCACATCTGTGAGATGTTGGCTGCCTTTCCCTCCAAATTTCAGCTCAAAAGACCAAACCGTTCTTTCGCAGCAGGGTGGCAAAGAATTCCTGTCATTTTGGCCAAGTCGGAAAAAGTAGTATCGCAATTTGTGGCAATTTTCACAAAATTTTATGAAAGTGTCGTGCCTGCGACACTACTTTGTGACACTACTGGTTCCAGAAATTTGAAAAACATATTTCTGGGGTGTTTTACCCCAAAATAAAGACATGGCTAGCATCTTCAGGGTCCAACTAGGTGAACACAAAAATAATTGTATCCCTAGAGGGTCCCACATTTAAATGCCAAGCATTTTTCTGATCACCAACTGAAAAAAAATGGCGGATTTGTGACACTACTAGGGCCATTTGCGACACTAAAAAGTGCATTTGCGAAAGTGTTGAATATTTTAACTTTTCCCCATTGACTTATAATGGGAACTTGTTTTTTGAATAACTTTTGAACCATTCAATATTTTTTCATGAAATCTTCAAAAGGCACATTGGGGGACCCTGGCTGCATGTTCCGTGAAGTTTTTGGACTGGTCGCGCAATCCGTGTGCCCTGTAGGCGAGAGCAAAGCAATCACAAAAAAGCATAATTGCGCAATTGGTTGTCGCTTAATAACTCCACAGCCGTAGATCCGACTGGTACAAAACTTGACAGATCCCAAGAACTACCATGCCCAATTGTGTGTACCAAATTGTAGGCAAATCTGTTGAATGGTGGCAAAGTTATTAAGGTGTAAAATCTGACCCTTTAACCTTAAAAGTGCTACTCAACTCTAACTATGGTAGCACTACTGTGCTACAATAATATATATATATGTATATATATATATATATATATATATATATATATATATATATATATATATATATATATACATCTACTAAAATTGGTGGGGACTGGAATATGGTATACCAACTGGACTTAGATAACTCCGATTTGTATCGACGAGGCCTCTTCCCAGGGCAATGGGGATTATGGGATATGATGGATGGACTGGGTCTTGACCCTAGGTGAATACTCCATCCCACTGACAGACAATATACTTTATACTCCCCCCCACACCGAACATATTCCAGACTTGATTACTTCCTTATAAATCAGGAATCTCTCTCAGGGGTATTTTCTTTGGAAATACTTTCCATGGTCATTTATTTTATTTCGTTTTTGTTGACCGGGTAAGTGCACTAGACAAATCCTGCCTATTTTCAGGCACAACCCGGGGGAGGGAGATATAGATGAATGTCAACTGACTTTGAACCAGATTAAGCTGCTGGTGGTATTTTTAGTGAATGAGGGAAATTTGGCCAGGACACCGGGGAAATTCCCCTACTCTTTTTCAATAAGTGTCATGGGATCTTTAACATCCACCTGAACTACCACCAATCCAGGCAGATGGGACCTCGGTTTAACGTCTCATCTGAAAGACGGATCATGCCCCAGTAAATCTGATTCATTCTGTCAGTGAGATGGAGGATTGAGATTTTGTATGGTTTCTCAATGCCGAGGTACTCCAGGAACCCAACACGCTTCAATCCATATGTACCTATCAACAGAACTTCTTAGAACAGAATGAGGGATCAGTCACTGCAGTGGATGTTTTATGGTGAGGCCTTAAAATGCTCCCGGGGGGGAGGGGGGAGGAATGTATATGCCTTGCCTCTAAGTATCTGAAAATATACCAAGCAGATCAAGATAAGCTTCTCAGAGAGATTAGGCAGCTGGAGCATACTCTCACTTCACATTCCACGGCAGATGTCTGGTCCCAACTACATGACCTCAGAGTCCAGTATGCTGATTTGATGGCTCAGAAGGCAGAACTGACCTTACAAAGGACAAAGGTGAGATACTTAGAGTTGGGAGAAAAGGCTGGTAAGCTGATGGCTCTTTGGTTTTGGGCTATGGAGTCTGCTAACTATATCCCTGGAAAACGGCCCAAGCCAAATAAGAAAATGGTAACCCACTCTCGGGGAATAGCTGAAGTTTTTAACTTGTTTTACTGTAATTTGTATGCCAATGACCCTCCCAGCCCTCAACTATCATCTAACATCGCCGACTATTTGGATCACATCCCCCTTCTGGTGCTTGAATCCTTATAACAGGATTTCCTTAAGGGCCCTATAACACTTACAGAAGTCTTAAAGGTCATAAAATCACTTCCACCTGATAAATCCCCTAGTCCGGATGGCTTTGTTAATAATTTTTATTCAGCCTGTTTGGAGGCGGTTGTTCCTTTCTTAGTGCAGTTATATAATTATTAGTATGATTCGGGTTTTTCTAACTCCTCTTTTAAAGAGGTATGGATAACATTAATTAAGAAACCTGGTAGAGAGGAGACCTCACTGGACAGTTACTGTCTGATATCACTACTTATTTCAGATCTAAAAATTCTTGCAAAAATTTCGGCCAACAGTCAGGCCCAGGTGTGAGAGGGACTAGTTGGTTCATCACAGGTAGGTTTTATGAGAGGTCACCTATCTAGCGACCACCTCCGAAATTATACTACCTTGCTTTGGCATCCAGGGAGAGTGAATCCTTTGTGGTTTTGGTCTCCCTGGATGCCAAAAAGGCCTTTGATCGAGTCACTTGGCCTTAACAGTTTGCATACTAACTAAATTTATCTTCCCATGGGAATTTTTAAAGTGGATCCAGTTAATGTATAGCAACCTGCCAGACCATATTTGTTGTAATGGGATCCTATCAGTCGCCTTTCCTTTGAAACGCGGACTAGACAGGGTTACCCTCTCCTTTCCTTTTTAATCTTTATTAGGAGACCCTGATTTATTATCTTCAAAACTATGAAGAGATTAAGGGAATACAAGTGGAAGAGCATAGATATGTATTGTCAGCGTGCGCTGATGATTTGTTATTACATATCGAAGACCCCTTTATCTTATTACAGGCTGCATCATGGGAAATTCAATGCTTCTCTGTCATTTTGGGATATAAATTAAACCTGAATAAAACAAAGTTGCTACCCCTTAAGAATTTTGTTTGTAAATAGGAAATTGTCAAAATGTGTTTGTTGTGGGAGCCTAGGTATATCTCTTACTTGGGAATTCATATTGCTTGTACCTCATCGCGTTTAGTCAAGGATAACTTATCTCCCTTGATGTATACTATCCAACAAGATCTATGGAGATGGAATTCCCTGACCATCTCCCTCTGGGGACATATTAGTACCATACAAATTAATGTGCTACCTCATATCCTTTATCCTCTGGGAATGTTGAATACATATCTCCCGAAGGTGTGGCTCACTCGGTTGCAGTCTATAATTAATGAGTTTCTGTGAAGGGGGGGGGCTATTCGGCACATGTACCTTAAATTATCCATTCCCAAGATATGTGGTTGCCCGCAACTCCCTAATTTTGTCTTGTATTATGGACACTTCACAGTAGCAAGTTCGTAAGGTGGCAAGTACGAGAAGGAGACCAATTGATCAGTGCCTATGTCCCCCTGTGGTTGGAATTGGAGTGTTCTCTATGCAAGATATATGTATGCTATTTGACTTTATATTTTACTCTGCATTAAACCATCCTTGTTACCCCAGGCTTTCCATTTCATGCCACTATATTGATCTCTGAAAGCGCACTGTCAGTTAAGTACACATTTGGGTTTGTCATGAGCTAGAGCTGTGGCCCAACCCCTCATAGGCAGTCCTAATATACAAATTGCTGGTAGGCCTGTCCCACTCTCCTTCTGTCCTTAACTGCAGGATTTAACTATAGAATCCCTGCTCAACGGGGATAAGTTTTTCCCATTTGGTATTCTCAGAGATTGACACCACCTTCCTAATTCCACCAGCTTTAAATATTTCCAACTTATTCATGCCATATCAACATTTTTGGGTATTAGATCTTGGATATGGTGAGATTCAGCAGTGCCCAACTCTCTCTTTACTACATCCCTTCAGCCTCATTCAGTATCCAAGCTCTATCAGCTTTTCCAAACCCTAGATTAGAGAGGACTTGTTTTTATTGGCAGCAGACTCTAGGTCTGCAGGGAACACCTAATATATGCCATTCAGTGTGGTAGGCTCTATATAAATATATTAGACAAGATAGGCTTTGAATAATTCCATATTCTTTATAACTTGTATTATACCTTGCTTACATTATTTAGGCTGGGTAGGTTGTCTTCCCTCCTCTGCACCAGATGTGGCCTTGTGGAGGGTATATTGAAGCATGTGCTGTGGGACTGCGACAAGGATACCCCTTTTGGAACACTATAAAGGATTCATTGGACCCTCTTTTCAGCTCAGAAGATCTTTTCTCCCCTGAAATTTGTTTAGTTGGGTACTATCCCCCGGATCTTCCCAGTATTCATTAAGCCCATATGACATTAATAGCAATAACTGCAAAGCTAATAATACTAAGACACTGGAAGGACACTTCTATTCCTCAATATCAATAATGGCACCAAGAAATCCTGATGACTTTGATGGTAGAGAAACATAGCCTCATTGCAGAAGTGTCCTGGCCAGTTTTGGTCCTGATGGGAACCCTTGTACACCTTATTATCAGTATCCTCCCCAAGGCCACAATCCTAGATTTATCCTTAGATTTGGTTGTTATCTTCATGTGTAGGTGCATTTTTCAGATTCTCTAGTCTTTCCTCTTTTTTCAGGGCCCCTTTTAATTTATGTCAAACTATCGGATTGATGGCTGTGCTCCAGGGGTTGGGGGAGGTTGGGGTATGTTGATTCTTTATTCTTTGATTGTATGTGTTTTTTCTTTGTTATTGTTAGCAGTAGTAAGGTATGTGTAAGCTGTTATATGTGTGCTCTGTATCATCCTGTGTTTTGTTGTTGGAAACCAATCAAGTATATTTAATGACAAAAAAGAAAGTGTGACGTCAGTTACACCACCAACTAGTAGTGATTAAGGTGACACTAATTAATGGTAGGCATCATGGGAGGAGATTTCAAAATCTGAAGAAGATAATGAAAAAGAGAATCGCAAGAAAAATACATTTTTAAGCCAGGGAAATCTAAAGCCAAACTGAAGCTCCTCTGCGGCTGCCCATTCCCAGCAATACCATTTCACAACGCCCCAAAAAAATCATCTCCCAGTCACCACATAGTTCTCCAGAAGTGCCCCTCTCCTGGCCACTGCCACCAAAAAGACAAAGAAATCCTCTGCAGCACTGGAGTATTGTATTGATCGCACTGCATATCCACTGAAAGCGCATTGCAGTCATTGTAGTAAAAAGATCAGTCAGGTCAATTTACAGCAGGGTCCAGCATTGAGTTCCATTCTGTTGAGTCTTGTCAATCAGCATCTTAACTGAAAAACCCTAGAGAACTGTCAAGGCTATTACCCTGCAGTTGGCTAACATCTTGCAATTGGTCGGCTGACTACTATATCCCAAAGGTTATTGGGCTTGTGGAGGTACACACATGTGCAGCACCATTTCTGTACAACACCAGCTGTTGCCTCTTCAACAACCCTAGAATAATATACATTGTAACATGGCATTGAAAATGATAGTCAAATGGAGAGCAGAGAGTGGTCGAAATGCATCAGCTGATGCAAAACGATTGGTGATTAACCCAGCAGTAGAGCCTGCTGGTGCCCTACCACAAGCAGCCACAAGATGCAGCACTGCGATGGGTATAAAGAGGGTACACATCCAACAAGTATGCTACCATTAGAGTCCGCTGGTGCAGTACCCTCAGAAGCCACTATCACATTGCGCCCAGGTAACTGATGGAAAGAAGCGGGGGCATGCCGGGAGCACTCACACACACGAATAGTAGCTGTGTGCCCAAGCCACTGGATCGCGATCTTGATGAAACACTCAACACATTGCCGGTATAATCGCGCGGAGTTACCCACGGACTCGGTGCACGGTTGACACAGTAGAGCAGCTCTTGAAGTGTGCCAGCAATGGAAATAGATATACAAGAGGCAGGCATCATGGCAGATAAGCTAGATAACAGAAATAAAGCCATGATCAGTCTGTCAAGATGTGGCACTATCAGGAGATATTTTTCCCACAGTGCAGTGCTCTCTTCCGTGATTGGCACATAACACTGAACGAGACAGCATACAAACAGTCAGTAGGAATCGAAAAATTACACTACTATTCTCTCTTTCACACAGTAATCCTCTCCTGGTCTTGATGTACAAATACCTAACACTCTGTAAAAGAATGTGTAGCGTCCAGCGTGACTGCGCACGTTCTCACATCACCACACTCAGTTGAAACGAAGCAAATGTAGCATAGTTTACCAGCGAACATTATGACTCTTGGGAAGCGCTGTCTATTGCGAGCTCAACCAGTAGTCGGAGAATATTTGCCTTGCACTTGCCATGTTACAAGTGCATTAATCACCTCCAGCATCGGGCTCTACCAGGGATTAATGCCTGCTGGGTGGTTGGAAACACTCAGCCTTCGGCCTCATGCAACAACCCTTCCCCCCCAGCCGGGCATTAATCCACCGGTAGAACCCTCCTCTGTTGGTGATTAATGCTTACATATATTTGTAGCATTTAAAAATAGTGAAACCAAGCATTACAAGTAGTTGTGACGGAGGTCTTCATGACAGGAATATCTGTTTTAAGTTTTACCAGTCAATCTTTAAAAATGACCTGTACAATCATTGCAAATGTAAATAATCATCATATATTATATACATACATTTTAGAAACTACAGCTTTAATCTTAAAAAAAAAGTTAATAAGAAACAAAACACAGTCCGGTCGATACATTACACACAGTGGAGCCACCAGAATGCAACACAGTAACAATGATTCCTACATGACAAAGGGGATTGACTGTCATTGAAAGTGCACTGTTCCTGTAGTAGATGCTGAATTCTGCAGTATTGTGCATTACATCCTGGTGGGCTTCAATGTATTTGCCGTACACTGTTTTATTTATTTTTTTAGCAACAACAAAAAACTTAGCTAATCACATTTGAATATAAACAATTTATGTGTTAAATAATAAATCATGATCTCTTGCCAGACAAGAGGTATTTCAGCCAGGATTTCCCCCAACCAGTAGGAACAAATTCCATTGTACTGTACCAAGGACAACAAAGGAGTCAATGAACTATGTATTTTATGTCACCATAGTTACAGCTATATAACTTGATGGCAGAGTCTTAATCTTTACTATCCCTATGAATTAATACAGTACATTCCTAGGGAATGTATCATACATGTCTATACAGTAACTCAAGAAAGTAACTCCTAGTTCAGGGTCTTGTAAACCCTCTTATTAAAGTTTTTGGTCATGGTATCATGTGTTATGTGCTAACCAAGGTAAACATGTTATTATTTTCAATAACTTTCCTCTTTTTTAACAAATTCAACCCCCTTATTTCTTATATATCCCAGCACACAGATGACTGCATCAAATGCTAATGAAATCACTCCCCACTCAGCAGCCCAATTCACTCATTCCCCCTCACAAGCTGCTTTCTGTGTCCCCAGTAACAGTTTTCTCATTGCAGCCTTCCTGATTCCTGCTTCTGACTGCGTCACAATCCTCTCTGCCCAAATGTCACTTTATAAGAGACTCACTCACACAACATGGCAACTGCCCAAAATGAAACTGCAAACCTTTCATGAAAGCTCCCCTCTGACCAGCTTTACACCTCACTTTCCCTATTCTTCTTGAAGTGTATGTTCAGCTGGCCATTTGTAAGAAAAGGCACATATAGCAGTGCTTTCATTTTGGCTTAACATACGAACCTGTAAAAGAATTAGGCCCTTCAGTTTTCTCTAACACTCCCCTTGCCTGGTTGCAGTTCCACTCACTTCAAACACAACCGAACACCTTCACAGTTTAGCGCATTTGCTTTTGGAAACCAGAACATGTGTAACTCACTAAAATCACATCTTTGGCTTCGCTGCCTTCTCCTGCAGCCATGATATGGGAAAAACAAAACAAAAACAAAAACACAGCCATGCTGCTTCCCGAACCTGCAGGAGACTTCCAAATCCCTATCAGCACAGCCTAGCCTCCTATATGCCAGAAACTCACTTAGCTGCTCCATCCTCCCTATCTCCAAAGTTACAGAGGACTATGAGCTACTAGTAGTTAAAATACAAATCGGCCAAAAAGGTAAGACCCTCACTATTGCCACAACCTACCTGCCACCAAAAAAGCCAAGGAAGGCCTTCCTCTCTTTGTGAAAGAAATCAGTGCTCACAAAAAGCTCTGAATTCATCTTGACTGGTGACTTTAACATTAACTGATTATGTAAGGAGGTGGCACCCTCCAGAGACCTAATCTCCGCACACAATCTCACGCAACTTGTCACACACCCCACCAGGCAGACCTACAAGGCTGGTACCAGCACCCTCATTGACTGGATCTTAGCTAACTCACCATCTCGATTCTCTGAAGTGAGGGTTCTCCCGGACGTGCTTAGTGACCACTCCCCAATCTCCTTTATATGGACCACTAAACCTGCCAAATGCCTACTGCGCCTCATAGAGAGCAGGGTTCTGTGAAAAGGCAAATCTGGACCCCTCAAATTGGCCCTGTGTGCCCACAACTGGTCCCTTATAAGCAAGGCACCTATGCTGGACCAAGCCCTTAGCTTTCTCACTGAGGGTTTCAATTCCACCTGTGATATCTATGCACCACACACAAAACGGAAAATTCAGGGGGAGGTCAATGGCTGGATTGATGGCAAGTTCCTCTCCCTCCTAAAGGGGAGGGACTGCCTCTGGGAAAAAGCCATAAATTCAGGTAGCAAACACGACCTACAGTGCTACAAAACTGCAGAAATCGATGCACTAAGCTCATCAGGCTCACAAAGGCTAACTTCCGTAAGACCCAGCTTAATATTGCATGGGGTGATGGAAAGCGGTTTTGGGATAACATTAAGTACATCCTTGGTAGAGACCAGAAGCAGCACCCCGAGATGCTCAATATAAATAACACACCCTTCTCGGATCCGCTAGCCATAGCTGATGCCTTTAACCAAGCCTTTACAGACCTGTCCCCAGTACTGCCGGCAGACTACCTTCTGCCTGCAGAGGACCAAGGCAACACCAGCCTGCCCACAACTAGAGATGCAGTGAATTTAAAATCCACTTCCGAATGAACGCAAAGTGGCCACTTTGCGTTGGCACTTCACTATGCCGAGTGCTCCATAGGAAAGGCTCACTTCGCCTTGTTATTATTACTTCGCATTGTCATTACGCTTTAAATGTGAAGTAAGTCGGAGTGACAACAATATTGGCAGAACCCCACCCACACAGTCACCAGAATTAATGCACATCCGCAAAGTGCTACTGTCTTGTGTCCAGAAAACTCCCCAGTGCTGACAAAGTGAAATGAGAGCATAACAAGAAATGCAAAGTCTCCCAGAATTAATGGTGCACTCAGTCATGCGTGCAGTGGTCACACACAGAGTCACCAGAATTAATGTGCATCCCCAAAATACTACTGTCTTGTGTCCAGAAAATTCCCCAGTGCTGATGAAATGCTACTGTCTTGTGTCCAAAAAAATTCCCCAGTGCTGACGAAGTGAAATGAGAGTGTAATAAGAAATGCAGTCTCCCAGAATTAATGGTTCACTACAAATGCACAGACAGATTAAGATTGCGCTGTGCACTCAAGGGATGCATATGAAAAGACACAACAACACCTAACTAGTGCACACAAGTCACAAATCCAAATCTAGAAAGGAATACATTTTGCCAGTTGGGGAATTAGTGCACAGCAGTAACAATCCACTACCAGTAAAGATACCACAAAGCAGTATAAAAAATTCATGCGGATGCAGTGGATAGTAGGTTTACACTGCTGCACTTACTCTATGGCACAATAAAAGGTGTCTGATTTAATGGCACGCATCGCACACACTCACACACACACACTACAAGTAATGTGTAGCAAACTGAAAACCTTTAGTAATATAACCAAATGTTTTAAACAGACAAATTATACACTGCTGCACCACAACAATCAGCAAAAAAGTCAAGAATTATTGAAAATATTACTGTGTGTACATTAACACAGTTATACAAGAAAAATATAACCAAAACAGAAAGACTGCTCTTTTCTCCCAGTTAATGTACCTACGCCACAAATATGACCCCCCCAAGCACACTTCACAGTACACTGACTGACTGTTCTAAATTAACATTCAAAATCCACACACAACAATAATCACTCGATGATATGAGCACAGAAGGGTTTTCTACAATCGATGTAGTAAGTTTTGAGCAAAAAAAAATGACTCAAAATGGCATTTTAAACAGGTTTTAAAGGTTTTGAATCGCAGAGCTCTGAGAACAAACTGTCTCCAGCTACCACTACACACACTACCCAGGCCAGAACTGAGGCTGTGCAGAACAATCTTGAGCCCATGTGACCTGCAATCCCATGAATCACTGCAGAATTTCATTTGGAGCTCAATTACAAAGCCAAGTGAGGCGTATTACATCGATTTTAATAATGTACTTCGCCTTAAAATTGATGGCGAAGTGGTTTGGGGAAGGCGTAATAACGCAAAGTCATTGGTTTCAATGGACTTCACGTTCCTCATTATGAAGTGAAGTACCCCGCTTCACATTGTGGAGTACTCAGCAGGTTCCGTGTTACTCTGTGAGTCTCTTCGTGGATCGAATTGGGGCCACTTCACCCACCACTACTTGCAGTACTGTAACTCACATGCTGTACAGGAAGGAACGCGAATGCCTATGGCTGTATTTCCCCAATGAGCTGCAGCTTAAAACTCCCCGACTTAAAAACACGTATTAATGAGTACAACGGTGGGGTGGTGAAGCCTGGAGAGAAACTACAAAACAGGCTTACAATACATCCAAGTAACTAGAAAAAAAATTAATGTTGTGATTCGTGACGTGATCATGAATCATGATTTGTGACTGTATTTGTGACCATGATAATAAAGAAGGTGATTCAGTGTCGATGGTGTGAGATAACCAATATGAAACTGTATTGGGAACGCGAATGCCTACAGCTGTACTTCCCCAATGAGCTGTAGCTTAAAACTCCCTGAATTAAAAACATGTATCAATGAGTACAATGATGGGGTGGTGAAGCCTGGAGACATACTACAAAACAGGCTTACAATATATCCATGTAACTAGAAAAAAAATTAATGTTGTGATTCGTGACGTGATCGTGAATCTTGATTTGTGACTGCATTTGTGACCGTGATGATGAAGAACGTGATTTGTATCATGAGTGACTCGTGATGATGGTCCCAACTTAAAAACGCATATTAATGAGTACAATGTTCATGCAGAATTATGCACCACACCTGTCCAGTACTCTGAAGGGAAGCCAAAGAAACAACTGTGACTTAAGTTACAGATGGAGATTGGGCCCTAAAGAGATGCAAATGCACAGACAGATTAAGATTGTGCTGCGCACTGAAGAGATGCAGACACAAAGGCACAACACCTAACCAGTGCTCACCATCAGGAAATTCAAATCTGAAAAGAATACTTTGCCAGTTGGGGCGGGTCTGGGGCGCAGTGTACTGCACTGCTGCAGTATAACAGTCACTAGTACTAGTACCAGTAAAGATACCACAAAGTACAAAAATCACATAGCTGAAGTGGATAGCAGGTTCACATTGCTGAAATTACTATGTGGCACAATAAAAGGTGTCTGATTTGATGACATGCGTCACACACATACTCACACACACACCAAGTAATGCCTAGCAAATTGAAAACTTCAGTAATATAACCACATATTTTAAACAAACTAAAATTATGCACTGATGCACCACAATAATCAGCAAAAAATGGCAAGAATTATTGAAAATATTACTGTGTGTACATTAACAGTTATAAGAAAAATATCACCAAAACAGAAAGAACTGTCTTTTTTTTCCAAGTTAATCTACCTACACCACAGATA
Source organism: Neoceratodus forsteri (assembly GCA_016271365.2). Classification (NCBI taxonomy): domain Eukaryota; kingdom Metazoa; phylum Chordata; order Ceratodontiformes; family Ceratodontidae; genus Neoceratodus; species Neoceratodus forsteri. The sequence continues at coordinate 669,921,876 of CM057459.1, read as the reverse complement.
CACCCCCCCAAAGCACACTTCCACTGTCTCTCAGTACACAGACTGAATGTTGTACATTAACATTCAAAATCCACACACAAACAATAAATGCTAGATGATATGAGCACAGGAGGGTTTCCTACAATCGATGAACTAAAGTTTCAGCTAAAAAAAAAAAACACTCAAAAAGGTTTTTTTAACAGCTTTCAGAAGGTTTGAATCACAGAGAGCTCTCAGAGCAGACTGTCTCCTACAGCTTCCTACACACACTACCCCAAACTGAGGCTGTGCAGAACAATCTAGAGCCCATGTGACCTGAAATCCTATGTATCACTGCAAAATTTGCCTTTGGAGCTTAAAAACAAGATGAAGTGAGGTGAAGTATATTATTTACAATGTACTTCTCCTTAAGAATTGGTGGAGTAGTGTTTTGGGAAGGTAGAGTAACATGAAGTCATTGTTTTCAATGGACTTTGCATTACCCATTATAATGTGAAGTACTCCACTTCGCGTTGCGAAGCACTCCACGAATTCGCCTTCACTGTGCGAATCACTTCACGGACCAAATTGGGGTCACTTTGCCCATCTCTACCTACAACTAACCACCCTGCCTTCTACTTTAAGAAGGTGATGGCGCAGGATGTCCTTAAGGTGGTCAGGGGGGAGTCCTAGGCAAAACCAGAATGGGGAGTGATGGGATAGACATGAAGTTACTATCCCTCACACTTGATATTATGATCATGCCCATAACAATGCTATTTAATAAATCCCTAGCTCTAGCTCAATTCCCTGAGATATGGAAGCAAGCCCTGGTGACACCAGTGCATAAGACTGGTGATAAGGCACTGGTGGCTAACACAGGCCTATATCTATCCTCTCCCCTCTATGCAAAGCATTGGAGAAAATCGTAGCTAGCCAACTCACAGAATACCTCAACAAGTACAATCTTCTCTGCCCAAACCAACATGCCTTCAGGCAAAAACACAGGACCACCACAGCACTGCTGGAATACTCTGACTTTGCAGATAAGGCACTGGATGAAGAAAAATTGGTGGGGTCCATCTTCATCGACCTCACCAAAGCTTTCGACAATGTAAACCATCCACTACTACTACTCCAGCTCCAAAGACTGGATGTAGCACCAAACGCCTTGAACTGGTTCAATGACTACCTAACACACAGGAGCTAGCGAGCCAAAATCGGGCAGACAATATCCAGCTCCAAAGATGTACTCCTAGGAGTCCCTCAAGGATCAATTCTAGGGCCCCTACTTTTCAGCCTGTTTGTAAATGAAATCCCCTCAGCATGCAACACCAAACTCATCTTATATGTAGACAATGCCGTGCTGCTAAGCAGCAGCACCTCCCATGAAGTCATACAATCAGAGCTAGTGAACTCCTTCAATAAACTCGTGGACTGGTTCAGAAGGCAAAAGCTGCTTCTATCTAGCCCTCACCAGAAGCAGAGGCACGCCTCCCTCAAAATTACTAATAAGGCTGGTGAGCAGATTGAGCAGGTACACTTGTTCAAGTACCTTGGGGTCATCATTGATGGCTCACTCACTTATACGCACCACATAGACTCCCTTGTAAGAACAGTGAACACAAAGATTGGGGTCCTATATAGGCATAAAAAAATCCCTTACCCCGAAAGCACTCTGAACCTCTATCTCCAGCTCCATACTTTCCACGATCAACTACGGGCTAGTGGTTTATGGTACCGCCACAGATACAGCACTCAAAAGGGTCCAAATTGCACTGAATAAGGCATGCCACCTCACCCCATGCATGGATCAATACACTCACACCTGTACCCTATATGAGCGTACAAACTGGCTTTCAACCTAAAAGACAGGATCGAATTCCAATCTTGCCTCCTGGCAAAGAAGGCACTCCTAGGGAAAATCCCACCCTGTGTAGGTAAACTGCTTGAGGTTTCTCCCACACCTCACATCACCAGAGGGAGGAAGAATTGAACACTGTCTATCCCATTCGGCCGAACCTCACTCGGGCCCCCTTCTGGATAAATGAACTCCCTAAGAAACTACACACAAACAGCATATCTCAATTCAAAGCAGGCCTCAGACAGCATCTCATGTCATGCGCAAAGTGCACCTGCTGCTCAGGCTGCTTCTGAAAGTTTTAGACCATCAACCTAGGTACCACCCAATGTGCGGCTACCTAGAGAACCCCTGCCTCCTTCACCAGCCCTGCAAATAGAGCGTAAGTAAAGCTACTTGATCAACTCTAATTCCGCACATAGATAATGCCTCCCCCTATCCCCCCACCACCCCTAACTCGACAAGGCCCTTTTGGGAGCTGCTCCCCCTCTATCCCCCCCCCCACAGCGACCTGGCCCACTACCCCCCACCTCTCGCCCTCTGTGAGTAAGTTCAAACCTCTGCCCTCCTGTTTTTTACTGTCACCCCTGGCCTGATGCAATCTGAGTAAGCGTAAACTCCTATGCAGTCTTCTCAACCTTAGTCTAACAACGGATTTTGGTGGTCGCCTGAGGGGGGTTTACTGGTTTACTGGTCAACTGATGATATCAATCATTTTTTTTTCCGAAATAGCTTCTACTCTGTTACAATTACTCTTTTTCTCTCCAGTTTGTGTAACTCTTATGTAAATGCTTTTGTATGCCAATGATCTGGCATCTGTAACCACTGTATACGTGTCTTTGTCTTATTTGTCCACCCTGATGTTGAACCCTTGTAAAAGAGCTTACGCTCAAAGGTCTATCCGATATATTAAATAAATAAATCAATCAAGTTGCTTGCTGTACCATATGGTGAGAGATCATAATCGGGGTAGTGATCAAACACTATGTTTTGCTTTTGATCTCCTGGAACAAGAATTTTAATATCCCCAACTGTTCCTCGAGAATGAACGCTAGAACCACGACCTGCACACACTTGGTGGGGGAGGAGGCAAATATGAAGTGACTGGGACTGGGAGGTCAGGCAGATAAGAACCCACACAGAGACACATCTCCACCAATTACAAAAACAAACAGCTCCACCTACTGGAGAAATAGAGTAGGAACTTCTTTTTATTTAAAATTCCTTCAACACTGAAAAATCAAGTAAAAAACGATAACTTTTTTTTATTATTATTATTCAGTTTCAAAATGAGCCATTGTATAATAGCAATAATGCACACCAGGGTGTGCGTCATGATGAGATAATGTCACTTCTTGGATGCTGAACACATTCGGCCTACAGGCACGTGCTTCAACCACCCAAGGCATGACATTATCCCAGCACTACACACACCCTGTCATGCATTATTGCTTAATCATCATATATTTTGCTATGGTTGAACCTGATGCTGGACACCACTGTACTTGAACTTTGGTAACAAGTGTTCTAGCTGATCATTTAAAATTTGAACATGGCATATTCCAAACAGTCAGATCCATTCCCCATTCAGAGTCAGACTAAGGGTCAACAGGGGCAGTGGGCTATGTGAAGTGGGATAAGACAGTTTATTTAATTAACCCAGTCATCCAACCACCACCAAGTGAGTCAGGCCCAACAGTTCCCCCACCACCAGCACCTGCGCTGGTAGTGGATTTGTAACAAAACAAGCTACAGCAGTGCCAGCAAGGATGCAATGCAGTACTGCTGCAGTATATCACAAAATGCTGCAACATTCTGCAGGGAACAGTGCAGTTCAATGGCAATTAAGCCATTTTGCCATGGAGTAGTTTTTGACATCTCACCTACTGCAAGTTATTGTATTGCACCATGGGAGATCCTCTGTACACTGCCAGACTCATTTCAAGCCCACACTAAAGTGCCACACAAATACGTACGTTCCATATGAATACTATATCTCAATGGTGAAATGATGGTGGCCTTTGATCTTCAGCCACTATTCAAGGGGGAAGACACTGTATTTCAAAGACTTGCAAAAGTCAAGCTCAAATACAGCATTTCATTACACTTCACATGTTTTTGAAAAGTTCTCCCAACTATGAACTGTATGAGACATTATTTATATTTCTGAAGGAGGCAAAGGGGGATCATATTCATTTCACTAGTTGAATCTGGAGCAGCAGTACAAACCAAAGGTTCCTGAGTCTCACAGCTATTTGAGTTTGTCCAAATCAAGCACCTCTATCATTCCCAGTCTGCTGCTGCCAACACCGTCATCTACTGCAGGAGTTATATTAAACCATACAGTCTCACAGAGGCAGAGCAATAGAGGAAATGCCGTACTTAATGTGGCAGTAATGGAGGGAAAGCACAATGGGAAAACGTTTTGCTGTTCATCCAATCACTGCTAGCTATCTGTCTGAATAAACAGCTGAAAAAAGTCTGGCACATGCCACACCATATGGAGACATGTGCTATCCACACATGCAGATGAACAAAATTTATTGAAGTGCAACAGATTGACACACGGAACAGAAGGAAAACACAACTTTTGACACAGTGCATCTGTGTTTTGTCTAAAGCACAGAGGCAGTGCATGAAACATTGAGTTTGCCCTCCACTCTGTGTGTCAGTCTGTTGCACTTTAGTAAACATTATTCAACTGAACTTGTGGATTGCATACGTCTCCTTCATATGGCGTGGTATGTGCCTGGACATTTAGCGACAATGAACGTAGTGTGTTTTTTTGTCTGCGAGCACTACATTCTCATTGTTTGCTTTGCATACCTGGATATACCGTCATGATCTGATTGTGGGCATTTTTGTGATGGACAGTGGCAGCAACATGTTGAATGTAATCAATGATGGGTATTTTAGTCATGTACCTTGTTTTGCAGATGTACTCTAATGGCGGTGGTACATCATGTTTAGGATAAACATGCAGAATTAATAGAATACTTAATACTGTATGGGACATTTCTAAGTAGTTCCATTGTTCCCCCAGTTGCACTGAGCTCCTCCATCATTACCAGCAGAAACAGAATGCTCCTCATCATTGTTTAATAAAAGATTTTCTCGCTCAGTGGAACTCCTTTTTTATATGGTGGAGAAAGTCGTGGAACAAAAACCTGCTTTCTGTGCTATGGAGTTTGATGACCATGTCTGTAACCACTGTCTGTAACCACCTTATGCTTGAACAACCTATGTAATCAAAAGTTTTTCTCCACTGTATTTTATCTTGTATTGTTATCCCGGGTCGCCCCTGAAAAAGGGACCTTCGGGGCTCAGTGGGCCTACCCGGTCACCAAAATTTAATAAATAAATAAATAAATAAAATAAATGATGTAAGCTGTTGTGGATTATTGCCACAGATGCAGTGATGTGCTCTACAAAAGCTCATTCTGCTTCTGAGACCTTGTGGTATGAAGAAACTACAGAAGTGATCAACCTTTTTACAGGTAACAGAAGTTCAAAATAAACATTTGAAAAGAGGTTTTGCTCCTGCTTCAGAATAAAATAAATTCTCCACCCAAGTGGACTTATTCAAATGTTTTCTGAAAATTAGACTTTGTGAATATCTAATAATTTGTAAAATTGTTACTGGCATTATTGTTAAAATAACAGCAATTATATTACGGATTGGCAAAGAAACATTAATTTTGCTGTTAGATTTAATAGGTTCCTTTCAAGTTTTATTTTTTATATATAAATATAAATATGTAAATAAAAAGGGTAAAATACTAAAATCCAGTATTAACGACCATATAATTCGTCATCAAAAGAATGACAATCTTATGGTTTGGTTTTACTGCAGGAAGGTCATGTACCACTAATCTGTTCTGCTTTTATGAAAAAAAAATCATTGGCTTTAGATAACAGTATAGCGGTTAATTGTATTTTTTTTGATTTCACAAAAGGCATTTGATCCAGTATCGCATTAGGCCATTATTCAGAAATGATTAATTTAAACTTTAATCCCTGTATAATAAGATGGATACATAGCTGGCTAACAAATGGAACCCAGAGATTGTGCATTAATGTTATATTTTCCAGTGCTGTGGATGTGACACGTGGGGTGTCACAGGGATCTGTTTTTGGACCGGTCCTTTTTCAGATTTTTATTTCCAACATGTGTAGCCATGTGACTAACTGGCCTATTAAATTCGCAGGTGACACAAAGCTAGCTGGGGCTGTTAACACTCGGTTAGAGAAGGATTCAATCCAGGCAGATTTGAATAGAATATACAACTGAGCAAATGAGTGAGAAATAGGATTTAATATAGATAAATGCAAGTTAATACGCATGGGAAAGCAACAACTAATACATATTTACAATCTAGGTGACACTGTAATCAAGATGGTTAAACAAGAAAAAGACTGTGATCATTATCAATAATAATCTATCATCAGCGGATCACTACAACTCTAATACTCAAAGCAAATCATATGATATGCATAAGAAAAATAAATTTTATCAGCAGAAATGCTGAAATGATCATTTCACTTCATAAAGTCTACATTAGACCAATCTTGGATTATGGAAGCCAGTTTTGGTGCCTGATCTCAAGGGGTGAAACTGACAAAATCGACAAGGTATAACGTAGGGTCACTAAATGAATATACAACATTAAAGACTAAAGTAACCAGGACTGCCTAGATCAACTCAACCTGATATCCTTGAAGACAAGAATACAGAGGGTGAGACCTTTTATTTTGCTATGACGTCATACAGGACACCTGTTCTACTAATAACACCCTTGTTAGTCGACCAGTGGCCTTCATTAATCTGCAGCTCTCCATCAATAATGTATAAAATATTAATAAATAAATACCCCCATTAATTTCAATGGTGTATGCCCCTGCAGTCTCCCTTGCCCTATGTCATATTGCACCTGAGCATGGGAATGTGGAGGTCAGCTTCACGGGGAGGGGGCATAAGCCTGACTATAATGGGGCACCAATAGTCTGTGCATATCATACTGTGCAACTGTCCCTAAAGCAAGGGACAGCCCTCATTTTACCCAGGGAAACTGCTTTGCTTCTCATCCATCCCTCATGGGAAACATACTGCTCACACAGAGGATGTCCTGTAAATTTAGATTTTATGTCAGGGGCACCATTTCAGATTTCATTGGTGAGGGGGAGCCAACAATCAGTGGAGGCCAGCTGCTAGTTAGCCACTAGATGGCAAGCTCTAGAATGTCTGGAAGATCTCTAAAAGGTAAAATTCATTTCTTGTGACTGAAAAGTGATATGCAAATCAGAAAAAATTCAAATGTATAATAGTCATCTGTCTCTACCCCGGAGCAGTGCATCAGATTTGGGCTTAAACCCCTGTAGTTACTAATCCAATGGGATGACCCTGTGGGACCCATTGTGGGTCCCAAGTAGAGGGTGGTGGGGATCTGGGGCTGTGCATGCTGACTGCAGGCACCCGGACCCACACAGCAACATCCCATACCAGTGCCACCACACCTGGACTCGCAGGGCGCTTGCCCATCCAACTGCCCCTGCTGCCCAGCGGTCAGGGGCAGTACAGTGTGCCCTGTCCTGGTCCCCCGGTGACTGACAGCCTGAGTCCGTGGGTGCATGCAGTGGGTTTCAGCAGGGTCTACACTGGTGTACCCTGCACTTCCCACTGCACCCATGCGGCCAGCACTACACGGACTTAGTGAATCCCACGTAGTGCTAGCACACCCCCGGAATGCCCCTTGCATGGAGCTGTCCATGGGCAAGGGGCATCAGGTGTGGTGGATCTGTGTGCCCCCCCTATTGAGCATGCCGCATGGGGGGGCACAATGGATGAGGAGTGGCTACGCGCCTCAGACACATGCGCATAGCCACTCCACCCCATTAATGCAAAGCGCTCAATATGCATAAGGGGATTGCATGGCCCAAAACAAAAAGGTCAGGCTTCACAACGTAGATGCCCTTCTTCGCACATCTGGAATGGAGGATGTTGGCTGACTATATCCTAGGCATTGTTTGCATTAAGCAAACAATACTTTACAAATTAATGGAAATTTAATGACAAAAATCAAAAGCCATTAAACAACTTGCAAAAGAATCAGAATGAATGAGTTTACCTAATTTTTGATGGGAAATCAATGAAAACAATGTATTTTAATGGCTCTAATTGCTAGTATGAGAAATAGAAACTGATGTGTTTTTTTTCTAGATGAGATTTGCACCAGCTTAGTTGCTGCACACATGGCAAGCTTGCAGCATGTGAACCTAATGTGATTTTTAAATGATGTTCACACCAGCTTAACTGCTGCACTCATGTCAAGCGTGCAACATGTGAACCTGATGTGATTTTTAGAAGATGTTTGCACCGGCTTACCTGCTGCACACATGTCAAGCTTGCAGCATGCAAACCTAATTTGCTTTTTAGACCTGGTTCGCTTAGATTCACTTTGTGCATGTGAACCGCATGCAAACATTGCACAATTAAGCATGTGGCATACATTCTGCATGTACACAGCACACTTATATTTCTGTAAGGGCTTGGTACTTGGTAAAATTTGGACGGAATTAGGCTGAGGCCCACCAAGTCCATCCCCTCACTCTCAGTGGGGCAAGTCTTAATATCCCAGATGATTGTCCAATTCTTTTTAAATTTTTCAGAATCAGTAATGCTATCTAATTCCTTCAAAAGTTTATTCCAAACAGCAATTGACCTTAAAATGAAATAATTATCCCTTTTTTTGTATTAGTCATGGGGAGTTCAAATTGTCTATTATGTGATCTTAGATTTTGACACCTATTATTAGGTACAATACTACATTCATTCATTAATGTATTGTCACTCAAGATATTATGGAAAAGGAGACCGTCACAGTCACAACCCCACTCAGCAGGTCAGGCCCTCTGCTCCCACAGTGCCAACCTCCGAGCACAGTATTGTGAACAGGGAAACAGAAAAGGGTAACCCTCCTGTCTGTTTTGTGGGTCCGAATCACCTTTGGTCTCAAGTTCTGGAGGGATTCAACTGTGAACCTTTTGCTAGCATACCCAATGTACAGGCTCAGATAATTCTGTTCTTCAGGGAAATGCGAGATATCTTTCGCCTATGGGCACCTAACCAGGTGTACAAAATGAACCCTTAAAAATTTTATGAAAGACCTCACATAAACTCTTACCTTTTCCCAGTTTGGTATACCATTAGTTTATGCACAGTGTCAACTTTAACCATATATGCTTCACTTGTCAAAGAAAGAATTTCGAAGGCACACCAAGCAGTCTCTTTAAAATAGAGGTTTACTTTAAAATAGATAAAAATGTAAAATGTAAACACAGAACAATATCTCACAAAAGCATACAATCACTTAAAAGAACAAGGTTTAAAAAGTGCAAAGAAATTCCTACTATCAGACAATTAGACTTGTCTATCTAATGTATATCTTCTAACAGTGCTTATTGATGTTGTTGCTTCAGATAGTCCAATCAGGAATGTGTCTAAAGGTCAGCCACAGCATAATTAAAAAATGTCTTTGAACCTGCCTCCTCCATGATGTCACCCAGCTCCTCCTCTGTTTACTAAAAATTATACAACCAGGATGTCTTATCACTCAAGAGGTATATTAAATAGGAGACATCAGCAAAAACTCATTTCCCCATATGACTTCCCAATTAAGTCTGTGATTTTCCAGTTCCTTCTTTCATCCATGAGCAGTTTCCTGCTTCACAAAGACATCAAAGGACTTTCTATGACTAACCCTGCCAGATCTCACTGAGGTGTAATATGCTTTGTAACACCTGATGAAATTAACTGGGCTTCCTCTGAAGACGTCATAAAATGGATATTTTAGTTCCTGGCTTCAAAGAAAACTGAGAAGTTAATCACCTTACAGAGATCTGCTGTTTAACATATCCTGTCCTTTGAAGTGATACCTGGGGGGGAGGGGCTCATCCCAGGAGCATAGGATTTCTCATGACAGACAATCACACTACATTTTTTTATATTGCAAAAATCATAGAGTAATCAGAACCAGCTGTCCAAGTGTCACAATGCTCCCCACCTAGACTGAATTTGGGGGCTATCCCCTGCATGGGATGAGCTTCCCAAATCAGTTCACTTCTCATAGACATGAGACAAGCCATCTGAGTTCTGATTTTTTGCTCCAGTCCTAAGTAAGATTGTCATGTCATAGCCTTGCAAAGCAAGACTCCATCTTAATAATCTACCATTAGTCTTTCCCATTTGCGTCAGCCAAACCAGGGGGTTGTGGTCAGTTTGTACCACAAAATGCTGCCCATACAAGTATGGCTCCAACTTCTTTAGGGCCCACACTATGGCAAGACACTCCTTTTCCACAGTAGAGTATGCCTGCTCCCTGGGAAGTAACTTTTTACTCAGATAAACTACCGGGTGATCTTTCCCTTGGTTGGATGTCTGACTCATTACTGCCCCAATACCCACGTCTAAGGCATCAGTCTGAACTATAAAGGGTCTGCTATGGTCAGGACTTGTCAAAACAGGAGCACTGCACAGTGCCTCCTTCAGTCTGGTAAAGGCTTTCTCACAGGCTGGGTCCCAGGTAATTTTCTTTGGCATCCGTTTCTTTACCAGGTCAGATAGGGGAGCAGCCAGGGCACTGTAATTGGGTACAAATTTTCTATAGTACCCTGCTGTCCTGAGAAAACTCCTGACCTGCTTCTGCATTTCTGGTCTGGGCCATGTCTGGATCACCTCTATTTTTATTTGGTTAGGACGGAGCTCTCCCTGGCCTACCACATGCCTGAGGTATACCACCTCTCCCATGGCCACCTGGAACTTCTCAGCTTTGCCAGTGAGTCTGGCTCTCTGTATCCTACCCAGCACTTCCCTAAGGTGGGACAGGTGTTCCTCCCAGCTGGAACTAAAGATGGCAATGTCATCCAGATGCACCACAGTGTACTGCTCACCACCACTTAACACCTGGTTCAGCAACCTTTGGAAAGTGGCCGGGGCGTTCTTCATTCCGAAAGGCATTACTTTAAATTCAAATAAGCCTATCAGAGTGATGAAGGCTGACCTCTCCCTAGCTCTGTCCGTCAACTCTACCTGCCAATACCCCTTGGTTAGGTCAATCATCGTAAGGTAGGTCGCCCCTCCCAAGTTGTCCAGGAGTTCGTCTGTCCGGGGCATCGGGTGGGCATCTGACTTCATGACTGCATTCAGTCCATGATACTCCACACAGAAATGAGTAGAACCATCTGGCTTGGGCATAACGACTACAGGTGTGGTCCAGGGGCTGTGAGATCTCTAGATTACCCCTAAATACAGCACCTCCTCCACTTCCCTCCTAATGTCCTTTTAGACAGCCTCTAACACCTGATATGCTGTCCACCGTATGGGCGTCTGTGTCCCTGTCTCCACATCATGCGTTGATGAGGGGGTTAGTCCAGGCTTGGCGTTAAACAATGGGGAAAAGTCTGCTAAAACCTCCCTTACTTCCTGGATCTTGTCCAGGGCCAGTGGGTGAGACAATTTTACTGCCTCCACAGAGGACTCCCACTTGCTTTCTTCCAGCAAGTCCAGAAGGGGGTCTCCTTCGTCCGTCTCCTCCCCAAGACTACACACTGCAAACACCATGTCAGCCCTATTAGCATATGGCTTCATCATGCTGACATGGTAAATCCTTTCTGTCTGTCTTCTGTCAGGTAACTCTATAATATAGTTCACATTATTTACCTTCCTAACTACTTTGTATGGTCCTGCCCACTCAGCCTGCAGCTTGTCTTTCCAGACCAGAATAAGGACCATGACTTCCTGACCCAACATGTATGAGCAAGCTCTGGCTCTGCGGTCATATCACACTTTTTGTTTCTGTTGGGCAGCTGCCAGGTTGCTCTGGGCTGTCCCCATAAGCTCCTTCAGCCTTTCCCTAAACCTAATCCACTATGGGAGTTCCCTGGGTGGCGTGCTTGCCTTCCCAGTCCTCCCAGATTAAGTCTAGGGGGGCCCATGTACCCGGCGTCCATATAAGAGTTCAAAGGGGGAAAATCCTGTCAACTCTTGGGGCACCTTCCTGTATGCAAACAACAGTCAGGGAAGGTATTTCTCCCAGTTCCTCCCATGCTGTTCAGCAAACGCCCAGAGTATTGATTTCAGGGTACCATTAAATCTTTCCACAAACCCATTGGCTTGTGAATGATATGGTGTTGTGCATCTTTGCACCACCCCACACTTCTCCCACAAACATTTCATCAGGTCTGATGTGAAGGAAGCCCCTCAATCAGTGATAACCTCCTGCGGGAACCCAACATGGGAGAAGATCCCAAGTAAGGCATCTGCCACTTTGTCTGTCCTCAGTGAGGATAGGGTGACTTCTTCTGGGTATCGGGTGGCATAATCCACCACAGTCAGGATGAATCTATTCCCTGAGGAGCTGGGGGTATTTAAAAGCCCCACAATATCCATTCCCACCATCTGGAATGGCTCCTCCACTATGGGCAATGGAATCAGGGCAACTTGAGTTTTCTTGCCCACCTTCCCTATTTCTTGGTACTGGTGACAAGAGCTGCAATACTCCTTCACCTGCTGGGTGAAGTTGGGCCAATAGAAATTCTGGATCAACTGCTGCATAGTGCGTGTGATTCTGAGATGATCAGACAAGGGAATATCATGTGCAATCTTGAGCAACTGCTCACGATGCCCCAGGGAATGACAAGCTGCCTGCCTAACACTCCTCCCTCTGTCTGCACAGCCTGAGTATACATCAGTCCATTTTCCCAATAAACCTTATGTCTGCCATCACCTGCCTGTGCTCCGTCAGAGTCTGTCCAAGCCCTCAGCTTCTCTAGACTAGGGTCACTTCTCTGAGCAGCTGCAAACTCCTCACACATCCCCAAGGCATGGGAGAGGTCCCCTTCAGTCTCTAAAGTAGGGTCCCTAGCACTGGCATCAGGGCACTCAGGATCACTGTCATCCCTAACCCTCTGACAATGGGTCACCCCTCCCTCTTCAGAGTAACCCTCCATAGCTGTGTGGTTACTTGCTACTGGGACATTTCTACCCCCTTTTCATTAGTCTTCATGTCAGGAGACACAGGCTGGAAATCTAGCCTCCCAGCGGTTTCCACAATGCCTTCTGTGGGGTCCAGGGAACCACCATTTTCCCTAGCCACTTGGCTATGAGTAACTGCACACACCATCCCCTGTTTGAGATTGTTGCCAAGGATGACATCTACTGCTAATGTTTTGGCTACAGCCACCTGTTGCACAGTTCCCCCGTTTCACCCCAGTCTAGGAGAACACTAGTGAGGGGCAATGTTTTCTCCTCACCAGTAAAGTCTTGTACAGTAACGTATTTATTGGGTATAAGCTGACTAGGCTCTACTAGATCCCCTTTTACCAATGTCAGGGATGCCCCGTGTCCCTTAACCCTTGCGTCTGTACACCATTCACCATGACTGGGTGCATGTGCTCCCTCATGTTCACAGGTATGCTTCCAGAGACACACAAACAACCCACTTCCTTCCTAGCACCATGTTGCATATTGCTTGCCCTTGTGGGACACTGTCTGGCAATATACCCAGTTTCTTTACACAACCAACATTCATTTTTTTCTGAGAGAAATCTTTTCTCTGAAACCTGGGGCTAACTGGTTTTGGTGGAGGCAGTGAGGGTTTTAGCTGCCCTGAAGGTGCGCTTTTCCCTTTCTGCACTGCCATGCTCATCCCATTCATTCTCAGAGCAGGTCTGCTCTTGGCATAGTGGTCCAAGAGTTCAGCAGCCTCTTGCACTGTTTTGGGATCTCGGTCCTCCAGCCAGGTTTTCAGCTCCGCCGGGCATGCCCAGAAAAACTGGTCTAACAAAATCACATTTTCAATTTTATCTACAGAGTTTGCTTCAATTCCTTCCCACCAATGTTTTAAAAACTGACGTTGTTTTGTGGCTAGGTCCTCATAGCTCATGTCAGGGCTTCTCCTGAGCTTATGGAATTTAGCTCTGTATGATTCAGTAGTTAATTTACATTTTTTTTAACAGTGCTGCTTTAAGTTTGCTGTAATCATTACTGTCCTCATTGTCCATTTGACCCAATGCATCCCGAGCTTTCCAGGTAAATAGCAGGGATAGCTGGAAGCTCCAGGTCTCTGTAGGAATTTTAGCCTGAATACAAACTTTTTCAAAGGAATTTAAAAAGGTATCCATATCCTCCCCCTCTTTAAATTCGACTATCAATTTGGAATTCAATTTGTAACCCAGTCCTGTAGTCCCAGTTAAACCCAAGCCACTTACCTGCTCCGGTGTGGTTGGTTGGAGTCATAGCTTCTCCAGTTCATGTCACCTCTGGCGCTCATGCTCCTCACAGTCTGCCTCCCACTGTTCACGGTCTGCCTCTCAATGTTCTTGGTCCCTCTTCTCCTCTTCAGCTCGCTGTTTTCGCTTCTCTTCTCTTCTCTTTGGAACTCCAGCTCCATTCTGCACAACTCAATCTGCAGCCTGAGTACTTCTGGCTCCAGAATGCTGGTGACCTTCCCCTGCTGCTGCTGTGGCCCTTCGCTGGCAGGCCCTGCTGCCCTCCTCATCAGATCTGGACACTCCACTGGCCGCTAGCCCTTTCATACTCAAGGCTCGGTCCCTTACAGACACTGTCTGTGACTTGATGCTCTGCATATCTGCTACCATCAGGGCATCCATGAGGATCTGCTTGGTGGCTTTCACCTTGTACAGGACTCCTCTGTCCCTGCACAACTGCTTTAAGTAGTCTACAGTGTGCCCACTGTAGCTGGAAGCCATCTTCTTCCCTAACCATGGCTACTCTAACTTGCACTTTAGGAAAAAAAAAAAACAGGTAGGAACTTGGCTGTAAGCCAAGTGATATAGTTCTGCTTCTTTTTAAAAACAAATCACTGCCTTATTTTGCAAGTGAGCTGTACAGTATCAAGCTGACACACTGAACAATAAAAGCTTGTAATACCAAAATTATCCACACTGCTGCCAACCAATCTGTCACAACCCCACTCAGCAGGTCAGGCCCTCAGCTCACACAGTGCCAACTTCTGAGCGCAGTATTGTGAACAGGGTAACAGAACAGGGTAACCCTCCTGTCTGTTTTGGGGTCTGAATCACCTTTGGTCTCAAGTTCTGGAGGGATTCAACTATGAACCTTTTGCTAACATACCCAATGTACAGGCTCAGATAATTCTGCTTTTCAGGGAAATGCGAGATATTTTTCGCCTAGGGGCACATAACCAGGTGTACAAAATGAACCCTTAAAAACTCTATGAAAGACCTCAGATAAACTCTTACCTTTTCCCAGTTTGGTATACCATTAGCTTATGCACAGTGTCAAATTTAACAATATATGCTTCACTTGTCAAAGAAAGAATTTCGAAGGCACACCAAGCAGTCTCTTTAAAATAGAGGTTTACTTTAAAATAGATAAAAATGTAAAATGTTGCCTGCCCGGTGGCGCTGAAGGTTGAGGCACTGGACACCACACCTCACACCATGCTGGTGACCCAGGTTCGGGAGCGAGCTTGGGCCACTGGGGGTTGGCCGAGGGGAGAAGGCTCGAGCATCCAATGACAGCTCACCTTCTCCAGGTGGAGGGTGGATTCTTACACTGGCAAGCAGTGACCCTTGGTGGAGGCTGGGGGGCATGACAGCTGCTGGAGTCACTGGGGCATGATTGGTAAGGGGCATAGGCCATGGACCAACCAGCTTCAGGGACAGGAACTTGTGGGTGGGACTTTGGGAGTGTTGGCACCTTTGCCTTGATGCTGGGGCATGCAGTCTGGAGGAAAATGCCCCTCCAGAGTTGGGTAGACGGAGTGCTGAGCTGGGTCCCGATATGCTGCTGCCTGTCTGCCTTGAATGAGGGACCTGACGAAATTCCAAGTTTCGGGGGTGGTCCCACCCCGACCCCGGGCAGGGGGTAAACTGCACCATGATGGAGGACCCCGTTCGGTCAGGTAAGGTGGAGGTAGGTACAAGCTTCATTGGCATCTCCCGAAGAGGCAACTCCGGAGGGGAGGGGGGAGTATAAATAATAATTGAAAAAAAAAAGTAAAATGTAAACACAGAACAATATATCACAAAAGCATACAATCACTTAAAAGAACAAGATTTAAAAAGTGCAAACAAATTCCTACCATCAGACAATTAGACTTGTCTATCTGATGTATATCTTCTAACAGTGCTTAATGATGTTGTTGCTTCAGAGAGTCCAATCAGGAATGTGTCTAAAGATCAGCCACAGCATAATTAAAAAAATGTCTTTGAACCTGCCTCCTCCATGATGTCACCCAGCTCCTCCTCTGTTTATTAAAAATTATACAACCAGGATGTCTTATCACTCAGGAGGTATATTAAATAGGTGACATCAGCAAAAACCTCATTTCCCCATATGACGTCCCAATTAAGTCTGTGATTTTCCATTTCCTTTTTTCATCCATGAGCAGTTTCCTGCTTCACAAAGACATCAAAGGACTTTCTATGACTAACCCTGCCAGATCTCACTGAGGTGTAATATGCTTTGTAATACCAGGTGAAATTAACTGGGCTTCCTCTGAAGACATCATAAAATGGATATTTTAGTTCCTGGCTTCAAAGAAAATTGAGAAGTTAATCACCTTACAGAGATCTGCTGTTTAACATATCCTGTCCTTTGAAGTGATACGGGGGTCATCCCAGGAGCACAGGATGTCTCATGACAGACAATCACACTACATTTTTTAATATTACAAAAATCATAGAGTGATCAGAAACAGCAGCACAAGTGTCACAGTCACCTCTTAATCTTCTATCTTCCAGGGGCATAAAGTTAAGTCATTGGAGCCTGTTAGGGTAAGTCTGCATGCGCGATCTCTGTATCATTTTGGTGGCACAACTCTGAACCCTCTCAATTAGGTCTATATCTTGTTTGTGGTAAGGAGACCAGAAGGGAGATGCGTAGTCAAGGTGAGGACATACATAATTTCTATAGAGATTTAGTATGCTTTGTTCATCCCGAGTTATGAATGATTTTTTTATAACATTTCTAATTTTGTTTTCCCTTTGTACCATTGACCTAATGTGGGATTTCTGTTTGAAGGAATTATTAATTATGTTACCCAGATCTTTATCAGAGTTTACTGTGCATATATTTATAGAATCAATATAGTAAGAATATAAAAGGTTATTTTTCCCTAGATACAAAATAACACATTTACTCAAGTTTAGTTCCATTGTATTATCCTTAGACCATTTGAAAATTATATTAAGACTATTAGAGAGTGATTTGTGTTTTGAGGGAGAGTCAGCTTCGTCAGCCAGTTTGGTATCATCAGCAAATGTAATAATTTTCACTGTTACACCTAGATGGAGAGCTGTAATAAAACAGTTGGATAAGAATGGACCCAGAACTGACCCCTGTGGAACACTGCTAGTCACTTCCACCAAGGGAGATGTTTTGCCATGTAATCTAACCTGTTGTGACCTATCATTTAACCATGCATTAACCCAAGTAATGAGATAGGGACTGAATGATATCTTTGTTAGTTTTTGAATAAGTATACTGTGAGATACTTTGTCAAAAGCTGTTTTGAAGTCAAGTAAGATGATGTCACAAGGTTTTCCAACATCTAGACTTTCAGTTATGGATTAGTAAAATACAATGAGGTTTGTAAGACATGATATCCCCTTTTTGAAACCATGTTGGTTTTATCAGTCAGACTTAGTCTTGAAGTTCATCTTCAAATCTTTGCTTAACCAAGGTTTCTAGAACCTTGCAGAGAACTGATGTTATACTTATCAGAGCATAGTTTTCAGGTAGAGATTTGTTACCTTTTTTTAAAGATTGCGGTTATTGTGGCAGTTTTCCAATCAGATGGTATTTGTCCATGTGTTATAGATTTGTTAAATAGAATAGTTAAAGGGACAGTAATACTGGAAGACAAGTTTTTTAGGTATTTAAGGTTTATACTGTCAAGACAAGCTGAAGCGTGTGGTTTGAGGTTATGCAGAACTTCCTTTACTTCGTCACAGTAGAAGTTAGCTACCCCACTAATGTTCAAATTATGTTTTATGTTCAAATTAATTTGTTGACTCTTTTTTTATTAAATACAGTTGAAAAATAGTTATTCAGAACAGTAGCCATTTCAGTAGGGTCATTGGTATTTTTGCCATTGATGGTAGTGGAGTTGGTTCTATGTGATAATGGTAAGCGCCAAATGGCGACTCGCATTATCGCGATGTTAGGGTGCCAAAAACAATTTCAACACCTGACAACCTAGGCCCTTGGAAGAATGGCACCGGGGACTTAAAACCACTTGCTTTTCTTTGGGGTGGTGCCCCCACCCCTCCCGTAGGGCTTTGCCCCTCAAGCTCCCCACTTAAGGATTCTCAGCTCCAGGGTGGTGCATGTCGGGGGTGAGAGAAAAATACAAGTTTTGGGCCGGGCACAACAAAAGCACAGTAGTGCCCAGACCCAGACCCGAACCCGGAACCCCAGCACTGCAAGTGGAGGCTAACCCCCTATGCCACGGCACAGCTCGGCAGCCGACTGCAGTACCACCCCCTATATCCCCTCAGCCCCCTCCCAGTCCATGCTCACCTTGCTTGCTCCCCCCGTGTGTGTGTGTGTACATATAGTGACATCCTGTCTCTAGGGTCACCCACCCTACCACATCCGGTTGCCCTTCCTGTCCCCTCACTTTTTGGGCTTTCGCCCATATCGCATCGCCATTTCAAATGGCACTGTGATTCAGGTGCCCACCTCACATGCTACCATGGAGTTTACTGAGTTTTTTCCCTTACCTAAAGGTTTACGTAGGAAAAAAGGCTTTGTTGTTGCCCTTACTCATAGCTATTCTAAATTCTACATTTCTTTTTTCTTTCTTTATTAAGAGTTTGGTAATTTTGACCTCCCTTTTATACTTTGAGTAAGCTTGTTGACTTTTATTATTTTTAAAATTTCTATAAGCCCTTTCTTTTTTGTTAATTTGCCTTCTAAGTTTATTTGTCATCCATGGTAGGACTTTACCTTTTTTATTATTTATTGCTTTTAATGGAACAAACCATTTTTCAGTTGAGAAAATAATATTCTTATTGGTGGTCCAACATTCTTCAATGGTGTGGTTAGAAAGAATGTGGCCCCAACGAAAAGAGTCCAGTACTTTTTGTATAGTTGAATAATTTGCTTTATTGTAGTTTTTAGTAGTGATAATTGCTTGATTAATTGTTCTAGTGTCTGAGAATGTACTAAGTATGATATTATGGTCGCTGTTACCTAATTGAACCTTGATAGATACATCTGTAAAGCTACTGGGTAAGTTAGTAAGGACTAAATCTAAAATGTTGTCAGCTCTAGTAGGTGTTTTGACTAATTGATCTGGTCCAACTGATATTATAGAGTCTAGAAAAGTTTGTTCTTGCATATTGGAAGCTGTGTGATTAATTCAATTAATGCCTGGGTAGTTAAAATCTCCTAAAATGATGACATCAGTTTTTTCAGCAGCCTCAATAATTTCTTGTATGAGTTGATTATTATAATCCTGTGTACTAGATGGAGGTCTATAACAGGAACCTATTAGGACTGTGGAAATGGGTGATATTTTGACCTTAACCCAAATAAACTAGGTGTGTTCACTATGGTTATTTGTTAGCGTTGTTTCAGAACTCTGAAACGTTTTGTTGATGTATAAACATGTGCTGCCTCCCTTTTTATTAGACCTATTTTTATAATATAAATTAAAGTTGTCAAGTTTCTCTGGACCATAAGTTAGACTCATCCCACCAGGTTTCAGACATGGAGATAATATTTAGGATACCTATTTGTTTAATGAACTTGATCTGAAATACAAAAATAATTCCCAGGACACAAGGGGGCATCTGTTTCAATTAAACCTTAGGTTGCTCCACTTGAACAAAAGGAAGGGCTGCTATACACAGTGTATAGTTAACCCTTGGAACAAATTATATTATAACATAGTAGTTAGTAAGGATAAAATGGAGTTTAAAAATAAAATTGATAAATATGTTCTTGAAGGGTATGATCTTTCATATTATGGGTAACTGACAGAGCATGCATGGGCAATCTGCCTTCTTTGCTCCAGTTTTTTTTTTTAATATGATCTTTAGTATGTACTGTGACTTATTAAAATGTATGACATTTATGAGAAACTATGCTATAATACTACTGACATCATAAATTGATGTTATTCAGTGATCTATAAAATACTGCATGGATGGGTTTACAAAAAGTAGCTTCTAAGGTAAAAAAATGGTTCTCATGTTTTTGAAAAATCATTTTGTTTTGTATGTAAAATGATTTATTGATCTGGTGATCGTTTTTTGTATTATTCACATATGGTCACACGTCTGAATCATCTCAGAGCCACTGTTTTTAGAGTAGTAAATTAAGCTGCCAAGAGGGGGCTTTAATGATATAATATCTTGAACTGCTTAAAAGGATGGTTCTTACCACTCTGACTCCACCCCCTGACAAAGACTTTCATCAAAGCACTGGGATGTTTGAGTGGTGTCTGTATTGTGAGTTCTCACTGCACTCTTGGGTGAAACTGAATAAAATATGCTATATAACCATATGAAACCTCTAAAAGAGGTTTAACTCATCAGAGTTGTGGGCTGACAAGTGCTGGGTCTCTTCAGGACTGTGTCTATATTATATAATCATACCTCTCAGTACCGCTTTAAAGGCATCCCATAACTGTATTACTAATATATCTCCATCACAATTATAGCACCAACATTCATTTAACCCTTCTATAATGTTATCCCTTAAATCCTGACTTTTTACTATTCCATTTGTACATCTTCATGATCTATGAAATGTTCTGTAAAGATCTGGAATATTAATAGCTACTTGTATTAGGGAATGCTCTGATAGTATTATAGTATTTATTACAGATTTTTTGGTATATTGCTGCAGGAGATTTTGATATAAAAATATAATCGATTTTGAAAAGGTATGATTTTTTTTTTATCATAGCATGTGTATTCTCATGCTATTGGATAACTTAGTCTCCATGGATCTATGGATCTTCTAAGTCATATATCTGTCAGAAGTTTTATCAGTTCCACATATTTATTTGGCACTGAAGGTTTGGATGTCTAATCTATTTCTGCATCCAGCAATAAATTAAAATCTCCATTCAACATAAAATTCTTTGCTTGCAATTTAACCAAGCCTCTCCTTATGGGCAAGGCATCAGAAGCCTTCACCAGGATGGACAATGAGGATTGTATTGACTCTAACAAAGTGAAAAATGACTTGTTGAAATGTTTTGAACTGACCCCTGAGGCTTACAGACAAAAATCTAGAGGTTTAAAGAAAGGCACACGGAGAAAGATATTTTGAATGTGTGTATACAACTAGGCAATCTGAGAAAGCAATGGTAAAAGGGTGCAAAGCCTAGCTGTGTGGAACAGATAAAGGACTTACCTCATGGACAGGTTTCTAAGGATTATACCACAGGAGTTGAGGATATGGTTGCTGGATTGGACTCCTAGCTCTATGAAACAGGCAGCCAAGAGAAATGATCGAGTCAGGCTGATCAGTTTGTATCAGTTCATGAGGAGGATAGGGTACTCCATGCTAGGACTTTCAACAGTTAGTTGAAAGCATTGTGCAGGGAGAAGTGCTTTGGGTACATTGGGGAATGGGAGCCAGCCTGGGACAATATGGTCCTCTGTAAGGTGAGGGCCTGAATCCCTTCAGGATGTGGATCACAGTCCTTAGTAGAAGGTTTAAATGTTCTTTAGATGAGCATTTAAACTAGCCCAGGAGACTGTATTACCAAGGGAAGCAAAACTTTCTCCTTCCCCCACATGATGAAGCAACCAGGAGGGAAGGCCCAAGGCAAGGAAGTTTCCACCAGAACAGAGGTGCAAGAAGAAAGGGGTGCAGACATGGCAAAGAACAAGGGGGACATAAATCAAGAATGCAAGAAGTAAGGAGTAAAAGGAACAAGAAACGAAGAGAGAAATGAGGGTAGAGGGAGTCAGGGGGAGCTTCAGGGAACAGCACAGGCAGAAGGGGCAGAAAGAAGGGTTGCAGGCAAGGAGGGAGCAAGTTATGGAAAGTCATGTGTGCAAATACAAGGATTCTGGGAAATAAAATTCTGGACCGTGAGGCCATCATGGAGGAAGCTAGCCTGGATTTAATGACTATGACTGAGTCATGGTACCCCAACAATCATGACTGGAGCATGGCCATACCAGGCTACACTCTATTCAGGACAGATAGGGAGGGAAGGAGGGGTTGTTCGTTATGTAAGGGAGGAAATCAAGGCTATAGAAATACAGGGGCATCTGGAGGAAACGGAAGGGCTGGAGGTGCTGTGAGTTACACTGGAGACAGGAACTGGGGCCACTATCCATAGAGGGCTGTATACAGACCTCCAGCACAGGGAGAGGAGTTGGATATGGCACTAGGGAAAACTATCATCAAGATGGCAAAAAAGGGGGAAATGCTGCTAGTTGGGAACTTCAATCTGCCAGACGTGGATTGGAGTCTTCTAGCTGCAGCTTTAGCAATGAGCAGGGCCATGCTTGACAGCCTTTGGGGCGCATACCTCAGGCAGCTAGTCACTGAAACTCCAAAGGGTGAACCATCAATCACAGGATAACGGGGTGGTGCAGGCAATGGGGTGGCTCACCCAAATTTACAATGAAATCAAAGTTTGCCGCACTTAAAGACAACAATAACCAGCAACTTGTAGTTCATAAATAAATAAATTATTGCAAATACAATACAAGCTCCTGAGAGGTGTGCCTTCTGGTCACTGCTGGCCCCGGCACTTTGGGTATAAAACAGCCACACCCCCAATGAAGGGTTAACACCAGAAGCACCATGGTCAGCAGTGACCAGAGGGCACTTCTCTCAGGAGCTTGTATTATATTTGCAATAAAGTGTTTCTTTTTGAACAATAAGTTGCTGGTTATTGTTGTTCCTTGAGTGTAGCAAACTTTGATTTCAAGGCTAGTCAATGTTCTCACTAATGACAGGACAGTGCTGGATCTGGTGCTTACAAAGAGGAACAGCAATGCAGACATTAAAGTAGCAGTCCCCTAGGTACTAGCAATCATCTTACTGTGTGTGTCAACATTAAGATTGGAGCAGAGGCAAACCACATGATGACAAAGGTCCTGGACTTTAGGAGGGAGGATTTTCAAGGAATGGGAGATTGCCTCAGAAACTGGCTGGTAGAGAAGGATCATTGTTGCACTGTAATTGTTTTTCAAAAGTCTTTTTCTTAAATTATCAATTTTTCTTCTCTCTTTAGCCAGGTCTGGTGGTAGGTCATTGAAAATGGATATTGTAGCATCCATCAGTGTCATCGTTTTTTATAAACCTCAGTCATTAATTTGTCTTTGTCCTCTGATTAAAAAGAACATTGCCACTATATGCTGTGGTGGACCATTATTAGCGCTGTTGCATCTGTAAGTCCAATGAATCTTGTCAATTTGGGCCATATCTGTCTCCAAATATGCAGCCATTATTTATTTGAAAGTTTCCCTCTGTGGCCTCTCGCTGTCCCAGGATTCAGGCACTCCAAATAATCTAACATTCTTCCTTCTTGATTGTGCCTCAAAGTCTGCTAGTTCTGCTTTAAGCTCCTTGTTTATCTCCTCAAGTGAATTAAGCTGTCGTTGGATGGTATGGCTGCATCTTTTAGCTCTGAAATTCTTTACTGTGCTTTAGTTAGTTTGATTTTTAACTCTTTATTTTCCATTATTGACTGATTAATTGTGTTTTTATAGTTTTACTTGGTTTACTTGGTTTGTTTGGGAAAAAAGGAGGCCGAGGCCCATCTAGAGTTCCCCCCACACTAAGTGGGAACATTTCCCATAACATATTTCTCGGTCAACCATATATCAACCCCCTTTTTGAATGATTCAATGTTAGCTAAATCAACCCGTTCCTGCGGAAGTCTGTTCCACAGTTTTGGTGCCCTTAGTGAGAAAAAGTTTAATCTTAGATTGGTTTTTGCCTTGGGGACCATAAGTTGTTTAGTGTGACATCTTGGAACAATACGTCTTGTGACATAGGATAGTCCACATTTATTCATCAGGTCAGGGTTTGTTTGAAGCTTATATATTAGGAGTAAATCCCCCTAACTCTTCTACTCTGAAGATAATGTAGACCAGTAGTAGATAGTCTGGATTTATAGGGCAATTTAGCTAGCCTAGGAATTATCCTTGTTGCACGTTTTTGCACTCTTTCTAAGCGATTAATATCTGCCTTTAGGTAGGGGTTCCAAAAAGGAGACCCATAGTCAATAAAGGGTCGGACACATGATCTATAGAGGGCCATCATACACTGTTCAGTTTTATTTACAAATGATCACTGGATTTGTCTTAGTAGACCGTTGGTAGAATTAGCCACTTTAGTGCAGTGATCAATTGATGAAAGTTTGCCTCCAAACCTTCAATTCTCACAACTTATTTTGTTAATTATGCTACACAATGCAAAATTTGTTTGGCCCATTGTGGTGGAGCCTCATTCATCTGGTTGTCTTCGCTAAACATGTCCAGTTGATCTGAATCCTCCGATGCATCAAAAACGCTTGTAGTATCGTCATTTTCTGAGGAAAGATTTATTACTAGTTTTTTTTATCAATGGGAACTTTTTGGGGAAATAACTTTAGTAGCTGCTTTATTCATTGACTCATTTCCCCTTTCATCATTTTCATTTTCTTTTTGTAGGCCTGAATCATCTGGCAACTGGTCAGTACTCTTGGGTTCACTGACAACTGAATGCAGTCCCATTTTGTCTACATTTATTATTCCTTCCCCTTGTATCAAAGGATAATATGTTACTTCCATTTTGCTTGTGGTTTGCATTTGGACTTGCTGTGAAATGAGCTAATTGAACTGAATCTTGAAAACAATCATTTTTTTTCTGGCTGATGGTTGTTATTAGTCTCCTTTTTCTTTAGTTTACTTCCTTCACCCATTCCACTAAAGTTAATGTCTTCCTCCACTAACCTTAACATGTTTTACATGCTGTTTATTTTTAAGTTTTATTATTTCTTTTTCAGATTGTTCCATTTCGAAAATTGCCTGTATCATTGAATGAATGCATTCACTTGGATACCTCTACCATCGCCATCGACCTAGCTGATGAAACTTTTGATATACACTGTTTAATCAAAAGAATATAGAAACATAGAAACATAGAAGTTGATGGCAGATAAGGACCGCAAGGCCCATCCAGTCTGCCCATTTTTTCTACCTTACGAATGTGCCATAGGCCTGTACTCTGTTAATGACCTATCTAGTCATACTCATCTTTATTGCTCCCTTATGCCTGTCCCATGCCTGTTTGAAGCCCTGCACTGTATTCATATCCACCAATTCTTGAGGTAGGCCATTCCATGCATCCACCACCCTTTCTGTGAAAAAGAACTCCCTCACATTCCCCCTTAATTGGCCTCTCTCTAATCTAATGCTGTGTCCTTTTGTCCTGCTATTTTTCTTATATTGAAACATGTTAGACTCCTTCACCTTGTTAATGCCCTTAACGTGTTTGAATGTTTCAACCATAGCACCTCTCTCTCTCCTTTGCTCTAGGGTATACCTATTGAGCTCTGTTAATTTGTCTTCATATGTTTTCTGATGCAGTCCCTGCACCATTTTGGTTGCCCTTCTCTGGACTGCCTCCATTTTGTTAATGTCCTTGTGTAGGTGTGGCCTCTAGTACTGCACACAGTACTCCAGATGGGGCCTAACCAGTGTCTTGTAAAGAGGGATTATTACCTCCCTCTTATGACTTATGATACCCCTGCTAATACACCCTAACATCCCTCTTGCCTTATCTACTGCTCTAGTGGTCTGCTTGAACGATTTCAGATCATCTGTGATGATGATGCCTAAGTCTATTTCTCCGCTTGTGATTGCCAGCAACTCCCCTCCCAACCTATAGGTGGCGTCAGGGTTTCTCTTCCCTATGTGCATGACCTTGCACTTCTTTGCATTAAACCCCAGTTGCCACTCTTCTGACCATTTTGACAGTTTATCCAGATCTCTTCTCATTTTGCCCACCCCATCTGGATCATCTACTCCGTTGCAGATCTTGGTGTCATCTGCAAACAGACAGACCTTACCCTCCAGACCATTTGCAATGTCACTGATGAAGATATTGAAGAGGACAGGCCCCAGAACTGATCCCTGAGGTACCCCACTTGTGACATGCATTTCTTCTGACTGTATACCGTTTACCACCACTCTCTGTTTTCTGCCTGTCAACCAGTTTGCCACCCTTTGGTCCATCACTCTGGTTACCCAGTCAAAGAAATCTATGAGATTAGTTTGACAGGACCTTCCTGTTGTAAACCCATGCTGTCTTGGATCCTGCACTGCTATGGATTCTAGGTGTTGCACTATCCTTTCCTTAAGGAGTGCTTCCATAATCTTGCCCACTACCGAGGTAAGACTGACTGGTCTGTAGTTCCTTGCCTCCTCCCTGCTACCACTCTTGTGGAGCGGGATCAAATGAGCCCTTCTCCAGTCTTCTGGGATCTCTCCTGTGCTCAGAGACTCACTAAACAGTTCTGATAATGGCTCTTCTAGTTTCATCCTTAGCTCCTTTAGTACCCTGGGATGTATGCTATAGGTCACATTGCCTTGTCCACAGTGAGCTTACTGAGCTCTTGTAGGATCCTTTCTTTCTTGAAGGGACTAGTGCACACCTCCCTCCCCCCTGTGTCCATGGTGCTGAGCTGTGGGCCATGCCCTACCTTTTCCTCAGTAAATACTGAGCAGAAGCATATATTTAGAATATATGCTTTTCCTTGGTCCTCCTCTTCACACTCCCCTTATCCCCTTTGATCTTAGCAATTCCCCCTCTGGATTTTCTCATTTCACTAATGTATCTACAGAAAGTCTTGTCACCTTCTTTTACTGCTCGTGCTAGTGTTTCCTTGGCTTGGGCCTTTGCCTGCCTTACTGCCTTCCCTGCTTCCCTTAGGGAAGTTTGGTATGCCTCCCTATCTTTGTCCCACTGCATTTTCTTATATTTCCTGAAGGCCAGCCTTTTGGCTCTGACCTTTTCTGCTACTGTTTTTGAGAACCAAAGTGGTATCCTTCTTCTTTTGCTCTTGCTTTTCTCTCTACCACAATGGGATGTTGCTTCAAGTATTGCACCCTTAATGCTTGCCCCCTTTGCTTGTACCTTCTCACCTGTATTTCTTTTTGCCAGGGCTAGTTTAACTCTGTTGGCCATCTTATCAAAGTCAGCTCCTCTGAAGTCCCATATTTTTGCCTTGGAATGGGATGATTTAGTTCTAGTGGCCAAACTGAACCATACCATGTAATGGTCACTGGCCCCCAGGTGACCATCTACCTGGAGATCTCTGATCCTTTCCCCATTAGTCAGTACTAGAACTAGGATAGCCCTGTCTCTTGTGGGTTGTTCTACCAGTTGTTTGAGACCCTCCCCCTGCAGGGAATCTACTATGTGTCGAGTTCTGGCAGATGTTCCTGCTAGTATTGATCAATCTGTATCTGGCATGTTGAAGTCTCCCATTATCAGAACCTCCCCTTTAGCAGTCATGTTTTGTATATCTTCTAATAGTAATGTGTCTGTGACCTCCCCCCGGTCTAGAGGGCTGTAGACAACCCCAGTTCGTATGGCATTCCCATTTCCTGTTTCCAGGGTGACCCACAGTTCTTCTGGCTCCTTGTGTATTCTGAATTTCTGTAGCTTTGATATTTTCATTGACATAAAGGGCCCCTCCACCCCCTCCCCTTTTTGAACCTCGGTCTCTTCTGAACAGTACATAGCGTTACTGAAGTCTCCCAAGTATGGATTAGAAAAATGCAACTATTTTAAAAGGAAACATTATGGTGGTCAAATGACTATTGTAAAGTACTGGAAACATTGAAACGATACAGTACCCTTGCCAAAATCTGAGTAGAAACAGTTATTTATAAGTTTTCTATACAGTGCAAACATTTTTTTTAAAGATATTGACATTTTTTGGAAACTATATAATACAGAGCCATAGAGATGGAGGTATGATGAATTTGAAGATTTATTTATTTAGCTTTTGTTGACCGGGTAAGTGTACTAGGCAGATTCTGCCTATTTTCAGGCACGATCCAGGGAAGGGGGATACAGATGAATGCCAACTGACCTTGAACCAGATTAAGCTGTTGGTGGTATTTTTAGTGAATGAGGGGAAATTTGGCCAGGGCACTGGGGAAATTCCCCTAACCAGTCGGGGAACCTCTGTCCAAGATGGCGGCCACGTCCTTGGCTGTTGTGGAGGAAGCTATGGAGGTGGCTGACATGGCCTCGGCTCCCACCTCTGTTATGCTGGAGGCCTTGAGTGAAATTTGGAACATTACTGAGGATACTGCTGAAAATATTGATTTGGTCCAGTATCAGCAGGAAGCTGTGCTTTACCCTTGACGACTTGTGCTATGGAGTCTGTGCCTATTCAGTCTGTTGCCAGAGTCGAGGAGGATTTTCCCTCCTCTAATCTTGATACTACTTTCCTTGTGGAAAAAGAGATCCAGGAGCATTTGGCTCTTGCTGAACGTCATTTTGCGATTACCAAAATGGAGCTACAATGCGAATTATGACGGATTCATGCTGAAAGTCCTGGTTCTAGTTCTAGTCCCCCTGCTGCAGTGCCTGGCTGTGATCAGCGACGGGATGTGGAGAAGACCTCGCCTACTACTGAAAACTACAGTTGGAAGCATCCTGTTCTGTCAACTACTGTTTCGATGCCGACTGCTGTGAGTACTCCTATTGATTCTGTTGGTGATTTGCAGTCTTTATTTCCACACGATCCCCCTATTGCAGACCCGCTAGTAGTGCTTACCTGGACTGTGGAGTCTGCTTTGCAGGGCACTGGCTGGTTTCAGGAGCCTGTTGCTGGGCGGTGGATCTCTGGCCCTTCTCCTATTCAGTCTTCCCGACCCGAGGACTTTCCTGAGCTGCAATGGCTGCCTAGCAGAGCAGTGGCTCATTCTGACCCCTTGTGTTTACCAAAAGAACTGGAGCTTACACAGAACCCTGTTCTTGGATTACCGACGGGTTCTTCCCCGAAGGCATCTTCACCTGCTACGTCCCTGGGACCTTCAGCCCCTGGAACTCTGTCGCATCCCTCGAAACAGGATGGGCACGATCGTTCTTTTTCTTCCTTGTTTAAGTTCCCTGTTTTAGCAGCCAAACAACACAACGCTGTGCATCTTTCATATGTGGGTGGTCTACCTGAACCTCCAGACCATGTGTATGAGGCACGCAAACTTCTCAAGGACTCTTTAAAATTCTTTTCCTATGAGATATACACTCTGATTCACATTTCGGGTGAATCCACTTTTGACATTAGCTTTCAAACATCTCGGGGACTTGAACATTTTTGGTCTAAGTATCATGCCTTGAAGACTACTGCTTTATGGACACCATTTATGGTTATTCCTTTAACCAAACCTACCTATAAAAACGTAACTATTTTGTTTCAGAATGAGGGTGTTGACATGTCTGATGTTCTTTACTGGCTGAAACAACGCTGTAATGTTCTAGGGCAACCTGAGGCTATCTTAGACTCTGACAATATTTGGACTGGGGGGTGCAAGGTTAAGGTTTTGCTAAATTCTTCTGAATCTGGCTCTGTACGCTTACCTAACTCTTTTTTCATAGGTCGAGACAGAGGGGTCCTGTTTTATCCAGGCCAGCTGAAGGCCTGCTACCGGTGTGGTGACCCCTCTCATTTTAGTAGTGTGTGCGACAAAGTTAAGTGTAACATCTGTGGAGAGCTGGGTCATGTGGGGTCTCACTGTTTGAATGAATGCAGATGCAACCTCTGTGACGAGGTGGGGCACACTTTTCAGAACTGTCAGTGGGCCACCCATAATCAGGGGTTTCATGATGGTGGGGTAGATCAGCGCTTTATTATTACCCAGGTACAGAAGGCTCGTTTGAGTACTAGATCTCTTATACCACCCCCTGGGGTCCCTCAGCCCATGCCTCAAGTACCTGCACCCGATACTGTGGCAGCTGTAGTGCCTCCGGTGGTTCCTCTTCCTGAGGTCCCTCCTGCCTCGGCTCTGCCTACTCCAGAATCCAATAGGTCCCTTCTACCTGTCCCAGATGCCTCTCTGGGTCCTAGTAAGATGCCACCCCCCAGGGGACTTGCCTTTATTGCCTGTTGAAGGTCGATAGGGAGTAACCCTCAGGCGAGGTCCCTTCCCTCTAAGGCCATGGAACCCTCCCCTATACCACTGTCTAATGCTTATGAGATCTTACAACCTATCTCTGATGATGCGGCGGGGGGGAAGTCTGACTCTTCCTCCATTGCTTCTTCTCTACTGACTCTGAATTGCAGATTGGTACTGGTCTCTCTCAGAAGCGGAAGGCCAAGGTGAAACTTAAGGGTAAAAAAGTGGCCGGTAAAAAGAAATCTTGATGTGTTTTTCACTCTTTTTTTCTTTGTGAATGTCTCATTTTTTCTGTCACACTATTAATGTAAATAGTGTAAAGCGCATGACAAAAAGACAATTGTTGTTTTCCTTTTTGCAGCTTCTGCCATTGGAGATTCTTTTGTTACAAGATACCAGGTTTCACACAACTCATGAGATCTGCCAAGCACAGAAGGACTGGTTATTAGGCCCCTCCTTTTGGTCTATTGGCCAAGACCTGTGTTCTGGATTAGGAATTTTGATAAATGTTACTGGGTTTCATTTGCTTAAATTGTATGCTTAAATGGGCGCTTATTTTAGATTTTGTACTTGCATCCTGTTCTTATAGGGTGATTAACATTTATGCTCCTCAGACGAAGGCATCTCATATTGACTTGTTTTCTTTAGTTCGCCCTTACTTGCACACTCCCCTCCGAGTTATATATATAGATTTTAATTGTGGTATGAGCCTTCGTGATAAAAGTACTTTTGCCACTACTAAGAAATTGTTCTGTGATTCTCATGAGTTGGTGAAAATGGTTCAGACTGCTTGTCTCAGTGATGCCTATTTGTCTTTTGTTAAACAGCATATTCCTACATTCCAAAAAGGTAGATTGGCCAACTGGATCAACTTTGTTTTTATATCACGCACCTTACCTGTTTTTTCTGCATCTGTACAACCTGTGGCATTTTCAGACCATAAATTGCTTTCTGTTGGGGTTGGGCCAATTGTGCCTTTATGTAAAGGACCAGGTCTTTGGAAATTTAATACTTCCTTATTACATGTCCCGATGTTTATGCAGTCTCTGCTATCCTTTATTCAGGCCCAGAAATCTGTCTTTATTTGTTATGAGGACCCTATTCGGTGATGGACAGATACAAAACACGATTTGGGTGTTTTTCTAAAAAAATATAGCCGTCAGAAATGCAGAAAGGAATACCTAGATTATTTACAGAAGAGGGTACACTTGCAGTGACTGTTAACGATAGCACATGCGACAGGGCAAGACCTTTCTCAACAGTTGTACTTTGTACAGGCTGACATGTTGAGTTATCAGTCTTGACAATCCCGTCAACTTTATCATCAGCACAAATTTGGCATACAGGGAAAGCAAAATTTTGCTTGCCCTTTTGAATCTAATTCACGCTTAATTGCACAGAAACATATGTCCTGCCTAGCGAACTCTGAAGGTGCTTTATGTACCTCCCAGTCCGACATTTGCAGGATAGTGACGGATTATACGTTAGCCCTTTTTTCTCCTTTCCCTGCTACAGCTAGTGATCCTGCTTCCTTTAATAATGACTTGGGTATCCCAGTCCCTTCGCAGACGAGCCTGGATAAGGCATGTTCTCCTATTTCTGAACAGGAACTCAAATTGGCTATCAGTTCTTTACCTTTGAATAGGACCTCGGGTCCGGATGATCTTCCGACTACCTTATACAAGGTGTTGGGAGACCACTTGTTTCCTGAACTTGCATCTGTTTTTAATTCTCTCTTGGCTACTGAATTAATTCCCTTGGATTTTGCAAAAGGTACCCTGATTTACATATATAAACAAAAAGGAGATGCTCACTTTCTTGAGAACTGCCGCCCTTTATGTATGTTAAATACTGAGTTTAAGTTATTAATGAAAATAATAGTAAAACGTTTGTTGTTGATTGCGAAGTTGGTTATTCATCCAGCACAATCTTGTTCAATGCCCAATAGAAGAATATCAGACCATTTGATACTGCTTCGAGAATTGTTCTCTCATGATTATGCCAATGTGATTTTGGGATTTGTTGTTTCAGTGGATCAGCAAGCGGCTTTTGATTCTGTTAGCCACGATTTTTTGTGGGAGGCACTTCATTTTTTACACATGCCTGTTGTAATAATCTGGTGGATTCATGCTTTTTATAGGATGGCTACTGTCATACAGGTAGTAAGTGGTTGGGTGGGTCCGATGATACCGATTAAGAGAGGGGTCCGTCAGGGCTGTCCACTGAGCCCTCTTTTGCATGTCTTTTTCCTTGATGTTTTACTATGCCGTTTAAATGTTCATCCTCAGATTTGAGCTGTTTCTAGTCCAGCACTGGTGTCACCTTACAAAGCTATTGCATATGCTGATGATGTAGGTTTTTTAGTGGCGGATGAACTTTTGGTTATTATCTCTCTTGAGGTGTGTACAAAATTTGGAGACTTCTCAGGAGCGGTATTAAATTTTGATAAAAGTCTGGGTGTCAGGTTGGGTTTATCTCCGATTCCTTTAGGCCCCATTGGTCCTTTGCACTTCATTACGGGTCCCATTCGTATTTTGGGTATTTTGTTTGGGGTTCCTGATTCTGATTTTTTAAACTGGGAAGCTAAATTGCAACAGGGCAATATTAAAGTAGCCCATTGGAACAGAGGGCAGGTTGGGAAAAAGAAGCGTGTTTTTTTTGATTAAATCTTAATTGATTCCGACTTTCCTTTATTTGAGTAAAGTTTTTCCTATTCCTAAATGGTTGGAAACTACTGTTTTTAGCCTGTTTTTTCAGGCCTTTTGGGGGAGCAGGTTGAACCCCATTAAAAGGAATGTAACTTATCTGCCCATCACTGATGGTGGTGTACAAATGGTTAACCTTCTGTTGTTTTTTACAAGCATTTTTCTTACTGCCAACTTAAGACCATTATTGGTTAATACTCAAAAGGGCTGGGAACCATGATTCTATGACTCCCGTCGTGTACGATTCCATCAGTGGGAAAGCAGTTTTTTGACGGTGCTTAGACATTCTGATGGCATACCAACTTATATTAAACACGTTTTTACATCTGAAACAATGGAAGGTGACAACACAGATGGTACTGAATTCTTCCCATAAATTTTTATACAAAAGTCTGCTTTTGACCATTTGTGCTGTACAGCTGCCTTTTGATAAATGTCCTAGCCAGCATCTTCCTTCCCTTTTACTTCTTTTAAGATGTAAGAGAGTGCCGGCACACATGTGGGATTTCCACTGGCTGTCGTGTCATGACCGTATTAATGTTAAGGCGAATCAAAAACATAAACAGTCACTGGAACGTTTCTGTTCCCGACCATTACTTATCGCTGAGCAAGAAACTATTTCCCACTTATTTTTTGAATGTTCTTTTATTCAAGATTGGTGGTCTTTTTTGGCAAAGACTTGGACTGTTCCCTTGTTTCAGACAGTAATTTATTCAAACATCATGTTTGGTGCTTTTTCTCCCCAATGGACCGTTTGGCACAAGGATACCCTGAACCTTGTTTTTGTAGTTATAAAATGGAATATTTGGATGGCACGCTGTCTGTTTACTTTGCAACAGAAAGATTGTTCCTTTTTGGAGCTTGAACGCAAGATTGTATAGGACTTAAGGAACATTTATGATTTTGAGTGTATTTCTTTGAGTAGGAATGTGCTTTTGGAACTTTGGACGGCTGTTCCTTGGATCACAAATTCAGATGCTGCAGTTACTTAACTTGTGCAGGGTTGTTTACCTGTATATGTTTTCATTTTTTTTTAGTTCCCTTTGTCAGGATTCCTTTGTATTTTTTTTTGTTTACTGCTGTATGATTTTGTGTTTCAATAAAACTTTCCCCTACTCTCCTGTAGGGGAACCTCTGTCATGCTTGTTCCAGACCAAGATGGTGGCCATGGAGGTGTTAAAGGAGCTTATGGATGCTACTGAAGCAGGAGACCAGGTCTCTTCTCCTGTTTTTCACTGTTCTGAGACTGTGTTGAGCACTGATATTTCTGCTGCATTGGTTTGTGACTCTCTTACGGCTTCTGGCCCTTCTACAATGGGTATTGTGCTTGTCTCTCCACGAGACCACCTAGAATTCATAGTCAAATCTCCCCATTCTGCTGCTCATTGTCCTAGTCCTTCTGACATTCAAGTACTGGAACGGCAGTTACAGGCTGAAGCCGAGTGCTATGCACTGCGTCATTAAGAACTGCAGAATGCTTTATCAGCTGCTCATTTCAATGCTTCTACACCTCAGAATCCTTTAAATTTGCCTAGTCAAAAGGAACAACCTGCTTTACTGCTCCCTGCTATAGTCGAGAACTCACCTGGGATGAACACTTGTTTTCTGTCATCTAGAACATTTGTTTCACCTGAGTCTGGTGTTTGTGCTCCTGCTTCTACAGTGTCAATTGCAGTTGAAGCACCGGGAATGGCTCTATCAGATGGTTTGTCTGGCCTAAGACGCTCCCCCGATGAAACCTTTCCTCATACGCCTACTCATGTTTCAGCTGCTCTTCTCGATGCAGGGTGGATACAAACTACTACCGGGCAATGGGTGACCAGTCCAAACCCGATAGTTACTTCTCCTGTTGTGCACCAGCCTACTGATCTACCTCCTGTTGAATCTTCAGTTTCTCCCTCCTCAGTACTGCTGTAAAATCAGGGCATTTCTGACTCTCCTTCTCCATTGCATTTGCCTTCGGAATTGCAACTAACTGGGAACCCGGTTCTTGTTTTGGATGATCTGGAAATTAACAGAGTTGCACATAACTGAGAACCCGGTTATGGCTTTGGACAACATGGTACCTACTACAGACACCGTCCCTGCGCTTTCCTGTACAGCTGCACCGGTGGGGCCCCCAGAAGCACCGCTGAATTCCTTCAATAAGACTGCCAAAAAGCCATATGTTTCTCTTTTCTATCAACCTATTTAATCAGCCAAACATCATAATGCAGTTCATCTTCTATATAAAGGTGGTATGAAAGACTTTCCAGACCGTATATTTGTAGCTAAAACGTTGTTGAAGAGATCAATGAAGTTCTTTGCTAATGAGATATATGCTCTCATTCATGTCTCTGGTGAGACCACATTTGATGTTAGTTTCAAATTGAATGCAGGATTGCAGAGGTTTTGGGCACAGTTTAACATTTTGAAGCATACTCCTTTATGGGTCCCCTTTGATGCTATCCCTCTAATGAAACCAGCTTATAAAAATATTACGGTTTTATTTAGGAATAAAGGGGTTAGTGTCACTGATTTGACATACTGGTTAAAACAACATTGTTCAGTTTTAGGGGCTCCTGAAGCGATATTTGATGATGAGCATATTTGGACAGGTGGGTGGAAAGTGAAAGTTATGCTCCATGTTACTGACACAGGTCTAAATCACCTGCCAAACTGCTTTTTTGGGGGGGAGGGATTGAGGTGTCTTGTTTTATGCAGGACAACCGAAGGCCTGTTATAAGTGTAGTTCTTGCACTCATTTGAGTAGCCTTTGTGATCAAGTAAAATGTACACTCTGTCAAACACTGGGTCATACTAGCCGAACTTGTCTGAATGAACCATGATATAACCTATGTGACTCTGTGGGCCATACTTACCAGAGCTATAGGTGGGTGGCTCATAATCAATCCAACTCCTCGGATGATGTTGAACAGAGGCTTTTAATTGCTATTGCACAATGTGAATCTTTTCCTCACCCACCTAGACAGCCAGAAGCTTCTGATGTGCCCTCCCATAGTTCCTCCTGGGTCCACATTCCCACAGCAGGCTACGGAGTCCCTACTTCCTGTGCCTCCAATAGATAGTGTTCCTAGTTCCCCCCCAGCTGAACTAGTATTGAATGAAGCTTCATCTTCTATCATGCCCCCTCCTCAAGTCAGAAAGAGATCCTCAAAGAGGTCTCAGGCAGCTAAACAAACTGCCCTTAAAGTATCTAAAACAACAGACTTACCTTTAAGTAATAGGTATGAGGTCTTTCAATCTTCAGAACTTTCAGACGCAGATTCGGAGGGTTCCTCCTTGTGGTCTTCACAAGTCAACCTTCCCTCTGAACCTGAAGTTCTACTTCCACCCCCTAAGGATCAACAACGTAGATCTCAAAGGACGAGGAAAAAGCCCCCTTGATGAGTTTCTTTTTCTAGCTTCACTTTTCTTCTCTTTGCATGTCACCACTATCTTTGAGCTCTCTAAATGTCAATAGTATAAAGAGCCATAGGAAGACATTTGGCTTTGACTTACTTCCTGTCCAGTTCATTGCAGGTTATTTTCCTGCAAGATACCAGATTACATACAATTTCTGAACTGGGTATTGCTACCAAACTTTGGCATATTGGTCCTTGGGTACTGATGTTTGTTCAGGGGTGGGGATTTTGTTCCGTTCTGACCTGAATGTTTCCCTGATTAAATTAATAGATTTAATTCCTGGATGAGTTTTGACATTGGATACAAAAATTGACAACGTTTATTTTTGATTTATTAATGTTTATGCACCGCAATCTAAGGCAGATAGGGTCTCCTTGTTTAAAACTATTCAACCCTTTTTGATTTCCTCACAGGCAGTTATTCTTGGTGGAGATTTTAACTGTGGCCTTGACAAGTGGGACAGGGGTTTAAGATCTACCACTACAAAAGTTTTTTGTGACATGTCCGCATTAAAATCTGTAATTTCCACCTCACATTTGAAAAACGCATATATATGTCTGTACATAAGGCTGTGCACCCCACATTTCAGAAAGGACAGTTGGCCACTAGGATTGATTTTTTCTTTATAATTGCAACACTTCCCATTTCTTCCAGTCAAGTTCTGGAGATTGAATTTTCTGACCACAACTTGCTTTGCTTACATTTGGGTTCTGAAGTACACTTCTCACAGGGTCAGGTTATTGGAAATTTAATTCTTCTCTCTTTTCCCAGGCAGTTTTCTTACAAAATCTCTAGTATTTTGTGGCACATAAATGCTATGTTTTCAATATGTTTGACACTCCTGCCCTCTGGTGGGCGGATGTTAAATTGGATTTGAGGAAATTGTTGCAAACTGAAAGTAAAAAGCTTCATTATCATACATATTTCCAGTACCTTCACCAATGGAAACACTTACAAAAACTTCAGTCCCTGGCAAGGACTACGTCTCATGATTTCAAGTCACAAATTACACTATTGCAACAGGACATACAGACCTTCCATTTACGTCAAGCAGCCAGTTTGCAGAAACAACAAAGTTTTGGTATTAAGGGGAAGGCAGAAGTGATCTGTCCATATATCCATTGTCACAATAATGTTAATCATAAACGGATGGATGGTCTCTTGGATCCGGATGGCCACCTGTATACTGAAAAACGCAAAAAATTTTTGATTGTATCACAGCATGCAGCTTCTCTTTTTTCACATCAAACTCCATTACATGACTCCATTGATACTTTCCTGCCCACTATTCTTATTCCTGCCTGCCCTCCACATCTAGTGCCTGAACTCACTAGGGATAGTTCTGCTTCAGAAGTTGAACAGGCCATTAAGTCCTTACATAATAATAAAGTCCCGGGGTTGGAGAGGCTCACTCCAGAATTGTACAAGATACTTGGGCCTTTACTTTCTAAGGAGTTAGCAGTGGTTTTTACATTTTTTTTAAATACTGCTTCTATCCCATTGGATATGGCACGGGGCCTATTGATTTTCTTTTATAAGAAAGGGGATAAGACTAATCTTTCTAACTGGAGGCCAATTAGCCTGCTTAATACTGATTTAAAAATTCTTGCTAAAATTTTATAAACCAGATTATTGTAAGCAGCCATTCATTTTATCTCCCCTACTCAAACCTGCTCTATCCCTGGGAGACGTATGAGTGACCATCTTATTCTTCTACGTGAATTAATTGAAAGGGACAATAAGGAAGGTCTGACCAGATTTCTTCTGTCCTTGGACCAGAAGCAAGCTTTGGATACCGTGGAGCATGGCTATCTATGGGATATGCTTGCTCGGTATGGAATACCTACCTCCTTTCTTCTTTGGTCGAAAGCCTCATATAAGACAGCTACTGTGTTACCCCTTATTAATGGTTGGTTAGGGCCTATGATTCCAGTTAAAAAGGGGAGTTAGGCAAGGTTGCCCTCTAAGTCCTCTCTTATACATATTTTGTATTGATTCACTTTTATGAGTTTTTAATTCTATACTGGCACTGACACATGTGTGTGTTGATACTTATAGGATTCCCCACATTGCTTTGGCATATGCAGATGAGCTTACTGTCTTGGTTGGTGATTCAGCCTCAGCAACGAAGGTCATGACTATTTATCAGTCTTTCAGCTCTTTATCAGGTACTTCCCTCAAAATGTCTAAGTGTACAGGGTGACAATTAGGATGGCCGTTGCTTCCCCTGGATTCTGTTGCAGGGGTGCAGTTAACCAGAAATCTATTACTATTTGGCCTCCAGGACTTAGACATTCTAAACTGGAGTCCAAAACATTTTCAGGCCCAATGGGTGGTGCAGGTCTGGAACTGATGGCATATGGGAAAACTAAAAAGGGTTCATCTTATAAAAACATTCCTTCTACCTATTTTTACTCATGTTAGCTGGTTGTTCCCCGCCCCCCCCCCTCGTACTTTAGAAGCTTCCTTATACAGTGTTTTTTTTCAGGCAGTCTGGGGCAGTAGACTGAATCCTCTGAGGTGGAATATTTTGTATCTTCTGAAGAATCAGGATGGTTTGGGAATGGTGAATCCAGTGGTTTTGTTTACTGTTATGTATCTCATTGTTAAGCTGAGACCTGTTCTAACTCATGTTCAGAGATCTTGGATTCCTTTATTTACCCTTACATGTAGCCCTTGGTACCCCCAATGCCTCTCTTAGAATACTTCGATACTCGAACATTTATCCACCTTATGTGAGGGATGTGTTTGTCAAACTTAAAAGTTGGCAAATGACCACCAGTATGGTTAGTGGACAGCACAGAACATTTTTGTACAAACAAATCATTGTCACTAAATTTCGAGAGCCGAATTCTTTCCCACATTGTCCAGCCACTCACACTCAGATTCTGCTTGACTTTTTAAATAACCCTAGGATCCCTGAGAAAATGTGGGACGTTCACTGGTTATGCTGTCACAATAGGTTGAACGTTAAGGAACACCAGAAACATAAACAGCTCTTGGAACAACTTTGTTCTAGGCCCCAATGTACCCAGCAGCTTGAAACAACTTTTCACTTATTTTTTTCATGTTCATATATTTCAACTTTTTGATCTGTTTTAGCTAGTTCATGGGGCATGCCTCCTTTTTGTACTATCTCTTTAGATGTTTTATTGTATGGTGCCTTTACATTGCAGGTCATTCTGACTGTGTTGAAATGGTACATATGGAACTCCAGATGTTGGTTTACACTACAACAAAAATCGGTGCCTCTGTCAGACCTTCTGGAAAAAATTGTTTGGGGAAAAAAAATGATATATAGACTAGAATTGAAGAATAGATTAGCTA
Organism: Neoceratodus forsteri; assembly: GCA_016271365.2. NCBI lineage: Eukaryota > Metazoa > Chordata > Ceratodontiformes > Ceratodontidae > Neoceratodus > Neoceratodus forsteri. The sequence continues at coordinate 669,882,477 of CM057459.1, read as the reverse complement.
ACTGGGTTTTTCAATCATGGAGGAATCTCCCCTGGGTTACTGACTCTGATGTTCCTATTACATGAGCTACAGAATATATTTCATTGCTGTTATAATTTGTGTTTTGTAGACTTTATACTTTCTAAACCTGTGATGTATAACCAGACTGTTTTTATACTTCGTCTTTTGGTTTTATTGTTTCTTTCCCTTCCTTTTTGCTCAGCTTTAATTTATTTTGTAGAATCCTCATTACGAAATTGAATTCCCCTACTCTTTTTGTTGGGGGGGGTTGTTGTACATTTTTTCTATTTTGATTTGACATTACTGTATGCTGAAAATACTGTTTTTCTAATTTTGTGTGATGTGATACTTTCTGTTTATTTTGTTTGAAATTTTGAATATAAAAATTCCCCTACTCTTTTAGTAGGAAGGGGGAGAGGGGTTTGTTGAATAATTATTTTTTTGTTTTCCTTTTGACACCCTTGTATTTTTCTTTCTGGTTTTTGTTTCTTTTATGATTTTGTATGCTATAATACTTTTCTGTATTTTTTTTGTTTGAAAATCTTGAATAAAAAATTCCCCTACTCTTTTCGAGAAGTGCCATGGGATCTTTAACATCCACCTGAACTATCACCAGAACAGGCAGATGGGACCTTGGTTTAACATCTTATCTGAAAGATGGCACCTCAGGAGTGCAGCACCCCCCTCATGCTGCACTGCAGTGTCAGTATTGGGATATGAACCCAAGTGCCTGGTGTGGGGATAGAACCAACAGCCTTCTGATCTCCCAGCCTCAGAGGCGAGTGTGCTACCTGCTGAGCCACTGACACTGACAAAGATATGTTGGGATAGAAAGCTCTGATTCTTTATAATTCATGTTCTTTTTAGTCACAATTTATGTACGATATGGAGAATGAGATTATTGTATATGTATACTGCTATATATTGACAAAACTTACAACAGAAAAGTTTTAAGAATGTTGTTTGTAACATTTATATTGACAAATGTTTGTATGGATTCTCTTTTTTTGTGTGTGTATGTGTGTGTGTTATATTTATTCATATTCATGTATTACTATAAAATGTTGTGACCAATACAAATTTTTACTCGGCAAAAAAAAAAAAAAAGAACCTGAGATCAACTCAGAAAAGGACTTTGGTTCCTTTGAGGATTTTTCACCATATTCCTTCTTTGTGACGCAGATGGTAGATACCCTTGCTACCCCCTCTGCTGAGACAGAGAAGGATATAAAAAGGGCTGGATTTATGAGTATGTTGGGTCTGACCCCCACAAGAAGGCTGTCAGTACCCATAATCCCTCAGAAAAGCCATAGACAGAATTTTGGCAGCCACAGATTCTGCTCCTGGCATTGATAAAAAGATAAGGGTTCTCACCCTTCAAGCTCCTGTTTGGCTATAGAGTAAGAGGTCCCTTGGATTTGGTAAGGGATGAATGGGAGGGTGAGCTTGCTCTTCAAGGGGAATCTGTTATAGAGTATAAAAGGTAGCAGATGTTTAAGAGGGTGTCCTGAACTTCAGGTCACAGCTCAAGGAGCTCATGGAGTTTGCCCAGGAGCACCTAGTCACTGCACAACTGAGACAAAAAACATGATACTACCATGGAGCCAGAGCCCAGGAGTACAAAGTTGGACAACAGGTGATGGCAGTCATCCCCATCCAACAGAATAAATTGTAGATAGCTTCAGAAAGTACTTAATTGGTGGTCAGAAGGGAGAAAGATGTTAATTACATGGTGGAGCTACCTGATAGGAGGTGCAAGCAGTGAATCTACCACATAAATATGATGAAGTCCTACCATGGCCAGGATGAGATGGTCCTGAAGGTGTGCAGCTACCTGGAGGAGGAGGAGACAGAAGCAGACTCACTGGTGGATCTTCTGGCAGAGATTAAGGATGGCCCCTTAGTAGAGGCTGTCTCCTTAAATGAGCGACTAACACCAGATCAAGCTACGAAAATGTGTGGGGTGCTGCATACATTTGAGAAATGTGGGGTACACACTACGCTGGTGGAGCACCAGGTGGATACAGGGTCCCAGTCCCTGCTGAGGCAGCCACCCTACAGAGTCTCTGAGGGAGTGACACATGCCATTGATGGAGACAGCAAGGAAATTCTGGCTCTTTTTTGGGATCAGTATGACTGCCAATGCACAAAATCCCAACATCAATGTCACCGACAGCCATTTCCCGACAGGTATGCCTTCCAGACTTCGAACTGCCCGGTAATTATTTTGTTGATAGCTCCTTACATAAGCTCTCCTCAAAAACGAGCACTCAGAGTAAACATGCTGGGAAGTGACAAATCATTAATGCACCTACCTGATCTGTGTCTGAGTATCCCATCTCGGATGCACCATTCTCCACACCAGACTCTATGCTCCATTGCACTCTCCAAGCTCCTCCTCCAAAAGTTCACAGGTCAATCTGTCACCACTCATTGAGTTCAAAAGTCACGGTTGTGATGGGACAGTGTAAAATAAATGTTATTTAGTTCAAATAATTAAAAGGAATTAAAGCACCATGTTGTGTACAATCCCAAGATTGAAATCTTTAGCAGACCTCTGTTCTATGTCTACCCCAATGTTGTTGATCTTTTCCTCTCCTTTTTACATAACTTTTTATTACAGGTGACTTGGGCAAGCTGTGGTTAATTTTTTCTACTGCACTGTCAGTTACAAGCTGTTTATTGTGCAGTTCCTCAACAAAGTGATGAATCCCAATGTATGATGTGCCCACTAATAACACCTATGCCATGCCACAACCTTGTTTGGGGTTCTCGGTATGACACTTGGCATCTATGTTGCAGGACCAGTAATACAAATCAGACTGGTTCCTCTCCTTAACATAAAGATAACCACCAATACTCAACTTGCTATGCCCTCACTGTGAAGGGACAACTTCACAGACATGTGGTAGTTCTTTAGGAGTAGATGTTGCCACTGTACGACAGACTAAACACAGAGTGATAAAGAAACTGCTACCTTTGTTGTCTGCTATATATGAGTATGCTAATAGGCTACAATGCAATATATTTAGGAAATGATCAATTAACTGTTATCAGTGACATACACTAGGCAAGTGCTGTCACCTGCTGGGTTTAGAACTGCTCTCTGTTATGTGAAGTGACTGGAACTTTCTTTAATCTGCCATTTTGGTCACTGCATTATGTCACTTCACAGCATGTTTTGTTTTATGGCATCCATGCTCTGCTACTTGGTAATATCTGCAAAAAGAAGGTCTCACTTCTGGTAGTGAAGTGGCAGGCAAATAATCAGCCAGGGAAAGCATCTAGGATTAAATGTACCAAGCAGGAATTTAGAAATTGGGAAGACAGAGTCGGGCAATTATGTGTCAGCAAAGTTAGAGTTGGGGCAATCGTACTAGACCCCTCTTTGGGTAATCAAAGAGTCCTGCAGTCCTTGGGCTTCCCCTGTGGTACTGATCCTCAAAATGGATGGGTGATCAGGAGGCAGGAGGACCACTAAACTTCCAAGGCTATAATTCTTATATGAAGGATGGGTTATTGGGGGGGGGGTAGGAGACCACTAAACCACCAGAGATATAACTCTTATATGAAGGATGATCAGGGGTGATGGAAAATCGCTAAACCACCAGGGATATAGCTGTAGTATGAAGAATGGGTGATCAGCATGTGGAGGAACCACTAAACCACCGTGGATTTGACTCTACTATTTTGCATGGGCATTCAGAGGGTTTGGGGAACCTCTTGACGCAGGGGCTGGCAGCTGCAGTACAGCCATCCTGCCTTTGGGGGTGGGGGCATGGGCTTAGCACACAGTTAAGAAGTGGTTTTCAGCACTGCTATGGGGCCTGCCTACCCCTGCTGCAAACCGTTGAATATACCACTGCATCAGTATGCATGAGGGACCCCCTCATTTGCATAGGTACAGCAGTATAGATAGCAGGTTGGCACTGCTGGGTTTGGGTAGTGCTCCGGAGCTTCTGAATATGGCCCCACCTGGAGTGCTGCCATAAACCCAAGTTAGCACCAGTGCTAACCACATTCATGCTGTCGCTAGCCTTTGAATGGAGGGGCATAAAGTGTTAAAGTTACATATTTTTTTATGTTTTAGCCCTTTTTTTGCCAGGGGATAGAGAAAAAATCACAAAGAGTCAAATTATGAAACATACAGGTTCATTAAATGTTATGGAGGAATAGGTTCTTTTGGTGGTTTGGTGGAAAATATTAATTAATTTTATTAATTATTTTATGGGCTGGCAGTATAGCATAGAGATAAAAGTGCTGAGCATGGTACATCTAGCAGACTTGTGTTTGAGTCCCACAACCTCTACTTGCATACTCTGTGACTGAGCAAGTCACTTAACCACCCCAGTACTCCCAGGCTGTCCCTGAAAACAGGCTCTTGTGCCTAGTGGGCCTTACCTGGTTACCAAAGAATAATAAAAAAATATGTTATTAAAGTGATTTCTGACCTAGCTGCAAGCAGCAACCACTCCCATATTGTGGTAGCTGCCCTCAGCGACAATATTCTTGCCATGTTTTTAATTAATAATTGTAGCCCATACCTTTTAACTTTTGTTTGAGGTGGGCTGTCTAATCAATTCTAGGTGCTCCAGTCCTGCCACCATACCCCCCCCCCCCGCTCAAGCATGTAATGAAGTGTGAGCAGGGAGAATGTGAGGGTGTACCCCATTGAAGTGAATGGAGCTTCTTTTTCCTGTCATTTCTATGCCTCAGGATGGCCAGTTGGACAGTAAAGAAGGATACTGCTCAACTAACAAGGACCTTGTTAGTCGAGAGGTATCCTTCTTTACTATCCAACTGGCCATCTGAGGCATAAAAATGATGGGGAAAAAAAAACAATTCTCTTCAATGGGGCACATCCTCACATTCTCCCTGCTCACACTTCATTACATGCTTGAGCGCGGTGGCCTGGTGACAGGACTGGAGCACACAGAATTGATCCGACAGCCCACCTCAAACAAAAGTTACGAGCAAAATTTCAAAGGTATGGGTAACAATTATTATTTAAAACATGGCTAGAATAATTGTTTCTGAGGGCAGCTACCACAATATGTGTGTAACTCCCTTATATCGCAACTTTTCTTTAACCATTAATTGGTGCGCATGCCCCATCACCTAAAAAAATAGAAAAAACTGTTAGCATTTTTGTGTGTATGTCTTAAAGTTCTACAGGAAAAAAAAACTTTAAATCCTTGCCAAAGAACAAATTAATGCCTGGAGCAAATGGAACATGCTTGAAGCATACTGTAAGTGCTTGAAGCATGTTTGAATATACCAGCTGATCGATACAGACACTAACCCATTGGATCTTCACAAACCATAGCACCATACTTGCCACATGAGGTATGTGACCAACTGGGAGCATTGGGAATCTGATTCCAAGGAGCAAATGAGCAGATGATGGTTGCATAAGGAGAGTGCTGCTGTGGTGCAATCTGCCATATTCATTTTCCCCTGTGCAAATGCACCACTGCATATGAAAGGCACTATGGATTAATAATAACTGGTTCACATTTTTTCCCATAGGAAAAGGTGTTTATAATTTGCCATTATAAAGGAGTTTTTATAATGGCAAACACGCTCCACTCTCCTATGGGAAAACACATGAGCTGCACACTGCCTCGCGACCAGCAAAAGTCTGTCAGCCTGTCTCACTAAACTGTCACAGAAGTACTCATGTGAAACACAGAGCACAGGTACAGCTTTTTAAATAAAGCAGTAGCTTACCACCTAGAAAAAAAGAAGAAAGAACAAAATTACAACCCTATTAAACCTAAGCAGCACCTCAGAAAGAGAAGTGCTCATACATGAACAGGAGAACTACAACACAGCACAAAAGAGAGAGAGCAACCTCAGGCTCGTCAGAACTTTTTTATCTGAGGTAGGCAGGCAGCAACACTGAATTCAAGCAGCTAGAGTTGTAAGAACTTGACACAAAAACATGCAGACTTCATCTATTTACTTAGAAGGCAAGACAGGCATGATTACGAGCCTAGCACGATCAGGGGTATAGTCGCGAGCATAGATAGATACCTAATATTAGAAAAATACCCTTACTCAATATTCAAATGGACTGAAACTGTTTAGTGAAACAAAGAGAACCTTGGACGCAAAACAAAAGCAACTGAAAAAGGCAGGGAAAGGTAAGAGACCACATAAGGCACAACCCCTATCAGAGGAAGATGTGGAAATCCTCTACCAGTCAGGCACTCTTAACAAGTCAACCCCTGGTGGGTTATTAAATTTCCATTTTTTTAACTTTGGAGTACAGTTCACCTTCCGAACGAAGGAACATTATGATCTGCAGTGGGGCTACATAAAGCAGAGCATAGACTCAGACGGCAATGTTTTTTTTTATTTTTGGAATATACAGAACATCAAACCAAAACCAGAAGGGGAGAAAAACCCTGAGATGTAAGACCTGTCGATCCTAGGATTTAGGAAAACAAACAGAATCCAGAAATAAACACTCTAAAAGCTTATGAAATCTATAAAGCCCAAAGACTTCCAGAAATGCTGCGTCCAGATGCTCCCTTCTATATTGCCCCAAACACAGGCTGGAAAGAGAACTCATACTGGTATAGAAATATCAATATTGGGATAAATAAACTCAGAAAAATGGTGTCCCTAATGAAGCTTGAATCTGGGCTACCTGAAACAAAAAGAAATACCAGTTACTCCACCCATAATCCCAGTATCCACTGTTTAATAAATTCCAATGCCCCTCCCCCCGAGGTGCAGCAAATTTCTGGGCACAAAAAAATAGCCAATCAGTCAACAACTACTCAGCGTTATCTGAAAGAAAACAGCAGTAAATTAGTGAAATTCTCACTTACTCTACTCCCCAAGACATTCCCAGAACTTCAAGAGCCAAGGATTTTGCCAAGCACCCCACAACAAGCAGCAACCAACTGACTTAACCCGGATACAGTAACACCCTACAATTCATCTTTAAATCTGGCTGCATGTTCCATCAAGCCATCACGACGAACAGTGGTGCCGGAACAGTTTGAAAAGTGGTAGGGCCAAGGACATAAGGGGTAAATTTTCCCCTATTAAATATATTACCATGATAGCAAAAAGTGATAGGGCCACTTATGAAAGTGGTAGGGCCATGGCCCTAGTGGCCCCCCCGTTCCGGCACCTATGACGGCGAATATCTACAACTGCCCACCACGTGAAAAAAGATGGATCTAAGTTGTATACAACTCGTACAGCTCTGATTAAGGTTCATTTTATTCCAGTCATAAAAGAACCTAACTAAACTTTCAAACTCCTTTGGTAAACAACTAAATAAGAGTTAAGATATCAGCAGTCTTGCACTCTTCGCATGCTCCCTAATGGCTCCTGTTCTCCGTTTCTTTCTTTCTCTCTCTCTCTCTGTCTCTCTCACCTCCTCCTCCCTCTACTGGTCACATGCTGCTAGTAGCCACTGTAACCAGGATCTCCTAGCAACACTTTTTTTTCTCCACATAATCGCAGCAACCAAGACTTCATAGCAACAGCCGTTTTTTTTTCTCAGTTTAAACTCTGTTCTGAATACAAGTTAAAGTTAGCAAGTTTTACAGTAATTTCATGTTCTCTTTGTTAACATTTTGACTCACTGCAGTTCCTTCAGAATAAAGAATTCACAATGCAAGATAAAATTGCTTCTTTCAATTCATTCCTTCTCTTTCAATCACCAGTAACAGAGATTTTGGAGGTGAAAAAACACAAACCAATTATTATATAAAACAAAATATTGGGTGGTGAATTTAAGCTCAAAGTTTACACACACCCTCAATGTTAGATGCTTGCACAAACCCCTCGAGCTTCACTCTCAGGGGTTTCTGTAGCATCTAACACCTCAGATGTGTGTAAACTTCTCGTTATGCACACCACCCCATATATTATTCTATATTTTGTATCTCATTATGACCTCATTGTTTAGCGAAGAGCAAACAAATGCTCCTTGGATGGTGCAGCCCCTGCCAGCAGCACCAGTGCCATAATGTACAGCATAAATATACAGATGCCCCCTGCCCAATTTCCATCCCTGCTATGTTAAAGATGACAATTTTTCATGCTTTTACATGCTGTGAACACGTACATACCCTGGTGTTCTAGTGCCCCTCCATACCCAGTAAGGTAGTGAGTCCAGTTTTCCATAATTGTATATGCTGTGTACACATATGCATACCATGGTGATCCAGTGGCCCCCACTCTGATCCCAATGACCATGCCAATGTACCACTACCAACTGTCGCTCAGCATGGCACTAACATGGAATCTGGTACTTATCTACCTCTAACCACCACTGCCAGCCACCATCTGCTGCACATAGTCTTTGGGATACAAACTAAGTCCAAATGCAGACATATTGTGCATACTCAAGGACATAGGAATTATTGCTGTACAACAGTGTGGTACTAGCCATTTCTTTATTTCTGTGTGCCGGTATGGCATCAGACTTGAGGGATATCTTAGATACCACCTCCCCCGTGAATACAAGAGTAGCACCCCTGAACAACCACCCAAAATATGGTATGGGGGAACTTATCTGCCCCCCAAAACAATATTTCAGGTGGATGTTCAATTTAGTTAGTAATTAGGTATATTTATTTAAAAATAAAACAGTGACAAAATCCTTCATTAAGGTTTTGAGAATGTGTGCACTGCATAAACATTTTAAACATAACCACTGCAAAAAATGTTCTAAATTTTACACAAACAAAATGTGCAAAGTTGAGATACCAGAAAACAGTTGAGAATAAGAAAGAGAAACAAACACTGCATGAATTTTGTTTTACAATTAAAGTCATACATGAACAAAATATGAAGGAAGTTATATCCCAGCTATTGTTTTGATCAGGGCCTGCTGGGCCCTGCAAATTGAAAGTTAGGACTCATGTGCAGAACTAAAAGAGCCCCATAAATCCTGATTCTTGTATGGCCCAAAGGACTCATACATAGCAAGTTAGGTTAGGAGTCACCTCCTGCTTCATGCAGGGCCTTAAGGGCCCTGTGCATAGCACTGAGGAAATTCATAACAAAAAACTATGTTAATGCAGAACTAGGGTTGCTACCTCACAAAACTCAAACCTCAAAAAGTGGGGAAACGTGCTATTAGAGTTGTCAACTTAATGCCTATAAAGTTTGGAAATGTACTGTTAAGCATAATGATCCCCTGCTCATCCCCTGCCTTGACCCAAGGCCAAGATACAGATTTTGGGTCATGTACCAATAGTCTGGTACCTCATAGAGGGCCAGCATATTCACAGTTTGTAAATAGCAACCCTAACTCCCACCCACTCCTTGATCCCCTACCCTCAGGACCCAAGGTTCCATTTTAAGATTTTACATAACACTTCTCAGCATTTTGCTGTTCAGATTACATTTTAAAAGCTTGGTGGTAAGAGTTACCTTGCTGCAACACACAGGTTCTGGAGAACCCCACATGGGATCCTTACTGGACACTTTTTTGTCCCAGACTGTTACTTATGGCTAATCCAAAATCTGGCACTATCTCTCCAGCTCAGTCCTTGTAAAGATCTACTTTGAAATACCTTTTGCACTTAAGATACTCCTCCACAACGTTATCCCTGTAGGGGATCTTTATCCCATTACTGCATCTTCCCATATTTCTTGAGTTCTCTCACAACCTCCTTAGCTCTGCCACAATTTTAAGTCTCAGTGACCACTCTGTGTTACTCTCTCCTGCATTTATCCCATTTGGCATATGTTCTCTGTTTCTGGATGGTTTACAGCTGCATATTAGCTGGCTTCGTTACCAGCTTTTCATCTCATCCTTCTCTGAACTGGGCTTTCTCCTATATACTCCTTCCAGTAGCAAAGTGGCCATACTAGCTGTCCAGGATGCATCATCACTTGACCTACTGGGTCTTTCTCCTGCCAACCTCACTGCTCTCCTCTGAGAGTCTCCATAACCAAGCAGCTCTTTGCTGGACTGTATATTTGTAGTTAATCAGGCAGGCTCTCTGGAGACCAGGACCTGGTTTCATCTGTGCCACATCCCAGGCCTGGAACCCTTCCACCAATTTCAGGCCCAGCAAGCTTACCCAGTCCCAGTTTTTCAAAGGCTTGGGCCCCCAGCCTTAGCTGGGGAGTTGTTGCTTTCTACGATCTTTTCTCTAACAAACAAAAAAAAATATAGACTGCCTGTTTCTTATAATGCTGAAACTCTACCCCCACTTCCTGTGTTCTGACTTACTCACTAAGGGATGCTGCAAAATCTGTAACCATTTCTGTGCTGGAATATAAACAGCAGGGAATTTCTTTGGCCTACCTTTGGGAAAAGAGCAACAGAGAAAAACAACCAGCACCCTCATCCACCTTGTGGCACCATGCCACCCTCTTCCCCCCACACCACAACCCTTGTGCATAGTGTAATCAATCACATATTGTGTGACCAGCACAGCCCTCCCTCTACCACAGCCAATTACCATCTTGTCCACTGTCTCCAATCACAACCTATAAATAAATAAAATAACAAACAAAACAAACAGAACCCCCCCATCCATCCTCTGGCACCCATGCCACCCTCTTTCCCCAACCACATTCAACCCCCCATCCTCTCCCACCCTTTAGAATCCATGCCACCCTCCAGGTTTTTACATTGACCTCATTAATATAACTATATGTTTCATCCAAAAAGTGCAATCAGTTTCCCAACTTTATCATTAATTTCATATATATACAGTATACCATATATATAGAACAAAATATGGTCAGCGCCAATACAGCTGCAAAGTTATGGTACTGATGCAGCCAAAAAAAGTGAGAGGCTGCTTCAAACTCAAGGGAAGCTGAAGGTGTCACTGGTACATGAACAGGTGAAAATGTGCAGGGCACTTTGAGCTATGTGGTATTGAAAGACTCCGTCCACCTAAAGAAGTGCAGAGCCTGGCAGATTCACTCTTTACACATTCAGCACAGGTTCGCTCTTTATACATCTCTTTTCTCACATTCAGTACACATTCATTCTTCACACATTCACTCTTTACACAGTCACTCTACACACATTCAGTACACATTCATTCTTCACATTTTCACTCTTTACAGATTAATAATAGGTATGTTGAAAGTTCAGAGTCAAAATCTTGAAAATTAGTAAATTTATGAGTGAATGCTGAAGTACTGCAACATTGCATCATAACATGGACATTCTACTGTATTTGTACACCAAATGTTCAGCATTGTCTTCTTATTGCCCCACCAGAGTAATCCTATAGGTGAAATTTTCAAATCCCTGCTGAAATGAGATTCTGCACCACTGAAATGTTATTCCATGCCACAGCTGCGAAAACACATTTTGACTGGTATTTGAAAAATGACAGCTGCCACATTCATGAGGTGGTATGAAAAAAATGCTGTTGAAAATTTGGGGTCAAAATATTTAAAATTACCACAGTTATGAGCAAGCACAGAAAAATTTCAATGTGCACATGTGACTTTGTGATTTTTACATATTTTGACCCCAAATTTTCAAAATAGCCTTCATATGACCCCACTTCATGAAGAAGGATGGTGAACATTTTCAAATTCCACCTGAAAGGTGATTTTGCAACGTGACTGTGACATCAACTTTTGTGCGTGATTTGCATAATTCCACCACATTAGTCATGATGTGGGTTCCCCCCAAAAAAGGCCACATTGAAAATTCGGGGCTAAAATATACAAAAATGACAAAGTTTGCATCAAAGTTCAAAATCCCATTGAAATACATTAAACCACACTCACCTTAGTTTCTCATATTGCAGTAGGCAGTTTCACCAGCAAGACATGTATTCGATCAGAGAGAGTTGCTGTGGGACATGTTCAGGTAAGTGAGAGTGTGTGTGTGTGTGTGTGTGGAGTGTAGGGGTGGTGGGTGCTGAGTGAGAGGTCAGGGTGTGGGGTCAGATCATTAAAGGACTGTTTTCTTTTTTGCAGGTTTAAAAAAACATACAGTAGTGGGATGGTTTTCTTTATTTCAGCTGACATTGGGAAAATTAATACAGGGACAATGATTGGAGGGTGAGGGGGTATCACTAGACACCAAAGAAGTAGTACTACATAATGGGAACAGCGATTGGAGGGTGGGGGTGCCACTAGAAACCAGGGAAATAGTACTACATAATGGGGATGGTGATTGAAGGGTGGCGGGTGTCACTAGAAACCAGGGAAACAGTACTACATAATGGGGATGGCAGTTAGAAAGTGGTGGGTGCCACTTGCCACCAGGGAAACATTATTTCATAATGGAGACAGCAATCAGAGAGTGGGGTGCCACTTGACACCAGGGAAACAATAGTAGATAAAGGGAATGGTGATGAGAGGGTGTGCAGTGCCACTAGACATCAGGAAAACAGTATTAGATAAAGGGAACAGTGACTGAAGGGTGAGTGTGTCACTAGACACAAGTGAACCAGTACTGGACAATGAGGACAGTGATTGAAGGGTGAGTGTGTCACTAGACACCAGTGAAACAGTACTGGACAATGAGGACAGTGATTGGAGGGTGAGTGTGTCACTAGACACCAGTGAAAAAATACTGGACAATGAGGACAGTGATTGGAGGGTGAGTGTGTCACTAGACACCAGTGAAACAGTACTGGACAATGAGGACAGTGATTGGAGGGTGAGTGTGTCACTAGACACCAGTGAAACAACACTGGACAATGAGGACAGTGATTGGAGGGTGAGTGTGTCACTAGACACCAGTGAAAAAATACTGGACAATGAGGACAGTGATTGGAGGGTGAGTGTGTCACTAGATACCAGTGAAACAGTACTGGACAATGAGGACAGTGATTGGAGGGTGAGTGTGTGTCACTAGACACCAGTGAAACAGTACTGGACAATGAGGACAGTGATTGGAGGGTGAGGTGGCCACTAGACATCAGGGAAATGTTAGTGAAATACAGGGATAGTAATCAGACAGTGAGGGGGTGCCACTAGACACCAGGGAAACATTATGGAAATACAGGGCTGACAATCTGAGAGAGGGGGTATCACTAGATACCAGAGAAACATTGTTAAATAACAGGGACAGACTTTGGAGGGTTGAGTGTGGAACTAGACACCATGGAAACATTATTACATATATAAGGGGAGGAAAACAAGTGGTAGCTCTGAACCCAGAAGTGAACATAGAAACATAGAAACATAGACTTTGACGGCAGATAAGGACCGCTTGGCCCATCTAGTCTGCCCATTTCCCTACCTACAGGATAGGCCGCAGATCCTAGTTAACCAACAGCCTATTTCTTCCTACCCCCCACAAGAATTGTCTTATGTCTGTCCCATGCATTCTTGAACTCTCCCACAGTTTTAGACCCCACAACCTCCTCAGGAAGGCTGTTCCATGCATCCACTACCCTCTCTGTGAAATAATACTTCCTCACATTGCCCCTGAACCGCCCCTTCTATCTTTAAATGGTGTCCCCTTGTTCTTGCACATCTCTTTTTCTGAAAGATGCTACCCTCTTGGACTTTGTTGATTCCACTGAGGTACTTAAACATTTCTATCATGTCCCCTTCTCCCTTCTTTCCTCAAGGGTATACATATTAAGCTCCTTTAGTCTCTCCTCATACGGCTTCTCTTGCAGACCCTGCACCATTTTAGTTGCCCTCCTCTGGACTGTCTCTATCCTGTCTATGTCCTTACGGAGATGGGGTCTCCAGAACTGGACGCACTACTCCAGATGGGGTCTCACCAACTGTCTGTACAGATGGGATAACAACTTCCTGTTTTCTGCTGCTGATGCCTCTCCCTATGCATCCCAGTATACCCCCAGCCCTCCCTACTGCCTTCTCACATTGCTTGCTTACCTTAAGGTCATCTGAAATTACTACCCCCAGGTCCCTTCCCTTTTTTGTTGTTGTTACTACCTTCCCCCCCATTGTGTATTCTTCCCCTGGGTTCTTGTTTCCCAGGTGCATTATTTTGCACTTCTTTGCATTGAATCCTAGCTGCCATATTTCTGACCATTCCTCCAACCTTGCCAAGTCCCTTCTCATCCTTTCCATGCCTCCTTGTGTATCAACCCTGTTGCAGATCTTTGTGTCATCTGCAAAAAGGCATACTTTTCCTTCCAGTCCCTCTGCAATGTCACTGATGAAGACATTAAAAAGGACTGGACCCAATACTGAACCCTGCGGTACCCCACTAGTAACCCTCTTTCTTCAGAGTGGACTCCATTTACAATTACCTTCTGTGTCCTGTTGTGCAGCCAATGTTTTACTCAGGCTACCACCCTGGGACCCACTCCCAGGCTGGTTAATTTGACTATTAATCTTTTGTGTGGGACTGTGTCAAATGCCTTGCTAAAGTCTAGGCAGGCCATGTCCACAGCCCCTCCCTGGTCTACTACTTTGGTCACCCAGTCAAAGAAATCTATTAGATTCGTCTAACATGACCTTCCTGCTGTGAACCCAGAAATAAGTGCAGAGCAGGAAAATAAAGTACAGGAGGGGAGGGAGGAACAGCACTGTGGTAAGAGAGGACTTCATGTGCTTCAACTCCACTGTGGAAGAACACAGTCAAGTCGAAGTATCCGGTCATGCACTTCCAGAATTCCCTCTCTCCACTATGTAATAGCAATACATCGCATAGCTCTGCAATGTGGTCATAAAAATGGTGTGCAAGGTCAGTATACAGGGAAATATTCCCATCCGGGGTCTACCCAGCTAATTAGGCCATGAGCCCTAAGGGAAAGTGTTCCAACTGGTTGTTGATCCCTGCGATGGGGATATTTGCTCATTTGCTGGCCTTACTCATCATTTATGTTATATAATACACTGATGTTGGTGCTTCACTTAAGCAATAATGCATGACAGGGTGTGGTATATCATGAGACATCATCACGCCTTGGGTGGTTGAGCACGAGGCCATAGGCCAAGTGTGTCCAACCAGCCCAGAAGTGATGATATCTCATGATATACCACACCCTGGAGTGCATTATTACTATTATGAACGGGAGTAAAGGTTTTGAGAATGAAATATTAAAAAAACAAAACTTTGAAACCTTTTAAAAATAGATTTTTATGCTAGTGTAGGAATACATTTATAAAAATAGCTTTAGAAGACAGCAGGTGGTGCTGTTGTAGTTGGAGCTGGCAGGAGAAGTGAAGGTATTGTGGTGGTGTGACCTGTGAACTATGTTCCTGTTTGCTGTCCCTAAGTGCTGTCTTTACATTTGTTGTCATTAGCAGAGAATAATTTGCTTTGTGTTCTTTTTTTTTTTTTTTTGGTATCGTCTTTATCAGTTAGTAATTACAGTACAGTATTGATGTAAACTAGTAGCAGCTGGGGCCAGTCTTTGACTGTCAGTGGCCATTGCTGTGTGATGAGTTGTGGGATGCAGCCTGAGTCACTCAACAGAAGTTTGTAACTAAGCCTGTAAGGTGAGGTACATGGAGCATTTAGTGTGCAAATCTGTGTGAACGAGTGGAGTTTTGAGAGTTTGAAGCTGCTTTCTTTTTTTTTTATCTGTTAACTGCCACACAGTCAGCAAATCAGAATATGGGCACGAGAGCAGCAACAAGTGAGAAGCTGCTCCTATTAAGCGAAGCTTCAGTGCTGCTGTATTTGTTGCCATTGTGAGTGAGGAGGCTGGTGGCTGGAGGCTTTTTGAAGCTGTAATGATGTAGCTAGACGTCATTTATTTATTTATTAGCTTTTGGTGACCAGGTAAGTGCATTAGGAAATAGACCTGGCTATTTTCAGACATGACCTGGAAGAGTACAAGATACAGTATAGGAAACAAACACAGGTACATACAAACAGTCAAATCACAGCATCAGGTTTCCACGCAGGGATAGACATAAAAGTTTACAGCAAGCAGGGCCATCCATGCAGGAATGTTTTAGAAGGTCAGGCACAATTGATTGACATACAGGTGTAAGGTGAAAACCGGGGTCAAGACAGCTTGGGTAAGGCAGGACGGGAACAGTCACAATAATCAAGTGCTAAGCGGTGAGAGACGAGTGCTGTTTTAAAGGAGGAGTGGGACAAGGTGCCCTTTAAACTGTGGGGAAGAGTATTCCAGGTTTGGGGGGCAAAGCGTGCAAAAGCTTGTTCACCCATTTTTGTAGCGCAGTGTGGAACAGCGAGTAATGGCAGATGGGAGGACCATAGAGGGCGGGAGTGGAGCACAGGGTTAAATATGGCTGTAAGTGCAGAAGGGCTAGGAGTTCTAGTCATGGAATCTATGAAGCAGGCCAGAGAAAAAAGGTGATGGGATTCAGGTGACAGCCAGTGCAAGGCCGAGTAGAGAAGACAATGGTGGATGAGGCGAGAGTTGGATAGAGCAAATCTGCAAATATTATTGTAGGTGGTGTCCCACTTCTGGAGGTTAACAGCAGTGGTCTGGGAAAGGATAGGAAGAGTGTAAAGAAGCCTTGGAAGCAGAACACCTCTAACCACCAAGATCCTGGCTGCAGGAGTTAATTAGTGGCGCATGTGGTAGGCAGACCCAATCTTCATGTTTATGGACTGACATACTTCATTAATGTTAATTAATTAATCATCATGGCTTCAAAGAGCTATCAGCCAATCAGCTTCCCACATTTTCAGCAACCAGTTCATAATGTAACTTTTGATCATGTTTATGATTGTTTATGTAATTTTTTTCCTACTATTTATTTTTGTTTCTGGTGTTTCATAGTTTTGTGACATTTTTAGTATTCCTGATTTGTGCCTCTAGTGTTTTTGCATTATATAGTGGCTTACTATATATGTACAGCAAGGGGGCATGTCCAGGGCATGGTTCTCCTACATTCACTGGTAGCATGCAGGAAGCAGTCCTACATTCACTGGTAGCATGCAGGAAGCAGTCCTACATTCACTGGTAGCATGCAGGAAGCAGTCCTACATTCACTAGTAGCATGCAGGAAGCAGTCCTACATTCACTGGTAGCATGCAGGAAGCAGTCCTACATTCACTGGTAGCATGCAGGAAGCAGCTGGACGCTACAGTTGGGAATGCCCACTGTGATCTGGAGCATCACCTGTGCACAGGTGCAGCTTATGTCTTCGGGACCTGACAAAATATCCATTTGAGACTAGCATGTGTTTTGGGGCTGATCTGCAGTTGGCATGCAGGAGAAGCATGTAAGCAGCATGGTGAGGTTGGCATCATGGGACATAGCATTTAGACTGTGGAGGTATTTCCTGCTGCATGGTGAGGACAGTATAGAGGGAAATGATGTCTGGAGCATGAAGGGACTGGCTGATGCATTGTGGGTGACATGGCATCTTGTGAGTGCTGTGGAGCACCTAGGGACATCTTTGTGTGGTGAGAGAGACGGGAGATTATTTTATTGGGGGGGTAGGTACTGTCTGTCATTTTTCCTTGGTTTAAATTATACATTTTTCTTTTTGCAGGCTTCAGGTAGTTTCTTTTTAGTGTTGTAGACTTTTTTCTAGGTTTGAGGTTCTGTTTAGTGTGTGGGAATATCTTTTTAACTGGTGTGCCTGTGTGATACTTGATATGCTGGTTTGCTTAATTGGTAATTAAGCTGTCTGTTTTGGTGGTTGTGGTGGTCATCTGTTGGTGTGTTTTCCCCTGTGTATACAGGTTTAAGTGTGGAGGTAAACAGATTTAATTGAAAGGTCTGTTGTTTTAATTGGGAACTATACATATTTAATTAGAGGCATATAGTTGTTATTGCTTGGAATGTGCAGAAGCTTTAACTGGCAAGAAACACTGGAAAATACATGATGATGGCTCTTGTAGGGGAAAAATCACCATCCATGTATTATAAATACTGTGATAGACAGACAGACAGATAGATAGAAAGAAAGAAAGAAAGATTGATAGATAGATAGATAGATAGATAGATAGATAGATAGATAGATAAGTAGGTAGATAGATAGACAGACAGACAGACAACTGTGCAGAAACAGAAATGTTTCCTTTTCCAGCAATGGTTACATGCAGCATTGTTGTGTTTTTGACTTCATACATACAGCAGTCAAACTGTGTTCTAAAGCTGAATGAAGACCAGTTTGGTCTGGCGTGCCATAGTGCTGGCTGAAACACAGCTCAGGACTTTCAAAATGTGTTGTGCATTACAGTGTTGGGTTACTGCAGGGCATCTGCCAAACTCCAGTAGGGGAACATGATCTTTGTCAACTAACAGGTCCCGTCACTAAGATTTTCAAAACCGTGCTGATTAAAATTTAATAAGCAAGATTTGGAAATAAAGCAACCATATTAGGTAAACAGCTTCAACACAAAATGAAGATGTTGCAATCATGAAACAGAGTTTTACAGACTTTTAAAAAACAAATTCTGGTCAGAGCTAGCACTGCCGCTATGTTGCTTTAAAGGGACACTGCCTGCTTTTGTATAACTTTTGTCCCTCTTAATAAAAAAGCATTTGTCCCTGCTGAATGTTGTCTTGCTGGTGCTGGCATTGGTAGTGCAGGAGTTAGATGCATAATAGGAATAGTAGTGAATTACGGAACTGACGTCAACCCCACCCCAACCTGCAGAGAGTGACAGGCCTTGAGGTGTGCCTTTGGGTCATCAGCTATAACGCTCATGCCATTTCACCTCACCCTACTCTGTAGACTCTGATAAGTGTTGCATTGTGCTTTGGGGTTGTTAGGCCTTATGCTCACCCCATTCCATAAGGAAGTATGTTGAGATGGGTGCAGTATAGGAGAATGGGGTGTACTTTGGGGCCAAAGAGTCCAAGGCACACCTTGATGCCTGTCAGTGGCTGCAGGGTGAGGGTGGGGTTGCAATGCCATAAGCATTACAGCTGACAATCCAAAGGCACTCACCTGAAGCCTGTTAGTCTGTATAGGGTGGGATGTAACTGTTCAAAACCCTAGCATCCCGGGCATTTGTTGGTATTTGCATTTCAAATTTTCAACATGGTCTTTTTGTGACCCTACCTCATGAAAGCATTTGGGACCTCTGTTCCTGAACAGTGGCACTGTGATTTTGTTAATCTGTTCGGAATGTTGATTTCACACAGCGACCGCGCCATTCTGCGCCATATGTGAAACCACATTTAAGGCAGGATGTGAAAAAAGACAGCTGTACTGTTCATACGGAGGTGTGCAAAAATGGCAATGTTGAAAATTTGAAGTAAAAATATAAAAAAATTCTTGAAGTTACAACTGTGTGTGGAAACTGCACAATGCACACTCGCAACGTAGTCATTTTGTGGAATTTTGTCACCAAATGTTCAACTTAGGCATTTTGGGACATCTGCTTATGAACAGTGTTACTGTGATTTTCTTACTCTGTCCTGAACATTGTTTTTCTACAGTGACTGCATTACTGTGTGCCAGATGTACGAAAACACATTTCAGGCAGGATGTGGAAAATGACAGCTGTACTGCTCATAAGGTGTGAAAAAATGGTAATCTTGAAAATCTGGAGTAAAAATATTAAACATTCTCAAAGTTATGATCATTTGTGGAAACTGTGAAACGCATACTTGTAACACAGTCATTTTGTGGAATGTTTTTACCAGATTAGCAATTAGGCTCTTTGGGAGCCCACCTCATGAATAGTAACACTGTGATTTGATTACTCAGTCCTAAAAGGTGATTCTGTGCAGTGACCGCAAAATCACCTTTTGGGACCGAATAATGAGATGACAGTGACTAAATTCATGAGGTGGGTTCCAAAGAACCCCATGCTGAAACTTTGGTGCCAAAATTCAGAAAAAGGGCCAAGATATGCACCAAAGTTGAAAAAAAAATTCATTTATGTCATTATACAGCTTGCTGGCATTTCTTCAGTTCGTGGTCAGCTTTGAAGAATGCAGACGTGTTCCCAGTCCACCAAAGATCGTCAAGCCAGGCTCCGGAGGTAAGTATGGGGTGTGGAGAGGTGGGGTACACAAAGGGTGTGCGTGGGTTGGAGGAGGGGCACTGGACACATTGAGGGACCATGTTCTCGTTTTTCAGGTAAAAAGAAAAAAGCCATAAAGACAACGTGGGTCAGTTTTCTAATTTTTCAGGTGTGTTTTGGCACACTGGGGTGGGCTCCCAGTGTGCCACCTGTATTTTGGAGGAGGGGGACCAAAGCCAATGGGGATTGGGCCCTCTGTCTGCACAGAAACATGTCTGGGGGGTGCATGATGACGAGGGGGATTGGGCACCCCCTCAGCACACAAATTAAATGATAAGGGGCCATTATGCTGATGGGGATTGGGCTCCCCCATCAGCAAACTGAACTGGGAAGGGGGCATGACAACAGGAGGATTGGGCACCCTGGATGTCAGCTTGACTGGGACTGTGAGGTGGACGGCGACAGCCGCCGCCATCTTTTATTGAAATGTTACACCAGGCAAGGCATGCCCTGCAATGAGGGGGAGCTCCCTCATTGCAGCTGCTAAATTGTTTTAAGTTGGTGGCATGCTTTTGCACTGCTGTCATAGACAGCATGCAATCTAATTCATGCCACAGAGCCCAGCCCCAAAAAGCAGTGGCTCCACTGGCCACAACACGACCGTGCCTCCAAAACCAGTTATTCCAAGCTACCACAATACGTTGCTTGTGCATGCGCAAGACAACATAAAAAATTGACTGCAAGCATCTACTGTACATGGCCAGTTACTGTATATATATGCTTAAAGGGTGCCATGACATACCATTATTTTAAAGGTTTTAATGAAAATGAATAATCCTGGTGACCCACCTTTATTTCCCTGCATATTAAAAGTTTAACAAATAAAAAGCATGAGTTACTGTAGATAACTATAGGTAACTACTATAGCATAAATTAGGTAAGTCTAAGTAATTTTCATCTGACTTGTCAGAAAATATATCTTGGTATTGATGACAGACTACTGCCATGTTTTGTTACTATTTATAAAATGGGTAGGCGAAATCCAAGAATCTGATGAAATACGTTCCATGCATGACTAAAAAAAAGAGCTGGCAGTAAAAAGGCCAATATGCATAAGCCATAGAAAGTTAGCGTTTTTACTGTAGGCCAACTTTATATTTGCTGAGCACGACAAAAAGCTACTTGGATTATTTAGCTTACTATCACAATACATAAACTGTTACATTAAAATAAAAAAAAATATTGTCTGGTCCAGAGGTAACAGTCTTAGTACCACTCCACAGTATGTCTGCTCCCACTGTATTGGCTGCCAACTGGGCTCCCATTTTGCCATATTTCCAAATGAAAAATTGACAGCTCCATTGCACTGCTTAAGCAAATTCTATGGCTCCCTTGCACTAAGCATTTTCTTATTTCTTCAGTTTTGAAGCTGACAGGCTGATTTATGGGCAAGCTGTGGTCTGTGGAAAAGAAGTACTTCCTCTCAATCAGTGACCCAGTTCTTGCGGTCACCGGAAGAAAAGGGTCTGCTCCCTCCCTATACGTTGCCTAACAGTGCTTGTAATTCAGAAAACCCATTTCTCCTGTAATATAACTGCCACTTCTCCAAGTCAATTAATGCTTCTGTTCCAGTTCCTGCATGCTCCAGCTTTGTTGCTGACTTTGCTGCTATCGGTCGTGGATCAAATAGAAAAAATATATAAATAAAAAAGTCACCGTTCTTGATCTCTCTCTTAGGTGCAACAAGATGAAAACATGAAACAAAGAGAAATGCTACCATAACCACCGATGACAAAAAATGACAAACTTTACTCAGCACATTCACACACATTTACAATGAGGTCATTATCTATTAGGCAGAAGGACTATTTTATTATAAATTCCCATAAGAAACTATGTTTTTTTCTACATATAAACACCATTTCTTCTGACTCTTTAAAGAAAATAAAAATGCAGCACATTTTATAAGCACAATAAGACACTCCATGGTGTGCAGGGAACATATTTTATTGCACACTAGCGACTGAAGTCACTCAGCCTGTGGCCTTGTGCCTTATTATGCCCCTTGCCATGTGGTAAAATATGTTCCATGCACACCCTGTCATGTCTTATTGCTTACATGAACAGGAAACCCAAATGCAGTTCTGGCATTCTGGAAGACAGGGACATTAGAGCCAGGGAATGTGTGTTAGCAGCCTTGCCATATTTGGATCAGTGATCATGACGGTGAAGGGCACTAGACACCAGGAAATGTCTTAGGATGGGGTTGGGATATATAACTTAACCAAACAAAATATGAAGACAAGATAAAAAAAATTACATGGATGCAATCAAGGCCAGGGTTTATGACAGCGAACACCGAGGGAATAGTAGTATAAAATAGCCACACACAACACCATGAGATAAGGGGGGCTGAGAAAACGAAACAAAGATGCAACACTGAAAAGATGCAGTGATTACATACCAGAAAAAAGAAGCCTCTCTAATAACTTGATCTTTAATCGAACATGAATTTTGTGGGAGAGATCCAAGATAGCTGCTACGAACATACGCTGCATTCACTGGCGCTCCTGACCTCTTTGACTCTGGAAACTTACTAAAAACTAGAATAGCCTGTTTTCCCGGTTACAAAGTCTAATCCAATTAAGCTTCACAGTTACCTGCTGCTTGTTAGCATTCAAATGCTAACTAGGACTGAAACAAACATAATGCAGAAAACAGCACCTGCTAGTATTTGATCCTTGCTTCCTCCATTTTGCCACAGGTCAGCATGCCACGTGGTTTGGCAAATGTAGCTTGCTGTTTGTTCTGATACTTCGGTTTGTGCCTGAGAGAGACTCCTATTTGACAGGAACTCCTGTCTGAAAGCAAAACTCAACGTTTATTGGAGGTGAGAGGTGAGACTTTGGAAGACACAGTTTAGAGTCTGTTTCAAAGCCCCTGCCAGGGATGAACCGTATTCTTTACACAGTGACTACTAGCGTTTAAAAAAATATATGCTCGAGACTGAAACTAAACAAACTCTGCATACAATATCTACCAGCATTCTAATGACTCATGGGTTAGTAGATACAGCTACTGGCTTGTGTCAGAACTCCTGACTGAAACCACTTCAGACTCCCATTTTAAAGTAAAAAACAGTGCCTATTGGAGGGGAGTTTTATCTCATCTTGTTGTCTGAACCCATGAATGATTACAAGTTACCTTTCACTGTCATATATTACATTGTTGCCTTACTAGTTGTCTTATCAGCTACTGTTTGCACTGTTGTTGCTGTTTGATACAGTGTATCGCTTATCTTTTGATAAGTTCTTGCATGTTACTAAAGATCTATATATACAATGGAGGCACAGGGAACTCCTGATAAAAAGCTATCTAAAAAGGAAAGAAAAAGGGAGCAGAAGAAGGAGCAAAAGGAAATAAGAAGGTCAGTGACTGTGTCCATATATGGCAGTGATAAGAAAGCACTAACAGCTTCACAAAGGCAGTTTTTGGGTTTTACAGACATTGTGCAGCAACAAGGAGACTGATTTCCAGGTTTGCTAAGGCAAGACAGCCGGTGTCATGCCGGATAGGTTCCAGGAATGGGAATGGTTCTGGAGTGCTAATGCGCATGCCTGAGTGTGTCATCAAAGCTCAGGGTAAAAAAATGCTGGATCGGTTCCGGGCGGGCAAGTGGAAGTTCACCGAGAGCCAGTTTCAGTGTTCCTTTTAACCCAATAGTGAAGCGCAAAACATTTCCATGCAACATTGCACCTCAGTTGTTAATAAAGCTGTGAAATATACAACAGGGAACAAACCTCTACTAGTTTTGCACACTGTGCGTCATCAGGAGGATGGTCTACTCACACTGCATGCCCTTAAAAAAGCTTACAATTAAAGTGATAGCACCTCAAATAGGAATACATAAAATGCATCATAATACAAACACACAATCCTTCAATGAAAATAATACATAAACTGAAAGGATCTCCATATATAAATGTAAAAAAATCATCTAATGCACATTTCAATTAAAAACAGATGTTTTATATCTGTAATGACTAACATACAAATGTACTGCTATTACTTCACAAATTGAATCATGTTTATGCTTTTCATCATACCTGGTCTACTTATCATTAACCATATCATTAGTCATTATGACCAGGTGAATCTCTAGACTTACTAGCCGAAGTCCATTATGTCGTATTTTTGTTGCTTAAAAATTATTTTCTGGCAGTATATGTGTACAAACAGCGCCATCTAGGGGAAAGAAGAAAAAAGATATTAAAGAACTGATAATTACATGTTTTACATCTATCACAAATTGCTACATCTCAAATACATCAGACTCCATAGTATTCTTATCGCTTACAATTGCAAACAGAAGAAAGATTTATGAATCATTTTTTCTTTCTCATATTAATTAGAGGCATAACATCAAACTTGTCATTCAATCCTGGCAATTGTAAACCCCCAAGGCTATAAATCCAATATGCTTCTCTGTTTAATAGCAAATCATTGATATTGTCCCCTCGTGGACCTAGTTTTACCAATTCAATTCCACAGAATTTGAATTCATGTTTCATTTTGTCCCTTTTATGTTTACAACAATGTATAGCCAGTGCACTCCTATCATCATTTTTAATAATGCTGTGCATGTGTTCTCCAACTCTTACTTTAAATTGGCATGTAGTTTTGCCAATGTAAAATGCCCCACAAGTGTATGTTGCTAAATACACCAAATTCTCAGAGGTACAGCTAAAAAAAGAACCCACTGTGTATATTTTTGTAGTGTTAACTGATGTGAATGTAGTACTCTTTAACATGGTAATGCAGTATTTGCAATTTCCACATGCAAAATTGCCATTAGGTATGCATGGTAACCATGTTTTCACATCCCTCTGTATCCTCTGGACAGGTTGGTAGCTTTTAGTAACAATATCCCCAATATTTTTGCCACGATGATACACTATACATGGCAATTTACTAGCTACCCCCTGTAGTTTTGGTTCCAAATTCAAAAGTGGCCAATGTTTCTTGATTATATCACCAACTACACCAGACTGTTTACAATATGTGGTAACAAATCAAATTCGATAGTCATCTCCCCCTTGTTTGATTTTAGATTTCATAATGTCCTCGCAGCTCTTTTCAGAGACTTCTACCATGGCATCTTCCAGCAAATCTCTTGAGTACTCCCTATCCAGAAACCGTTCACACATATCTGTGCCTTGTTTCATAAAGTCAGCATCAATACTACAGTTTCTCCGTGCCCAAAGTAGTTGGGCTCTGGGAATGTTGTTAATCATGTGTCTCAGATGACAACTAGATGCACTCAGAAGGGAATTCCTGTCAGTACTTTTTCTAAAGAGGGACGTCTGAATACCATCATTGGTGTCCCTCTTGATTTCCAAATCCAGAAAAGTGACCACATTTTTGTCACTTGTTACACTGCATCTTAAGTTAGGATTGCTTGTTTCTAGATATGTGACAAATTCCCTTAGTTCACAACTAGTACCTTTCCAAATTAAAAAATATGTCATCAATAAAATGATGCCACAGATCAATCCTGTGGTAAAAAGGATTGACCTGTGCATCATAGACCACCAATTTCTCCCAGAGACCCAGAAAAAGGTTGGCATAATTGGGTGCAAAGGTCTCACCCATAGCTGTACTCTTAATCTGGAGATAATACTCGCCCTGAAACAAGAACACATTTTTTTCTAGTACAGACTCAGCACATTCTAGAATAAACCTCTTTTTTTGTGCACCCACTGTTGGATCCAAATCTAACCAATAATCTAAAGCCAATAATCCTTGGGAATGGGGTATATTAGAGTAAAGTGACTCAATATCCATCGAAACAAGGATGGAATTTGGATCTAGCTGGACCTTGTCCAATATCCCCAGGATATCAGCTGAATCTCTGACATATGAGCACAGTTTGGGCACATGTTGCTTGATATATGAATCCACATAACGAGACAGTGGTTCTGTAATAGAACTAATACCTGTTACTATGGGTCTCCCAGGGGGATTCTTCAAGTCCTTATGTATTTTGGGCAATATGTAAATTGTAGGTCTTACAGGGTGTGTCACCACCAAAAAAGAATGTTCTTTTTGGTCTATTACACCCTCTAATAATGACTGATCAAGCATTTGGTCAATTTCCAACTTGAATTTATTTGTGGAATCCCTCTGAAGTCTCCTGTAAAAATTCTGGTCTAGCAGTTGTCTGTTAAATATTTCACTGTATCCATGACAACTATGGCACCACCTTTATCCACAGGTTTAATAACCAATGATAAATCATCCTGTAAAGAATTCATTGCTATCCTCTCAATGTTAGATAGAGTCACAAAACTAGGCACCTCATTATTAGTATTAATAGTTTCTATATCATTCAATACTGCATTTTCAAAAATCTTAACTACACCTGAATAAGGTGTATAAAATGTAGAAGATGTTTTTAGAGATGTTACACCACTAAATGTCACTGGTGGTATTCCTGCTGTATCTAAAAGCTCATCATTATTTACCACAATATTATAACCCATGTCTGCAGAGAAGAATGTTCTGAGATTCAAAGTTCTTGATAGATGCTTAATATCCAAATAAACTTCAAATTCTTTAATGTTCACTGTTGGTACAAAAGACAACCCCTTCTGCAATACCTGAATCTCAATATCAGTAAGAGTTACCTCAGAAATATTTATTATGATATTCTCAGGTGTATGGACTATCATAAGCATCCCCTCTGATTTCCTCTTCGATCTCCTCTTCTTGGCTTGATACTGTTTGCCCCCCTGTGACTGCTGGGCAGCTGTTCAATTCTCATGCACTGATTAAAATTACACTATTGATTATACCTGCAGTGCATTTGCTACCTTTTTTCCATTTTGACTATTTTGCAAGGTGGCACGTGTGTGTGGAGCTGAGGATTTTGCCTCCAGCTGAAATATACAACAACATATACATTGTTCTGTAATGGAGCTTTTCATGTTGCATCCATCAGATTTAAAAAAAATTAAGCTTTTAAATATACACCGAGAGACAGATCTGTGTGACAGTGTAGCTCACTTAATTAAAGCACAATGTATGGAAATTTGAATGTGTAATGAGCTCATCCTCATGAGAAATGTAAATGCAGATTGTTGAACTACACATACCAGAATGCAATAGTGTCTTGCATTCTGGTCTGAGATATATATATATTTTTTTTAACAAAGTACTTTAATTAACCAATTCTGTCAGCGTTGTGATTTTTCAATGTTTTGATGTGGTGTATTTGTTCAGATAATAGAATTATTAAGCAATATACCATGACAGAGAGTGGGTATATTGGTGGATTTACCACACCTGGTGTGGTTCAGTCACAAGGCACAGCCAAGTGACTTAGCCACACCAGAAGTGGTAAATCCACCCATATACCCACTTTCTGTCATGGTATATTGCTATTATATAATGTTCAACTTGTTTCTTTGTATTTATAGTGATATTAAACTTTTACAGTGGGTATACTGGAGGATTTATCACGGTCATGTGATGTGTTTTGACCAATGATGTTACAGGATTTTCATACCCCATTGTATAATTAAGCAATAAGGCATGACAGGTTGTGGTATATCATGGGATATCGTCACGCCTTGGGTGGTTGGACACGAGGCCGCAGGCCAAGTGCGTCCAACGACCCGAGAAGTGACGCTATCCCATGATATACCACACCCTGGAGTGCCTTATTGCTATTATGAACTGGAGTAAAGGTTTTAGAAATGAAATATTTAAAAAAAATTTTAAACTCTTTTAAAAATTGCTTTTTATTATAGTGTAGGAATACATTTAAAAAATAGTTCTTGGAGGCAGCAGGTGGCGCTGTTGCAGTTGGAGCTGACTGATGATGTGAAAGTTTGTGATTGTGTGACCTGTGAACTCTGCCATTTTGTGCTGAACTGGATTTCTTTTCATTTTGAGGGAATAATTTGCCTTTTTTTTTGGTAGCACTGTATGTAGCAGCTGTATGCAGTACCGACATGGATAAGTAGCGGGAAGTATCTTATCATCTTCAGGTGTCGGTACGTTACAAGGATGTGGATGGCACTTGCTGGCAGTTCATGTAAATGTGAGTGAAGGTTCTTTCTCATCTGTTTTGTTCTTTTACATTTTAAAAATCAGGAATATTATTGAGTGAGGCTAGAATTGGCATTGTGCGGCAGTTGAAATGGGTGACTGCATTTTAAAAGCAGCAGTGCCGAAATTCAACAGGTTGTGTTATCCCAAAGGAATGAGAAAAAATTTTTTTTAAGTGTGTCACAGAGATGCTGAAATCCTTGCTGCTCCGGTGACATTTTGTTGATGATTACATCTTTGAAACCTGGGGAGTCCATATGAGAAGCTGAAGTATTTGTGTTGGTAATGCGATGGAAGGCACACAGAGGAAGTTGTGGGCAGTTGGAAGGCTGGTGGCCGGAGGTTTTCTGAAGCCATGATGATGTAGCTCGATATCATCATGGCTTCAAAAATGTTTCAGCGAATCAGATTCCTCTATTTATGATCCTCAGTTCATAATAACCATTTTATCACACACTATATAAGGACAAACATTCCTCAGCTGTCATCTTTTTATGCTGCTGTGTGAGAGAGGTAGTGCTGTCAGTGAACAAGGATCTCGAGTGGTCTCTAGTGGTTGAGTGTGATCTGTTAATTGATTTAAGTTAAGTAGGGGTGTTATTTCTCTATCAAAAAAATATAGTTTACAATTTTTGAAATTTTAAGAGATTTATTCCTGCGTTTACACAATTATAGTTAGCAGTCTTTAATTTATCCGACTCACATCTGTAGCATTTTAGTCAGTAAGTAACATTCAGATAAATTACAGGGAATTTTTGAGAAATAATGTGTAATATCAGATTTCAAGATATTTTTGGATACCTGAGAGAAGGTGTTTATCCCGATGACTTTACTGAAAATAAGAAGAGAGGTCTGAGGAAGTATGCATCAAGATTTATTATTTCAGGTAAATGTTTTTCATATTTCTTTACATATTCCCATTAAGTTATATAGTTTTGGTGTCATTGTATAGTACTCGGTGTGATTGGACTGATATACGAATGGTGTTGAAAGAGGGAATGTATCTGTTTTTTGTGTTTTGGGAGGGGGATAGTAATACCTAAAGGACCAATATTGAAACAGAAGGTAGGTGAAGGGCACTCTCACCCTGTTCTACACCATTTTGTATATTTATACAAAAGCTTCTGTTCACCGTAATTAAGAGTTATTGGTGGTGATTTTTTTTTTTTATGTTTGTATTTTTACTTGTATTATTAGCCAATAGATTGGATGAAAGGATCAGTCACAGGTTGGGGGGGTGCCAGAATGATTCAAAAAAATTATACTCATGTGGGGATACAACACCATGAGAGATGGTTGAGCAAAGAGAGTCATAGATGTGTGACGGCAGAAAAGGACCAATCAAGCCCACCGAGTCTGCCCATTTGTCCAGCTATTTGCTTGGACCTGCGCCCCACACCCTTAACACTCATCTGTATTTGTCCCATGCCATTTTGAAACCCTCTACTGTTTCTTCTCTAATGACTGCCTCCAAAAGCCTGTTCCACCCCTCCATCACTCTCTCTCTCTCCGTGAAATAGTATTTCCTAATATTACCCTTGAACTGGCCCCCCTTCACCTGCAGGCCATGCCCCCTCGTCCTCTGATTACTCTTCATCTGGAAGATGCTTTCCACTTGCACCCTGTTTATATCCTTAAGGTACTTGAAGGTCTCGATCATGTCCCTCCTCTCCCTCCTCTGTTCCAGGGAATATATGTTCAGATCCCTCAGCCTTTCTTCATAGGATAGGTGGCTTAACCCTTTTGCCATCTTTGTCACTCTCCTCTGAACCTGCTCCAGCCTCCCCACTTCCTTTTTGAGGTATGGCTGCCAGAACTGGACTCCGTACTCCAAATGCGGTCTCACCAGATGGGTATACTAGGATACTATGACCTCCCTGTTTCTACTGGTGATCCCCCTTCCGATGCATCCCAGCATTTCACTCACACTAGCCACTGCCCTCCCACACTGCTTTTCCACCTTCAGTTCCCCCAATATAATGATGCATAGGTCCCTTTTCCTCTTCCGTTACCACCAGATCTCTGGCCCCCATACAATATCCTTCCATCCAATTTATGTAATCAAGATGCATGATTCTACACTTTTCTATACTGAATGCAAGCTGCCACCTCTTTGACCATGCTTCAAGCCCCCTCAAATCCCTCTGCATTTTTTTTTACCCCTTTACTGTGTGTCCACTGTATTGCAGATTTTGATATCATCCACAAACAGACTCACACTTCCCTCATGGAGGGAGGGAGGGCACAGAGTCAAACACCTTCCTGAAATCCAAATAAGCCACATCTACCACCCTCCCCTGATCCAGTTCCCTGGTGACCCCATCAAAAAATACTATCAAATTTGTTTGACAGGATCTGCGACTTAGTAAATCCATGTAGCCTTGGTTTATTCAGGCCGCTTTCCTCCAGGTTGCTGGTGAGCCTGTCTTTTTAAGCAATAAGGCATGACCAAGGGTTATGTTAATGGCCTGTTAATCACCTTCTAGGGGTGTACTGTGGCATGAGGTGTAGCCAAGTGCCGCATGCCCCTAGAGGGTGATTAACTGACCGTTAACATAATTCCTGGGAGTGCCTTATTGGTATTATAATAAAAAATGTTTTTAAACAGAGTTCAACCTTGTTCAGCATATGGTTAAGCTCTACAAGTATG
Organism: Neoceratodus forsteri; assembly: GCA_016271365.2. Taxonomy (NCBI): domain Eukaryota; kingdom Metazoa; phylum Chordata; order Ceratodontiformes; family Ceratodontidae; genus Neoceratodus; species Neoceratodus forsteri. The sequence goes on along the minus strand of CM057459.1, from coordinate 669,851,914 downwards.
TTAATAAAAGATTAACAAAAGGCTGTTATTATGTTTGCAGCCAGTCAGAAAGCTCCATTTCTCAGACTATTTTTATAGTATTAGTTTGTCCTTGAGCCTGCCTACCACCGATGTCAAGATTACGGGACTGTAGTTTCCCCCTACTTCCCTTCCTCCCCGCTCATGCAGCGGGACCAGATTTGCCTGCCTCCAGTTTTCTGGCACCAACCCAATCTCCAGGAACTGATTGAAGAGTGCAGTAAATGGTATTGCCAATATCTCGTTTACTTTCCTTAACACCCTTGCTTGCACCCCATCCAGCCCCATTGCCTTGTCCACCTTCATGCAGCCTAGTTCTCCCAAAATTTCCTCCACGAGAAAAGGCCTACTATCCACTTCCCCCTCATCTCTGCAGTCTTCCTTATTCTAAACCTGACCGTAATGTGATCAGTCGTTCCAAGATGTTATCCTTCCGATACATTTCCGATATTTCCCTACTGCTGGTTGAAGCAGCCGAAAGGGTGCTCCAGACAATGTCTGGTTGGTTCAGTTCCCCCATCAGCACCACCTCCCCCTTGCCATCATTCTCACGAACTCATCTGCCATGCTTTTATCCACCAATTCCTTCTGTGCCGGGGGCCTGTAAACCACCCCATCTCCACTGACAACAAGACCCAGAGTCCTTTGGCCTCTCCCCACTTACACTGCAATTCTGCTGCCCTGATACCCTCCTCTATGTAGAGTGCAACCCCTCCTACTACATGTCCGAGGTATGCCACTTCTCCCATGGCCACCTGGTACTTCTCGGCTTTACAGTGATCCAGGACCTCTGTATCATGCCCAGCAGTTCCTTAAGATGGGAGAGGTGCTACCCCGGCTGGCAATAAAGATGGCAATGTCATCCAGGTATGCCATGGTGTACTTCTCATCACATAGAAACATAGAAACATAGAAGTTGAGGGGCAGATAAGGACCGCAAGGCCCATCCAGTCTGCCCATTTCTTTTTCTACCTTATAAATGTGCCATCAGCCTTTGCTCTGTCAGTGGCCTATCTATTCATAGTCATTTGTATTGCTCCCTTATGCCTATCCCATGCCTGTTTGAAGCCCTGCACTGTATTTATAGCCACCACTTCTTGTGGTAAGCCATTCCATGCATCCACCACCCTTTCTGTGAAAAAGAATTTCCTCACATTCCTCCTTAATCAGCCTCCCTCTAATCTCATGCTGTGTCCTGTTGTCCTGCTATTTTTCTTATATTTAAACATGTTAAACTATTTCACCTTGTTTATGCCCTTAAGGTGTTTGAATGCCTCGATCATATCACCTCTCTCCCGCCTTTGCTCAAGGGTATACATATTGAGCTCCGTTAATCTGTCCTCATATGTCTTCTGATGCAGTCCCTGCACCATTTTGGTTGCCCTTCTCTGGACTGCCTCAATTTGGTTAATGTCCTTGTGAAGGTGTGGCCTCCAATACTGCATGCAGTACTCCAGATGGGGGCCTAACCAGTGTCTTGTACAGAGGATTATTACCTCCCTCTTATGACTTGTGATACCCCTACTAATACACCTAACACCCCCTAGCTCTTACCTACTGCTTTAGAGGTCTGCTTGATGATTTTAGTCATCAGTGATGATGATGCCCAAGTCTCTTTCTTCCTTTGTGACTGCTAGCAACTCCTCCCAGCCTATAGGTGGCTTCAGGTTTCTCTTCCCTATGTGCATGATTTTGCACTACTTTGCATTAAATCCCAGTTGCCACTCTTCTGACCATTCTGCTAGTTTATCCAGATCTCTTCTCATTCTGCCCACCCCATCTGGATCATCTACTCTGTTGCAGATCTTGGTGTCATCTGCAAACAGACAAGCCTTACCTCTAGTCCATCTGCAAGGTCACTAATGAAGATGTTGAAGAGGACTGGCCCCAGGACTGATCCCTGAGGTACCCCACTTGTGACTTGCATCTCTTCTGACTGTATGCCATTTACCACCACTCTCTGTTTTCTGCCCATCAACCAGTTTGCCACCCAGTTGACCAACTTCTGACCCACCCCAAGCCTACCCAACTTATTTATCAATCTTCTATGTGGAACAGTGTCAAAAGCTTTGCTGAAGTCAAGGTAGGCGACATCAACTGCTCCCCCTTGGTCCACCACTCTGGTTACCCAGTCAAAGAAATCTATGAGATTGGTTTGACAGGACCTTCCTTTTGTAAACCCATGCTGTCTTGGATCCTGTGCCCTATGGATTCCAGGTGTTGCACTATCCTTTCCTTAAGGAGTGCCTCCATAATCTTGCCCACTACTGAGGTAAGACTGACTGGTCTGTAGTTCCCCGCCTCCTCCCTGCTACCACTCTTGTGGAGCGGGATCACATGAGCTCTTCTCCAGTCTTCTGGGACCTCTCCTGTGCTCAGAGACTCACTAAACAATTCTGCTAATGGCTCTGCTAGTTCCTCCTTTAACTCCTTAAGTACTCTGGGATGTATGCCATCAGGTCCCATTGCCTTATCCACCCTGAGCTTAGCAAGCTCTTGTAGGACCCTTTCTTTTGTGAAGGGAGTAGTGCTCACCTCCCTCCTGTGTCCATGATGCTGAGCTGTGGGCCCTGCCCTACCTTCTTTTCAGTAAATACTGAGCAAAAGTATCTATTTAGGATAGATGCCTTTACAGGGTCCTCCTCCTCACATGCTCCCTTTTCTCCATTAAGCTTAGCAATACCCCTCTGGACTTTTCCTTTCACTAATGTATCTATAGAAAGTCTTGTCACCTTCTTTACTGTTCTGTCTAGTGTTTCCTCAGTTTGGGACTTTGCCTGCCTTACTGCCTTACCTGCTTCACTTAGGGCAGTTTGGTATGCCTCCCTATCTTCATCCCGCTGTGTTCCCTTATATTTCCTGAAGGCCAGCCTTTTGGCTCTGACCTTTTCTGCTACTGTATTTGAGAACCAAAGTGGTTTCCTTCTTCTTTTGCACTTCCTTTTCTGTCTAACACAATGGGATGTTGCTTCAAGTATTGCATCCATAATGCTTGCCCACTTTGCTGTACCCCTCACCTGTGTTTCTTTTGCCAGGGCTAGCTTAACCCTGTTGGCCATCTTATCAAAGTCAGCTCCTCTGAAGTCCCATATTTTGCCTTGGAATGGGATGATTTAGATGTAGTAGCCAAATTGAACCATACCATGTGATGGTCACTGGCCCCAGGTGACCTTCTACCTGGAGATCTGTGATCCCTTCTTTGTTAGTCAGTACTAGATCTAGGATAGCCCTGTCTCTTGTGGGTTGCTGTACCAGTTGTTTGAGGCCCCCTGCAGGGAATCCACTATGAGTCTAGTTCTGGCAGATGTTCCTGCTGGTATTGACCAATCTGTATCCGCATGTTGAAGTCTCCCATTATCAGAACCTCCCTTTAGCTGTCATGTTTTGTATATCTTCTAACAGTAATGTGTTTATGTCCTCCCTCTGGTCTGGAGGCCTGCAGACAACCCCAGTTCTTATGGCTGTCCATTTCCTGTTTCAGGGTGACCCACAGTTCTTCTGGCTCCTTATGTGTATTCTGAATTTCTGTAGCTTTGATATTTTCCTTAACATACAGGGCCACTCCTCCCTTTTGCACCTCGGTCTCTTCTGAACAATACATAGCCAGGTACTGAAGTCTCCAAGTGTGGTTGCTGGTAAACCACGTCTCACTAATTGCTACTATGTCCAGTTTAGCCTCTGACATTATTGCCTGCAGGTCTGGGATCTTATTTCCCAGGCTGTGAGCATTTGTGTACATGATTTTCCATTGGCCAGATTTTGGTGTGTTAGTTGTTGGGTGAAGTTTGGCATTACCCTGTGCATCGTATGGGGAGACAAACCTTTTTCTTACCTGGTGATGCAAAAATGGGCAAACATGCTGAATTCCTGTTTGACCACTAGCTGAGGGGAGGGTGTTCTTCCCACTAATGATGGGTGCTGCACCCTCTCCCATTTGCTAGTTTAAATATTCTGCAAAGACGTCAAACTTCTGCCCCAATGCACTGACTCTCTTTAGTCAGATGCAGTCCATCAAATTTAAAGAACTTTCGCTCCCAGAACTGTTGCCAGTTCAGTACAAATCTGTGTCCTTTTTCCTGGCACCAGTCCTTGAGCCACGTGTTTAGCTCCCCTATCTCCCCTTCTCTGACCTTCCGTCCATCTGCTCCCCTCTCCCATTTGGCAGGATCTCAGAGAAGGAGATGCCAGACGAAATAGATGATAGTTTGTCACCCAGCCTAGTCAGGTGTTCCTTGGTCTCCACAACTGACCAGCTGGCGAGCTCATTAGTCCCTATGTGTACTAGGACATCAATGTTTTCTCCTGCTTTGTGAACAATTTTAGCAATGCGGTCAGTGTCTCTCCATACTGATGTACCTGGGAGACATCTGACCATCACCCCTGGCTGGAGATGGGTATCAACTCCCAGAATCATGGAGTCTCCTATGATCAGAAGTTTTTGGATTTTTGTGCTTGTTTTGTTTTGGTTCCTGATTTGGGTGAGTTTTGTTGTGCTAGCTCCTGTGCTGCAGTGTCCTGCTCTGCAGTGTTTTCTGCCTTTTATTTGATTTCAGAGATAGAGGCAGATACCTGTTGTAGTGTTTATATGGTTTTGGAGGTAATGTGTTGGAGAGCAGAGAGTGATGGGGCACCTGATTTGCTCCTCCAACCACCTGCCAACCTCCTGGACCAACTACCCCTCGGTGGTCGAGGTTTTCTGTTGGATGCTGGGGAAATGGCGGTGGTTCTTATAATGTATTTCCTCTTCAATATGAAATTTGAGGCGGCAATCTCTGCCCATGCTGCCCGGAGCTGAGCCCCTAAGATCTCCAAAGGCCCAGCATGTAGGACACTGTCCTAAATCCTGTAAGACTGTCCTTCTGAAAAGTGTTCCACGGTACCTGCAGTTAATGAAATCCATTCCAAATAAGTTGCTGGGTTTGTAACCTAGTCAGAGTAATTAGAAGGAAAAAAAAGGAAAAAAAAGTAATGGTTTAATTGTGCTTTGTTTAACTTGTTATAACAAGTTAAATTACTAGTGCCCTGTAAATGAGATCACCTTGTGGAGGCCCCACTGATCCGCCCCTTCCTGCTCTGCCACAGGAAATGTCACAACTGTGGTACCCTATAAAAGGAGTGTAGCGTGGGGTGGTTGGGGATGGGGGTGGGTGGCTGGGCCCTTCCCCTGCCTAGAAAGAAGAACCACAGATGAAAGAACAAGGAGGTAAGAGCAGAAACAATCAGTCAACAACAAATGCAGTAACCCTGAAAGCTTATCCTAATGTTAGATAAAACTGTAAAACCTGTAAAGCACCACCTGTAATAATTTCAGAGAAGATATACGCTGTAAGAAACACTTTGCTCCAGAGAAAAATAAAGCAGTAACAGAAGATATACCTTGCAAAAGACAATTTGAATCAGAAGATTACAGCAGTAATCTGTTAGCACACCTGTAAGGCACACCTTGTAATAATGCAGAACAAGGTATACCAGCAACAACAATTTGAATCAGAGAAAAAATAAAGCAATGAAATGTTAGCAACAAACAGTAGCAATCCCTGTGAGTAAAAAATAAAAACACCACCACACAGTAAATCTGCTTAGCCAAACTAAGTCTTAATCCTTTTCCCTTGCTCTGGTAAGTTTCTCTACTCTGCCTTTCAAGCAGTCTTAGAAGGAAAGAGCTCAGGTGAAGCTAGGTGCCTTGGCCAGCAAACCAAGCCTTCTACCTCCATTTAACACCTGGTTCACCAACCTTTGTAAAGTGGCCAGGGCGTTCTTCATTCCGAAAGGCATTACTTTAAATTCAAATAAACCTATCAGAGTGATGAAGGCTGACCTCTCTCTAGCTCTGTCCATCAACTCTACCTGCCAATAACCCTTGGTCAGGTCAATGCCTGTAAGGTAGGTTGCCCCTCCCAACTTGTCCAGGAGTTCATCCGCCCAGGGTATCGGGTAGGCATCTGACTTCGTGACTGCATTCAGTCCACGATAGTCCACACAAAAATGAGTAGAGCCATCTGACTCGGGCACAAGGACTATGGGTGTGGCCCAGAGGCTGTGGGATGTCTGGATTATCCCTAAATCTGGCATCTCCTCCACCTCCTTCCTAATGTAGTTTTGGACTGCCTCTGACACCCGATATGCTGTCTGCCATATGGGTGTCTGTGTCCCTGTCTCCACATTGTGCATCGCTAAGGGGGTTAGCCAAGCTGCTCCTATGGTGGAGAAGGATGAGGCATGGCTCAGGTTGATCAGAATGGTGCTGTGGACCAGGGTTCTAGCCCTGGTCTCCAAACTTTTCTTTTCTTGAAGCAGTTGTCAGATTTTTGTAAGTCCAATCTCACAGACCAACACCCCCTACTTTATACTGTAATCCAGCTCTGGCTCGGAGTTGATTATTTTAGTTCAGTGGCCTACGCAACAGAGAAGGAAAGCTCTGGGGATCCAGGGCCTAGGTCACCATCCCTCCAGGCCTGGGATAATTTATCTAGTGATGGCTCTGCTGCTGCAATCTGGAAACCCAATTAGGGGAGTGGAAAATATTCAAATTTGGAGGAGGACTCTCACTCTATCCTTCTAATAGGAATGCTGTGGAGGGTTGCGAGCCACTGCGCTCTGCAACATGCCACCTCCAAGGCAGGAGAAGGAGACTAATAACTACCGAGGTGCTCACCCGGCCTACCAATCTAAAAAACAAACCAATTGAACCTGAGCCAGTTATTGGGAGAACAGCTTTGAAGGGTGCCTCCTCTCTTGGGCACTAAAGGGGCCCCTGTGAGATGTCCCATCCCTTCAGAGCTGAGTCTTAACTTCTACAACTTAAGGTGCCATCGGTACAGTTGATGACTGAAGGTCCACCCAGAGCGTGGACATTCCCAGCTGTGGGTCAGGTGAGAAGGACTCCGCCCCAAGCTTCACATCCAGGAAAAGAACAGCAGCGACTGAAGAGGTGACTGCTATCTCAGTGGAAGGGAAGTAACTGCAAATCTAGGAGCTTTTATTGTTACTTGTTTACATTGCTATTGCACTGTGGAAAGGAGGAGTAGGAGTTTGAAGAAGGTTGTGCAATAGCTACTTAAAGTCTCTTTTTGAGTGTGGCTAGGAAGGATAGGAATATAAAAAGCAGTTGCTCAATCTATCTAAATGTGTACAACAAAGGGGGTAAGGGAAATTAAGAAAATAATGTTTTGCACTGATGGGGGAGGGAGACTTGGGGGAGTGTTTGGTATCCTGCATCTGGAAGGGTGGGAGATCGCTGGTGGGCAACGACAGCAATGGGTAGGGTGGTAGGCTGCAACAACTGCAGTGCACCAATCTTTCTAAAAATTGTCTGGAGTGTGGGAGGATGTTTAGTGTGCAACCACACAGAGAAACTTAGAAGGGAGATCGAGGGTCTGCAGGAGGAACTAAGACAGGCAAGGCAGATTGGGGGTGGGTTTAGCCCAATACTGGAGGGAGGAAGAAGGGGGAGATGAGAGAGGGCAATTTAAGCCAACAGCGGAGAGGAAAAGGTCAGAAGAAGGGAAGCAGAGACAAAGGGGCCCAGGCCAGGAAGAACGATTGCTGGGGAAACCAGCTCAGGAGACAAAAGACAAATGGAAGGAGGAGATAGGGACTTGTGAGGGGAGGCGAAGAAGTGGCAAAAGTCATGGAATGGAAAGGAGAGAACAGGTTACTATGAAGAGAGAGAGGGAGCAGGCATTTGTGAAGGGTCTTCAGAAAATAGTTTTGCACTGCTAGAGAGGAAGAAAGTAGAGGTGGGAAATGATGAAATTAGAGGAGTAATTGATAAATGCCTGGACCAAACCGGCATGGGAGGAAGTTCTTCTGGGAGAATTGCAACAGTGGTAAAAGGGGGAAATAATGTGCAGGAGGAAGAAGAGGAGCCAGAAGTGAGAGAAGGAGATAAATGGAAGCAAGCAGGGAGTAAGAGGGGTGGAATCTTAGTGCTGGGGGACTCAATACTAAGAGGAGTCAGGAGGGGTAGCAAGGGGAGCGGCATAGTCGCATTTGGGTGGAGGCCATGCCAGGAATGACAGTGGAAAGGGTGGGACAATCTGTTCTGAAATATGCTAGAAGGGGTAGGGACAAGCCTCATTTAATTATACATCTTGGGACAAACGACCTCGCTGACAAGACAATAGATATAGTCCAGAGGAGGTTTGAGGAACTAGGACAATTATGTGAGGGGGCAGAAAGATCAGTAACTTTTTCAGAGATACTTCCAGTGCCCAAGGCAAGCACAACAAGAAAGCTGAGAATAGAGGAATTTAATGGATGGCTAAGAACCTGGTGTTGTGCTAAAGCATATGGGCTGTTGGGGAGATGGGGAGGGACCTGGGAGGACAGTAGTCTCTATGCCAAGGACAGACTACACTTGAGTGAGGAGGGAAAGAAAGTGTTGAAACAGAGGATGGAGGAGTACATAGAGGAAGTTGGGAATTTAAACTAGGAGCGGGGGGTGGCAGTTGGGCAAGAGACATGCAGAGACCACAGGTTAGGAAACCATATGAGCTTACCCCCCATAACAGTGACAAAGGACAAATGGAAAGTACTGTTGGTGATGCTAGTAAAGGAGGGCAGGATGGGAGAGGTGGAAGGGTGGAAGGTGGTTATCCTTAATGCTAGGAGCCTTGGGAGGAAAACTGCAGAGTTACAGGTGCTCATGGCAGAGGGAGAGGTGGACATTGCAGCCATCACAGAAACATGGGCCACCCAATGCAATGACTGGGACCTGTCTGTACCAGGGTACAGGTTATTTCATAGGGACAGGGTGATTGGGAAAGGAGGGGGTGTGGCACTATATGTGAAGGAAGGAAGGACTGAAGTGTGTAAGGGAGGAAGGGGAGGAGGGTAGTACAGAGTCACTTTGGATGCAAATCTAGGATTCCAAGAATAGGATTCTTAGAATGGGAGTGGTGTACAGGCCGCCATCTCAGACGGAGGAGTTAGACAGGGAACTAGTGGGACAGATCAGGAGGACCTGCGAGAAGGGTATTGTGGTGATTGTGGAGGACTTCAACATGCCAGGAGTGGATTGGAGTACCTCAACAATCAGGAACAGAAGGGAGCAGGTACTGCTGGATGCCTTCCAGGACAGCTTCCTGCTGCAAATGGTCAGTGAACCAACCAGGTTAGGGAATACTCTTCACCTTGTGCTGGCAAATGGGGACTTTGTGAGAGAACTTACAGTGGAGGAACCACCACTCAGTATGGCTCACACTGGATATGGGCAAGGAAGGAGTAGAATCTGGCACACGGGACCTCTAGGCCTTTATCTGCTGGCAAATTTCGTATGTTCGTATGCTCAAGCTGCAGACTCAGGTGCAGAGTGAGACTGTCAGCTGCAGGGGAAAACCTGCAACAGAATGGTATAACTGGCATGCCCCAGGGACTGATGAGGAGCTGAATGAGCGTTGAGTGCTGAGAACTTGCTGGGCAGATGGCAGGAAGCATTGAGCAAAGATGACTTGTGCAAGAGTGGATCTGGGCATGGTTCAGAATGGCAGGGTACTTCAGTGGGGCATGGTAACAATAGTCAGACCTGTACGGAGGTATGCAAAACATAGCAGCAATGGTGGAACATGGACATAATGGGAGAAGCAGCACTATAATAGTGGGGCAAGCCAGCCAGGCATTCAAAAAGTCAATGAAGGTGACAAATACTCTGAGCCGTTACCTTTTGAAGCGTTTTACTGCACAGATGCACATGGTACCAACTACCCCCCCTCCCCGATATCATTACTCCTACGTCCTTTTCCTCCAGGTATGACACCAGTCTTTACATGAGTTTGCACACTATGGAGGTGAGAATTACCAGACGATAATTACCAGTGTCATCCGTTGGCCCGCTCTTGTGTAATGGTACTACCTGTGCCATCCTCCAGTACAGTGGAACATATCCTGACACCAGTGAAGTGCTGTACAGATCTGTCAACTGCTCTGCAAATACCTCCACCATCTCCCTCTGCACCCTGGGGTGCATATCATCTGGCCCTGGTTCCTTGTCTACCTTCAGTGTCCTTAGTTCCTCTAGGAATATTTTCCTCAAGTATTCCATCTGTCACCTCCCCCCATCCCCCCATGGGAGTGCCTGAGAGAGCTGGTGGCATTATTGGATGTGGATTAAAACTGGCTGTAAAATGGTACTTGAAAATATTTATACCATGGACCTCACAATCATAACAGCAGGCTGGCACTTTACCACCATTGTATAATCATACCAACTCCCTGTCATGGTATTTTTGCATAATTATACAATGGGCATCAAAACAACACGAAAGCCTCTACTCTGATTGGCTGCCTAGCACTCCTCCCCTGTGGTAATAGTTACAATCACCCCACGGGAAGAAGTGCCAGTCACCAGTGACCTGCATCACAACTCCACCCCCTCTGAAATCAATCCCCCGAGCATGATAAACCCCAAAATTTGCCAAAGATGAAATGGAACAGCAAGCTGCCGCTCCAGCTATGAACCCGCCAATGTCGGACACTGTACATTATTCCAGAAAGCAGAAGCACACATTTAAAAAAGTAATTTGTTGTACTTGAGCCTCGTATGATATACTGGCAAACACAGGAAGCCTTTTCTGTTAAAAAATCTTGTCAGTTTGAAAAGTCCCGCGGTGACATTCCTTGCGTCTTCACACTTGTTCATCCATCTAGGATTTTTTGCCCAAATCCCTACCACACAGTCAGCTTCCACCTCACAAATCCAGTACAAAAACCAAACAAATAAGTTCATTATGAGAATAAATGCATCTGCCAAGGAACATCACATCCTTTTGTTCACAAAATTCACACAGAACACTGAACCACTACATATACCGAAACCTGTAAACAAAAATCAATCTCGCTACTGGCACTGCACTCTCAAAACAATGTAACAAATATCAGGCTCTCTCAAAACAAAATTTAAACTAAACTCTGGCATGCGTTTACTCTTGTAAACATAAGAATCACTTAGCACAACGGGTAAGGGAAGGGCTGGAAGGGAGAAATCTCACTGTGCAAGGGTGAGGGACGCCATTTAGATACTAGAAACTGATAAGGTGTTGAGTCAGGATGGGATGCATCCAAATAAAATGAAGGAATGGACGGATGAGCTGTCAGCTCCACTTACCATCTCTCTTTAACATTTCTCAGCAGACAGGATGAGTTCCCCAGGTCTTGAAGGTGGCTCATGTAGTGTATATCCACTATAGGTACAGGGAATAAAAAAAAAATCAGACCAGGCCTGCAAGGTGACCCAAAGTACCCTCATTATGGTATAAGTTTTAATTAGTCCCTCTTATGATGTGTTGGTACCCTAATTTTTCAGCTACGTAAAATGTATTTTGATTTTGTAGATGATCTTCTGTATTACACCGATCCAAAAAAAACAGATAGTCGATGTCTTGCCATCAGCGATCAAGAACGGAAAAATCAGATTTTTAATGAGTGCCACAGTTCACAATTTGGTGGGCATCTAGGTGAAAAGAAAACACTATCCAAGGTACAAGAAAGGGTCTACTGGCAGGGACTTGTGAAGGACATTTGCCAATGGGTATGTAAATGATTTAGTAAAATTCATACTAATTAAATAAATATTATGCTCTACTAAAGACAGGTCATGCTAATAGATCTAAGCAATAAGGGACAACAGGGTGTGGGTTAATGGGGGTTTACCCTCACCTTGTGTGGTGAGTCATGAGGCACAGCAGAGTGACTTAACCACACAAGAAGTGGGTACATCCCCAATAACTCACACCCTGGATTGCCTTATTGCGATTATTTAAGGGACCCATGTGGAAAATGTGTTTAACTATGTTGTTTTATAAATGAGGTTACATGGTCTCCACATGCTATTGTTTTAGTAAGAATAAAATTTCCTTGTTTTATATATTGTTTTTTTAGCAATGTCTAGCTCCATGAACACCAATCCTGTATGCCTCAGTTTTCCATACCTTCAAGCAGTGCTCATGCCCTTCCCCCAAGTCCACATGCACGGTTTCTGCTCCCTTGACTGCCCAGGTGACTCATTACCACCCCTTCTACTGTCTCCATGGAGCGTCTTGAAAAAATTACTCACCGCAGTAATCTTCTTTCTTCCATGGAGTCCTTTAGCATCAGTAAATTTTATGCACTTAGCTGGTAGGCGCAATTGCCCTGGAAGTGTGCCTTTAAGAGATTTAATGAGCGTAGGGTCAAGCCAATTAAAAGACATGAGTGGGTGTGAAATGAGTGAGAGAGAGTTGACTGCTTCAGAATGCATCAGGTAGTCTAGCAGCTGAGGGTCTGAAGCTGATGGGGGTTCAATCTTTTTGCTTCTGCACCAGAGGGTAACCTTTTCCATTTGGCTGCATAAGTCTTCTTAGTGTTAGGTTTTTTCATCATTCTCAGAATCTTAAGGGTAACTGCTACAGACCAGAGCTTCAGAGCTTCCAAACAGAGTATTCCTGATCTTGTACCACCCTGCTTGTTTATGTAGAACATGCTGATAGTTCGATGGTTCAATACTCACTCTCCTTTTTGGCCAGATAATTCTGTAAGTATAAATTTCTGAATGCACAACTTGTGTAATGCTAGATTTGTTTGCCTACATAGATTTCAATGTGTGATAAGTGCCAAAGGGTGAAGCCTTTAAAGACAATAGCGCCAGAATTAAAATCAATCCAAGTTACTGCTCCTTGGGACATGCTTGGAATGGATTTAATAGGTATTGACTCATAATAAGATTACCTGCATTACTGTACAGGTAGAAAAATCAATTTTTATATTTTGCATATGTATTTCTTTTGTCACTGACACTCCAACTTTCCTCACTCGCACTGTTGCCTGTGCGCTGTCTCATGCCCTTATGAGTCTGTTGCCCAGTTTCCATGTAGTACTGCTGTTATATCTATTGATAAATTTTTCTCTCATATTTTTCACAGGTCCATTCAAGAAAACCTGGGATGGAAGTCAATATATTCTTATTGTGACAGATTATTTCACGAAATGGGTGGAGGCGTTTCCTATTAAAAGAAAAGATGCAAATAGTGTTGCATCTAAACTTGCATCCATTTTCTACAGCTATACCAATCAGTGTGATTTATTTATAATATCATATTACTCATATGTTTTGCTTATCTTTGCACAGATGTACAGCATCTTCTCACAACTGTAACAACAGTGTAAAGGGCTCGGTAACAACAGTTATGGCTGAATTAATAGCACAACTTACTTGTCAAGCTGGATGTCATTCAGTGTCTTTTGTTTTATCTTTTCAGTATTTCTCTTTTCATAGTCATGGAACCTGACAATGTGACAAAAAATACATATGTCACAAAGAATCATGTATCTGTAATCAATAAAACCTTGAACAAAGACAGTAACTGTTTATAAATGCAATACATATCTGATGTGTAAACAGAAATGATGTGTTGATGCCATGGATGAGTCTTCTGTAAAGAAAGCAAAAAGAAAATATCACACAATGCAATGTAATATAGTATAGTTGTAGTTTTTTTTTTTTAACTTCATGCTACTGCTACCCATCCCAAGAACTAAAAAAACAGGTTACTCACCTGTAACAGTAGTTGTAGGAGTGGTATATGTTGTTCATCCACTCTCTCTGGCATGTTCCTTTCCCCTTTAAATCTAGCCGGAAGTCTTCAAGCTGGCTCCTCCCACCCATCCAGGTGGTAAATACTTCGGCTCTGCCCTATGACACCTGATCTTAGCCAGTTGTAAGGTTGTGCGTCAAAAGCTGGGGAGGTCAGGTGGGTGCGTGTGGATGAACAACATATACCACTCCTAGAACTGCTGTCACAGGTTGGTAACCTATTCTTCTAGGAGCGTGGATATGTTGTTCATCCACTCTCTCTGGCAGACTCCAAGCAGTTCTCTGGTAGGAGGGAGGTAAGGCGTGCACCCCCTACTTGGGAAATAGAGATTGGAGAATCAAGGCCCCATAGACATGCCATAGAGTATGGATGAACAACATACCCACGCTCCTACAAGTGAAAATTTCAATCTGTGGGGTTAGCTTTTTGAATATAATGCTCATTATCCCTTATTTCCCTTTCTCAGATACGGGGCACCACATGACATGTTGTCTGATCAGGGGCTAGAGTTTTGCAATGAGGTATGACAACACTATTACATAAAAAGCAGATAAGTTGTTAACGCAGACAATACTGATGTATTCTATGCTGTTTATTTTAAAAAGAGTCTTGAAGCCTCTAACTTGATCTGTCACAGCATGACACCAAATGTATGTGAGTATTGCAACGTACAACTGCTATTAAATAATTAATAATTTAATTGAAGATTGATTAGAAATTCATTGCCAATCTCCAATAACTGCTGTCATTGTGGTATCATGTGTATCTGAATTTACCATTTCAATCAGTGCAGGTTTATGATTACAGTGACTAAATAATTTTTTACACTTTATATTACTATGAAATATGTATAGGTCTCAAAAGAACTGTTCCTCATATGGAACATAAGACACTGAATTTCAGCCGCCTACCACCCGCAAACGAATGGCCTTCCTGAAAGAACCAATCAAACATTGAAATCAGCACTAACAAAACTTGTAAACAACAACCAGGATAACTGGGACAATTACGTAGAACCAATGTTGTTTGGATTTAGAACAGCGGTGCACTGTTCAACGAAGTTCTCACCCTTCTTTCTGATGTATCATAGGGAAGCAAGGCTGCCGTGTCAGGTAATTATCTGTAATATGTCTTATGTTTCATTATACTGACTAAGGAAAGTGTTTTATCTTACTTCATAATGCACAAAATATATACCTTTATATAGCTAGCTGTTTTTTTATCAGCACAGTTTTACTCCTGACAACCGTTACTGATGGAAGAATAATTTACACTGAAATGATAGATATATTCCATTTCATTAACCTTCACCGGCTTTCCACAGAAGGTATTGTATATAAGAAAAACAACAACAAGACAATAAATATTCACATTCAAAATATACATGTTACTATTTGTAGATACCAGAGGTTGATGAGAACAAAAATATGTATGAAGATGAACCCACCATAACATCGGAAAGTGTTGCCCAATTTCCTGAGAAACGTGAACAGCAAGTACAAAATATACATGACAAGTTTAGTATCTGTCATTATGTAATGAATGTTAAATATCATACCTACTGATGTGCCTGTCACACCACATCTTGCCCCCCCTCCCCATCCCTGCCTCAACCGACATAAGGCAATGCTGGTGGGTGGTAGGAGGAAGCAAGCTGTTGGTAAACTAGGATCTGCAGCTTATCCAGTAGGTGGTGAAAAGGGTGGTCCTTATCTGCCATCAGAGTATATGTTTCTATACAATTGCTTGCATTACATGTGCTATACACACAGGCCCGGTTATTGAAAGGGGGTTGCATATGGCTCAACAGTGTTGCACCATGGGCAACTCAGTGATGCGTCCAACAAGATATTCAAAAGGGGATGTTGCGATGCTCAAATCCCGATGTTCCGGGGTGCACCAGTAATGTATTCAGTGCAACACGGCAGCCGCCAGCTATGAGTGGCCACCCAATCGTGGGATTATGTATATTACATGTATCCCTGGTGGTCCAGTGGCTTGAGGGCTGGGAGCTGTCCACTTGACCACCAGGGTTACATTTAATTTAAAAGAAGAAGACTTGGTACTTAGAAGAAACGCCAGAAAGTTGGGCCGTAAAGGAGATTGTCTAATGCCTGACTGGAGTGGACCATATAGGTGAATATTATAAACTGTGGTTAGAAACAATTTGTGCAGGTTTAGAAATTTCTGCTATTTGTAACAATATATGACATGGTTAGCCTGAACATTATTTTAATGGTTTTATAATAAATAATTGATTGGGTATTATGATGACTACTGGTTTATCCTTATAGTGATAATATCAGACATAACTATTTCTTTTTTTTCCATGTTATGGTTTTGTGATAGAATTTCCACAATTTCATCTAGAGGGATTTTTCTACAGACAATGAAAGGACAGCCAATAAAACAAAGAGTTCCTTACAACCACCTAAAACCATACCACTCACACCATAAAGACTCCACGTACAATGAGGCAAACTCAGACAAATACAGCCAATTAATTGATGAAACCCAGACAGAGTCATTAAGCAATACCCAATGTATAGCTGAACCAAATTCCCAAGATGAAGGCCCATGTAGCGGCCCAACACAGATTCTTACATTGCAGAGTTGTGACCTTTCAATTTGCATAAATAAAGACAAAAAAGAACATGACTTAGTCATCGTTGGAACATCACAAGCTCAAGAACCCAGGGAGCGCTTTACGGCACACTCAATGAAACCACATGTTTTAAAAGACGTAAATAGTATTGTTGATCAAATTACAGACAGTGAAGCATAGATCGACAGCAATGTGATTGATTATGTTATGTCTTTATTACAAATGCAAAATACAAATGTTTCCTTTCAAAGTTGCCTCAACTTCCAGAATTTCAATACAGTTGGTACTGCGGATAAAAATTTTATACAGATTGTGAAAATAAACGGGAACCACTGGGTTACAATCAGTGATGTAAATGCAAAGAAAGGAGAAATCAATGTGTATGATTCCTTGCCAGTAAAGTACAATAACTCATTTTTCTTAAATCTGGCACGACTGAAGGCACCTGAGGAATGACGCATTGATGTTACATGGCCATCTGTCCAACTACAGAGTGGATCATCTGACTGTGGTTTGTTTGCCATAGCATTTGCTGCAACACTAAATCTCGGACTAGACCTTGAGAAATATCTATTTTCACAAAAACTTATGCATGCCCACTTAGCAAAATGCATAAAGAATGGATGTATAGCTATGTTCCCTTTTGAAAGGTACAGGCGAGTAGATAAAATCCGAAAATGCAAAAATATTGAGCTGCACTGCAAGTGTCCTTTGCCACAGATTGACAATGTGGACATGGCAAAATGTGTCTGTTGTGGGACTTGGTTCCACGCAGGATGTGCAGACATACCACCAAGTGTTTGGACAAATAGAAACTCAAAATTTGTGTGCAGCACATGCAATGCATAACAATGAGGCGATATTTATGCGGATTACAAGCACAGTTATATAACAGCATTGTATATATATATATATATATACATATATATATATATATATATATATATACATAGGTATTCCAATGCACAGATATACAATGATATGATACTCCAAGAACTATTCACTTATTGTAAATATTTAACAGTTTATTCTTGTGGAATTTCATTGAATTTTTCTATATTAATGTAATAAACTGTTTACCACCATTTACACGTCCTTCGTTGTTGTATTAACATACATGTGAAATCTTATTATATGCTAAACAAGACTTTACAGAATAAAAAAAAAAAATTATTATTATAGCAATGAGTCACTCACATGAGTTATGTCACTGGTCAGCTACTCACCTTCTATGGGCTTATGCCACTCTACAATACCTCGTGCAACATTACACCATAGAGGGTGATTAACAGACCATTAACATATCATGGGGAGGAGAATTCACAGTGGATATGTTGAGGGATACCCTTCAGATGCTAAAAATTGATAAAGCGCTAGCGACGGACAGGCTACATCCAAGGGTTAACACCTCTCTGCAGACAAGATGGATGCCCAAGATTATAGGGTATCTCATGTAGTGCATATCCATAAAGGGGGACATAGGGAGGAGAGGAAAGCAATATGAAATGATTGGGTGTTGGTACTGCTGAGATACCCACACATCCAGAGGCGTAGTTAGGCATGAGACCGTAGGTCGAGTGACTTCAGCCTCTGGATGTGTAGGTATCTCAGTACTACCAACACCCAGACATGTCTTATTGTTTATATAAAATGGGCCCAAGGGAAATTTTGAAAAAAGAATATTCTAAGAGTTTTCAAAGTCACAAAACAATACACTAAAATGTTGCTAGATAATGTAAAATAGACCTTCAACAGATGTTTTTTCACCTGTCATAATGTTGATAAGGAAAGCCTATTTAAGCTGAGTGGCAACCATATCCCGAGGGGTCACAGTCTTAAGCTGGAGGGTGGGAGGTTTATTATGGATGTCAGGATGCACCTCTTCACAGAAAGGGTGGTGGACACATGGAATGCGCTGTCAGAAGAGGTCATCTCATTAAAGACAGTCAACAGCTTTAAGATAGGCTGGGATAGACATATGGGGAAGATAAATATCATGGGTATGAAGAATGGGAGAAGTGGGGAGAGAGGGAATTCATGGACATTAGATCAAGCTGTGGACCCTGCAATACAAACAGACTTGATACACCAAATTGCCTTCTTCTGCTGGATTCTTCGTATGTTTCTATGTTTGTATGTAAATAAAAATAAGACCAGTACAAAGACATGAGGACATTGGTGGAAGGGACCATAACAGAGAATCACTCTTCAACTACGTCTGTAAGTCGGGGTGTGGGGTGGGGGGAGAGACTCCAACAAGCAGCACCAGAGCAGGTAAGAGGATTGGGTTTAACTAGGACTGCAGGACTGGGTTACAAATTGAACTCCAATTTAATAGCTGGTTATAAAGAGGTGGAGGATATGGATGCTTTTTTAAATTCTTTTTAAAAAGATTGTATTCGGGCTAAAATTCATAGAGAGTCCTGGAGCTTCCTGCTATCTTTGCTATTTACCGGGAAAGCTCGGGATACATTGGGTCAAATGGACAATGAGGACAGTAATGATTACGGCAAACTAAAAGTTGCACTGTTTAAAAAAAAGTTTGAATTAACTGCTGAATCATACACAGCTAAATTCCGTAAGCTCAAGAGAAGCCCTGATATGAGCTACGAGGAGCTAGCCATGAAACAACATATCGGGTGTCAGAGGCTGTCCAAAAGGACATCAGGAGGGAAGTCGCTCTGCCTCAGGGTACACCTCCCTCTGTTCTCTTTCTGCCTACAGTTCCATCCTGCACAACTCAATTTGCAGCTTTAGTGCCTCTGGATACAGGATACTGGTAACCTTCCCCTGCTGCTGTGGCCCTTCACTGACAGTGGCCCTGCTGTCCTCCTCATCGGCTAGGGACCCCTTACTGGCCTCTAGTCCTGCCACACTCGAGGTCTTATCCCATTTAGTCACAGTCTGTGACTTCCTGCTCCGGGTATCTGCCACTATCAGGGCCTCTATGAGGTTCTGCTTTTTGGCTGTCACCATGAACAGGACTCCTCTGTCCTCACACAACTGTTTTAACTGTTATACAGTGTCCCTGATGTAGTTTGACGCCATCTTTCCTAACTACTGCTAATCTGACTGGCACTATAGAAAAAAAATAAAATGGGTAGGAACTTAACTATAAGTCAAGGGATATAGTTCTCTTCACTTTTGAAATAAAACATTGCCTTTTTTTTCGAAGTGAGCCGAACGGTCTCAAGCTGACCCACTGTGTAATGAAGCTTATACCACCAAACCTTTATGCAACTGCTGCCAAGCAATCTGTCACAAACTCGCTCATCCGGTCAGCCCTCTACTCCCAAAGCCTAGGGATGACAACTTTGATAGGAGCAGCGGGTGGTCAACTAAATCAAACGCTTTTGTAAGATCAACAAAAGTAGCCCCAGTGAGAGAGCCCTTGTCCATAGCGAGTCTGACATCATTTGTAAACTGTATGAGAGCAGTGGATGTACTGTGCCCACATCAGAAACCATGTTGGTCAGGGGTGAGGAGTTTGAAGGAGTACAGGTAATCCGAGACCTGGGTAGCAACAATTATCTCCAGTATTTTAGAGAGGGTGGAGAGGATGGCAATAGGGCGGTAGTTATCCAAGTTAGTGGTGTGCCCCTTTCTGTAGACTGGTACAACTCGAACACTCTTCCAGAGGGAAGGAACATGTCCTGTAAGAAGAGACAAGTTGAAAAATCTAGTCACTGGAGAGACTATAGAGGGCGCAACGGTTCTTAGGAATTTTGGTAAGAGCCCATCTGCCCCTGCCGACCCAGCAGGAGAGAAGGACTTAAGTAAGCATAAGATTTCACACTCAGAGACTGGACGAAGGGTAATAGATGGGTAGGAAGGTTTAAGGTTATCCTGCAGAGTGACAGGTAAAGGCCCAGGAGGTGTAGTATAGGAGGAGAGGGCAGTGAATCTGGAGTTAAGAGCTTCGGCGATAGTGAGCAGGTTATTACAATTACAACCATCCACGACCATATCAGAGATGGTATTGCACTTGTTTTTCCCTATGATGGTGTTAACATGACTCCAAAAACCTTGAGAGTAACTGACAGAGATATTAAGGAGCTGATGGTAGTAATTGCCCTTAGCAGATCCGAGGGAAACAAAGGTTCGGAGTTTTCTGTACTCACCAGTCGATCACGGACTGGGATAGACTAACTTTGTTCAGGCTTTATCCTCTTTTTGAGAGAGGACAGGAGTGAATAATTTAACCAGCAGGTAGCAGATCCCCAGTTACGGCGCCTTTTTTGCTGGAATATATTTGTCTTGAAGGTTCAAAAGCGTGGTAAGGAGGTTCTGATCCATCTGATTGCTTCCCTAAAACCCTCCAGTTTAAAACACACTGGGAACCCACCGAACTTCCATGCCCAGTTCAATATTATGGCTGCCCCACATTCCGTACACCCAATCACCCTTCCAAAAATGCCCGATCTAATTTCCCCCCCACACACCCTCATTTTGGGTGTGAACAATATGAACCCCACACACAATACACAGCAACACAATATGTTAATCTAATGCCCTTCCCCCTCAATCCTGCAACAAATCCAATCTACTTATTGCTCAGTCCCAGTCAATCACACCATGCTCTCCCCCAAGGATCCGCCACCACAGACAATTTAATAGAGGTCGGGGCTGGGGTGGGTGGTGTGCAACACAAATTACAGCTCCTTTGTGGGTGAGGTGGCAGAGTCAGACTTCTGCAGCCCAGGCACCTTTTAAAATTGGCGCCCTCTCTCCCGAATGGTCCATCAGCTCAGAAGCTCCTTCAAACCCTGGCCCACTGCCGACTGCAGCTACCAGGAATCCTCTCCGATGCTCTTCTCACGCAGCTCCTCTAACACTGGCCGACTGCCGACTGCCGACTGCAGCCACCGGGAAGCCGAATCCGGTGCCCGCTCTTCACTCTTTTTTTTTTTTTTTTTTACCAATTATTTTACCAGGTGAGACACACTAAGCTGTAAGTTTGTTTGCAGGTGCAACCTGGGAACACGAGGAAGTTAAGTGACTTCACTCTTCAGCTGCCGACGCAGCCCCGATGCCTTCCTCCTCAGTGCCGCTTAATAAGGGACATTACACTCCTATAGATGGTCCAAAGGAGGCCAACCAGAATGATCTGGGGCCTGGGGGACAGGACCTATGAGGAGAGGCTCAAGGAGCTCGACATGTACACCCTGGAGTACAGGAGGGATGGAGGGGGGGACATGATAGAGGTCTTTAAGTATGTGAAAGGGATCAATAAAGGAGGCCCAGTTAGGGTGCTCCAAATGAATGAGTGTGGGGCAACGAGAGTTCACGGGTGTAAGCTGGAAGGGGGCATGCTCAAAGGGGAGAGGAGGGGATGTTATTTCACTGAAGGGGTGGTGGAGCCATGGAATGCACTGTCCAGGGAGCTGGTAGAAGTGGAGACTGTGGACGGGTTTAAATGGGGATGGGACAGATACAGGGGAAGAGTAAATCTGACCAGGCCCAGTACAGTTGGCGCATCTGGGACTGGGGACAGTATCACTCAAGGGGGAGAGGGGTCACCACAATCGACCCTCAGTGCAGGTGATGAAAATCGAGCAGACTCAAGAAACCATTATGCCTATTCTGCTGGCATTTCAGTATGTTGGTATTTTAGTAAAGTATCGCTGAGTCAACCCCCCTTGAGGTACTTGACAGATGGACCAATTAGAGGCCAACACTCTTTCTCGCCAGTTTATATGCTGTCTGGGAACTGAGCTTGAGTAGTACTGTAAATACCAGTGGGAAAGGAAGAAGGATAGAGGTATTTCCATGATCAGTCCAGAGCCAGGGCGTCCAGAGGGGGGGGAATACTGCACTGAGGAAGACTAGGTTCCATGCCCAGCTGGCATCCACCCAGGGTAGAGAAAGAGTGGGCAGAGGTCCTTGCGGGACCTTTGGCAGACCTATTTAATGCCTCACTACACTCAGGATGTGTACCTCAGGATTGGAGAATGGATCATGTGGTGCACCTCCTCAAGAGTGGCCCCAAGGATGAACCAAGGAACTACTAACTGGTGAGACACAAATCCATTGTGTCTAAGATTAAGAAGACTATCCTGAAAGAGAGGTTGGTAGCCTGCATGGAGGGAAAAGGACAACAGGCCCACAGACAGCATGGCTTCTTACGTAGCAGATGCAGACAAACCAACCTGGTGGGGTTCTATTATTGTGCAACTAGGCAACTGGACAGGGTCCATTAGTTAGGTCACACCTGGAGCACTGCGTGCAGTACTGGTACCAGTATCTGAAGAGGGACATCAACTTACTGAAGGGGTTGCACTGCAGGATAACAAAGATGATCAAGGGGCTAGGGACTTACATTAAAAGAGGAGGCTGAGGGAGACGGACATGAACTCGATGGAGGAGAAGAGGAACGGGGGGGACATGACTGAAACCTTTAAATACATGAAAGGAATTAACAAGACAGGTACAGAGTAGCTGTACAAAGTATGGGAGGGACGGGACCACTGATGCCATGATATGAGACTAGAGGGAGGAGAGTTCATGAGGAAGATGGGAAGACACTTTATTTACATAGAGAGTGGTAGCTGAGTGGAATGTGACACCAGCAGAAATGGTATCCAGTAGAACAGCTTATTATT
The DNA here is from genome assembly GCA_016271365.2 of Neoceratodus forsteri. Taxonomy (NCBI): domain Eukaryota; kingdom Metazoa; phylum Chordata; order Ceratodontiformes; family Ceratodontidae; genus Neoceratodus; species Neoceratodus forsteri. The sequence continues at coordinate 669,829,121 of CM057459.1, read as the reverse complement.
ATTATTATTATGTTACTTCTGGAAGCCATTGGACTGCAGTATAGTAGATGGCATGGCTTTGTCGATGGTAAATTCTGTCAGATGTACCTGGTAGAGTACTAAGAATAAGTAACTAGACTACTGAATATTGGCCATATGGTGGATGTCCTGTACCTGGACTTCATTAAGGCATTCGACTCGGTGCCACATGGAATACTAGAGAGCACGCTTCCCACCCCCACCCACAATTTTTTCATAACCAGTTGAAAGTTACACTCCTTCACCTGTAAGATATGCTTCCCACTGAGTTTATTTATATATTTGTATTTCTGATGGCACCTTTGATCCGAGGGCTCGTTCACAAATGTTCCACGTCAAGGCAATAATGACAATAAGGTATAAAACAGAACACCTTCATTACAATGGAACTTACACAAATTCCCTTGGTAGGTTTCCCATATAGCTAATTCTTATCTCATTCCTTCCCTGCAGGAGATACGGACATAAATCCAACCCCAATATCAACATTACCAACCACCTGTATTTCACGCCTGGTGAATTTCCTATCTCACTCTTTCCCATATGAGTTGCTAACGTACCCACCCCCAAAAAAGAACCTCATTGAAAACTGCCCCCATGCATCAATCCTGATCAGTTCCTCCATCTCACTCCTGCCACGTAGGAGATGCTATAATGTTAAATTTCTAGCCAACATTTTCAACGTATGCAGTTGGGAGTTTACTATACATAGCAATTACAGCTGCCATGTCCTAAATCAAAAGAATGGTATGAATAATTTAAATAAATAACTGCACGGGACTGATGCCATGTTTCACAGAATCTGTACCCCTAGATGGAACCCATAAGTGCTTGAACCACAATTTCTTGCAACATCTTTTGGGCAGACTGGCTGGGTCACAGGCCAGGGTGCTAAATAAGGAGGACAGGCCATGTCTGCCAAAGCTGCTGGGTGCCTTCTTACGTGAAATCTAATTTTCATTCTTACAGTAGTAGTAGTAATGGAATGTCTTATACTACATTTACAAGCCCAAATGTGATGCTACTGGCGGCAGTAGCATAATTTGCATACTACTCATCAAATGCTCTGGTATGGTACATCATGAAAAGGGGGATAATATTACTAGTACCCCCTCCTTTACATTTACCACTGCATGTTATAAGTTTCAGTAGTATGCAAATGCCACTCGATGCCACTGCCACCAGGAGCATTACAATGCATGTACAGCCCTGCATCTCCTTCCCCACCTCGCATTGTCAAAATGCTGTATTCTGGTCAGGGCTGCGAGCACTTGGCTGCTTCAGGTGAAGCAGGAAGTAGGGTGGTGCTATTAGTAAGTTAATTTATCTATTTTAAGCCTTTATATTAGTACCTAGCTTTCCTTTAAGAAAGTGGTGCGGTGGTGTGCGGCATTAAGCTGCAGTGCAGACAATGACTGCATATTGTATTTGTTGTTTTTATTTGGCATTACCAACTACCTCCTACTTGGTTTGAGGAGTGAGTCGGTGCAAATAAAATGCTGGGATGCATAGCTAGGGGGATTAGTATTGGGAGAGAGGAGGTTATACTTTATAGTGCCTTGTACAGCTCAGTAGTGAGGCCACATCTAGAATATGGAGTTCAACACTGGTGCCTACAACTCAAAGACGACAACCTGCTGGAGAAGGTCCAGAGGAGGGTTACAAAGATGACAGCGAGTCAGCAGGATAAGGTGTATGAGAAGAGGTTGAGGGCAGTGAACACGTACTCCCTGGAGGACAGGAGAGAGAGAGAGAGAGAGAGAGAGAGAAGAGAGAAGAGAGCAGGACATGATGACTCTGACCTTCAAGTACTTGAACGGGAGATAAATAAGGTGGATAAGGAGGGTCTCTTTAAGCTGAGTGGCAACCATATCAAGAAGGATCTGTTCAGAGAAAAAAATACTAATTTTACACCAAATGATCTTTTCTTTTTACTTTCTTTCGGTATTAGCCTACAACATATACAAGATAATGCAGCACTTGTTTTACTGTGTCTTTCAAAAAGCAACAGACCCTAACTGATTACACAAGTGCTACATTTGTGACATAGCAGTATGTTTTTTTCTTTACTTGGTTAAACCAGGCAGGGACTGAGTAAAGAACTCATTCTAAGTCACATCTGATATTTAACAGACTAGAACACATAGAATAAAATACAAGAACTTCACAGAATGGTAACTTATAATGCATACTCTGATCACTGTAATACCACCAACAGCTTAATGTAATATTTCAGATTGCACCTGTACTGTCACCCCCCCCCACACACACACATACACACACACTCTCCCACCCCACGAGGATGAGGCTGACAGTAGGCAGAAATTGCCTAGCCCTCCTTTCCCAGTTAACAATAACTACATAAATTAATAATGCAATTTGTTATAATGTTAAACACTGTGATGTCACAAAGGGGTTATAGTTAATGCCAGCTGGAGACTGACTATTGAATAGGCAAATAAGATGTGTTATAACTCCTGGAAAGGAAAAGGGAACATTAAAATATGAAAGTGCATACTGAGCTGCAGGGCTACTATTTCAAATTTATTTTACCAGGGTAGATTTATTATATAAGGAGGACAAACATTCTTCTTCCCCTATGCATTATGCAGCCTGAAAAAGACTGAAGTACTAGAAGGTGTGAGGTCAGATGATATGCACAAGGTTGTACTGTAAATCTAGACATGATGCAACTGCAGTGAGTGTCTTGGTTCACCGCTCAGTGCTTAACTAATTGGACTATACCATCCCCCCACTATGTTTCCAGGGAGAATACAGTCAAAGAAGGCATACTGAATAAGTATTGAATATATTTTCTAGATTGTGCCTCATCTTCCTCCTACTACATCAGCTGTGGTCAGGTGTTGACTTTGTATTTTTTTGTCATCATGCCCTAGATAATATCCACCGACAACCTCCTCATCGGTGGTTTCAGGACAAGCTGGGCTATCTTTTTGCAGCTTTGCCCTAGTTCTAGTGCCACTGCATTACAATACAAATTCCAATAAATGTTTGCGCTAATCCGTTAATGTTAAAGAGTAACTATCTTGGTCCCTGCCCCGAGAAGCACAACTGAAGCTTACCTGGGCAGAAGTCCTAGGATGTCCATCTTTAATTTTTTAATAGCCCCCATTTTAGAAGGGAAGGGATCGTATTTTGGCTCTGTAGAGCCGAGCCCTTCCACTTCTCAAATAGCATTTCAGTCCGTAATCTGCCCCGTTTCACCCCCATGCTCACACGTTTTGTGATGTTATGATTTGTAGAGTATGGGGGCGCGCTTCCATAGGAATGAATGGGGGCTGTTTTAAAAGTTAAATTTCCGTTGTTTAGACGGTCATTTGGAACAAATCATGGCCACCGCTTACCTAGATAAGCAGGCATTTCCCTGCATTGAACCTCAGCTTCCACTTTCTAGACCACCTTTCCAGAGCCTCCGGGTCCCCCCCCGTAGGGCCACCCTCCCCTCCTGGATGGGGAGGAGGGAAAGTGGCCCCTGAGAGGACCTGGATGCTCTGAAAATTGGTCTAGAGGCGGAAGCTGAGGTTCAATGCAGGGAAATGCAAGGTACTGCACCTGGGAGCCAGAAACCAGGGCCAAGTGTACACCCGGTTTGGGGGGGGATGCTACAAGTCTTAATGACTGACAGGGACCTGGGGTGGTGGTGGATGTCAAGATGAACAACTGAGACTTGTAGGAGGGCAGTGGCCAAGGCCAACAGGATGCTAGGATGCATCTCTAGGGGTATCACCTCCACAAGGAGGGAAGTGATATTCCCTCTGTATAACTGCTTAGTTAGGCTGCACCTTGAGTACTGCATGCAGTTTTGGAGACCACACTTAAAGAGGGACCTCGAACTCCTGGAGAGGGTCCAGAGGAGGGCAACCAAAATGATCTGGGGCTTGTGGGACAGAACCTATGGGGAGAGGCTCGAAGAGCTAAATGTGTACACATTGGAAGACAGAAGGGACAGGAGGGACATGATAGAGGTCTTCAGGTACATGAAGGGGATAAATAGGGGAGGAGCAGTCAGGATGCTCTGAAGGAAGGAGGGGGGCAACTAGAAGGAATGGGTGGAAGCTGGAGGGGGAGATTCAGGGGAGAAAGGAGGAGGTGCTACTTCACTGAAAGGGTGGTGGAGCCATGGAATGCGCTGCCCAGGGGGCTGATGGAGGCAGAAACAGTGGAGGGGTTCAAGAGGGGGTGGGGCAGGTACAGGGGCAGGGTTCAGGAAGCAAAGTCCTGTGCAGCGAGAATATCTGGGACTGGGAAGGGAGAAGCCAGAGAAGGCGAGGGGGGCAGCAAGGTCAGCTCCCAGGGTGGGGGCTGACCAAATGAGCATACACGAATGACCATTAGGCCTATTCTGCTGGCATTTTAGTATGTTAGTATGTTAATCTGTTGAGGCACAGTAGAGCAGATAATGTCCATCATCCCTCCCCTCCCTCCCATAAAGCCTAACAGCACCACTTGAAGCAACAGAGCAGCAACAGAAAGACAAAACTCACTGTACTCTATTCTATTTCTAATCTATTGATCATCATTACAGGCCAGCATGAACCAAACACTGAACACAACTAACAAAAAACATATTAAAAATGTAATCACTGCAGGCCAGGCGGCTTGCCTTCCTTAGCAAATTGTACCCACAACAACCACACACACCAGCACTTGAAGCAGCAGCTAGCTAACAGCAGGACAGTCAGGTCTCAAAACTCACAGTAACTGAAGTCACTACTCACCTGACCTCACTCACTCACTCACTGTCATCTAGTCACAGACTCACTCAGACATATTCACAAGTTCAACATACTACACTGCTTCTGACTGCCTGCTGCTGATCATTTTAATTTCTAACCTTCCTTCTCTCTCTCTTGCTTCTCACCTTTTGGATGCCCACCACGGACCGGCTGGCTGTCACCATTTTTGAATACATTACCTCTTTCAGTCTCTCAGAGTCACTCTGTCCACCAAAAACCATGTTATTTGTTATTAAATGCTGCAGCTATTCCAAATTGGATGTGCCATCAAAAAACAAGTACAAATAGTAACTACTGGGGCTGCATTTCATTTGATTACCCATAGCAGCAGAACCGTATCATAAAATTACCAAATCTTGACTTAATTTAATATGGCATACTAGTCAACATCAATGTAATGTTACTGTTTAATGAAATATAATCACTACTTAACTCACCACTGGTCAGAAACACTCTCAAGGAAGGCAAGGCTCAGACAGACTTCATTTATGTGCCCTAGCTGGCTCCACTAAGTCTGACGAGTGCCGACAACTTACAAGCCCCTGATAGCGAAACACACACTGCCCAAAATCCACACACAAGAATGGCCAAAAGAAAACCAATGCTAATTGCAAATGATCACAGAAGGAACCTGCAGCCCGCACATCCTCTGTCTCCTCCAAGAAAACCCCCTCACCCAATGACAATTCCATCTTGATGCATATTCTTCCAGGGTCAGAAAGATTCATTGCAGGAAAATAGTACAGGTCTTCCATCCAAATGGTATTACAACATTATTAACTGATCACTTTTCAAGCCACCCGTTCCCCTCCTCCCAAGAATGTACAGCGTCACGAACCTTCGATCTGCCAGAACTTCTTCACAAACAAGCCCAAATGAAATCCACAGCTATGGTTTCCACAAACATGTGATCCAGAACCCTGCATCCTCTTCCCCATTATTACCCAACCGTGCAATTATCAAAGCGTGGAATTAACATTGCAGACAGAACAAAACTGGCACGTTAGCCATGCGGTTTTGGGTCCCAAACATTTTATCAGAAGTTTGCGCATGCATGAATTAGAGAGACATGCATGCGCAAACACATACAGGAACCATTATAGGTCCCAGAACCGATTTGGCATGACACCGGCGGTTATGTGCATGTATGTTGGTGGTAAAAAGCACTAGCAGTTCACTGAGGTAGTCATTGGTTTTTAGGACACCTTGCAGTTTGCCCTTCAGGATATTTAATTCCTTGTAAGCTGCACAGACATAACCGCTGACTGTCTTGTCTCGGTGAATTGGGAAATCTGTATCCTTTGTGCTGCAGAGTGTAAGCCAGAGACTGGCTTTGTAAAGCTGTTAGTTCTTTCTTATCACTGGCATATATGGACACAATCACTGATGAAAAACAAAAAGTCCATTGTTAACATAATGACTGCTGACTGCTGCTCTATGAACTAGAAATGAGCATGGAGTAGGAAAATTGTGTGCCTGGGCAGAAGCAGCACTGTGGTGAATGGTGAGGACTGCATGTGCTTCGATTCCACTGTTGAAGGACATAGTCTAGGTATCCGATCACGTGCTTCCACAATCCCTTCTCTCTCCTACATCATAGCAGTAGGTCAGCATGGCTCCACCCATGCAGCCATAACAAATGTATGCAATAAATTAAAGCAAGTCATTTAGTTCTACATCTACAGTGGAATTCTTATGGAGTCAAATAAAGTTCATCACCTGTTCTTCTCTCTTTCAAGTCCCTGTTTTATTTTACAAAAATATAAATTAACTTGCCAATGACTTGAGTTTGGGAATGGACTCAGAAGTCAGAGGGCCGGCCAAGAGGAGGAAGGTTCAGCATCCTGGGGACTGCTCTCCTCCTTTGGGGGGAGGGGGATTTAATTGTCCGACACATAGAGTGATCCCTGATGGAGGCCAGAGGTGCTTCCAGTGTCCAGCACCTACAAAGTTGGAGGCAGGGATGGACATTGGCATTCACACCCTTATGTCATTGCACATCCTGCCTCCGGGGGAGCTTCAATGGGAAAAATCTGAGGCTAGTAGAATGATGGCCGCCTATGCTACCAGTCCCATTCCACTGCACTATTGGGGACAAATCCCATCAACTGTTAGGGGGACAGGCCCTCTCCCAGTGAAGCTGCCCTGGGGGGTAAACCAGGGTGTAACCCTGGCACGGAAGCATCTCGGGGTCGAATCTCATCATCCATCGGGTAGTTCGGTCCTCCTCCCATGGCCCTGCTCTAGGCGTCAGACCAGAGTGTATCTCAGTGGTGGTGAGTGGTGGGGCTGGGCATGTGGGTGGATGGATGGTGACTTGCCCATGGCAAAAAGAGCATAATTAAAAAAGAAACATAAATTAACTTGAAGAATTGATGTCACGTCATTATTTAATCCATCATTTCCATACTGACATCAGAGCTGGACACTGCTGTAACAGGATACTTCGGTCATAACACATATGTGTGTATTATATATTCATCATAACCTATACCTATAACCCTCAAATAAATTTCATTTATACAGTGGCAGTCATCACCGCTTTTCAAGTTATTTCATGTAATAGCACACAATAGTGTACTTCCTGTCCACCAACATGCCATCTGATGTTCGAGGAGCAAATGCTGAATTTGTAGTTCTTTAGCCTGCCACCAGATGTCTTGTAATCTGTTGTTCAGATCTGGCATGGTTGCATAGCCACTTGTGACATGGAGTACACATTTAAGATGCCACATCTTATAACCAATACTCATTTGTATCTGATTGCCATAATTCTTGTACTTTGTTTGAAGTCACCCTTGCAACCTTCCTACCCCCCCTCCCCTTCATGCATCTAGCTACAGGTAGAACTCCAAGCCAAAAATCAACAGCTACATTAAAGAGCAAGCAATTAATAAGAATTCTTTTTACAAACATTGTTAAAAGCAATGATGAAAAAACTCTTGTTTCAATACTCTATCAAATATTGTATTATATGGTACTATATTGTATATTCACATTTGAAAAAGTAACTACGAACACATCAAAATACAATAAATAAAATAGTCACCTGTCTTACTCCATTCCTGTTTTTGCTATTGCTATAGTTCTCCCCTCCCCCTTTTTAAGTCCTGATGTGTCAAACAATTATTATCCTAAAATAATTATTATTCACAGAGTAACCAAGAAGTCTAATTCCTTCAAAGACTTTCATTTTCAAACAACCAAATAAGTATTGTGCAAGCAAAATTAAAAACACACAAGTACAACACACAAATACTCCTATCAGGATATTACACAGCAGGGAGTCACATGATGCAGGCTACCGACTAGCAGCTTCTTCTGAGGGCTCCTGCTTCTCCCTCACAAAACTTTGTTGTAGCTAGTTATTAGTAAAGGTTTTGATACCCACCTTTCTCGGAAGGCTTCTGGACACTAGTAATTCATCGGGTTCGCCAAAAATGGCAAAATGGATGCGGAGATGAAGGCTGCTCCTCCCGGCACACCCTACCATCGACCCCGGACGAGTAAAGTAAAATAAAACTTTATTTTTATAGCACCTTTCCAAAAGCCAAAGCATCCAAGTACACCAAAGCTCAGCCTTCCCCTAGCAGATGCCCAACTACTCTTCGGGCCAGACTCTTTTAATCATGGAGCTCTTTCAGTCCAAGTTCTTGCCTTTCCGAGAAGGATTGCAGTCCCTTACAAAAGAAATTAAATCTATGTCTCTCACCTTAGAGGACTTAAGCAAGTGTGTGGGGGACAGTGAAGAGAGAATCCTGTCCTTGGAAAGATGGTCTACTCTCATGGACCCGAAGCTGGTTGCTTTACGTCAGAAGACCACACAACTGGAAGCAAAGTTGAAAGACTTGGAGGGTCAGAGCTGGAGGAATAATGCTGTGGTCATCTGTCTCCCAGAGCGGGAAGAAGGCTCCAACCCTCTATTGTTCATGTAAAAGTTGGTTCAGAAGCTGGCTGGCCCATCACTTTATGGAGCAATCTACACCATTGAGAGGGTGCATCTCACCCTGAGCCCTACGCTGCCAGCTGGCTCCCCACCCAGGCCCTTTATATTTTGCTTCCTGAACTATTTGGAGAGGCAGCATTTTCTAGCTAAAGTATGGGAGCTGCAAGAAGTCACCTGGGAGGCAAGTGCCTGTGGATCACTCAAGATTTGCCAGAGTCAGTAAGGCAGCAGCGTGCAGTTTTTCATCTAGTGGTGACCAAGTTACTTGCTGCAGGCACTAAATTCCACATGAATTACCCTGGTAGCCTACAAGTCTCTCTCCAAGATACATGGAAGACCTTTGAGACTCTGGAGAAAGCACAGACAGACCTCCAAACAGCATTGCTGGATTTATTTAGAGATCGTTGATGGGACAAGAAGAATACTGCTGGCATAGTGTTTCCATTTGCTTCTTCTCCTGTGTACAGCATTGGCTAGTCTCCTGTTTGAATTTAGCCATTAAGTGATGTTTCTTTTGGACCCCAGCATTAGACCAGTTATCTCCCTTTGGGTACTGGAGGTGAGCGCCACTACGTAATACTGGTAGGTTGATTAGGACTTTCAGTGTTTGCCACCACTGTATAAGCTGCAGCAATGGTTCTGCATAGAGCGCATATCGCAATTGTAGGACCTTCTTGGACTGAAAGGCTGAGCAGCTGCTTTTACCATATTCCCCATAGACTTTAAATGTTTGTATTTAATGGGTTTCACTTGTTTGTGATATAGCATACTGCTCTGGCTTTTTGCAGGTCAACTGCCTCTGTTATCGATGCGCCATGTACACCCTCCAGTTACTTGCAGACTGCAGGTTGGACTGGCTGACCGAGACATAAGTTGTCATTCTGAAAGCAATGCAGTGCCATCTGTGACTGTATGACTCTTTGATCCTCCATGCTGGGTTTAATTGAAGCATCAGTGCATTGCAGCTACTGGGCTCCCTGGATGCTGGTATAGTTGGAGCCCAATTTTAGGAAGTTGGTTATGTCATTCACAGGACATCAGTGGATGGGGGATAATTTTTTGGAGACTGTGTAGTTCTCCTGATACTGCTCTTTAATAATCTGAACTTTCCTCTTCGGCAAAACTGAAGGATTGCTTGTTAACTGCTGAGACTGGATACTCCATTGAGTGGCAAGCAACGTCTTCTTTTCTTTTAGTTGTCTGATGGCTATATGAACTGTATGGTGTAGTTTATGGTACTCATTGATGCTGTTGAGTTTCAGCTCCTCACCATGGTATCCATCTGTCTGTTTTTTAACTGGGGTGTTTGTGACATGGGTGTCCTAATATTACTGCCTCAATGTTATATACTGGGTGAGTAGAAATGATGACTCAAACTTGTTCAGTATTTTTCCTGTTTTATCACTTATAGTTTTACTAGTTGGGTTGGTATGATTCTCTGTGATTTGCACTTTTTGTGTGGGGGAAGCGGGAGGGAACGGGGTATTTGGTAGCCGGGACTGGTACATCATGGGCCATAAATGGATTTATTTGGTGGGAGGGAGGGATCGGATTTGAGGTATTAGTTTATTAAGTAGGTTGGTTATAGTATATTGTATTTTGGTGGGGTGGTATGTAGGTGGGGTGTGGTATGTTAATTGGGGTATACTAATTTGACATTGTTACTACCTGTTGCTGTGGTTTCTGGGGATGATTGTTTGGTGAGTGTGCTATTTTGGGGGGAGGAATGTGAAACTGTGGAATGGGCATGGGGTGACAGCAGAGTGGCTTTCCCCTATTGTGAAATAGTTTATGTGTCCTATTGCACTGTTCAGTTTATATAAACTATTTTATTACAACTGATGGCTAGTTCTCATATTTTTATAACCTGGAATGTCAGGGGAGCTCGTATGAAATCTAAGAGATACAAAATTATCAAGCACCTCCAACATCTTAAAGCGGATGTCTCCCTACAGGAGATTCACCTCCTTGAAAAAGAGGGGGTTTAATTTCAAAGGCAGAATATTGGGTAGGTTTTCATAGCCAGGGACAGTACACAGAGTAGGGGCGTGGCCATTCTCTTTTCACAGAGAACCCCATTTGTATACTTAGAGTGCCTGTGGGACCCAAGTGGCAGATTCATTTTCCTTAGAGGGATCCTGGACCTGGCAGAGGTACTACTTGGTTGCATTTATGGACCAAATGTGGACAACTCTTGCTTTTTTTACAGAGCTGTTGTTGCTTTTGTCTCCCTTCCTTTCTCTCCCTATACTCCTAGGGGGGGAGATTGGAACTTCCTGTTTGCACCAGACTTGGATAGGTTGGAAAAGTGCTTGATTGACTTATCCTCTGCACAGCATTCCCTTTGGGAATTAGTGGACTTTCTTGGGCTGTGTGACCCCTGGAGAATGCTAAACCCCAATTCAAAGGAGTTTACTTTTCATTCCCCAATTCAGGGTTCCTCACCCCATCTTGATTATTTTTTTATTAGTAGTTCATCAATGGCTGCAGTGTTGGATTGTGGGATAGCCCCCACTGTAATATTGGACCACTCCTCAGCCTGGTGCAAACTAGGGTTAGTGCCTCTTCAGGTGAAAGAAACTATCTGGAAACTCAATAATCAGTTGTTGAAAGAAGAACTTGTGGTGGCTCACATTAAGGAGTGCATTGATGCATTTACGGCTATCAACCTGGACTCCATGGGTAAGTCGGACTGGGAATGGTGGGGGGCGTTAAAATGTTATCTTCATGGGGAATGTGTACATTTAGCATCAATCAGGAAACATAAGCATGAGAAAAGGGTAATGGACTTGCTGTCCCACATTAGGGAACTTGAAAAAATACTTATCACCAACCACTTCAGATTTGACTCGGAAGGAGTTATTGGTACTAAGGGACCAATATGTGGACTTGCTCAGCGAGAAGAAGGAATTCACTATTCTTAAAACTCATGCAAGATACATTGACGAGGAAGAAAAAGCCAGTCACATTCTTGCTGTGTAGATCCAGAAGCAGGAAGCTTCCTGTTTGATCAATGCTATTTGGTCCTCTAGGGATGGTCCCTAAAAACAGCTCCCAAGGATATTGCTGCTGAGTTCGAGCAGTATTATCACACTCTGTATAGCCCAATGAATATTCTTCCCTACCCACCATCAGTCAGAGAATATCGTGAGGCTATTCTGCTCCCGGTCCTAATCGATGCCCAAAAAGCCATTCTGACAGCTCCGCTATCAGAAATCAAGATTTTGTCAGCAATTAAGAAACTCCCAACTGATAAAGCACCGGGTCCCGATGAGTTTTTGCCTAATTTCTATAACATTTTAATGAGAAATTAGTAACCTGGCTGCTTAGGTTATATCACTGTATATTAGCCTCGGACCTATCCGATAAATCACTCCTAGAGGCTCTGATTGTGGTGCTCCAAAAAGCCGAACAAACCACCAGAGAGTGTTTCAAGTTACAGGCCAATCTCACTTTTGAACTACGATATTAAAATATTGGCCAAAATCTTGGCCGATAGACTTGGACAGGTTTTACCTTCACTCATAGGTCCCGAGCAAGTGGGCTTTATGGCTACCCATTCATCCTCATACCATCACAGGAAACTGGCCCGTATCTTCTCTGCATCCAGAGATTCTATGCACCCTGTAGCTTTGGTGTTTCTGGACATGGAGAAGGTCATTGACAGGGTGGACTGGCAATTTTTATTTGGCGCATTAAATAGTTTTGGTTTCCCACCCCTAATTTATCTCTTGGATTCAGTTTCTTTGCTCCTTTCCTAATGCCCGTATATATTGTAAAGGCATTTTTTCTTCTCAATTCTCTTTATATTCAGGCACTAGACAAGGATGCCCCCTGTCACCACTATTCTTCAACCTTTACCTCAAACCACTGCTTACCAAACTTAGAGGAAATCCCGCTATCTCTGGAGTCCAGATTGGAGCTGAAGCTTTTGGCATATGCTGATGATATCTTGCTTCATCTCTCGCATCCTTGTTCTTCAATTCATTCTGTTCTTGAGACTATCAAGGAGTACAGCTCATATTCGAATTATAAACTTAATCTGGAAAAAAACGTGATCATGCCCCTGAATTCTTGAGTTCTTAAATCAGAGGTGCTTGAGTTAGATTTGGCCTGATCTCTCAAACGCCTCAAGTATTTACCTATTTATCTTTCCAGAAGTGATGCCCAAATGAGACAACTTAATCTAACAGATTTGGTTAGTTTAATATAACAGGATCTCTCCCGCTGGAAGGCTCTGCTCTTATCCCTTTGGGGTCATATCAACCTTATTAAAATGAACATTCTGCCTGGCTTTTTTACCCGATTAATATGTTGAATATTTGGTTACCTCTCTCTTGGTTTAATAAGTTACATTCTATTATCTCTGAGTTTATATGGGTGGGTAAACCCCCAAGAAGGGCATATTACAAGCTGGCGGCACCCAAGGCTCAGGGAGGACTTTGTCTGCCTCACTTTGGCTTGTATTATTCAGCCAGCCATGCAAGCAAGTACTTGCAGTGGCTCTCCCTTCCTTCCGGGGATGGATCCTCCTCATACCTCCCCATGTGGTTGTCCTTGGAGCAGGACCTGAATACCTCATCTGGGGTCTCCTCTCAGGCTTTAGTTCATGCGGATCCTAGGGAGCTGCTTATTGCATTGTGTAACTCTGTATGTTCATACACAGTTGTGCACCTTTCTGAAATATAATCACAAAAAGGATATTTCACAACCAGCTTTCTGGAATCCCAACTTTAAAATCATTGGTAAACCACTTCCTTCTTCTTGGCTACCCCAGTTAGCAGAGGTGAAGGTTTGTGACTTGTTCGGGGGTTGTCATTCTTCTGTGGATATTCTGCAGTCATTCAGGCTGGACAATCTCCATGTTTTAAAGATTTACCAGATTCATCACATGGTGCTACAGAATTTTGTGGCAGATATTGATCATTCTTATGCCAAAGAGTTCCTGCAACCACTCATGGATTTGGCCAATTTGCCTCCCTCTGTTTCCAAATTCTACACCAGCTTATATTCTATGGCATATCTGCAAATGGATGGAGTCTCGGGGTACTAGAACTTGCAATTTCCATGCTCCTCCTTTGACTGGCACAGGGTTTGGAAGGATAGCTACACATATATCATGCAGGACCGTTTACGTCTTATGCAGTTCCAAATTCTTAATAATTTATATTATACTCAGGTAAAATTAATATAAATTGGAAAAGCCACTTCTTCTGTATATGTAAGAATTGGGCAGAGAGAGGGTACTCCGTACCACATATTTTGGGACCATCTGAAGGTTGCTCCATTGTGGTCGCTCATTGCACAATGGGCAGATCCCTTGCTTGGAATCAGTGAGATCCTCTCCCCTGAAATTTGCATAGTGGGGGACTACTCCACTGTGGATGTACGAGAACATAGATACTTTCTGGCTTTGATAGCATTGTCAGTTAAAAAGTTGGTCCTGTGACACTGGCGTGATTTGACCATTATATCCTACAATGAGTGGTTGCAGGAGTTCCTTTCCAATTTGTACATGGAGTGTCTGACTGCAGGTCTTCATAATAATTTATCGCTATTTGATAAAACCTGGGGCAGGCTCCACACCCTCTATACTATATAGATGGGTCCTGGTCTCCTCTAGTGGGCATCTAGGTTTACAGGTATGGTTCAAGACATGATTATTTGTTTGATTCTCTCTCAGGACAGTGTCTATCATCACTCTGCTGTTGGGATGGGGTGCGGGGGTTAGTTTAGGTACGGGGTGGGGGGTTGGGACTGTTGATTGTGTGTGTTTTTTGGGGGGGTTATTGATGTTTGGTAAAAGTCAATAAAGCGTATTCAATTTCAAAAGATGGATATTACACAGCATAGCACAACACTTTTTACACTAACATTTCAAGAGCAAATGCAACTGGAAAAATATTTAGAAGTCAGAAATACCAAAATAGTCATTCCCTAGGCAGGTGGTGCAGTACTATGTCAGTGGGTGTGTTTCAGCTTCCTGCACCATTTGTAACTGTTCATTTATTCTGTCTCTTTCCTTTGCAGAAATTGGTGGTGTTAAATCAAAGTGTCACATGACATGGGTCAAGATAACATTGATGAGGTTTCTGGGCTAGGGTTGCAGTGCAATTTAATTTAGCCAGTGAAATTCCAGTGAAATCGTGAATTTTGCCATGTGAAATATTTTGCAAAATTCATGCATCCGTGAAATATTTCATGGGTGCAAAATGCTGAGTTTCGCCAGTAAACAGCAGAATTTCACCTGCAAATGGCAGAATTTTGCCCACAAGTGGTAAAATTCTGCCAACTGAGGGTGGAATTCTGCATTTCGCTGGTGGAATTTCACATTTTGTACCCATGAAATATTTCGCGAAATGCGCGACTTTCACAAAATATTTTGTATAACAAAATTTTCAGATTTCGCCCATCTCTATTCTGGGTAGCCTATTTTTGTGTTCCTTGTGTCATCATAGTTTACTTTATTTGCCCATTGCACATACGTGTTGTATGGCACAAGTGCACAAAAAATCAGTGCTGCAAAGCGTTCTGGTTTGTTTGAGCTCAAGTACCCAAGATCCCTTTCTTTTTTGCTTGTGAGAGTCACAATGTCCATATCCAGCACAAAGTTCATTGTACCCATGATGTGACCATGGACTGCTTTCAGTGAAACCGACACAGGTACCCTTTCATCTGCCATTGTCTCCAACACCATGTCACTGTCTTGCAGTGAGTCTCTCATTTCCTCTGCCTTTGTATTGTTAGTGTCTTATAAAAGATTAGCTGTACTGTACCTCTCCAGTGGTGTAGATCATCAAGGCATTGACATTTGCTGCTGCATCTCCCTCATTCCCCTTTTCAGGTCTTGAATAATTGCCCGTAGGTGAAGTTGCCCTGCCTATTGATGTTCCATGATCTCCCTCACCTGTTGGTGTTTCTGCTTCCATTCTTTTATGCTCTTCTGCATAAAACACTTGAAATAATCTCTCTCTCTCTCTCTCTCTCTCTCTCCCATTGCATTCCATGTACTGTGTGTAGCTGTTTTCATGTCAGCCCATTTCTTGGTGCTCTGTAGCTGTCCATTCCCCTTGTCTACCTTCCACATGCTGCTCTGTTGATTCCTGGCCCTCTGAGCTGGCCTGCTGCTTTAGCGGTTCCTTGTTCTCTGGATGAGCCAGCAGCTCTGGTACAGTTCTGTCTCCTCAAGATGGGCCAGCTGCTCAGGTGCTTCCATATCCTCGGGACAGGCCAGCTGCTATGGTGCTTCTGTATCCTCTGGATGGGCCTTCTGCACAGGTGCTGCCCTCTGGTATGCTGCTGCCTTCTCCTAGGACTCTGACATGAGGTTTTCTTCAAGTTATTTATAAAAGGATGGTTCGTTATCCTTGGCAATGATATTACAGTGTTTTGAAACAAGAAATGCCATTAGCATCTAAATACTTAGAATGTTGCTTGCCTGACTGCCTGTCTGTGAACAACACTTATCAGAGTCTGACTGAGGTGCAGGATGCCCATCTGGAAAATAGGACCAGGTGCACCTCTCAACTGTCCCTGATTTTCAGGGATGTCCCTCCAAATATGTGTGTCTCTGTGACTGAACAGTGAGGATTGTAACCACAAAATAATGCCAGTCCCTAATTTCTGAGGTGGGGGTTAAGGGGTATGGGACCGGGGCAGGCCTGGGAAAAGAATAATAATTTTAAAAATTGTTGTCAGCGTTTGGCTAGTATTAAGGACAGTTTCCATCATATTACTTAGCATTATAATGCACATCAGTGGTGCTATACGAAAATCATTGCAGTTGAGAGCTATGTGAATACTTATTATTCAAGCCAATAATACAAAACTATATTGTCTTACTGTGTATTTCTTGGGCTCCTTTCTGAAAATCCTGTGTTTTACTGGTGGTGTGGCATTTTCCTTTCCCCCTCTCATTCTGTTCACAGGTGTGCTACTCTTCAGTTGTGTCACCTCTTTTCCTGTCAGGTCTGCCTATATTTGGTGTCCCATGAAAGTTTACAGTTCTGAATTTGGTAGTCATCTTCAATCCAGTATACAGAACAGTAATACAGAGTATTTCCTCAGTCAGATGTACATTTTTGAATCTCAACAATGCCCCCATTATATGATGTTCCCCAAATTCAAGACAGCCATTAGTTTGGAGCTCATTGGCTAACACTGTTTCTAATGTCATAGTTATGTCATGCCTCCCAGATCCTCAACACCTGATTTGTCTGTTCTTTAATTCCCAGCTTGTGATTCATCACAATTCCTGGTTATGCCTACCGTACCTGTCCCTCTACTGACATTTATAGAATATTCCTTGCCTATGTATGTATGCCTAAAGTATATTTTCTTACTTGTGTGTCCACACACTGAGCAACTTCCACAGGGTGACATTCCTGGCTGTAAGGGCCCTCAAAGTAACTGTCTGTGTTAGATTCCCTTAAAAACTGTAACTGTACCAGTCTATCCTTGATACTTCTAACCCATTTAGCAGTTACTGAAGGTGTGTTTTTGAATGCCACTATTCCTGGTTCACCTTCTGATAGAATATGCTAATGTTTATTAGGAACTCTTTTTATGCCTCTAAATGTATTGTTATATATGGTTACTACCACCAAAAGATTGGATGGCTCTGTTGGTGCCATCTGATACAAAAGGTCTTCTTGTGTTTTGTTCTGTGACATTTGATTGGCCTTTTGTAGTGTCTGTACACTGCAATCTCTGTTTCAGAGCCTATGTGTTATATCTTTTAGCCTCCTCAAACTCTTCTGTTTCAATGCAATTCCTCTTAATGGCAGCTATTCTCCATGTTGTGCGCTGCTGCTGCGCAAAGTGCGCATAAGTGCCGTGTGTATGTGTGCGCCGCACATGGTGCACACATGATGCAGCATTCACAAATAGGCATGTGCCAGGGCATGCACAGTGGCAGTGTGGAAAGACATGTGGAGGCCCACATAGGGGCAGTTCCATGGGTTGCGAGTCCCTCCCAACACACCCCTTGACCCCCCCAAGTGCAGAGAATGCGTGCATGCATGAATGAAGAAGTGGTGGTGCAGTGGCATCTCAGGTGTCCCAGGCTGACTGCAGAGGTCTGTCCATGACAGAGGAAGGTACTGGCCAATGGCTGGGAGCAAAGGACCTGATGGGCACAGGCAGCATGGAGCAGACAGGTGTGGGCAAGAAGGGCAGGGCAAGCAACCTCACCACATAGTAACATAGACTTTGATGGCAGATAAGGACCGCTTGGCCACCTAGTCTGCCCATTTTCCTACCTACAGGATAAGCTGCAGATCCTAGTTAACCACTGTCCAGGTGACAGCCCTTGTGACAGACATCCAGACAAACTATGCCATCCTGTATGGAGATGAATGACTGATGGCACCCACGGAGGCCAAGTGGTGGCTATGGCTGGACATCCAGGCTGCCGGCAATACTGCAGGACCGGAGGCATGGACACTCACTTACCTCAATCAAGCATAAATGGTGGGACCTCTGCTCCACTGTAAAATGTAAGCTTGCTGCTGCACAAAGGGCCCAGGCAGGAATGGGGGGAACTGCCATCCCCTGGCACCAGATTGTCGCCCCTTGAGAAAATCATGGCACAGACCATAGCTGAGGCCACCTGGCAGGGTGTGCCAGACGGTGTGACACATCAGCAGGTAGACATGATGCAGGCAGCAACAGACAAGGGCGTGGGCATGCCGGCAAGTACAGAGCACTGAAAGGTGTTTCTCACCTCCACAGATCCCTCAGGGAGGTGCAGCAGAGAGGAATGCAGTGGCACACTGGGTATAGGGCACCCAACTGACCATGAGGGTAGGTATGCTACACCCCAATGGAATGACACCCCGCATGTGGGGCCCATGGCTGCCAACACCATGCTGACCTGTTGTCTTGTGTACCCCACAGATACCCAACCGGAGAATGCACAACAGGAGGAGGAATGGCTTGAGGGTGATCTGGACCGCATACGTGGCCCCGATGAGATGGTAGCATGCAGCTGTGCACAGATACAGACAAGCACAGCACACAACACCATCCAGTGGTGCAACCCATCCAGCTGCTGTGGGCACTGACACCGCCATGCACCCCGCACCCCATCGTGCCATGCTGGTCACCCCATGAGACAATGTGCTCCCAACATCATCATGCCAGCCCACTGTGCACCCCAGCAGTGAGGCCTGTGCAAACACTGCCATACCACCACACAGACCCGTGGGTGGATGGGGCAGGGACGGGCAGTGGTGTGAGTGGTGGGCGACAGGCACAGATGTGCTGCACAGGCACTACTCCGAGCTGTGGCAGTTGGAGGAGGTGAGGCTTGTGGCACAGAGGGAACAGACAGATGCCATCTGTGGGCTCACCCATGTTGTCAAGGGGATGGCACGGGGCATCGATCATATCAGGGACATGCTAGACAGGGTCATGGACAGGCAGCTGGAAGTGCACAGCTCACAAACACAGGCCTCAGCCCAGGTACATGTCACACGTGCCACACAGACATGCACAGCTGCCACTACTGAGGTGGGCAAGGATGCATCAGCACCATGGCCAAGCACAGCAGCTGCTGTACCCCCTGCCAGCCATACATCTGCATCCCATGCCCATGTGGCTGAAGGGACGTTGGCACCTCTCACAGCTACCCAGCCCCCACACCCCCACCACTAGACCAGCAGGAACATGGCCCAGATGGGCCTTTCAACCCTTGTAGTTACCCACAATGCCCCCCCCACACACTGGCAGACCCACGGAGACCCACACAACACTTGGCCCCATGGCACAGAGATGTGACACCAGAGCACTGGTGCCATAGGTGGCCCCATTGCCATTTCGCAGACCACCATACACAAGCAGAAGGCATGGCAGCAAGTGAAACAATATGTTGTTGGAATAAAATCATATGTCAGAGATATAATGCATTTACTGCAAAAATTGGAAGACCTACATTGGTCAAAAGATTACAGCTGGGTTACAATAAATGTTGCTAGCCTTTATACATCTATACAACATGAAGTTGGTTTGGCAGCAGTACAATATCATTTGTTCAAGCCTACCTCAGGAGACATAGTTCCAGCAACATTTTTGTTGCAAGCTTTGGAGTTCATATTAGAACATAATTATTTTGTGTTCAATAATACATTTTATAGACAATGATGTGGAACTGCGATGGGAGCCTCGATGGCACCATCTTATGCTAACTTAACATTGGGTAAATGGGAAGATGAGTTTATTTGGAACACTACTCAGAACAGATTCATTAATAAAGTGGTACTTTGGTACCGCTTTATTGATGATATTATTTGTGTGTGGGGTGGCTCAGAGTTTGAATTTAATAATTTTTTAAACTATCTAAACACCACATCAGAGTGTTTTCAGTTTACTAGCCATTTTGATCAGCACAAGGTATCATACCTGGATATTGAGGTTGGAATTTCAGAAAATGGAGAAGTTATAACTACAGGGTTTAGGAAACCCACCGCGGCCAATGCTGTGCTTCATGCAAGTAGTGCACACCCTCAGAAATTGATTAATTCAATTCCGTATGATCAGCTAATAAGGTTAAAAAGAAATTGTAGCAACCAGGGTGATTTTGAACAACAAGCTTCAGATATGTTAAATAGATTTAGAGAAAGAGATTATGGTGAGAAAGTACTTCTTGAAGCTTTTACCAGAGCTAATACAGTAGAGAGAAAGACCTTACTTAGACCCAAAATAAAAAACAACCAGGGTGATCAAAGTATAACCTTTTTGACGAAGTTTAATAAAATAGCATGCCAGATAGGTAATATTATAATGAACCACTGGCATATTCTGTTGACAGATGAAATTCTAAAAACAGAAATAGGTGAGAGACCATAAATAACTTTCAAAAAGGCAAAAAATATCAAGGAGACACTTGTGAGAAGTCACTATAAATCCAGAAAAATTGGAGCACGAACATGGCTAGCGCCAAAACCCGATGGATTTTTTAAATGTGGCCATTGTAATGTTTGCAGGTATGCCAATGAAAGAAGAACATATATATATCCAAAGAATGGTGGTGAGGTAAAAATAAAAAAACTTTTTATCTTGTGTAACAGGTTTTGTAGTTTATATCTTATGGTGCACCTGCGTAAAACATTATGTTGGAAGAACAGTTAGGCCACTTAAAATATGGGTCCAAGAACACATTAGGGCTATTATAAATCAAAATGATCGTAGCCCACTTGGTAGCCATTGTTCTGAATACCATAACTCTGATCCAGTTCATTTAAAATGTATGGCCTTGGATTATATACCTCCCCTGGATAGAGAAGGTGATTGATTGAAAGTGCTAAATCAAAAAGAGACAAGACAGATAGTTTCGCTAAATTCTGTACAACCGATAGGATTTAATGAAGAGGTGGACTTCACCCCATATGTGAAAGATCAGTAAAAATATAATCAAGTCTAACTTTCAATGAGGGTTAATCAATACTAGCTCGGTGAGATATTATCTCTCCTGTGTCTTAGTTTAAGTCTATATAATTTTTGTTTTATATTGTTTTCCTTCTGTTCCTTTCACCTTCCCACACTCCCCCACTCCCTCATCACCCCCCACTTCCCATCACCTCCCTCCCCTCCCTTCCCCTCCTTACACTCCCCACCCCATCACCCCTTCCCACTTTTCTCCCCTCCTTTTCCTCCCATCCCCATCACTCTCCTCCTATCCTTTCCCCTCTTTCCCCTCCACCATGCTCCCCTCCCGTTGCCCCTTTTCCTCATTTTTCCTCCCTTCCTTCATTCATCTACATCTTTTTTTGTCCTTTCTCTATTTTTTTTTCTCTATTATTGAATTACTGTATATCTGGATTCTTGTATAAATGAGTATGGTTTATTTCACATGTAATTGGTCATGAGATCTTGGATGAAATTTATAGTCACTTCAGATCAGTGAAGTATTCATGTCTATGGGCATATAATTCACCACATCTATTAATAGGTTTATTTTTCTAGGTTAAAATATCCTATATGGAATAAATAAGCTTAGAATACGTTATGACACAATGGTACAAATATTATTGTATAAAAGTAATTAGTTTGTGTAAGTAATTGATGGACTAGATAATTGTAAATTGACATAAGTTTAGTTGTGTCTACTTAACTATTAAATATTATGTAACAATGTAGCATGTAGGAAAGGAATAATGTATAATATTTAATTATACTACATGGGAAAAGTGTTTACTTCCTGGTTTGTAATAGATAATTTTATTATTATTGTATAAGGTAGGCTTTTTGTAAAATGTACATGCGTATTTCTTTAAGCTGCCAGAATAAAGGTAGCACCTGTGAGTAGTGAATTTACCCCTAATTGAAGACCTGATTGTAGAGCCAAGGCGCTAGGGCAACAGTTGGTTCTCCAGCCATTAAACTGCAGTTTGTATTGAGAAAGCTGCTGTCATTATATTATTTCATCCTTTATTTCTTTGCGGGACCATGAGTGCCACAAGTTCTGCTTACTTTGAGTCTATGGGATTTGCCTTCCTTTTTGTGAGCACCCAGGATGCTACCTGAGATGCACCTTTATTTCTGGTTTACAGCAAGTGGCAGTGACCTGCACAGTGGCACACCACCCGCTGTGGCCTGATGGGCGGCAGGTACAGCGCAGACACACATCGAACACACCCATGTCCCATGGGCGGCATCCACTGCACTCTCACCATCGCCAATGGCACATGACACCTTGCCTCAGATGCTTGGCCAGAGCACGCATGAACCACAGCATGTGTTACATTTCCTGACACAACCAGGGGCACTCAGTCCATGGGATCATCACCGTGCCCCTGGTGCCCACAGCATTCATCCAAAAGTACCATGCACCACAGCATGGTGGACAGCACGGCCGCTTGGCATCTCCCAGTCCTGGTCTGGCACCAGTTGATCATCAGAGGGCATCACATCGCATGGGGAAAGGCATGGGACCAGTACCCTATGGTGGATACAGATGTTGTGTAGCATGGCGCACATGGTGAACACTCAGCAGGCCATCCCCAGTGCATGCATCATTGTGCCACCCATATAGTCCAGACACCGGAACCACATCTTCAGTATGCCAGTGGTGCGCTCCACACAGCCCCATGTTCTCTGATGTGCAGCATTGAATGCTACCTCCTCTGGATCCTGAGGTGCAAGGTATGGTGTCATCAGGTAATGCCTCAGTGGATATCTGCTGTCACCTGGGGGGGAACACACACATATTAGTATCAGTGCCACAGCCATAGGAGCAGTCACTGGCATGCAGTCACACACACACACACATGCACACACACGCACAGCCACAGCCACAGCCACACTCGCCCGTAGGCAACATCCAGCGTGCCACTCACCCAGCAGCCAGCCGTCCCCACCAGCACCCACTTTCAGCCTTTCCCCCAGCCCAGAGTGGTCAAACACATACGTGTCATGGCAGGAGCCCAGGTAAAGGGTGCACATGTGTGTGAGGCAGCCATGGGCATCACATACCACCTGGCAGTTAAGGCTATGGAAACCCTTCTGATTGCAGTATGCAGTCTCGTCCATGGATGGGGCTATGATTAGCAGATGTGTGTCATCCATGACACCCAGTGTGTTTGGCATGCCATGCATGGCATTGAATGCCTCCTTCAAGGCCCACTGTTTCTGTGGTATAGCAGGGAACCGAATGTGGGCACTCACCACCCACAGCAGTGTGCCAGTGACCTGGTGTATGGCCCAGGACACAGATGACTGGCTGACCCCTGTCACATCACCACACACCCACTGGAATGATCCAGTGGCATAATAGGACAGGGCGCACAGGACCTTTGTCTCCGTGGATATGACACAGGAGCACCTTGTCTGTGGTTGCACCCTCTCCCAGACCATGGCACAGAGGGGTGCCATCATTCCATGGTCCACCTGGAAGCGGTCCATGCACTGCACCTCCCTCAGGTCCATGGCCAGGAGGAATGGGCAGTATGTCCTGTGCCTGTTCCATGCACACAGGGCACAGCACTCTGCAACAGTGGCATCCAGTAGGGCAACATTCAATAGCATCCTGGGGCAGATGTCTGCAGCTCTCTGGCAGGCTGTGTACCTCCACAGGTGAGCCTGTGGTTGTACTGTCTGGGCCATGGCTGTGGCGCACCCTTTGTACACCAACCCCAAAAGGGAGCACCACAAGGCATGTGTCCTGCCCCCTCACACTGCACCCAGTGTGGGCATGTCCTGGGGTTGGGCGTGGTGTACCATTGTCAATTTGATTCTGACCATGGTGTTGGCTGTAGGTGCAGAGGGGCATGGTGTGCATGTGAGTAGGCTTGTGGCATACCCACAGAAGCTGTGGTGTGTTCTTTACACTATTACCAGGACTGCCTCAAGGGCAGTGCGATATGGAGGGTCACTGAGCCCCCAGGGGTGAGTATCCCACTGTGTGGGGTGTGCACAGGGGCTGGTACTACAGTGCGCATGTGCTAACTGTATCCCTGTGCTGTTCTTTGTTGCAGGTTAAGACTAGGCACCCAGAGGCATTTGCTGTGGAGCTGTGCAACCTGGGGGACGACGTCACTGGCCAGGTGGTAGCAAAAATGGAGGGACTGGCCACAGCATCTGCCTGGGTACATCACCCTGTATGTAGAAAACAGCAACATATACTACAAAGATGACTGGGGATGGTTCTGGAGGGTCATGGAGCCATCAAAGGTAAGATGCTTTCTGTCGGGGGGGGTGGTTGGCTGCCTTGGGACATCTGCAGGGGACTGATGTGGCTCTTTGTGTGTGTGTTCTCTTCTCAGGGGCGTAATTATAGGGGGGGACGGGGGACACAAGTCCCCCCAACTTTTGGCATTGCCTCTTTTTATCCCATTTGTACCCCCCACATCTTTATTTAATTTAAATCAGCCGTGTTCATAATACAAGCCACTGGCACTGCTGCTTGTGTGGGTGGTCTCGGGCTATTTGTTTCTTTTTTTGTTGTCGGCACTGCCGCTGCCCACGCTGTGGAAAGAAGAGGAGCCAACTGCTTAGAACACAAAACACACTGAATTCTCTTTTGACGACTTGGGACTTGTGCCCGCCAAGTAGCGTGTGACCGCCTGGCCAGTAAAAAAAAAGTATTCTCTCCTCCTAACCAATCGTGAGGTCTAAGGAGGAGCTGGCGGGAGACTGGCTGCTGTGGCGTTGCAATGCGTGCTTTTGTGAGGCGGGAGTAGTCGATTCGAGATGAGAAAGTGTCATCATTTAATTTGCGTTGTGATCGTCGAGCTGTCAACGAACTGTCTGTCAGTCACTTAACTTTAAAACGAATAAAATCGATAAAATTTTGTGACTGCGAGTGCAAGCCTGCGACTGTCAGAAGGACGGAGTAACTCGTCGTCAAACTCGTCATTGACTCATTGTGTCAGGGTGGACGGTGGGTTAGCAGTCAGGAGGGACTTGGCGGGAGTCCTGTCATCTGAAAGAGGGAGAACAGTGCAGTACTGTACAGAGTTCAGTTCGGGAGTCTCCAGGGCATTGCGGTGCGAGTCTGCATCCGTGTGTGGGAGTTGATGGGTCTGGACTGAAATAAAACACTTCTTCAACTTCAGACTGCTCGAGGCAGGAACCCATCTGCTGGAGTGCTGTGCTGCTGGTGCTGGCATTGATTGCTGCATCCATTTTGTCAGAAAAAAAAAGCAGGTAATTTTTAAATGCGTGTTAAATGTGTTTGTGTATAACTGTCTGTACTACTGTCTACTTCCCAAGTAAAGTTTCAGCAAGTGAATGCTGCTCCAGATGTGGGGGTGTTGTGGGGGGGATGTATCCCCTAGGTCCTTTTGCAGGCCACATTTGATATTGGATGTGATTTCAACCCAGCCAAGCCGACACCAGATTTGCAGTGTGTGCAGCCCATTCATTGCTGTCAGTGCACTAATAATGTTTGCTGATAACTACCAGAGCATAATAGATAATTATTAATTTATGCTTTAAAGTCTCAGTGGGAAAACTGGAATATCCCCTTCTTCATGTGGGGCAGAGGATTTCTGAGAGGTAAAATGAGTGACGTGGTATGCTGGTGGGACTGGACGGGGAGCACATGTGCCTCCTGTGGTGATGCAAGGCAACCAGACAGTGACAGCAGAGAAAGTGGGGGGGGGATTCTTGCAAAAAACCACAGTGTTAGCTAGTAGCCCTCATTAGCATACCCTGCATGCCGGAAGCAGCACGTGGAGCATGAAATGGTCGTCCGTGGTTCTGCCACCATTAAGCAAGGAGTGGGTCTTTTTGATTAAAACAGAAAAGCAGCAGGTAAAAGAAAACTCTTTTTATGCCAAAAGTCCTAACTGGGTGTTTCTGCACTAGTTGCTGCATTTTGCAGCCTTACCAGAGTTTCCCTTTAATGAATGGTGAGGGGTCGGGGGGACTGGATGTAAACTGGGAGGCAGGTGGACAGTGATTTGGCTGACAAGGAGTATGTAAGGTTCTCAAACAGAGGAGTAAAGGCTGCAGTGTGACTGATGATGCAGAGATAAAAATCAGACAGTCCATCACTGAAATCTAGCACCCATCACTTGGAGTAAATGAAGCTTGAACCAGTTTTATTTCTTTAAAAAGTGCTGTATTTCATGAAGTGGCCATGTGCAAAATTAGCAAT
Organism: Neoceratodus forsteri; assembly: GCA_016271365.2. Taxonomy (NCBI): domain Eukaryota; kingdom Metazoa; phylum Chordata; order Ceratodontiformes; family Ceratodontidae; genus Neoceratodus; species Neoceratodus forsteri. Next base: position 669,802,801 of record CM057459.1, on the reverse strand, counting down.
GTGCAAGTCCCCAGATACATACCTCCCAATTGTCCCTGATTTTCAGGGACGTCCCTGATTTTGCCTCAAAATTTTCCTCTGTCCCTCATGAAATTTGTGTTTTTGTGATAGAACAGTGGGGATTAAAAGCACAAAATAATGTCAACCATTAAAGTAACAGACTTGTTCTTCTTCATAAAATGCAGCTTAACACAAATCCTTTCATTCTATTGGCTTTCTGAGTGAATAGCATAAATTTTTAAGATAAGTCCCTCCATTTGGGGTCTTTGTCCCTGATTTTTTTTAAGCCTTGTCCCTGATTCATGATGCCAGGACCCAGGTTCAAGACCCGCTCTCCCTATCGAAGACATATCTTGCTGCTGGAACCAGTGACTGTAATCAGTCTTCTTCCCTGCTGACCCCCAGCAGTCCTTGCCCATTCCCAAACACAGGTCACCAGCATGGCGTGAGGTGTGGCGTACAGCGCCTCAACCCTCCACGCCACTGGGTCGGCTAACGTTGTAATTTTAAAATATTTTTAACCTATATTTTCTTTTTCATTTTTTTTTATATTTTTGCCTGCCGGTACCCCTAGCCCCACAAACGGGCTCGCCATGGCTCCGGAACCCGCACCCTCACTTGGGGGATGCCCCCCCTTGAGTGAGGCTGCTGAGGCAGAACTGAATGTGTCTGGAGGGTCAGGCCACCAAGCCCCAGCTCATACATGGGTGTCAGTGGGTTTTCTGATGCTATATTTTTCTGGAGCTAGGAACATGCAATGATGCTGACAGCAAGCATCTGTTCCAGCTCCACCCATATTATGGCACAACTTTGTGCCTTTCAGCCTCCACCAGTGGACAAGCGGCACCAGACCCATCTCCTCTACCCTCCCAGAGAAGGAGAGCAGTCTTCCGGATGCTCGATCCTTCTCCTCCCCTGCCGACCCCCAGCGGACCATGCCCATTCCCGAAAGGTCAAAATGGCAAATTCAGTATCAGAACTATATCTACAATGGTGTATTTTATCAATATATATATATATATATATATATATATATATATATATAAAATAATAAGTAATAATTCCATGCTTTTAAGTAAAAATACCCATTTTAGAAAACTGCTAATCAAAAGCGTCTGATTGCTAATCAGTTTTCAGTTTGAGAAGCAAAAGGACACTAAACAAGTCTCCAATACTAATTTATGCATCACAAAGGCATTACCTCTAGCATGGAAGAAATAACCTGTCTCGAATGGCTTAGATGTCAGGGAGGTTAAGGTACAAACTGAACATTTATATTTACTGTACTCCAGGTTGTGTGAGAGAGGTCCTAGGGCTGTGCTAAGTCTAACTTCTAAATGTCATAATTTATAATTTTATAACTTCTAAATGACATAATTTTGGACACAGTCCAGGGGGATCTGGATACACTGGAGGGTCATCCCAGCGGCTGCAGTCGGCAGTGGGCCTGGGTTTTTGGGAGAGTAGTGATTGAGGAAGGCATCAGAGAGGACGTCCCGGTGGCTGCAGTCGGCAGTGGGCCAGGGTTGGAGGGAGCTGTCTACAGCTGGAGGACAAATCGGCTGTGAGAGCACCAAGTTTTAAATCTGCGTCTGGGCTATAGTTCTGGCCCAGCCCCCACAATCTCAGGAGTTTTCCTTTAATGAAGAAGAATCTGTAACAGTTGTTCATTTTTCACAGATCAGGGTTAACTGTAGATCTCATAACATGAAACGTCAGAGAGACCAACCTTCGATTGCCATGTTCTTCAAGAAGAAACCTCATATAGATCCTGTGCCTTCATCCACACAGATGATCCCGACTGAAGAAATATGTACTGCAGTGTATGAGGAGCTAGATCAGGACTTCAATGCAAATGTTAACAAGGGAGAACAGCAACCAAGTACAAGTTCATCCCTTCCTACTGTCGACAGCACAGTTCCTGTACTGGAGATCCAAACAGTGCCTCTGGATCAGCCACCCCAACCGCAATCGCCATCTGTTGCAGAAACAGTGCCTAGAATGGAGATGACAACTCATGATATGGATCGGGCCATACCAACCACCATCTGAGGAAATACCAAAGCAGGACTGTGGAAACAAAAAACTCCGATTCCAGGAATCATGGTACAGGGAATTTTCATGGCTGCACTATAGTCCTGAGTTGAAAGCTGTGCTCTGCTTTTGTTGCACAAAGTGTGAACAAATGGGGATGCCTGAGCTGTCAAAAAGATGAGAACCAGTATTCGCCACAATAGGCTTCACCAACTGGAGGAAAGCGCGGACTAAGTTTATCGCTCATCAGAGCTCAGAAACACATCAGCGTGCCCATTGGAAGGTGGCTCATGTATCCCGTGGTCAAAGCATTGATTCTGCTCTAGTGGAACAGAAAAAGATCTCACAAGATGTGTCTCGCAAGTGCTTGTTTAAGTTAATAGCCACTTTGCGTTACTTGGGAAGACAGGGATTGGCAATTCAGGTCATCAGCTTGATGAGGGAAACTTTGCTGAACTTCTCAAGCTACTCAGCAATGAAGATGAGACCCTAGCAACTTGGCTGAAATGAAAGCAGGACTATACAAGCCCAGCAATTCGAAATGAACTAATCAGACTCATGAGTCATGAGATCATCCATTCTGTCATGAAGGATATTAACAAGTCATCATACTATTCCATTATCATTGACGGAACACAAGACTGCCAAGGTAAAGAACAAGAAAGCATTTGCCTTAGATACATTGATGGAAACATGCAGCCCCAGGAGGAGTTCATTGGGTTTTATGAGCCACAGGATACTATCAGAGTCTCAATAGCAAAAGTCATAATGGATGTCCTCACAAGACTTCCTCTGCCAATTGAATTCCTCCGAGGTATGGCATTTGATGGTGCTGCAAACATGTCAGGATGCTATCGTGGTGCACAGGGTACCATAAAGAAAAGTCAGCCACTTGCCACATTTTGTGCATTGTGGTGCTCACTGCGTAAATCTTGTGGCAAAAGAGAGCTGTGAAGCAAGCCCTGTATTAAGAAATTCCTTGCACTGTGTAAATGAACTGGGCAAACTGTTCAGTGAATCCCTAAAGTACAGAACAATTTTTTTTCAAATTGCTACATCTGATAATGCATCTATCTCCTTCAAGAAACTGTGACCCTTATGTCCAACTAGATGGACTGTAAGACTAGCAGCAGTTGAAGCTGTGTCACAGCAATATGAGCAAATCCTTGAGAGTCTCCAACAAATGGATGTGGAAAATGGGGATGCTGCAACAAAGGGCAAGTGGTCTCTTAGAGAAGCTCAGCAAGGGTAACACATTAGTAAGTCTGCTTCTGGTCAAGGTAGTTATGGAACCACTGACTTGTCTGAATAGGAGCCTACAAAATCCGAACTGAACAGTAGGTGGCATGCTTACCCAAGTAAGCCTCATAAAAGATCAGCTACAAAGACTAAGGAATGAAAATACTGTCCTGCAAGCCATCAGAAAAGTCGACGAACTTGTCCAGAAGCTGGAGTTGGATGCCATTGCACCACCAAGGCAACAATGGGTCCCAGTCCATTTTGCTGGCAAGGGGGAGCAGCACAATCATGCAACAGTGGAGGATTATTTCAGAATGGAATTCTTTAAGATGATAGACATCTCAGTTGCCCAGCTAGAAGAGAGGTTCCATCAGCAAGGGCTGACTGAGTATTCAACTTTAGAACAGTTCCTTCTTGCTGCAGTACATAAGGTGATGGGAGTGACCATGAGCTGGGGAAATGATTGACTGCATTAAAAATATCCAGAGCTTAATCCCAGAATGCTGAAAGTTCAGCTTGAGATGTTTGCTGAACAGACACATATACCTCTTTGAATGAGGCTGTAGTCCTATTTAAAGCACTACCCTAGATGTCTGTGGCCTTTTACAGAGCTAGAAAAGTTTCTGCAACTGTTGGTGATACCAGTAAGCAGTTGTGAAGCAGAGCACAGTTTCAGTGCACTTAGGTGCCTAAAAACATGGCTGCAGTCTACAATGACCCAGTGTCACCTGAACGCAATTGCTGCATGTCATGTTCACCAAATCAGACTTGATGAGCTATGTCTGGACACCATTGCACGTAAATTTGTTCATGCTCATGAAAGGCACTGTGCTGTATTTGAACTGTAGCAATAAAAATGTTGCAATGGGCTGATGCACCAAAAATTCAAATGTGTTCAAGCAAGCACATCATATCCCTTGGTACTGCATGGAGCTGCATATCAACTTGCGGTCTCATGAAGAGAATTATCACACCTCAGATTGTAATCTTGTACCTCAGACAGTTGTGCACACCTATACCGATAAGCTTCATTAGCTGATACTGTTAAAAAATGCCTCCCAGTTCACTATCCAATCCACTTTCTCAATGTTTGACTTCTGCTCCCACAGTAAATATTGAGTGGATCACCACCCTTCCGCGCAGTTCCCCCTGTTGTTGTTTTTTTCCCCACCTCATTAACCAACAGCTAGGTCTTCCTGGAGGGCAAAGCAATAATCATCAGGACACACCTGAATAACTGCTGTTCATGGTCTCATAAGGGCTGCACTTACTATGGATAACAATATTATTAGCAGGATAGATATACTAATGCCTTGAGAAAATCCACCCCACTTCCAGTGTCAGTCTACTCCTTTATCTGTGATCTGCAGAACCCCGGAGGACAGTTCCCCGCATATCTTCTGCAGTACTTTTCTGTGCCCTACTGCACAGTGCAAGTTGGCTGGCTACCAACATTCCAAATCTTGAATGAGCTATACACAGCTCTCTCAATAATGTCCTAATAAATGTTAACATTCTCCCCTCACCCAAGGGTAATCTCCCTATACTGAATTAAAGTAACAGTTTAGGTGCAGACCTGCCACTCCTGAGTATTAAGTGATCACCTGGCTGCTCTCATCCACAATCAGGCAGTGATCACAGTGCTGGCAGACCCACATCTCAGATATCACAATGATCTGCTCAACGTCCCCCTTCCTGTCTTTCACTAACCTGAGTATAGCTATACTGTGCTGGAATGACCTATTCACTCCCTCTCTGGCATTCATTCTTCTGTCCTGCTCCCCACATCAAAAAACTGGTGAGCTTTCTGCCCTTCTTCATCATGAATGTAGTTAGTACAGTCTCCTATGCTATTTTTACATATTAATAGTAAACATGATCTTCTGATAAGCCAGGCTGATAGCAGCAGAGCACAAGGTGAAAACAGGCGTTCTTTCCCATATAAGATATAAGCCACCTATGATTAAGCACAATTAAATGATGTGCATAATGATGGACACACCAGTCATTTAATAGTGCCTAATCAAAGGTAGCCTAAATCTTTTAAGGATAGGATTGCCCATCTTTTCCCTTGTTCCCTGCTGCTATCAGCCTGACTTACTGGAAATATCTGCTTCTCTCGGGAACTGTACTACCTGTATTCATGATGCAGAAAGGTGATGAGCTCATCCATTTGTGGTGTGGGGAAGTAATGAACAATGAACACCAGAAGGGGTACTGGAAGGACACTCCTGCAAGGTACTGGCATATTCAGGAAGGGGAACACAGAAGGAAAAATATGAGTAGATCACTGTGGACGTATAAGAGTTGGGGCTGCCAGCACCATCTTCTACCTGACCCCGTTGTCTGTGTATTCCCTTCCCATAAAATCATTTCATGCAATTGTCCAATGCTACATGTGAATATTATTGTGTGAAATTACTGCCACTATACATTCAGTCACTTCACTACCAATATAGCATACCTCTAAAGCACTTTGGGATACACTGTGTATGAAAAACGCTATATAAATGTTGATTCTTCTTCTTATTATTATTATTTCACATGAGAAAAGATGTCAAGACAACCATATTTTTGATTTCTAAGAAAGTATTAACTCTGGCATTGGACTACACAAGCATTTTGCTACAAATACAGTAAGTGTTGGATCGGGGGGTTAAGGTTGCAGCTGCACCCTCCACCCCCATTGTAAATTACTTGCTGGCTGCATTTCACTTTGTTAAAGTCTGATTTATTGATTGTACAAATGTTTACATTCAAATCTATTGATCATATTTGTAGGTTCTGTCAAAAATGTGCTAAAAAAGAGTAGCAGACAATATAAAGGTTTAATAAAAATGTTAAAAGTGCATATCAAGTATGCATACCACCCCAGCACCCCCATTGTAACATCCTGGATCTGCCATGACCATTGGACCATCAGGTTATTTAAGATTTGTACGGCACTGTGGTTTGCCAAAGATAAAGTTGTTTCGATTAAAACACAATTTTAACGTTAAACTAAACACAATGAACAGAACCATAGCTTTGCATGTGTACTGATCGACTTAGTGCACATGGTTTTGACCATTTTGGTTCAACGATTCTATACAAAGGGAAAAAGAATTAGTTAACACTATAAGAGCCATGTAGCTCTCTGGCTCCAATGATGTCATTACTTAACACAATTGGTGGCCATATTAGGAATCAGGTAAGGCAGTTCTTGAAACTGGAAGGCTGATTTTACGTTTTTGAAATGCTTTGGAACCACATTTAGGTCAATTATATAAATGTAGTTTTCGCATTAATGAATGCATCATTTCCTTTACTCACCTGTGAAGTCATATATTTGAATAGTTTGTTGGCAAAATGTTGTTTAGGTATCCTTTAAATTTGGACTTCACAATATTTAGGACTCTTATGCCTATAGCGGAGTAGTGGATTTGTTTATTAAGGGGCATTTTTGTACTCCTTGCTTTTAACTGATCCTATAGCTGTGAGGGTTTAGTACCTTTCCTAATACCTTTTGTGTGATATACTGCCTGCTATAGAGTGGAGGCTCAGTTCACCATTGCAGTTGAGGTTCTGAGATGTGACACTGATGCACCTAACTTACACTATGATTCCTACACGGATCCAGTTGCTATCTAATAGGCCCTTTTCTATATAGCACTTTGGTGGAGTTAGGGTAGGTCCCTTTTGTCCCTTCTCATACTGTCCGTATTGTTTCATTTTCACATATTTTACATTTAATAGCACTGAGTAAGTGTCATCTGAAGCTTCTATTCATCTTTAAGTTCATGTTTTGCATTTACTCAAGAACTTGTATAGAATCTCAAGGGCCATGTTCCAGCCTTTCTGGACACTCATGTTATTATTGGTATTACATAAACCACATTACAGTCCAAAAGGACACAGTCTTGAGTGTTTTAGCACTCTGGATATTATCAAGTTACTACAGTTATGGTTCTGAGTCTTGGTTTGTGGTCTTGGTGTTTTTTGCCACATGTGTTCTATATGTACATATTGCAGGATTTTATAGTTCTGAATTGGTTCCACCCGACATGTTGTAACAAAGAGAGACAAGAAAATTATCCTTTTCTTGCACATTCCTTTTCTGTAATAATTATTAGGTATTGTCACCAAGTAAAGTACTCTGATATATTGAGAACTGCAATAAAAATTAAGGAAAAAAAATAAACAATATATTTAAAATAAAAACATGTCCTGTGAAAATATTGTCTTCATTGTCTTCCATATGTATTACATTTCAAAGGCATGTTGATAGAAAATTTAGTATTTTTCCATATAACGTTTACATTTTGGTATGTACCACAATACCCATTATCCGAAGCTGGTTGAGAGTGAGGTTGTCCCCCCCCCCAACCTTGGCATCAAAATTACTCCCCTGTCTCTTCTGGCAGGTGTACCATGGCCCATTCTGGAGGATGCTTCTGGAGGTGTGAGACTACACCGAAACAACATCGGAGCAGTTGTCTGATGATATGAGAAGGACATGGAGGCCTACTAGTGACAGTGAGCATATGGGCCTGGCAGTGGCCATGTCATGATGGGGGTTGGGGGTTGCCTGTTACATGTGTACCTGTGTCATGTGCTTGCTTGTTGCAGTAAAGCAGTTTTATATTGTGCCCCTGAGTCCATGTCTCACTGTCTGCCTGGTGTGTGCTTCCTACTTAGGGGCTCAGGGGCTTGGCTAGTTTGTACAGGTACAACAGCTGGGTGTCCACTGCTGTATCAGGTGGCTGTGGTCATGTACCTATCAGAGGACCAGCTGCCGCTAGGCCCCCATGGGTTCAGAGGTGTCCTGCCACTCAGTGGTGCACTGTGGTGCTACACATGCATCTGCCAAATGGCAGCATGGTCCCCCTACACACATGTCCTCATGCAGGGTGTATCCTTCCTAGTGGGCTGCCCGCTGCAATGCTATGCTGTAGAGCCCAGCACATTGTGGGGCCCATTGCCCCGGGGGAAGGGGGCCTGCCAACCCTGGTCCACTTCCCAGACCATCCACAGGAGGTGTGGGGGTCAGCCTTGCCCACATCATGCCATGCACACGGTGCCAGCACCTGCCAGTTCTAGCCCCCTCTCTGCCCATGGACAGGGGGGTGATATCCTATGGCCTGTATGCCCTGTCAGTGTGATCTGTGGTGGGGTATGCATTGGCGCTGTCTGCCATTGCCCACACATGCACCTGTTTATGTCTCTCCCATCGGGGCATCGGGGCATCCAGTCACGGTCACCTTCCACATGGGTGATGCCGATGTACCAGTGTTGGAGCATGTGCATAGTGTGATGCCACCACCTCCACTGCGAGGCCATGCCCCCTGCATGTGCGTGGCGGCAGGTGCACGTAGGCCCTTCCACACCTACACAGCACACCGTTGCATGTCATTGGTGCATGCCACTCGGTCAGCTGCACACTGTGATCAGCACAATTTCTGGCCTACACACTCATTCCACGGCCTCCGCATGGAGAATAGCTGCTAATGTGCATAAATTGTGAATGATGTATGCTTAGAATTACTCTGGGTTCATTGTAACTTGTACCATGCAAGATCATGTTATGATCTGTTGGCTTTCTGTATAGTGATGTTTTCATTTTATTATGCTCTAAACATATCTTGAGATCTAAATATGATAGTTCTTTCTGACTATTCACTGGTAAATTTCATATTAATATTCCATATATTTAAGTATCTATCAGACTCTTGTGACTGTTTTTTGATCCTGTCCATATAAAAAAGATATCATCAGTATACTGGAACCAAGCTTCAGTATATTGTTTGTACAGATTATGACTCTCATCCAAGATATACTTCGATTCAAATTGATACATGTATGAATCTGCGTATGCCTGTGCCATGGCACTGCCCATGGCAGTACCACCAGCCTGTTTACAGAAAATCCCCTCAAATTCAAAACAATTTTTATGCAGTATTAAATTTGCCAGCTCCTGTAACAATCTTGTATTTGGTCTTGTTACATCTGTTCTCATACCTAGCATCTTATCCATGCATTCTATAACTTCCAAATGTGGTATTGATATATGAAGGTCAGCCATGTTACACATGATTAATCAACTATCACTAGGAATGCCTGTGTCAGAAATGTTGCTAATTTTATGATCATGTCTGAGCTATCTTGTACAAAAGGAATCATTTTCTCCACTTGAGGCTGTAAAAATTATTTCTGTATGTTGAAATCGACTCCAAAACTGAGACCAACCCAGAAACTATAGGTCTTCTTGGTGGTGTGCTTACATTCTTGTGAATTTTAAGCATGCTGTAAAAGGTGGACATCCTGGGGTAAGCCTTCTTCAGAATGTCCATCTTCCACTCCTGCAACCATCTCATATCTAGGTACTCTTCTAAAGTTTCTTTAATTTGCTGGGCTAACAATCCATAGGATCTGAATCTAAGACTTGATAGTTCTTCATAACATCTAGCAGTCATTTACACATATACCTATACTGTTCTGTCCTGAATAACAACCCCAACTCCATTTACTGGTTTGATAATTATCATTTCATCTTGACTTAAATGTTCTAATGCTGCTCCTTCTTACCTGAAAGGGTTATTATATTTGGGATATAGTGTTTAATCCTGTTTAAACAATGCCATAACATCTTGTTCTACTAACTCTACAAATGTTTCTACCATCGCACTTTTAGTAGGTTGAGGACAGTAACCAGATTTTACATTAAGAGCATTTTTAAGCAAAATTCTTTCTGATTGTTGATCATCATGATCTGAAAGCATCACCTTCAATCTTAAAGTTGTACAAACAAGTTCACAGAGGTTGATGGGCCAGGTGGGAGCAAATGACAGGCCCCTGCTGAGAACTGATATCTCTTGTGATGTCAGTGGCCTACTACTGAGATTAAAAATAGGTAACTTTTCAGGGGCTACATGTTCTTGCCTCTCCTTCCTTGCTGTTGTTGCAGTTGTTGGCCTTTTGGACCAGTGCCACTGCTTCCTGCCATCCTTCCCAGCTCCATATCACTGTTCACTTGTCTGCTTGTTTGTGGCTTGCTGCATAGTTCATAGCAGGATTCCTGTTCCCTTGTTTTCTGTTCCTCTGGAGGAGGAGCTGATTTGTCTAAAAAGGCAGTCCATTTTGCTTATATTGTCTCTGAGTATCTCTCGCAAAGCTGATATCACTGTCACTTCAACTTTCTTGTGGGTAAATGTTTATTTTCTTAGTAAACTTCTTGTAAGTGTATAATCTATTTTCTGTATTATTGATGGCATCCCTCTGAAATTTTTATATATTAATTTGTTACATTTTTTCTTCATATTCTATTAACTTGTTCCTGATAGCTTCTAAATTAGCCACAAAATCAAAGTCTTGTAATCTTTTTTTAAGAACTTCCTGTTCTTTTTCAATTTCAGCTTCTATTTTCTGTCTCTTTTCCATTATTGCTTCTATCAAAGCATGCATAAAGTTATAGCTGGCTGTATTGCAAATTCCATCCCAGCAATTACTTAATTTCTGTGCTTGAATCCCTATGTTTGGTTCTATATTGATTCTAAGTCCTCCAGGAATATTTTAATGTTCTAAATACTGGGTCAAAGTAAGTCCATACCCCATACCATTCTTATATACAGTCTCTAAACTGTAAATTCTCAAGTTTTTTTGTACCACACATTTATTGGTGTCCCCATCTGTCTGCATAGGACTTTCTCCCCTCTCATCTGTGCAAAAAGTAATTTTCTCTCTTCTTCAGCATAAGATGCAAAGTGCCAACTACTTTGTACACTTTATCCTATATCAGCAAAAGCATTTAGCTCTGGACTTTGCATCCTGAGTATAACATATAAGCAGTTAAGTACTTCACTTGAACAATAGTGCGCTATGTAAGCTTCCTTCACACTCTAAACATTTAAAGTAATGTTCATATTAGCAAAACATCCACAGATAATACCTCTTACCCTTAAGAGGACTCTAAATCATAACAGGCATTTGTCAATGCTGAATGTTTGCTTGCTGGTATTAGCATTAGAAGTGCAGGAATTAGACAGATGCAGACTAGGAATGGCAGAGAAGTATTGAACTTCACGCAAACCCCACCTCCACCGTGTAGAGATGGACAGGCATTGGGGTATGCCTTTGGGTCATCATGCATAACATTCATGCCATTTCATCTCACCCTATTCTGCAGACACTGACAAGTGTTGAGGTGTGCCTAGGGGTGTTCAGCTTTACAGTCACCCCATTCCATAAGGACGTACGCTGAAATGGGTGCAGTATAGGAGAATGGGGTGAACTCTGGGGCTGTAGAGTCCAAGGCATGCCTCGATGCCTGTCACTGGCTGTAGGATGGGGGTGGAATGGCATGAGCATTACAGCCAGCAATCTGAAAGCACACCCCTGACACCTGTCAGTCTGTACAGGGTGGGATGTTATGGTTAGAAACTATAACACCCCAGGCATTTGTTGGTATTTGCACTACAAATTTGCAACATGGCCTTTTTGTGACCCCCATCTCATGAAAGCATTTGGTACCTCTGCTCATGAACAGTGGCACTATAATTTTGTTACTCTGTCTCGAATGTTAATTTGCTACAGCGACTGTGCCATTCTGTGCCAGATGTGTGAAAACACATTTCAGTCAGGGTGTTCAAAATAACAGCTGTCCTGTTCATAAGAAGGTGTGAAAAATGCCAGTGTTGAAAATCTGGAGTGAAAATATTTAAAAGTCTCGAACTTACGAGTGTGCGTGGAAACTGCACAACCCACGCTCGTAATACAGTCATTTTGTGAACTGTTCACACCAAATTTTTAACATACGCATTTTGGGACCTCCACTCATGAACAGTGTCACTGTGATTTTGTTAATCTTCCCTGAATGCTGATTTCCCACAGGGACCATGCCATTGTGCTCCACATGTGCGAAAATATATTTTGGGCAGGATGTGAAAAATGACAGCTGTAGTGTTCATAAGGAGGTGTGAAAAAATGGCAATGCTGAAAATCTGGAGTGAAAATATTGAAAATACTCAGAGTTAGGAGCGTGCGTAGAAACTGTGCAACGTACACTCATAGCACAGTAATTTTTTGGAATTTTGTTGCCAAATTTGCAACATAAGCTTTCTGGGAGCCCACCTCATGAACAGTAACACTGTCATTTCATTACTTGGTCCTGAAAGGTGATTCCGTGCAGTGACTGCAAAATCACCTTTCAGGACTGAATTACGTCATGACAATGACTGAATTCATGAGGGGGTTCCGAAGAACCCCATGTTGAAAATTTGGTGCCAAAATTCACAAAAATGGCTGAGATAATCCACCTAAGTTGAAAGAAAAAAACATTTATGCCACTATACAACTTACCAGCATTTCTTCAGTTCACAGTCAGCTTTTGAAGAGTGCAGACGTATTCCTGCTCCATTGAAGATCATTACACCAGCTCTGGAGGTAAGTATAGTGTGAGGGGGTGCAGGTATATGGAGTGCACAGAGGGTGGGTGCGGGTTGGGGGAGAGGGCAACGGACACAATGAGGGATCATTTTCTACTTTTCAGGCAAAACAAAAAGTTAAAACCACTCCGGGAAGGTTTGACTTTTTTGTAGGTAGATTTGGTATGCTGGGGTGGGCTCCCAGCATGCCACCTGTGTGTTTTGGGGGGGGAGACTGGCGCCGATGGGGATTAGGCCCCTGTTGGCAAAGGAACAAGGATCTGTGTTTGGGGGGGGAGACATGATGCCGAGGATTGGGCACTCCCCTCAGCAAACAAAATGTATGGGGGGGTATTATGCCAATGGGGGTGGGCTCCCCATTGGCAAATGATCTGAGGAGAGGACATGCCGACATGGGGATTGGGCACCCCCCTCAGCTTTTATGGGGGCTCTAAGGCAGATAGTGACAGCCACCGCCATGTAATTTGAAATGTTACACCAGGCAAGGCACCACCCTGCAATGATGAGTCACTCCCTCACTGCAGCAGCAAATTCATTTCAAGTTGGTGGCATGCTTGCTGAACTAGTGTCAGCAGCAGCGTACTACCGCATTGGGGGAAACACAGCCATGCCTCAAAATGCAGTGGAGGCATTGGCCGCCACAGTGCTGCACCTCCAAAACCCCGCTTTTTTCCTAAGCTGTCACGTAATGTTTCTTGCGCATGCGCACAAGCAAACAGAAAAAGGATAGTGTTTTCGGTGTACATATGCATATTACAGGATTGTACAGAAAGTGTCAAATTATTTGAAGAAATGGTAAAAAGGAGGGGGCCCTAGAACAGAGCCTTGAGGGACTCCCATGGTTATATGCCTAGAATCAGATAGAGCAGAGCCAATGGAGACAGATTAGGTACAGTTTGTAAGGTAAGATGAGAACCAGGAAAGGGAAGACCAGTGAAGGCCAGAGATAGCAAACCTGTATAGAAGAAATGTAGCCAACAGTATCATAGGCTTTGAAACAAAAGAGCACCAGCCTTAAGACCCACATCTTTGAGTGTGTTTGAGCAAAGAGGTAGATGTAGAATGCATAGCGTAGAAACACAGAAGTTGTCAGCAGATAAGGTCAACTTGGCCCACCTAATCTGCCCTAAATTACCTACCTATAGTGTCACCCATGACCCTAATTGGACTCTAGGTTACACCTCCTTCTTGCTTCTAAGATTCCCTGTGTCTAACCTATGCATTCTTAAATCCTGTGACCATTCTAGCCCCCACCACTTTCTCTGGGAGGCTGTTTAAAGTGTCCACCACCCCATACCTCTCAACCTCCTGCCTCATAAATCAGGGACAAGGCTTAAAAAATCAGGGACAAAGGACCAGAATCAGGGACACATCTTCAAAATTGGTGCTATCAACTCATTTTCTAAGGAAGAAGAAGAAGTCTGTAACTTTAATGTTTGACATTATTTTGTGCTTACAAGCCCCACTGTTTGGTCATGGAAATACAATTTTTAGGAGGGACAGAGTAAAATGTTGAGGCAAAATCAGGGACGTCCCTGAAAATTAGGGACAGTTGAGAGGTATGCACCACCCTCTCCATGAAGAAGTACTTCCTCATGTTTCCTCTCAGCCCCCCAGCTTCATACCCCTTGTCCTTGAGCATCTTTTTCATTGGAAAATGCTCCCTTCCTATACCTTGTTTATTGCTGTGAAGTACTTGAATGTCTCTATCATATCTCCCCATTCCCTCCTGTCTTCTAGGGAGTACATATTTAAATCCTTAAACCTTTCTTCATAGGGCTTCTGATGCAAGCCCTGCACCATTTCTGTTGCCTGTTTTTGCACCACCTCTACCCTGTCTTTTCAGAGATGGGGCCTGCAGAACTGTACATGGTACTAGAGGTGGGGTCTCACCAGTGATCTATACAGGGGTATTATTACCCCCATCTTTCTGCTGGTGATACTGCTCCCTATGCATCCAAGCATTCTGCTAGTGTGAAATTCAGATTGATATTCCGTAGAAGAATGGTGTACTGGAGAGGTAGTCAGACAGTTATTTGGCAACTAGTCTTTCTAATAGTTTGGTGAGGACAGAGAGTAGGGAGCTAGGCTGATAAGTAGCCATGGGGTCAGAGGGGTCATCTTTTTGCAAGGGGATAACAGTAGCATGCTTGCAGAGTGAGGGGGAAGATACCTGTGACATTGAAACAGTTAAAAACATGGGCCATGGGGGCCACAATGCTGAGGCTCCCAGCTTCAGAAGCAGGGGGGAGGGCATCAGGACCAGAGCGGGAACTCTGCTTGATGTGGGAGAACTCCTGGAGAACTTTTGAATAGATAATGCTGGAAAAAGCAAATTTCACACCACCAATTTAAGGGAGGTTGTGAGGTGGGATGAGATCTAGATCCAGGAGGGAGGCAGGCAGACACTAGCCAGGGCTTAATCAAAAAACTTGATATTTAAGGTATTAGCTACAGCAAACTGGTCAGTGACCATGCCAGAGGTATATCTGGGGCAGGAGTAATCAGAGCCCAAATGTGAGAGGTGGAGCAGATTGTTGATCACATCCTAGACGTTAGATGGAGCTGGTGGTTCCTAAAGAGTGTATTTATTTATCTGTTTTTCATACCTGATATGATACTCTAGGCATGCATATGCATATTTCCAGGCATGGCTTGGGGGAATTACAGACTAACACAGGAAGAATCTACAGCAAACAGTATGCATAAATTGAGAGCAACGTCTTCAGGAGGTTAAAATTAATAGACATCATGAATAAGCAGTAGTGCAAACAAAAAATACAGTGGTTGGGTACAACAATACAGAGTGCAACAAAATAGTACAACAGATAATAATCATCAGAGAAATTAAACAGAAAGAGCAACAGTGCTAGGGCAGCCAGTTGTGTGACTAGTAGCAAGAGCAAAGGCCAGCAAGACACAGTGGGCTGGGTTTTCAAACTCTTAGATTGCTGCAAGCCCTGGTGCACCGATGATATGGTGCATGGGCTTATGGCAATCTAATGAGATTTTGCATCCCATGCAGCACTTGCCACAAGTTAGACCAACTTTTCCTGGTCTAACATATCGCACTCCTGAGAAACTCTGTTACAGAGCTTGTGCCAAAAGTCAAAGTGTCATGGCACAGGGCAGGATGCGAGCCCTGCACCATGCTTTGAAAATCTGGGCCAGTGAGTCCTTTAGAGCCTTAAAGAAGATCTGGTGGTTGAGAAAAAAGTATCATTCTGGGGAAAGGGAGTTCCAGTAGATAGAGACATAGAGTGTAAAAGCTGGTTATCCTAGGCCTGTGGAGCATCAATGCTCAATGAGAGGCTTAATGTCCAGAGATTTTGGTGAGTTTCTAGGGGATGGGTGCTGCAGATACCTGGTCTAGCGAAGATGGGGAGCCTGTTTGAAGGAGTTTGTGCAGATACTGGTCCAGAGTAAGAGATCATTGGCCAGCATTGGAAGGCCAGCCCAGATCAATGTAGAGGGGACAGTGATGTGTGAGCTTTGGAGAAGCAAGGGGAAAGTGACACACATTATTGTATGTCATATCCCATCTATAGAGAGGACAGTTTTATTTGCACCCAATAATGCCAAAAAGCTATATATTAAGCCTGGCAGAAGTACACTTTGAGCAATGGACTGTCAGGCAGTTGGGGATAGGCAGCGTTTGGCCCTAAAAGCCATGCCCAGCTTAGCACTAACAGATTTGCAGACTGAGGAGTAATGGAGGGAAAAATCAAGGGAGGGATCTAGCAATACTCCTAAGTATTTGAAACTGCTGACACCCTCAAGTGGGATCCATTTCTAACAGGTGATTAAGGCTGGGTGAAATTTATCTTCTGCCTGCAGCATTCTGGTGAAATTATGATTTTGTTCCACATAATATCATGAAATTCCATGAAATGTTTAAGAAATGTTGCCCAAACTGTGATTTCAGTTAGTTTCATTTCATTTAAAATGTATTTTGATGTGCTTATGCAACTGGATGAGATAATATGAGATGATGCTTGTGTAACATGATTTGTTTTGTGGCTTTCCACCTCTCTATCCATTGGATATACCACCCTGTAGGGGTACGATGCAAGGAACCCTAGAGGAGGGTTCCCCCCTACAGGTGCCGGGAATGAATGCATCGCCTAAAGGTAAGTTAGGAAGAAGCCCAAAAAGAATACCCAAAGATGTCAAGCTTCGAAGAGGCGAGGATGATGAATGAATTCTGTGAGGAGAAGGGCTAACTTCCTAAAGAGAGAGGGGAAAGCCTGGGCCACCATCCGCCTCCATCCAACAGCAGAACCTAACTAACTAACATGAAGAAAGCACTAACTCTAATTAATATTATGACCATTGGCACGGAGAAGAGGAAAAACCCCCTTTGAGGAAGAAACCTCTGGGGATCCAAGGCCTAGGTTGCCTTCCCTCCAGGCTGATGACGTTTGATTTGAGGACGTATGTCATTAAAAAGAAGGGTTCAGTAACGAGAGGAATATGAGTAGAGAGGATGATGATGGAATAGGGAAAATCTCCAAAAGAAAGCACAGATCAAAGAGGGAACATGAGGCTGCATGCAGATCATAGAAGGAACATGAGGCAACAATGAATACTTTCTTTGTCGATGGGAGGGAGTAAATCCATGTAGAAGTCAGAGGAGCAAGGGGTATCCAGATGTGCACACAAGGAGATTCCAGATGTGCTGATGAGAAGACTGAGGACAATGCAGACTGGCTTGATGGAGCGATGCGAGTGAGCAGACATTGAGGTTGAAGAGGCATGCTTGATTATGTGATGTGAACGATTAGTCTTTGAATGATTAGACCCTGAGGTTGTAGTCAATAAGGTAGTATAGGATTCAATGATACAAATGTTAGAGTAAGCGATGTAAACAGATGAACCTTGAGGTAAGGCTGAGTGAATGATGACTGGAGTTATGGACTCGATACATGTGGCAGGATGGCAGCAGGTTGATAAGGTGGCATAGGAGTCATGATAAGTATGCCCAAAAAGAAATATCGATAGTAGGCCACGGATGGAATGAATCCTGGATGGCCGGTATGAAATTGGAAGAGGAGGAGACAGGGATGAACTTGAAAATGAATATGTAAGAAGGAAGTAAAAGGAAGTAGGCTCCTCAAAAGGAGGTAGACTCCGATGCCAAGAAGGTAGATCTGGAACCAGAGGCAACTCAGGTTGAGCGATCGAGGAGCAAAACTGGATGAGGTGTAATGAGGAGTGAGCAAAATGGGAAGATGTATGATGAGAAGTGAAAGTAAGAGTGGAGTTAAGTCATGATGGCTGGTTCAGGAAAAAGCACTAGAACAAGGAAGGTAAAATTAAGAAACAGATGAGGTACAATGATGGATTGAAGCCATGGAGGCAGGTACAGGAAAGTGAGGTAAGAAAGGACAAAGGACAGAGGGAGGTCAATGGGGTAGCAGAGGACCCAGCCGATACAGGATGAGAATGGCAGTAGGGAGAGCTGGATGAGGTGGCACGCAGGCCAGGTTCGATGGAAGGCCAGATGGAATCAGCCATAGATGGCCCAATGATGTGAATGGCAGAGCAAGTGAATAGAAAAACCGCGGCAAGATGAGAGATAGAAGCCATGACTGGAGTGAATCCTTGACGGCTGACGATGATGGATAGAATCAGGAACCTGATACATGCGGTGTGAAGGCAGTGGATTGATGAGGCGGGCATATGAATAATGATAGGTATGCCCAAAAAGAAATATCGAGTGCAGCTGTTATGGGAAGAGAACCGCAGGAGGAATATGATTCATAAGAGGTATACCAAAAAGAATTATTGATTGCAGGCCAGACTGAGGTAGCCAGAGACGGCCCAATGATGCAGATGGCAGAGCAAGTGTTATCCGCAATTAATAGCAGGCTACAGGGCAAACAGAGCCTGTCAGTGACAGCCAAGGGAGGGGAATGGAGTAACAGGTAAATGAGGGGGCATAGTCCAGGTGAAGGAGGGCCCGAGGCGATCGGAAGGAGTCCTAGAAGCAGTTTGATGAGAAAGCATAGGATACGATAAGAGATATACTAATTGAGTGAAGGAAACAGAGAAATCATGAGGGCAGAATGAGTGAAGGAGAACCAGACACATGGACCTGGACACAGATGGCAAAATAGAATGAAATGAGTATGGAACATGATGGCAGGAGAGGGATAAACCTCCCCCCAATTTTTTTTTTTTTTTTTGGTATTGCAGTGGAAAAAGAAGACAATGGAATGACCAGTGATGCTGAGGACAGGAGCCCCAGGGAGAAGCAGCAAGTGGAAGCCAGGATAGACCCCCAGGGAAGAGGGTCATCAGAAGCAAAGGAGGAGCAGCAACAGGTACAGTGGAGCATAATGCTCAGGTGCAACAGGTCAGCCAGGTAGGCGAGGAAGCAGAGCGCTGCAAGAGATGAACCAATGTGTAATACGGTGGATCTCAGATATAATGTTCAATGACAGCTCGGAATATAAGGTGAACCAGAGGTATGATTATGTTGGAACATACCAGTACATGATAGGTGATGTGATACAAAACAGAATGGGATTCCAAAACAGGTCACTACAAGGGTCTGCATCAGGGCAGGTACAACTGTTTCAGCATGCACAGTATAACAGAGGCAGTGGGTGGGGGAACGATGCAAAGTCTGTTGCCCAAGCAACACTAAACTCCACAAGAGGGTAAAGAAGGAAGTAGCAGCAGGGGAAAAGTTGCACAGGACAAAAGCTGAAGCAAGAAGCCCAGAATGGAGTTGCAGAGGCTGCCCAAACGGAGCGCCAGAGGATGACATCATGCACCGGAGACCCACACACAGCCGGGGAACAAAGGATCCCAAATGGCAAGGAAACAGGTCGGAGGCTGGCACCAGCATACTGGAGAGAAGGAAAAGGTGAACAAAGAATCGGTGAAGCCGTGGGTGAGCAGCAGTCAAATGCAGAAGAGCGGCAAGAGAAGGTACACCCAGAAGAGTCAAGGAGAAAATGGGGCAGCGAGCGGAAGGGCAAGAGAAAGCTCCAGATGTCCACCCCCCAAAAAAGGAGAGGGAACAAACAGAAAGAATGAGGTAGGAAGACACCATGGATACGGCCGAGGTTGGGAGCAGGTGATGTTAGAAGCAATGAGGGGAAAAGACGATGCGGGGGGAATGAATGATAGCAGTGAGGAAAACGAGCAGGGAAAACAACAGGAGGCAAGCAGGTAGTAAAAGGACAAGCGACTAGAGAGGGATAGAATGAAGTGGAGGGAGAAGGAGAGGTAGGGAAAACAGGCCAGAAATAAGGAGGAGGAGCGGTGCCTCCGGCTGCAACAAAAAAGAATCCTGGTGAGGCCCAGGATATTGTGACCATTTAAGCTCGATGGGGGAGTGGCATTGTTGCTCCGCCCATCCAACCTTGGGCTTAAAGCCCTCCCATTGTCCACATTGCACCAAGTTTAGTATGGAGGCAGGCCATGGCTGAGACAGCTGCCTCTTGGCTGTGCATCTTGGTCAGGGAGGGTTGGCGGCGGGTTCTGCCAGCACAGCAAACCCTGTCGCTGGGCCAGAAAGCTTGCTTGTCCCTCAGGGGAAGTGGTGGTTGTGCTAGGCTGATGGAGGCACTGTGCTCACCAGAGGAGATGAGAGGGAAAAAAATGTTACAGAAAATCCCAGTACTAAGCTGAATGATGGCTGGGTTTAGCCTGATCAGGGTATATCCCTGTGAACAGGGTATATCCCTTAGAGACAAGCTGCCTGCCATGAGAAAACCCAATATGGGAAAAAAAGCTGTGTGTGTATCAGCTCTCCAATCATACCTCTCAAGCGTCCCTCGTTACGAGGGATATCCCTCATTTAACCCCTCAAAATTACCCTATCCCTTATTTGTCTGTCATATAAAAGGTGCTGCACATGAAAGAGAATGTGCTGTCAATTCAGATTTTCAAGCATAAATTAATAATATTCTAAGATGCTAAATAAAATATAAACTTTGTACAAATAAAGGCAATGGCAATTTTTTGATATGGACTTGGGGGCGGGGTTGTGATATTACATTTTATGGCATTTTTTATACCCCTCTGATGTGCTGCACTGCTTTTAAAATACAAGCAAAAACCCACAAAAGCAAAATGCTACAACATACATCAGAGACCATTGCTATTTTCTATAACTGTTTACTCCTATTTCTTTATTAAGGAGGATATCTGAAACAGAAATTATTGGCAGAAAAAGACAGCTCACCCCTAGTCTGCCCAAATGATCCCTGCCTAGTCTGTCTCCACAGACCCTTACTGATCTCCAGAGACCCTCCCACTTCCCTGTCTGTTGAATGAATACAGGATCACCATTCCTAGATGACTTCTGCTGCAGCTGCTAGTGTACCCCTGACATCACAATCTTCCACATGTGACATAATAGCATTTCCAGGGCTACTGACTGTGATGTCTTAAACTGAGGTTTACGATCACATGTGTAGACATGCTGGAGGAGCAGATGAAACCAAAAGGGTGAAGATCAATCTTGTATGTCAATTTACTCAGTAATAATGAAAGATGGATGGGAATAATGTAAAATGTATGAACTACTGTATAAGCTAAATCATGTTTAAATATTACATATTTTCAAAGTTTTCCCAAAGGTGTCAGGGGCCTTTTAATATATTAACAGAAACATATTTACTAGATACATTACTATGAAAACAGGATCCCGGTCCTCTAAAGGTCATGTTCTCTAGCTATCTGCCTACGGCTGACATCACAGTATTTTGTTTGTGACATCACAATCAACTGCTGTAAAAGCAATTAATTTAGGAGCATGAATGGAGTAGCAGCCTCGGGCTAGCAGTGCCAGGATAAGCAAAATAAGTACTATTTTTCTAAAGGGAACTGGCACTTGCTATAGACCTGTAGAGCTTCAGTATACATTCAAACTAGTTATCCTTCTTGTGAAGAAATAGAGCATACAGGTACCTTAAGTCCAAAAACGTGCTTCATTTTATTTTTGTGCAGATGAATAATACTGTATAACAACTTGCTTGACATACATACAAGAGCAGTTCAAACATTGTTTTAAGAGGCACATACAGCGCAGTCCTTCATCAGCAGATCTTAAACAAACTCACTCATTTTGTCAGCAGAAACAGACACGGGGGTTCACAGATAGAACACCAGCCGAACCCTTCTTTGTCAGGTATCATGACGTTTCTCAGTTGAGGAAGTGAAGGGGTTTGGGCTGGTGCTCTGTCTGTAAGCCCCTGTGTACGAGGTAATTCATGCTGATAAAGTGAGTTTAAGATCTGCACATGAAGAAGTGTGCTTTCTGTGCCTCTTAAGGTTTGAACTGCTGCTGTTGTATGTATTTCAAGCAATTTATTGTACAGTAGCATTCAAAAATAAAATGAAGCATGTATTTGGACTTAGGTACTTGTATGCTCTATCTCTTAACAAGAAGGATAATTGAAATGTATACTGAAGCTCTACAGGTTTATAGCAAATGCTGGTTCCCTTTTGAAAAACTATTATGATATCATGAAAACAGGAGACTTGTCCCTTAGACATCATGTGCTATGGCTACTTGTCTACAGCTGACATCACAGTTTCTGTCTGTAACATTGCTGTGGAAAAAATTATGATGTCATAAGTGGAGCATTATGATGTCAGGTGTAGACAAACAGAGCAGATGAAGTCCGGGGCAGTGAACTTTTTTCCATGTCGAAGCATCTAGTGTTTATGACATGGTGGCAGCTAAATGCATGTAATATGTGAAACAGAATCTGTAACATGTCTAAAAAATAATTTTCCCAGTGTCCCCTGGGGCAATGAGAGCTCTTTAAAATATAATTGCAAATAATAGATAGGGTAGTACATTATTAAACACAGGCAGCAATAACTAAGGCAGTTGAAGGAGATGAAGCTGTGCTCTCAGTAAATAGGATGACATGATAGTAAAGAGAGAAAACTAAACCGAGAACCAGAAGGCTATTTTTATCGAGGGTGTGTGGACTTAAGTAATAAAGACTAAGGGCAAGGACATTGTCTATAGGATAATGACCTGAAGGAGATGTAGTGGTCTTCAGGCATGGCCAAGGGCTTTGAAGGAGACCTGTTTTAAATCTGTAGATAATACTTGCCTGTAAAAATAATTTTTTTAAATATGGGTCTCATTTCTGTTATTTCTCCATCTAGCAGGATAGTGTAGTGGTTAAAGAGCACTGAGCTGCAAACCTGGAGAACAAGGTTTGAATCCCACAGCCACCACTTGCATACTGTCTGAACATGGACACAACACTTAGCTTCTCTGTGCTCCCAGGATGCACCTGGAAACAGGCCTTGGCAGAGTGTGTCTTTCCTGGCCCAAACTTGTAAACTAAAATGAACTGGCCTTTAAAAAACACACATTGGTGATAAATACCATTTTATTTTTATTTATTTAATTTTTTTGTTTACCTGGTACATGTAGAAGACAAAATATTTACCTGCTTTTAGCATGACCAAGATGGTTATAAAAGAATAATAAGACATTAGAACATAAAACCATATGCACTACAAACAGATCATGAACACAGTATACAACACAATGGGTGCAAACACAATGCAATTCCAATGGACACAATCAAAAGTATACATTAAACCACAGCAGTACCCTAGCAGCAAATACAGTGAATTAATAAACAATGTACTGTAAATTAAGGTTGATCAGAATCTGCTGATTCCATTGCATTGTGCATAGGTCGCATACTCAGAACTTACGATTCCAACTCAAATTATATTCCAATACCATGTAAGACATCAGAGTTGGAATTGGGGTCAGAATCAGAAGTTCCGATTTTACATCTAACTCCACATCCTAACCCATTTGGAAACCTCCCTTCCCCCACACAGTACAAACACCAGGGAGCCTGTTAGTGGGCCAGGAAAATGCCCTCCCCTCCAGCACCCTGGTCTCCCTCCCTTACCTTCATCTGGCACTGCTGGCCTACTGCTGGGGTCCCCCTGTGGTGTAGTCTCTGCTGGGGGCTGAGGCTAGATAGAGATGGCAGGAAGGGTTGGACTTCACCAAATCATTTCTCCCATTCTTCAAAAATAAAGTAACACCCTACCCAGCAGCCTGCCAAGTTTTTCTCCCCCATTAACCCAGTCCGCCACCTCTAGTCTTGAGTCTGGATCCCCCAGAATCTCATACATAGAGAGCAGAGTCTCCACACTCTTGTCCCTGGGAAGAATTCTGATCCTCCAAACTGCTACAGTTGCCTTTGTAAAGTTTTTTTTTATTATTAACTATATGTTATTAAATTTCAAGAATGCAATACAAGAACAAATAACCCAAACACCAATACAATAAAAAGGAAAAAACAGCAAAAATACAAACCAAGGGAGGTCACCTGATGCAGCTCAGCTAGAGACAGGTAGGCTCCCAAGTCTCCGCCCCACTTTTATTAAAATTACTATTTTCTGCCCCCCTCCCATTGGAAATTGGTAGTTAAACCTCAACTGGCATTGATCTAAACCTCTAGCTATAACTGAAGCTGGAATTTCAGAACAACTCTCAGCAAAAAAGTACAAATTGTCTGCCTCATCTGGTGGCCTGAGTCTGAATCTCCCATTATGGCCGAGCCACGGTGTCATGGTTGCAACTATGGCTAAAAGGTTGGGGGGACATGGCTGTACCGGGCCTTTGTGCCAATACCAATGCCACTGGATACCCAACACTAACGCATCACACACACACACCACTGGGGCTCTCACAAATGTGTTCCTAATCCATCCTCACTGTACAGTTAGCAATTACGTGGGTAACAAAGGCTTGGTTTAAGTCCTTAGCATCCTAGCCATGACTGAAACTGTATGGTTGCTATATGAAAGGAGAGACCCCACCACACACACCTCCAAAAGTCAAACAAAAAGTTTTCAAACGAAGATTTCTGTGAATCACTTCAGGTGTCTAGCTTCTTAGTGGCCCCTGATGTCACTGAGGTAGACTAGAATAAAAAAATGCCACTTTTTCCAGTAGCAGCATAACTGTAAATACATATAAACATACATTACTGGTTTGAGCAATTACAGATGCTAGGGTAGGAGGGAAAGCTTTCCTCTGTAAATAAACTGAAGAAGGGAATGGAGAGACTGAAACAGATCAACAATTGTCATCTCTTATACATGCAACAGAAGCTTATTAACATGTTCAACTGCTTTCTTTATGTATTGAAACCATATAATTCTAATTAATTAATGAGAATGCATGTGATGCTGTATCTATGTTTCTAAATTATATGCAATAGTAGTCACCCTCACTTAGGTAACTACAAATACATAATAGCTTCAGTTTAGATGTGCAGTCCTCCTAACAGGGCATCAAATACTGCAATACAATACATTAGTGGTGAGAACTTTTTATATTTTGGACTTGACAAACAGAACTGCAGCATGAATAATTGTTTGCTGCTGCTCTCTCTCTCCTATAGCTGTCTGTATCTAAACTGAAGCCTCCCATGCAAGATAGGTCAGATAAAGCATATGGACTAATAAAATGCCCACTTGTTGAGAATCAGGTACACTGACTGTAGGAGCCTAACTATAAAAACTATATACAGACTTAGCATCCCTGGGGATATAGTATGTGCATACGTTCTGGATCTTTCAGCATCTGCCTGCTTCTCCACATAACCTAATTCACCTGAAATAAATTTAAAAAGCTGAAAGCACTATCTCACACTGAGGCAGACATAACACATGATAGCTTGACACAGAACAGACAGCAGCCATCTAAGAAATGTATAGCCACAGTCTATAGATCCAGTTGTAAATCTGACAACCTCTCTTTAAAATGAAGCAGCCAATGGTAATGCTAAAATAGCAGGCAAAGCGCAACCTAAAAAGAAGAGTCAAATTGTGTCTGCTCCACATGAAATTTAACAAAACATGTATCCAGGACTACCTGGCATGTGTGCGTCCCATTTCCTGGACCCTTTGCACCTATGTTGAAAGACTTGGTCAACTTCATGCCAGTAAGGCAGACAGTATAGCTTAGAGGATAGAGTGCCAAGTTGTGAACATGGATAACCAGCACAGAAACATAGACATTGCCAGCAGAAAAAGACCAGTGGTCCATCCAGTTTGCCTGAATAGATCTCTCTACCTCATCCCTTGACCTAATGTCCTGGTGAGGATAGCAGACCTGAGTCTGTCTAAATCCCACAACTACCACTTGCATTGCATATGATGTGACCCTAAGCAAGTCACTTAACCTCCCTGCTGGGTCTGGATCACACCTAGAAACGTGTTATCTCTGACTTTAGCAGCACAAAATTCTAAAATAAAAGTAAAATAAAAAAGAATCTAGCATGGAAGTAGGGAGTGAGCTGCTACCTGCATCAAGTGAATGCATGATGTCACTGTGACACCTCACTGGGGAACAGGTTTGGGCTGACAGTACTTAACCTATGTTAATGCCCCATGGACATCAGAAAGAAGCCCAGAAGGGAGACTCTGCTGAGTGTGACCCTCTTCATCTGAGATATCCTTGGGGGGAGGGGGAGTCTCTTCAGCAGAGTTACCCTTGGAGGAGGGGGAGTCACACAACAGTAGCTGCCATGAAGAGCTGTTCTCAGACTCGTTGCATGTGCCCTGGTTACTGTGCTCTGCCTTTTGCCATTACAAACTCTGTTCCCATTCCATATACCACTAATGTAATGTCACTTGTTTTTAATGAGGAGGATGACCCTGCTGGAATGCAATATCTCATGTTCAGTGGAGCTAAGGTTGTACTCATTTATACACCTTAATTAACTTGCTCAGAGTCACGCAGTGAGTAAGAGGCTATATTGGGATTTGAACCTAACTCTCTGGGTTCCTGAACATGTGCTCTAATAGCCGTCCATTCAGCCTCAACTTTTTCTTCATAAAGGACATCACAGCTCCCCACCACCAACACCACCACCACTACCACAATGTTACCTTGGCATTAGTTGTTAGCAAGATGCTTTTTTAATTTTGTGTTCTGTAATTTATTTGAATTGCTTTGAAGTTTATTTATGGTGTTTTCTGATTCAGGATATGTTTTATGTTATATGTTTTAACTTGTAAAGCAACCCAAGCCTTTGGGAAGTGGCACTATAGAAATACTATTGACTCCCCTTGTCATCACAGCCCTATACTAACTCCTGTTCTGGATCTATGAGTAGATTGAGGGGTTTGTGGCTGATTCAGATGAAAACAGTCATGGTCCATATTGCAGCATGGAAGCAGTAGCAGGGACCACACACACTTCAATGTAATGGAATAAGGCAATAAACTGCTCCAACCTACATTGTCCATTTAATGGAGTTACAGGAATATTTTAGGAAAGTAGGAGGAATAGTTTCTCCATCTGTGTGGAGAACTTCACAGCCAATGACACCAGACTGCAGCCAACCAAGATGCTATTCAAGAAGTAATAACCCTCTTAAATTCCAAGAAGACTTTAAAGAAAGATAGCTAACTTTACTGACATTTGCACTGCTCATTTGCAGTGGGGAAAGTCAGCTCCAATATATTTTGCCCCCCAAAAAAATAGAACAGTTAATTTGCGGGTAGCCAAAGAGAGCTCTCTGTTTCCCAGACCTGCACTGAAATATTTATTTATATTTATATTAACCATCTTTTCCAACAGCTATGCAGTTTCAGTCACTTAATACAAAGAAAATTGTGTTTGAATTCTTTAATTAAGCACCATCCCTATAGAAAGCAATACTCCATCAATGATTTGTAGTTTGTGTAGACATCACATTACACAATATTCTAAATAAATAGTGTGCACTCTTTAAAACTCAACATACTGCTGAGATGTCAGAGACTTCCAGAACCAGTACTGTATACAGTGCCACACATTCAGTTTGATACCCTGCCCAGGTTTGTTTGTGTTTGCTGGTTGACAATTTCTAGGTTGTGAGCTAATCTATCTGCACTTTTAGCAAAGGCAGGACTGAGCCAATCCCCACCCCCCAAAAAAAAAATAACTTTTATTCTATATTAATTTAGCAGCCCAGCATCCATCCAAGAGAAACCAGTACTATGTCAGTCAATGATTTGTGGTTTGCATGGCCAAGGCATGAATCCCTTATATCAAGCTTCTAAATAAACAGTGAGTGTGTACTGTACAAAACCATCAGTCACAATACCCTTAATAACATCTTCTATATTTTCTATGAGGAGAGATGCTGGACTGCTAAATTAATAAAGAATGTAATTATTTTTTTAATTACTAAGTGTCTCATTTCAAACTTTACTAAAAGTGAAGAACAGCTTCAGTCAGTACAATGTAGCTCTTCAGGACATGACTTCTACTTTCTACTCCTGCCTGCTGCTTCTATCACAGATTAGAGGGAGCACAACACAAAACCTTTTTTTTTTAAAGTATTTTTTTGAAAATGTAATTACCTTAGGGAAGGTGTGGACATGAACAGATGGTTAAGGCAGTGCTGGGAGCGAGTCAGTCAGGTCCTTGGTGTCAGGGTGCTAGGCAGGCTGCAGCAAGAAGTGGGGCTGCAAAGCTAACATATAAATACTTTTTACCCTTCACCCAGGAGATCTCCCCTTTGCTGCAGGCTGGCTTGTCACAAGGTGTGGGTGTTGTGCCTTTACTGCTCTGAGCCTGTTGATAAGATGGCACCACCGATCACACTTTAGAGCCCCATTAGCCAGCAAAAAAAGGATACTCTGACTTCACTGTGCAAGAAGGGTGTTAATCTGCTCTAGTGTTTATTTACACTACGTTTCTGTTTTACTGTTCTGGGCTGGACACATTCTGCTGCGATCTACAGCTGGGCTTTGATCAATGGACCTGAACCACTTCTATAAGACTCTCTAGTACGTTGCACATTTGTTTGAATTATGTGCGATTGCACTCTCGGGCCCCCTGCTAGATCCGCCTTTTGACTGTCGGTTTGAATCTATCAATTTTATTAAGTCTTTAGTTGCCGAGTGTGCTGTAACTTGTGAATAATGCTGTTTAAGTCTAAAATGTTTTTTGGGGGTGAGGGCTGACTTAGAAAATTGAGGGGGATATGTCCACCTGATCCCCCCAGTTAATGCACCTGCTGTGTGAAAGGAAAACTGAAGCGGGCAATATGGCTTGGGAATGCAATGAAATTAAATACCTTCATGAGCCGGGTTTGCTCCGATCTTAATAACGGTACTTTATCTCTGGCACCTTTGAACATTTTTGTTGATGCTATTGTCTCTCAGGAACAGATGGAGCAGCGAGTGAGCCAACTTAAAGACCGGGCTCACCTGGCCGAGGGCATACCTCTCAACCTTTTGTCCCCCAAATGTGGAACATTGCCTCTCAAAATGTGGAAAGAATGGGCAAAATGTGGAACACTTAATCAAATCTTTACATTAGAAGCTCACAACACTGTGAAAATGTTTGCATTTATGTTCAGAAAGTCTGCTATTAATTAAAATTATATATTTTGCATCATTTACTATGGAGTTTTGCTTTAAAATGTTAACACTGAATGTGGGACAAGTCCTCACAATGTGGAACAGGGAGCTTTTGTGAAGTAAAATGAGGAACGTTCCTCGTAATGTGGTACAGTTGAGAGGTATGGCCGAGGGCAGGTTGGCTTTGGCTGAATGAGAGGTTCGGCAGCTTAGTTACTGATTGGATGTTTATGAAACGAGGGACCGCAGTAATAATTTAGGGGTTTTGGACTACTTGGATGGCTGGACAGGCTCAGATGCCATTGTTTACCTGCAGAAAGCTCTCCCTCAACTCCTGCCACTAAAGTTTGATCCTCCTTTGGAACTAGATCAGGCTCACCGGGTGCTTTCTGGTCCACCATCACCAACGGCTGGAACCCGACCACGACCCGCAACAAAAGGCATTAAAGACCTCAGGTGGCAAGGAGTTAAACTCTCAATCCAGGCGGACTAGCATTGGTACGTTTTGGAGAGACGGGAGGCATTTGACCGAGCTCGAGACCTGGCGAAGGAAAGATGTGTCTGGTATTTCCTTGCCCCACTTGCAACAGTGAGGATTTTCCTTCCGAATTGGACTAAGTCTCCCAGATCTGTGCTTCATCAGGGGATCAAGCAAGGGGACCCAATGAAAAACTGATGTAACTCTCCATGGATGCAGTGAACTGAGGACCGCTTCTTCTGCCTGTGGAACAGTTTTCACACACCCCAGCCTGCTGGTTAGATATGTACTTTTTTAAGTTCTGGGGTGTATGAGTTTCTTATTATTTCCTGCTTCCTTAATTGAAGCTGGGGGAATTTCAGGGTATCCACTGCATGGAGGTGTGGGAGTTCTTCCTTTCTACTCCTAGCACCGCAATGGCTCTCAGGGCTGGATGGAGATGTCTGCCCCATCTGGAGCTGAATCCGGTGGTAGTCATGGGGTGCAAATGGTTCGGGCTCCCCTTGGGTGTCTTATTCCCTTCTGCCTGTGGCCCCTTCTGAGATGCTTATTTTAGTTCCACAGTGTGGGACTTTGGACCTGTAAGGTGATTTTCAGGGTCTGTGGAAGCGGATCTGATGCGCCTGATTTTTGTTTAGTTCAGCCGATTGGGATACCTCTTTAGGAAAATGCTTGTTTTGGGGTGGTGGGAGGGTTCAATTGGTCTGCAACTTGATATATGTGTGTGTGTGGGGGGGGGTGATCTCTTAGCCGGGATAAGCGTAACTATTTATTTTGTGTGAACTGCATTGTCATAAATGGCCAGAGTTTCTTATGGCTTCATTAGCTGAAAAGAAAAAAAAAAAGGCCATGCTGAGGGGGAGGGAGGCTTTGCCACTAGTTGTTTACTAAGGGACTGGCTGACTGCAACAATCAGGGACTGCTGGGCATTGCAGCATCAGCTTCTTGTCTGCATGGAAACTGTTCAGACCCAAAGGAGAGGTGTATGTCTGACACTGCAATGACGAGGGGCTCCCTGATTGCTGCGACCAAATTATTTCTCTTTCGTGGCAGGCTTGTAAACTAGTGTCATCGCCAGCATGTGCTAGCGTTGGTGACACACAGCCAAGCCCACAAAAGCAGTGGTGGCATTGGCCGCAACAGTGCCGCACCTTCAAAACCCACTTCTCTCTTAAGCTGCCACGGCATGTTTCTTGCGCATGCGCGCAAGCAAACATAAAAATCACTGTGTCTGTGGGATATGGCTACCAACAGTCTTTAAAAATGTTTGCTGTGAATTCACTGGAGGTCAACGTAAACCTATCATAAGAAATGTGTATTCTCACCAATGTTTTTCAAAACACACATGGGCCACTTCAAAATAGGAATATGTAATTTAAATATTTTACTTGCCCCAACATTTCACCTCTCATCAGACTTTTTCAAGGGGACTTCATTGTTGATTTTCTTTAAGAATCAATTCACAAAAATATTTAAATGAATAACACTTGCATCATTTTTAATAACAGGCATATATTAAAGTCATCAGGTTGGTACCTAACAAGTGCTTCCCCTTTTTATAGGATTAATAATGTACATGCTTGTAAATGTTCTATTTCACTGTATAAAAATAATATAAAAAAATGTCATATACTTCTTTTTGTATTATCATAAATCAGGATGCAGCCCAATATGTGTTATAATTAAAATAGCACCTAGTGCTCTCTCCTTGTAGCCTGTTCCTTTGAATTAGAAAGCCATACTAAATTAAATTACAGTAAATATTCTTGTTGGAATTGCTCTATTAACAACACTGTGCAGGGGAGTCAGATGCGTATCTAATATGGCGCTGTGAGGTGCTGCACGTCGGACCTCCCGGGCAGTAAAGCAAGCCCTTGTGGAAACTCATTGGAGTCAGAGGATATGAAATGCTACCTTGGGTAATGTTACTAAGGAAGGTTTGGGTTGTGTTTTCAATTTTACTGAAGATGATATATTTAGGAGTGGGGAAGGTGTTCTTATCTACTGAAGATGCTGAGCACTATATATACAATGATTTAAAGTTAAAGAATGCTAAAAATAACACAGAAACAGGAAGTGGCCCACCAAACTGATTAAGGTTTGGCTATAAGTCTGGGAGCTCAGATAATGCACTGCAGCGGCAGGTGTACATATGGGGGAATACAGGGGCTTGGAAAGGATAGACTCTGTGGAGAGGGGGATTATGTTAGTAGAGAAAAAGGAAAAGTATGGGTTGCTTGGAAGGGGAAGAAAAGTTATTATTGGATCTTTGGTAAAAGGGAAATGATATTAGATTTTAGGGGCTTAATTGGAAAAACATCCTATGCATAAATAAAGGGAACATAATTGAAGGTTCATGCCATTTAGAGAAAAATGATCAGCACAAACTGTGGCAGATCTCACAAACATTATGACGTGGAATGTCAATGGTATCTCCAACCCGGTTAAAAGGAAGAAAATGTTAAATTTTGTGAAAAAGAAACGGATTAACTGTCTCTTTCTACAGGAAACTCATTGGAATCAACAATAATTTTAAAAAATGTAAAAGGTTATGGTGAGGGCAGGGTATACACTGTGCTCCAAGGGGGAAAAAACATAGGGGAGTAGTGATTTTTTTTTCTTCAAATCTAAATATTAAAATTAAAGAGACTTTCTTAGACAGAGACTTTCTTAGACAATCAGGGTAGATATTTGATATGTCAGTTGGTACACAACAATCAGGATTTAACTGTGGCATCACTGTATGTTTCTCCTGGGCTGCCTGACTTGTTACACCAGCCCTCTGTGGCTACTGGCTAGTGATCCCTCCCCCAACCAAATCACTGCTAGTATGGTTTAAAAGTTGTCACCCCATGGCTAATGGTCCCTTCACCCCCACGTCAAGTAGTAACCCCTCCTGCCCCATCCCTTTCCTGAGCATAATGAAATATTTATTTTACCTGGTGGTCCAGTGACCCCCCTCTCTCCCTGTCCCTGATCCTAACAGCAGCCCGAGTGTTTTATCTTTCTTTCTTTCTTTCTTTCTTTCTTTCTTTCTTTCTTTCTTTCTTTCTTTCTTTCTTTCTTTCTTTCTTTCATTCTTTCTTTCTTTCTTTCTTTTTTTCTTTCTTTCTCTCTTTCTCTCTTTCTTTCTTTCATTAGCCAGAATTGATTGCTGGTGGTCTAGTAGCCCCCCCCCAGCAGGTGGTGTTCCCCGACCCGACCCCTGTACCACCCCCCCATCCCAAACAGGAATGGGCAACTGACACAGCCCCCTGTTCTCCTCCATGGCCAGTTTCCCACCGAGTTGTCAATGAATAAGCACGTGCTTGTACAAGCCAACCATGGAGGAGAGCAGAGGGCTGTGCTGGTTGCCAGCCTCTTTTCAGGATGGGTAGGGAAAGGGGTAGAACAGGGGTCAGGGCTACTACCTGCTGGGGTGGGGGGCCACTAGACCACCAGTGATCAATTCTGGTGAAAGAAAGAAAGAAAGAAAGAAAGATAAAACACTTGGGCTGCTGTTAGGATCAGGGACAGGGAGGGAGGGGGGTTCATTAGACTGCCAGGTAAAATAAATATCTCATTATGCTCAGGAAAGGGATGGGGTGGTGGGAGGTTACTACCGGATGGGGGGGCAGAGGGACAGTTAGCCATGAGAGGGGTAACTTTTTAAACCATACTGGCAGTGATCCGGTCAGAATAAAATAATACCAACACAGGTGGGTGATAGGGTGTTGGGAGGGCTCGCTACCTGTTGGAGGGTTACTGAACTGACACAGTGTGGGTCAGGAGGGGCCACTAGCCACCAGGTATTTAATTCAGTTGTTTTTATTTGATTTATCTTGTATTTTTCAGGTAGTAGGGCAGGTGGAATTTCTGCGAAAGTTCAGAAATAAATTTCTGAACTTTCATGGAAGAGAAATTCACACAATTGCTGAATATCTGCCTGCAAAAATTTTTTTTCCCACATGGCTAGGGGTAGGTGCTAGAAACACCATATGAAGGGTAAGGGTACTAAGTAGTTCCAAGTAACACAGGGAGAGTAGGAATTGGGAATGCTGGGAGTGGTGTGGTACAGTGACTGTGGGGAAGCAGTTTTCAGAGAGATCTTCTGGAGACTGCAGTACTGCCCCATCTGCATGCACATCTCTAGGTTGAGGGAAGAGGTTGCTAGACTCCAGGCTGAGTTGCCTAGGATTTGGGGGACCTTCTCTCCTGCCCAGGGGCCAGCAGGTCTCACATTGTTACCTCAGAACATGCCAGGGAGCAGGAAAGGTTGGACTGTGGTGGGCTTGGGAAGGGTGGGGATGGTGATCTCAGGAAGGGTAGGGGTGGATTGGAGGCAAGTTCCGCAACCAGTATCACTACAAAACTCCAATTCAGCTCTGGTGGAGTGGAACTGCCAGGAGCAGGCACCCATGGTAGTGGTCAGGGAGGATGGTGGGGTCCTCCATAGTGCAAGCCCCAAGGAAGGTGGGATAAAACCCTCAGAGGAAGAGGAAGAGGAAGCAACTTCTGGTGGGAAACTGGACAATCAGGGGGAAAGATTTGGGAATAGGAAGTGAGACGGAGAGGGAGGTCAGCTGCTTTTGTGGTGTCATGGCCCGGAGAGATGGGAAATGAATCCTAGGGATTGTTAGTGCAGCAGAAAGGAAGGGGGTGCTGGATATCTTTGTCCACCTGGGGACCAATTGCCTGGCTAGGGATGGGGCTGCAATAGTGTAGGGGGAGATTAGGGAGCTGGGGAGTGGTCTTAGACTATGACAGGGGAGAAGAGGGTTCTCTGCACCAGGAGCTTCAACTTATGGTTGAAGGAATAGTGCAGAGATGGGGGTTTGGCTATACTGGGGACTGAGGACCAACCTGGGAGGATAAGGGCCCATACATGGGTGATGGCTTGCATACATCCAGGAGGAGAACTCCAGTCCTCAGTTGACAGTTTAAGTGTCATTTCAATGAACATTTAAAATAGCTGAGGTGGGTGGTGGAAGGAATTGGGGAGACAGAAACTACCCCCACTACAGGCTGAAGCAGTGATTAGGGAGAACCCAAGAGGAAACCCCCAGGGTGAAAATTAATAAAGGAAGCAGGGTAATAGAAGCAGAAGGGGAGAGGAACAGAAACATTAAAAAGAGAGGGGGAAGGAGGGGCCAAAAAGGAAAAAGGGAGGTAACAAGCAGCGTGCTAACAAAATCTGGAAGACTATGTATATGAATGCTAGAAGTCTAGGAAATAAGATTCCAGACCTAGAGGCCATCATAGCAGAGGTTGACCTGGATATAGTGGTCATTACTGGGTCATGGTTAGTTGAAAACCATGACTGGGACATGACCATGCCATGCTACACTGGAAAGACAGGGTGAAAAGAAAAGGAGAGGGTATGGTGCTTTATTGGAGGGAAAGCATAAAAGTGAAGGAGATACAGGGAATACAGGGGGTAGAGGTACAGTGAGTCACCCTGGAGTCAGGGAAAGGAGCCAGTATTTGCACCAGTGTGTTCTACAGACCTCCTTCACAGGTCTGATGGAAGCCATTGGCAAAATGGCAGGAAAGGGGGAGGTGCTGCTGGTTAGTGACCTCTATCTGATGGATGTAGATTGAAGTCTCACAGCTGTGACTTCGGCCAGAAGCAGGTACATCCTGAACTCCCTCCAGAGTGCATTCCTCAAGCAACTACTCAGTGAACCCAGTCATGACAGGGCAATACTGGAACTGGTACTCATTAACAGGAAAAGTGTTGTAGATGTTACAGCGGAGGCCACCCCCAGTGATCTCCATATAATATGGTTCAATATAATGATGGCTATGGAATCAAATCTCTCAAGGTGAGGGTCCTGGACTTCAGGAGGGCAAATTTTACAAAGATGGTTGAATACTTCAGGGATAACCTCACAGAGGAGGATGATCTGGAGGGTGAAGGGACAGTGGGCAAAGCTAAAAAGGGGGCATAGTGAAGGCAGCAGATCTCTGCATCAAGCAAGTGAACAAAAGCAAGAGGAAAAAGAGACCACTATGGTTCTCAAAAGAGGTGTCACAAAAGATAAAGGCTAAAAGGGTTACATTTAGAATGTACAAGGAGACAAATAGAAAGGAGGACAGAGGAGTGCATCAGGGAAACAGAGGAAAGCAGGGAATGCAACAAGGAGCATGAAGGCACAAACTGAAGAAAGAATAGTTCAGGTGGTAACAAAGGGGAAAAATAACATTTTTAGGCATGTAAGTGAAAAGAGGAAGACCAAATGAGGAATAATAAGATTAAACAGGGAAGGGGTTGGGGGACTGTGGAGAAGGTGATCAGAAAAAGGCAGACATCTTGAACACATACTTCTGCTCAGTGTTCACAGAGGAACAGGAAGGGGAGGGACCACAGAAAAGTAACAGGAGCCTTGAAGGGGGGGTGGACACTAGTCCTTTTTCAGAGGAGAGAGTCCTAAAGGGACTCAATTATCTGAAAGTGGACAAAGAAGTGGGGACAAATGGGGTGCATCCAAGGGTGTAGAGGTAACTCAGAGAGGTACTGACTGCACCTCTGACAGTCCTGTTTAACAGATCACTGGAAACTGGAATGGCTCCAGAGGACTGGAGGAGGGCAGATGTAGTCTCACTTCACAAAAGTGGTAGCAGGGTAGAGGCTTGCTATTATAGGCAACCAGCCTGGCATTGGTGGTAGAAAAGTTAATGGAAACACT
Organism: Neoceratodus forsteri; assembly: GCA_016271365.2. NCBI lineage: Eukaryota > Metazoa > Chordata > Ceratodontiformes > Ceratodontidae > Neoceratodus > Neoceratodus forsteri. Next base: position 669,766,586 of record CM057459.1, on the reverse strand, counting down.
GACAAAGGAAAGGATTGTGGAATATCTTGAATCCAATGGGTTACAAAGCCCAAGGCAGCACGGATTCATGGGGGAGGAGGCCATGTCAAACAAATTTGATAGATTTCTTTGACTGGATGACCAAGGAATTAGATCAGGGAGGAATGGTGTACATGCCCTACTAGATTTCAGTAAGGCTTTCAACACCATTCCACATAGGAGACTAGTAAATTGGTTAGGAAATAAGTGACAAAGGATGATGGTAAATGGTGTTAACTCTAAGGAAGGGAGGGCGATCAGTGGGGTGGCTCAGAGATTGGTGCTAGGACTAATCCTCTTTAATGTCTTTATAAGTAACATTGCAGAGGAGCTGGAAGGGAAGGCCTGCCTCTTTGCAGATTATACCAAAATGTGCAACAGGGTAGACACTCCTGGGGAGATGAGCACAGACCTGAGAAAACTTAAGAAGTGGTCAAAGGTATGGCAGCTGGGTTTCAATGTGAAAAAGTACAAAATAATGCACTTACAGCACAGAAACCAGGAGGCAGAGCACAAAATGGGTGGAGTGATATTAACAACAAGCAAGTGGGGAAAGAGACCTGGGGTAATCATATCAGATGACCTGAAGGTGGTCAGGCAGTATGTCAAGGCAGTTGGGAGAACTAATGGAATACTGAGATGCATAGGAAGGGCTATCACCAGCAGAAGAGGGAGATGGCATTGCCCCTGTATAGATTAGGGCTGGGTGGACTGTTCTGCCTAAGAGCCAAACCCTTGGATTGAACCCACAGTCCACGGACCAGGGATAACTACGGACCACACCACTGAAGTCCAGTTCTGGGTCTGTGGAGTTCCATTTAGTGTATTTTTGCCATGGGGATGCTATCGGCATGCTCGCTCAATATACAGGTGGCCTGCAGCATCCATTCAGGCAACAGACAGACACATGGTGCACTCGTGGTATATAACTGTGCTGAGTGTGCAATGTGGCCCAAACGAGTTGGAGAAGAGTCGGAGGAGCTTGTGTTGTACCTCACTCACTGCAGCAGAGCTGCCAGAAGTTGTGCAGTGAAAAGAAAAAAACATAATATCAAAAAATATACAAAATAATACTGTTTTTTGAAGGGGTGGAAAGAAACTAGAGAGGAGAGAGAGAAAGAAGACTTACTGGGGTGAGGGGAGGAGGAGAGAAACTTATAATTGGGGATGGTGAGGAGTCGGGACTGGAGAAGGAATCTGGAGGGCCTGGGAGAGAGAAAGTGGTGGTCTGGGTGGCTGCTGGGGGGGAGGCAACTAAGACACATAAAAGGCAGGCAGTGTGTGTGAACAAAGGGGCAAGGGCAGGTTGGCAAAATATTTGACTTGTGCCATTCCATATCCACAGGAGAGAGGAAGAGACTACTGGAGCCCAAGAGAAAATTTTACAGTTACAGAAAATCCCAAATAAAAGTTATTTTTATTTCTTGGCCTCAGACAGTGTGGTTTGGTACATGAGCAAGGGCAGGCTGGCAAAATCTTCGACTTGTGCCATTCCAGATCCAGAGGAGAGAAGGAAAGACTACTGGGGGTTCAACAGAAATTTTACAGTTACAGAAAATCCCAAATAAAAGTTTGTTTTTCTTTTTTGGCCTCAGTGTGACTGTGTAGTATAGGGCAAGGGCAGACTGACAAAATAAATCATTGACTTGTGCCATCCAGAGGCGAGAGAGAGAGAGACAGAGAAGAGAGAGAGAGAGAGAGAGAGAGAGAGAGAGAGACTGCAAAGGGGCCCACGAGAAATGTAACAGTCCCAGAAATCCCAAATATTTTTTTTTCCTGGCTTCAGTGTGGCTGTGTATACAGGGCAAGGGCAGGCTGGCAAAATAAATCATTGACTTGTGCCATCCAGAGGCGAGAGAGAGAGACAGAGAGAGAGAGAGAGAGAGAGAGAGAGAGAGAGACATTGCAAAGGGGCCCACGAGAAATGTAACAGTCCCAGAAATCCCAAATATTTTTTTTTCCTGGCTTCAGTGTGGCTGTGTGTACAGGGCAAGGGCAGGCTGGCAAAATAAATCTGTGACTTGTGCCAATCAGAGGGGAGAGAGAGACGGGGGGATGAGAAATGTAACAGTCCCAGAAATCCCAGATACATTTTTTCCCAGCTTCAGTGTGGCTGTGTGTACAAGGCAAGGGCAGGCTGACAAAATAAATCTTTGACTTGTGCCATCCAATCATGATCACTTGTTAACGTTCATTCATGATTTCATGTATTAAAAAGAGTACTGTTCAGACAATCAACATACAAGTTGATGCACCTGTGCTGCTGGCTGTGGGTGGGCCAGGGGATAATCTGACTTTGTGACTCGTAGCAGGCTGTTAACACTACAACACAAGTGAAGTGCACACAAGTGTCATCATCATCATCATCACTCATTCCCCATTATTCCTTCTTATTATCATTAGTTGTATAGTGTATCGCATTACATTACATATAAACATTAACCAACCCCAGTGTGGAACTGTGCTGTGAGTGGCTATTTATTTATTTTATTTATTTCAGATTTGAATTAATACCTTTGAGCCAGGGCTCATTTACAAAGTTTCCAAGTCAGAGAGAGACAATACAACACAATGCAATACAATACAATACAATACAATACAATACAATATGCTACAATACAATACATGGGTTACAGATCAAGTAGGAGGAATAATCATCAAATAAGATATGTTTGCTGAGATACAGTTGTTGACAAAGAATGAAAATATTACATGATTTCAAATGAATACAGTGTTACCACTTGATGGATGCAGCAATTAATAACACTTAATCAGTGTGGTACAGCCCTTGTGTAAGTGCCAGGTATTAAGGTTAAAGGGGCCTCCAGGTGCAGTGAAAGGAGGAGCAGAAGCAGCCAGAGAAGGCATTGTCATGGTATAGTCAGATGAGTAGGGTAGGGAAGGGAAGTGTGGTTGGGAGGGGCAGGTTGGGGATAGGAAAAGGGGGGTAAGAGGAGGGGTAGGTTAGGTGTGGGAGGGGTGGTAAAGATGGAGTGGGGGTCGGCCAAAGGTAGCTGTTGGCATGTTAATAGTAAGTCTTTAGGCTAGCTAGAGTTATGTATTGCAGGAACAAGCATTTTCAAGTGCAAGGTGCCAGCAGAGCCCAGATTTGAATTGACTGAGTTTTTCACAGTCGTGGAGCGCAAAGGGCAGGTCATTGAATCATTTAGGTCCTCGATATGAGATGGATCTCTGAGCCAGTGTGGTGTGCTTGAAAGGCACTAGTAGCCCACCTTTAGCTGCTCTTCTAGTGTTGACACTGGAATGCCCATATTTGAACAGGCAGGAGACTGAGTCAGGGGTTTGGCTAAGTAAGGATTTTTTTTACCAGCAGGCAGGTCTGGTACTGGGCCTTGGATTTGACGGGGAGCCATTCAGTTTCTTTGTATAGGATGCAGGTATGGGTAAGAAGGTCGGCCCCAGGACGAGATGGCACACATTGTTGAGTAGTGTCATGACCCTCTTCAACGTGGTACACAAGCTAGCACCATAGATGATGAGACCGTAGTCTACAATGGATAATAGTGAGCAGCATGTAACTAGCTTTAAGGCATCAGGGTCATGGTCTGCCTGTGACTACATAGGATGCCCAGTTTTGTGTTAGCCATTTTGACTACATGGCCAATGTGCTTAGAGAAGGTGAGGGTGTCATCTAGGTCAACACCTAGATATTTGAAGGTGAATACTTGTTCCAGAGTGTCCTCCTTGGAGCTACGAATCAAGAGTGGGCCAAACTTTTTTGCTCTGAGGACAGTGAAGAGCATGGTCATTGTCTTTTTATAATTGAGCAGCAGTTTGTTCTTAGCGAACCATTGCTCAAGTCCAAGGAAGTTATCTTTCAGCTCAGCTGTGATGGCAGTCAACTGTTTGCCAGATACTGAGATGACCGCATCATCAGCATATAGCACGCAGTGTTCTGAGCAGTTAGAAGATAAGTTGTTGATGAATAAGCTAAAGAGGAGTGTCCTAAGGATAGACCCTTGTGGGACTCCAAGGTTCACTTCCCTATGTTCAGAGATACGGCCACTCATTCTCACACACTGTGTTCTGTGTGAGAGACAACTGCTGAACCAGGCCACAGTGTCTGTGGAAAGGCCAGTAGATAAGAAACAGTTTAGTAGCAGCTGATGATTAACAGTATCAAATGCCTCTGTGAGATCTATAAAGATAGAACCCACAGCGTGACCAGTGTGAAGAGCATTATAAACCTAAGAGATGTAATCAATTAGTGCAGTATGGGTTGAGTGTTTTTTTCCAGAACCCATGCTGTTGGTTTACAGAGATTATTTTTGTCCAGGTATTCAGTAAGTTGGTCTGTGACCACTCGCTCCAGGGCTTTGGAAAGGAGGAGTGGAATGGAGATAGGTCTGTAATTGGAGAGGTTTGTTCTATTCCCTGATTTAAAAACTGGGGTGACTAGTGCAACCTTCCACTTGTCTGGGAACACACCAGTTCTAAGTGAGACATTAAAGATTTTAGAGAGAAGGACTGTAAGTTAATTGAGGGTGAGGGCTATCATCTTCATGTCTACTTGATTGTTCACCATCCTAGTCCTGCATCAGATGTGTCTGCATCCCCATTTCAAAGTCTGAGACACACTTAACAGTTGCTGAATTTGGTCACTTAACAGTAACTGTAGGAGTCAGTCAGTTAATCTTGGAAGGAAGTGGTGGTGAACTGCTGTACTGTCAGTGTGCTGCATACAGTCACGAGTTACAACAGCAAATTTGTCCCTAGTCTGTGGGTGTGGGTGGGAGTCATCAGAAGGACATCACATTAGTTAGAGTGATCTTTTTTTACAGGTTAGAATACTAACAAAAAATGTATCAAAGTGTTGATGAGGCGCATTCTATTTCTCAGGTAGGCAGTGGCACTGCAAAAGACAGCAATCAGCCTGAAAAGTGAAAACAAAACAAAGCCCCAAAAAGTGATTTTTTCACATCTAAGGTTTCGTCTTCCAAGCAAATGTTTGAATCAAAAAAAGGTGAATGTCTCGGATCATCATCAGCCCCAAGTAAAAAAAAAACGTTATGTAGTTAAAAAACACAAAGACTAGGTGGCTTCCAGCCACAGAGGCACCCAAAGGTGTTCAACAATTGCATACTATGCTACTGCCGGTCCCTCATCCAATTCTTTTGAGGCTGAACGTGACATGGATAATAATAAAGATGAAGAGAATGATCAGGTAGCACAAGGTTTACTGAAGAGGATGGAAATTGCAGATGAGGAAGAAACAGACAGAAATGTTTTGGTTGTGGGGGGGTGGGAATAAACAACAAGAGGAACAGGCCCAAGAAAAATAGGGTGTGGGGGCCCTGATAAGGTGACCAAGGTGCTGTGCCTTCCTGAGAAAGAAAACTTAAAAAAATATTCTTTTGTTTGGTCAAACTTCTCCATTAGTGCTTCCAATGAGTTGGTAGCAACATGCGCCATTTGTAAATGACCAATCTGCAGGGTTAAAAAGAAAGGAGCACTGGGAACTTCAGCACTAAAAAGGTACCTAGACAGATGTCATAACATTGCTGTGAACTCCAATTGTGAGTCTCAAAGAGATAGTGACAGTGATAGTTCACTACACTCGGGGTAACTCCCATAGATGAAAGCAGTGGCAGCCCCCACAACACTACTGAAACACCTCCACCACTACCACTTCCTCCTATTCAAAGGACTCCTCCTACTGTTACTGAAAGTGACCATGTGTTCAAAAGCCTTCCTCCAAAGAGACAGCTTACCATCTCAGAAACATATGAGCATAAAGCCAAATATGCCTTGACTCACCTGTTGCTGTTACAATAACCAAAAACATTTCAGAAATTATAGCTGCTGATTTGCTACCATATAATGTGGTTGAATATATAGGATTCAGGTGGCTGCTTGAATACCTTGAACCTCAGTATAGTGTATCATCGCGGAAATACTTCTCAACAACAGGGATTCCAGATCTTTATGATGTCATATGTAAAAAATTAAAACATGTCTTGTGCAATGCTGTTGGGAGGGTGGTGCATCTCACAAGAGATATCTGGATAAGCTGTCAGCCTGAACCTTTCATGTCCGTCACGGCACATTTGGCATGTTTCAATAATTTACATGGGACTAGGGTACAGATGTTGCGAAACAAAATTTTGTCAGCGAAATTGCTGCAAAATAGGAACTATTTCACAAAATCCACACATTTTGTGAAATATTTTGTTTATGCAAAAGGCAAAATTTTGTCAGAAAACTGCTAAATGTTGCCTGTAAATGGTGACATTTCACCCAAAAATTGCACCCGCAAATTGTGAAATGTCACCAGCAAATTGTGCAAGTTTGCGATTCTTGGGTGATATTTTGCAATTTGTGGGTGAAATTTCAGGATTTGAGGCAAAGTTCACAATTTTTGGGCCAAGAAATTTCACATTTTCCACCCACAAACATTCGCGAAATGTGCACATTTAGCGAAATATTAAATGATATTCTCAATTTCGCACAACACTAGACTGGGGACAGTGAAGCCTTGCAGTTTGCTGTTCTAAGAATGTTTTATTTTCCATCTAAATATACCTCATACAACATCAATGAAGAGCTTCAAAAACCAAAACATCAATGGCTCACTTCGCAGAGACTGTCAGTTGACTTTATATTTGCAGATAATGGGGGCAACATAAGGAATGCCTTGGAAGAGGGGGGCTTTGCTCACATCTGCTGTTTTGCACACTGCTTACATTTAATAGTTCACTGTTTTCTCAAAGATCACATGGAGATTAAGGGTGGGATATTCAGAGCAGTTGCGCCATATACAATAGGAATGCGCCCATGCAAGAGCGGATATGCGCCATAGTGCGATATTCAGTGGGAGCAGCTGCACAGCACAACATGTAATGCACCGCAGCACAACAGAAATGAATGCATGTACAAGTGCAGGGGCATAACCAGTAATAATGTGTGCAGTGCGATATTCAATAGTAGGTTACGTGCGCAGTAGCGGAGCAAGCAGAAGTTGCATAACAGATGAAATAAGCCAAAAGGAAAAGGAGCAAGCGAGGGGAGGATGAATGCACTACAGAGGAACCATGGTGGGGGAGCATGGAGACAGAGTGGCAGGGAGGTAAGCCAGGAAGCAGGGGGCAGGTGCAGCCAGGAGGTGGACAGAGGGCCCACCGGAGGTGTGTGTTTGAGTGAGAGAAGGTGTGTGTGTGTGTGTGTGTGTGTGTGTGTACATGCGCACACGAGTGAGAGGGCCTGAGCATGCCACAGAGGATGGAGGGCAGTGGTCAAGAGGCAGTTCACACAGTGGTGAACAGCCAGAGGTGTACCCTGTGCACCCTGTGCAGGGGCAGCACCAGCAACACACAGCCAGGGGGGACGAGGAAGACAGCCGCACAAGGGGGGGAACACCAACCAGAGATATGGCCAGTGCCATCTTCCAGATGGAGGTGGTAATGAGGGGTGTGAGAAGGCAGGCAGCAGGGAGGTGTGGATGTGGAAGGGCCTATTGGTGGTACGCCCAGAACAGGCCGTACTGTGCCCGCACCACCTTCGAACAGTACAGTGACACTGAGATTGTGGGCCAGTACCGCCTGAACTGGGTGATTCTGAGGCAGCTCTGTGAGCTGTGCAATGATGAGATGCAGGTACCCACACAACGGAGCCATGCGCTGTCTGTGGAGACTAAGATCACAGCCATCATGTGCCTGCCCACCACGGGTACCTTCCAGAGACCAACAAGGGACATGACAGGCATAACCCAGTTGGCCGCGTCATGCCTACTCACACAATTCCTCAGCGCACTGCTGCCACATGCTGCAGAGTACATCTGTTTTCCCAGCACACAGGCAGCACGCACAGGAAACATGCAGGAGTTCCATAGGATAGCACAGTTGCCTGGCATGCTCAGGGCCATAGACTGCACCCATGTAGGCATCCACATGCCACCTGGCCCAGAGGGGGTGGCATACATCAACCGTAAGGGTTACCTGAGTGTCAACTGCCAGATGGTGTGTGATGTCAGGGGGTGCATAATATCTGTGCCACGCACCCTGGGGGCGCACACAATGCCTTCATCTGGCACCAGTCTGCACTGTGCCATAGGTTCAAGAGTGAGGACATCCCCACTGGCTATCTAGTAGGTGAGTATGCATAGCATGCTGGATGATGGGGCAGACATGGGCGGTGTAGGGCATGGGCAGGGGTGCCATGGGGAATGGCCATAATGGCCCATGGCACAGTGTTGCAGACTACCATGCTAACATATCCCCTCTATACACAGGTGACAGTGGTTACCCGCTATGACCCTGGCTGCTCATACCATACCGGTGCCCCATGACCCCAGTGCAGCAACAGTACAATGAGGCACACACCACAACATGGAATGTCCTCGAGTGGGTGTTCAGGCTGCTGAAGGCATGGTTCAGTTGCCTGAACACATCAGACGGTGCCCTACAGTGCAGCACCTCAAAGGCCTGTAGGCTATTCCTGGTCTGCTGTATCCTGCACAACATGGCCACTGACTGTGGGACAGCCACTGAGGTTGAGGAGGGGGACAGCGGTGGGGACGAAGAGGATGCCGGTCCAGCTGGTGTTGGGCAGCCACCCCCTTGGTGAAGGGATTCCTGGATGGCCCATCAGCACCAGGACACCATTGCAGAGGAGCAATTTGGACAACACAGGTAGGTCAACAGGGCCACGTGCAACCACCAAGGGCAAGGGCACAGACCACAGATAGGCAGGGGTGGACATCAGGGGAGGATGGCATCAGGGGCATGGGAATGGGCGGGGGACCACACACAAAGGCAGGGAACAGCAGGGCTGCATGTGGCACACACACACATGCACACACACCCCTACCCATGCCCACAAGGCCACAGGCACGCCCACCCCAACAGGCCCCGCCCACACCCACACAGGACCTAACACTACCACGCCCAGTGGCTGGCATTGTGAGTGCCTCAGATGCTGAGCACCATTGCACAGTGGCAGACAGTGCTGCACAGGCATCATCATGCACATGCCACAGTGGCCAGCAGCTGGGAGGGTGTGCAAAGGGGCCATGTGTGCAGGGCTGGGCACCACACCCATGCAATGCACAAAGAACACCACAGGGCACACAGGGCAGCACCAGACAGTGGCTGTGGAGGGGGAAGGGTCAGTCATGCAGCACAGTAGCACGGCCACAATGGATGCGTGGGTGGCCTCACCAAGACCTGCCAGCCATACCAGGCTGACCAGTGACCTCATGAGGTGGTACTAAAGGGCCCCCAGGGGTGATGTTGCATGAACACGACCATGTCTGTGCAGGGGTCTGCAGGCCACCAAACATGCCCACACCAGGTGTGCTAAGTATGCCCACAGCCAAACCCAGCGTCGACATGGCAGGGGTTGCAGGATGCTGAGAATGGGGGGTGGACATAGCACTTCGTGGGATGTGCAGTGGCTGGGCACCCATCCGGTTCACCAGTGTAGCCATGACAGATGCCATTGCAGTGGTCTGCCTGTCAGTGGCAGAGATCACATCCACCCACTTCTGAGCCATTTCTGCCAGGAGCAGGGCATGGTCCCTGCTTAGCCGCTTCTCTGCCTGGAGCAGCGCCACACAAAGTGCATCCACCGCCACCACAAGCCGCATCTGCTGATCCACAGAGACCTGGAGAAGACAGCTGTGGTCATCCAAGGGGTCATCTGCATGCCCAGCATGCTGTCCCCAGTGGTGTTCCTGGCCCTGCTGCACAGCACCCCTCAACGGTGGGCACCACACAGCGCTGCCTACCTGGGGTATGTCCACATGTGGTTCACTGCCACTGCCCCAGCTCCTGTCCCCACATCAACACTGGTCAGCTACTGCTGCCCCTCTGGCTGCCGATCACCAGGCACCACTGGCACAGCCGCAGCAGCAACAACAGCCCCACTACCCTGGCCGCACACCAGTGCTGCCCCACTGGAGCCCGCAGATGCAGCCTGGACAAGGGATGCTGTGCAGGCAGCCATGCCAGCACTACCTGTGGATCCACCTGGGAGGATGTCATCTGTGGGATCATCCTGTGTCCCACACACATCACTGTCCGGGACGTGCATTACATCATCATCTGTGCTGGAGCTGTCCCCAATCTGTATCTCAGCACACTGGACACCATGAGCAGCATCACGCTGGAACACAGCTAGGGCCATGTCTGCACCCGCATCACTGGTATCAGTCTGGACAGATGTGCAGGGCTGCAGATGATCAGTCCCTCGGACACCTGTGGAGGTGGATGGGTGCTCCACCATGTCCAGGGCCTCCTCCTTGGCGGACACACCCACCACCGCTGCCCCATGCAGATGCTCAGGAGCTGTAAAGGAACACAGTACCGTTAGTGGTTCCACCTGGCCTTGGAGTCTGCCCCTCCTGCCACCCACACATTGCCAGTGCCGGTTCTACCATGTAGTGATGGGCTGCCGCCCATCTGGAAGCCTCCTCCAGGAACACCCTCAATGGCACTACACTGCATGCTGCTGGCCACTTGCTCCTCAAGTGGTGTCAGGTGGGATATGTCCTGCTGGCCCCCACCAGTGGCAGCACATGCCACCCTGATGGCAGCCTCCTTATCTTTGATCCGCCTCCTGTCCGTGCCAACCTTTTTCTTGCACTCTTGCACAGAACGCTGGTGGCTGCCCTGCTGGTTGACAGCACATGCCACCTCACCCTTCACCGCCCCATGGGCCTGTGGTGTGCCCCTCTGTCCACTGAGCAGCAGCTCCCTGTTGAGGTAGGCATTGAACAGAGCATCGGATTCCACCCTGGTGAAGTTGGACCTCCTCTTTCGCACCCTTCCCTGCTCCTCTTCATCCTCTCGCTCGGTCATGCTCATGCCTGGGGGATGGATAGGTGTTACCTTGGACTGTGCAGTCCTATACAGCTCTCCCAGACCACTATCCCCATATCCCCACAGCATGCTACCTACCTCAAAGGACTGCAATACCGATCCATGGCCTATGCATTCCCAGGTCGCATATTTATAGCACATCGCATGCAAATAAGGGCAGGCACAATTGTAATGGGATGCAGATGTGGTGGATGCACAGTGGAATGGCTCATGAGCTGATTAGCATAACCTGACTGCATATCGCGCTGTTGCACCTTGCGCAATGGTGTTGAGCATGCTCAGGCTGTGGCGCAGCACTGTGAATTCGGCACTGCACCATGCATGCCCATGGTGCTGATGATGACGCTAGCAGTGCTGCTGATGCACTGTGCAAGGGAGGCAGTACAGGGCACTGCCACTACTGTGCCTGTGGTGCTCATGCACCATATGCCCAAAGGTGCACTCATGCCATGGTGCGCCATGGGTGCCATGGCACCTTAGTGCAGTAGGCCACTACGTGGCATCACACACATGCACCCTACTGCGCTCCATGAAGGGGCCTCCCAATAGTGCTGTGGCACTCCATGCGTGGACAGACCCTTTACCTGCGGATGACCTTTGCCCTCTTGGCATCATGTGTCCGCATGGCTGCTCTCCTATTGTGCATGCTGGTGCCAGCGTGATTGCAACTAGCAGTGCAGTACCACGCTGCCTCTTCACGTGGGGCACGTGCACTACTGGGCACCATTTTGTGCTCACTAGTGTCAGCACCATGCCACACACCAGAGCACCGGTGTGGACAGTAGTGAAACTAGCACACCTAGTGGCACTTGTAGAGTCCCGTGCAGGTGCTCTTTTTGGGCAGTTTCCCCTCCTGAGGCCATGCACAGCAGTGTGGCAGGAGGTGGTAGAGGGCCTTGAGGAGGCCACAGGGAGCAGCAGGACCGCTAAGCAGTGTCACCACTGCTATGGGGACCTCCAGCAGTGTGACCCTGACCGCCTAGGGAGACTGCAGGTGCATGCCTGGTGGGGTGCCGTGCCATGGCCAGGTAGATGCTCCTTCACCACACTAGTACTATCCATCTGTCCTGGTATCATGGTGATCAGCAGGCCATGCCACCAGGGGGCCGGTACCTGTGTTGCCAGTTGTGGGGGTGCATCATGTACACCCTGCACCACCACAGCACGGATGGGCTGTGTGGGCATGCACACTGCAAGGGGGGGGCTATGGTTCAGATGTGTACTAATGGGACTCTCTCCATGTTTGCACTCTAGGCCCGGAGGATCGCCATAGGGCTTGGATGGCCCAGGAGCATGGAGGGCAGGTCGATGATAGTGGTGTGGCCATGCAGGCAGGGTACAGTGGTGGTGCCGGGGGACAGCACTGCCCTGCTGACCGGGATGCAGGTGAGTGCCATGTTTCCCCTTACAACTGTGCACGGTGGGTTGCAGGGGTGACGGTGGGGCATGGGTCCCTGCACATGGCCCCTACTGCTGTGCACATCCCATGGTGCTCTCTGCACCATCCTGTGGGTCTGCACATGTGGGTGGGAGTCACAGGTGGGCTGTGTGTGCACTAGGTGCGTGGCTGTGCCACTGCCATCCCACTGCATTACCATGATGCCTGACAACCACGATGGTGCTGTGCGGTGCATGGGCAGTGGGGGTGTGCAGTGGTTTGCATGGCTTCAGGTGCCCAGGTAGCTGGGTTATGTGGGCACATCCACTGTGGGTGGTTGCATGCCATCCCAGGGGGTGCAGGCCACTGCTGTACGCCATGCACATCGGGTGGGCTGCGTTGGTCTGGCCTGTCACACATACTGATTCTGCTCCCTTGTCCTAGGTGGACAATGCTGGATGTCCCTGGAGTGTAACATCTAGGAGATCCTGCAGGTCACCCAGGCCATGCTGAAGGTGCTGCAGGGCATGGAAACTGGTGAACATCGGTGGCACAGAAGGTGCCACAGGGAGCACAGGGATGACAGGGGCAGACAGTAGGGCCTGCAGAACCTGCACTGTTCCTTTCCCTCTCTGGACTGTACCCCACACCCCTATGTCCCCCTCCTTGCCATTCCCATTGTCCCCTGCCCTTCCCCCCTTGTTGTAGCCTTGCACATCCCCTCCCCCCACTGCATATATATCTCTGTAAACAGTTCCTGTTGTTGTTATTTTCCGTTACATTATACATGCTTTTCATACTATGACTGTGTCAGTCTCTGATTTGCACTGGGCGCATGATGCCTTGCTGCAGTGGTGTGCATGGCTACTGCAGGGTGGTGCTGGCCTGGTCATGGGCATGTCTGCCAGGAATCCTCCACTGGTGTGGGTGGGGGCCATGGGCACTGTCTGGGGTATGTGTGGTGCACCCTGTGCACTGTTTGCCTGTGTGCAGCTGACTTTGGTGCATGTGGTATGTCCCAGCCACCCCTGGCAGTGTGTGCCGAGCCCATACAGCTGTGCCCCTTGCATGTCTGTGGTTCGCACAGTCATGCTGACCCCACCACTGCATGCATGGATGCTGACATGGCATTGGTGGCAGTCCATACCAGCCACCCTCCAGGCATGGTGCCCTGGCAGCTGGCGTCCTGACCCCTGGTCTGTTGCACATCTGCCACTGTTGACACTGTGGACGATGCTGTTGTTGCCCCACTCCATGCAGTCTATGGTGTCTGGGGTGGTGCCTGTGGTCTGGTGACTGTCACATGAGGTCCTGCTGCATGCAGGTGGTGGCCTGGTTCATGGTGTGTGCACACAATATTGCAGGCTTACTGGTGCCATGGTGGTGTGCAGGCTGTGGGTACATGGCACCATGGGACTCACGGCGGCAGCATCTGTTGCTCCACTATGTGTGGCTGTTTGACAGGGTACTCTTAGGACTGTGGGGGGGCTTTGTATGTGCCCTGTGTTGCCTCCTGTGTGGCGCATACCTCCATGCACCACAGTAGGCTGCTGTGTTGTCTGGTGGGGCCAGTGCCGGGATGGGGTGTGTGTAAATGGGTGGGTGTGTGGGGTGCCATCCTGCTGGTGGTGGCATCTGGGACAGGCCTTGTCACTTGTGGGGTCCCTCAAGGACTGCTGCCAGGCCAACCTCCTTGCTATGCCACTGTGGGGGCCATGCAGGGGGGCCTTGTGTATGCTGTGGTGGCGTCAGTGGATGGTGTCACCTCAAAGCAGGGAGGGTCACAGTGGGGCTGTTGTGTATGGTGCCATGGGGCATCGGGTTGCATTGTCAGGGTAGTGTTGGTGGCATACCTTCAATGCCATGCACTGTTTGGTCATGCTTCTGGGATGGGTGTCTCAGGATTGCTGTACTGGGAGTGGTCAGCATTGGTGCAGTGCCGTGGCATGGGTGGGTCCTGGCCATCCTTGTGTTACAGTCACTGTTTGCGGGGCACAGTGCTGGGGTCCCTTGCCCTGAGAGAGTGGGGACTGCTGGCCCTTGTCTGCTGTTGGATCGGTGCCAGGGTTCATGGGCTAGTGGTCCGTTCAGCTCACTTCTGGTTGTGCTGCTCATGGGGGCCTTGCTCTGGTGGGTGGTGGGGGGAGGTTTGGTCTGTCTGTCCTGCTGCATGCTCCTCCACTAATGGCACATCCATGGCTGATGCACTGCTGCTTCCTGTCTTTGTCCCTACGCATCCTTGGGTGTGCTACTGCACATCGACCCTACTCAACTGCGCATCCTTAATTGTGCCATGGCACATCAGATGCAATATTCAGCTACATTGCGCAGGCGCACCATGGCCTGCACTTGGTTTGAATATTGTGCCCATTGTACCATGGTGCACTGCACTTGTGCCTGCTCCCACTATTGCACGTCATTTTGGCGCAGTCTGAATATCCCACCCTAAGGCTCTCATTAGCACTGCTAAAAGAATATGCACTCATTTCAGTCACTCAAGCAAAGCCCTGTCACTTGTTTGAAAAAATACAGCAGGAGCACAATTTACTTTTTATTTTATTTATTTAGTTTTTGTTGACTGGGTACGTGCCCTAGACAAATCCTGTCTATTTTCAGGCATGACCCGGGGGAGGGGGATACAGATGAATGCCAACTGACCTTGAACCAGATTAAGCTGTTGGTGGTATTTTTGGTGAATGAGGGAAATTTGGCCAGGACACTGGTGAAATTCCCCTACTCTGCTTCCTGTGAGCAGGGGGGACCCATTTTCCTGTGGGACCAAGATGGTGGCTCCCATGGATCCTGGTGTGGAAGTGCTGCAGACAGGAGAGCAGGCCTCATCTCCTGATCTGTGTTCGGCAGAGGCTGAAGATGGAAGTTTCAAAGCAAATTTTCATGATTCTGAGGAGGATATCACGGATGTCTATGTTTCAACAGAGGATTTGTGTATGCCACCCATTTTATCTACGGATTTATCTCTGGAAGTAGATTTAGACATTCAGCAGCAAGAACTCTTAAAACTCGTTCGTTCTGAAGAAGATCGTCATTTGATTGAAAAAAAACGTTTGGTGCAACAACTTGCTTCATTGCAGGCTGGCCTGCCAGCTGTCAACCCAGCTCCCATGCCTGTCAAACCCCTATAAAACTCAGCTGCCAAAGATACTGGCCCGGAGGAATTGGGTGAGTCATTACTTTCCAATGTAAATCTGTTGTTTTTTAAGGCTGGCAGTGAAAATACTATGTGTAGTATGTGTCTAGAGCCTAAGAACAATGTGTTGACTCCTCCTAAAGAGGTAACAAATAAATCTGAAGTCGAGTCTCACCCGCTGGAAGTTTTACAGCTCCCGGTTTATGCAGAGCTGCAGTCTTCACTGGCCCAGCTGCTCGAGGTTAAACTAAACGCTCCCTTAGTTACGGCTTACACAGCCGAAGTAGCGATTGCTAACCTGACAGTAGCAACCACGGAAAACCTTTCTGTGAATCCTAGTGTGTGTTTGAGCAATACTGTTCACCCCCAGCTTGGAACTAATTTAAAAAACACCTCAGGGGTGATTCCGTCTAAGACAGCAGGATTTGTGTTTAAAAAGCCTTTGGCGGTAGCTCAAGGGGAGAATATTCAGTACCAGACCCAGCCTACCTCTCAGGAAGGTGCCATAGATTTCTTCTTTTTATCTAAATCTCTGCTGAAAACGGAACATCAGGCAGCTTCCATACAGCAAAAGGTCTATTTAAATAGACAAAAGGATGATATTGAGCAAACCCAGGTTGACAACACCTGTGGAAAAATCACTGTTAACACGGAGTCTGGGCTTACTTTATCTACAGTTCTTCAACATAATGATGATTGGTCACCACAAAAAGCACTTGCAGAGGCTGGTTAGGCTAGAACAAAAGCAGGAACTTGGACTCCAGACCCTTCATGGGACATTTCCTTTTCACAGTCCATAGCAAAATGGAGGCCTGGGGTTTCCTCCAGATTGATAACTGTTCCTTCTGTCTGTTCCATCCCTCAAGACTCAGATGTCTCTCATCAGTCTTCAGCTGCTATAAGCCCTCCAGATCCTGATTCTTTTCCATCTTTACCATCCAATCCTAAGCTAGACAAGGGTCTTCCCCCTTCCTCAGCTCCTGTCCAGGACCCCATGCCCCTGTTATTTGAATTATTTTCCAACTCAAAACAAGTGGCTGCACCTAGGAGGAATGCTGTCAGGATACGTTATAAGGGGGGCTGGCGGATAGGCCAGATAGATACCATGTGGGGAAAATGCTATTGAAAGACTCTCTACATTTTTCTCCTAAGGAAGTCTATGTCTTTATTAATACCTCTGGGGAAGATAATTACAATGTCAGTTTTAGAGCCTCTTATGCATTAGAGTTGTTTTGAGAGAGGTATGGGCAAGTAAAGACATCTCCAACATGGACCCCTTTTGTAGTTGTTCCACTAATGAAACCTCTGATTAAATATGTTACCATTATGTTTCGTAATGAAGTGGTCCATGTTGAAGATATCTCATATTGGATATCTCAAAAGTGTGAGGTTCTTGGGGCACCTGAGGCAATCATTGATAGCGAGCTTTTCTGGACAGGTGGGTGGAAGTATAAGGTCAAATTAAGGCAGGAAGAGGCAGACAGCATAGAGCATATACCTAATTCTTTCCTTTTAGGGAGGGATCTGGGGTGTGTTTTTATGCAGGACAGCCTCAGGCCTGCTATAGATGTGGATTCCACAAACATCTCTCCAGCACCTGTGATAAACCCTGCTGTAACAATTGCAGTGAAATTGGTCACAGCCCAATGCAATGTGCAAACCATACTCGCTGTGACCTCTGTGAAGAATATGGTCACAATTTTGGGGAATGCCCTTGGGCAGCACGCAATAAGGCTAGTTGTATCAGCCCTGATCTGATTATTCAGCAGGCACAAGACCTGACTGAGCCAGCTGTGTCCACCCATAAGGACCTACAGGGAGTGCCTCAACATCTTCCTGCTCCTCCTTCTCCGTCCCTTCCCCACCCCTTCCATCTCCCTCCCTCCTCCCTCCTCCTCCTCCTTTGACAACTGTTCCTTCTCCACTCCCTTCCTCCAGTTCTGCTCCATCTATAGAGTCTAAAACTCTTGTTTGTACAACTGTCATTTCAGACTTAAAGGAAGAGGTTCCCCCAGAACCCTGTTCCGGGATTTCTGGAAGCTGACATACTGACCCCGGTCTGTTATACAGACGTGTCCTCCTCCCAGAAAGAGGTTGATAATCTGCCCTTCCCCGATCCCTTACCATGCAGAAGATCTTCTAGATTTTCTAAATCACTCTCCTTAGACCCTCTCACCCCAATAGAATCTAAAAATTCTTATGCCACTTTGATCACCCCTTGGGGCGATTCCGAAATGGAGGTGGGGGATTTAGACTCCCAGAAATCTACAACAGATCAAGGGCTTCAAAAAATGATGGAGGGTGATTATAAGGGGAAAAAGAAGAAAAAAAGGAAGAAAACTTAGTACTAGGTTCACTTGGGAAAACTTGAAATGGCTGAAGGTTTGATTGGCTTATTAAATATTCAGTTTGTTGAATTATGAAAAAAAAGAATGTGTTTTTTTCAATTTTTACATGACAAATCTATTGATTTATGTTCAATACAGGAGACCTGGATTTTTACAGAAGGACAGGTATGCCTTTTTCAGCAAGAATGGGTCTGGGGTCCATCTTATTGGTCCTTCAGCCATGACTCTGCTGATGGGGTGGGGTTTCTTTTCCATTCCTGTAATTCTACATTACGTAAATTATATGACCTAATACCTGGAAGGGTTTTGGTTCTCGTTGGTCTCTGGAACAACATGAATTGTCGGTTTATTTCAGTCTATGCCTCCCAGATTAAAGCTGAAAAGGTGCCCCTTATGAATGAAATTCAGCCTTTTTTGGTCACACATTATAAAATCTTTCTTTGTGGAGATTTTAATTGTAATATGCCCACTGGGGATAAGCAGAAAAAAGGTGACAATAAAAAAATATATTGTGATTCCAACGCCCTGTCCCATATGGTTTCCACAGCTGGGCTGTATAATTGTCATCAACTACATATTAATGGTCCTAAGTTTACATATAAACATAATACCTACATCTCTACTATTGATTACATTTTCATCTCCACAAATGTTCCCAAGGGTTCATTATCCATTGTTCCTGTCACCTTCTCAGACAATTTATTGTTGCTTTTCTCAGTGCATCATTTTGTTCCCAGGACCACTTTGCATGGAAGATGGAAGCTTAATGTCTCTGTTTTACAGGACAAATGGGTGATTCAGGAAGTCACGGCCTTACTACAGGCTACATTATCTGTTGAATTTCTATATGATGATAAAGGTGAATGGTGGCTGGACACTAAAAAGGACATTAAGAACTGGTTTTCCAAATTTGGAAAAAAGAAGGGAAATATGGATTTTTTTACATTATTTATCTCTCAGGCAACAGTTATATAAGTTAATCTCTCTGGCAAATCTTTCTAAGCATGATTATACTCATCAGATTACTAATATAAAAAATGATATGAAGGTGTTTGAAACTGCAAGAGCAAAATCAATTCAGTCAATGTTATGTCATAATATAAAAACCTCCCCCATAGGTGACCCCTACAAGGCCTGTAAATCTATTAAAAATACAATCTCAATGGAAACTTTGAATACCCCAGATGGCAGGCCAGTTTCCTCTTTATCAGATTTAGAAACTGAGATTCAGAGGCATTACAGCTGTCCCCGTCCAAAGGTGCATATTCCACCTACCCATATAACTCAGTTCTTGAAAGCAGTACATATTCCAGATTTGCCAAAAGAAATTGGAAAATTACAAACCCCTATTACTAAAGATGAAATCTCACAGGCCATTAAAGCCTTAAGGCCTCATCCACCTCCAGGGTTGGATGGTATTCCACACTCATTCTATAAGGCCTTTCTTCTTCATTTAATTGAATGTTTATTTATAACTTACGCTTATTGGGTTTCAAATAATATACACCTATCTTTTTCTGAAGGATTACTGTATTATCTGTTCAAAAAAGGGGACCATTCACAAATTAAAAATTGGAGACCTATAGTTCTCATGAACACTGATTATAAGGTGATGGCACATATCCTGAATGCTTCTTTGAAAGCTCATACTACTTTTGTGAGTTCTCCAGTCCAGTATTGTGGACTATCTAACAGGAATATTCAACAGGCCTTACGTACCATACAGGATGTAATATATCACTGTAATACTTCAGGGTTTCTTGGTTGTGTAGTGGCCGTAGACCAGGAAAAAGATTTTGATAGGGTTCTTCATGCCTATTTATTTTCCGTATTACATACCTATAGAATTCCTATGTTTTTTATAAACCAATTAAGGTTATCATATTCCTTTTTTTCAGTTAGACCTATGATAAAAGGTACAGTAGGGAATAGTTTTCCAGTACATTGTGGAGTCCGACAAGGTTGCCCTTTAAGCCCATTGTTATACATTTTTTCCCTCGATCCATTACTTCATATAGTTTTATCATCCCTGAAGTGGACAGGCCTCACAGGGCTTGAGATTCCACAATCTTTATATATCCAAGCTTATGCGGATGACATCTGTGCTTTTTTTTCTACCCCCATACAAATATGGTCCTTTTTAGACATAATCGAAGAGTATCAATTAGTTTCTAATGCCAAATTAAATGTGGATAAGAGTAGAGGTCTTTTTATAGGACCTGTAGTTCAGCCGGACTCCATCTGGTATGGACTCTCAGATTCCTCTGCCCCTTTGGATATTTTGGGAATTACTTTTGGGCCACAAAATCTGCCAGATAGAAATTAGGATTTAGGTTTAAGCAAAGCAGAACAAAAAGTAAATAGATGGAGACAGTGGAAGATTTCCAAACTTAAACGTATAGCGATTTTGAAAAAATTTATCTGGCCCCTTTTACAGTTTATAGCATCATTATATCCCCTACCCACTAAATTGGAGACCTGACTTTACAGTTTGTGTTTTCAAATGCTATGGGGTTCAAAACTGAACCTCATTAAAAGGCATTACACTTATTTGGACTGGAGTAAAGGCAGTCTTAAAGGGGAAGTCTCCCATAGTTTCACACACATATTTTCCCAAGTCTTTCTGTATAACTGTTGTGTTCCTCCTCTAGTTGCCAGTAGTCCTATTGCTGTCCAAATCTAGATTATAAATAAAAATATACAGCCCCCAGAAGTTATCAATGTGTTTGCCCTCCATTTTACCATCAATGCTGCTGGAGAATGATGTCATCAGGGCAACAGATAATGGTGCTGCACTAAATGCTGCTCCACCAGTAAACAGAACCCACAATGTTTGGTCCCCCAGTTGAGTAATGGGGGAACTCTAAGTGTTGTGCACATCCTGAAGTGCAGGTCTAATAGGAACTAGGACCATATGAGTGTGATGCAGCACTGATTTGACGTGTATATACAGTATGCCTATAAGGAAGTGCCTGTATGTGTTGTGTTAATGTTTCTGTTAGCAAAAACAGTTTACCCAATAAATGACTCTGGGTACAAGAGTCTTAAGTGGTATTATATAGCTGTTGTATTATGTTCTGTGTGTGTTAGCATTTTCTGTTTTGATTGACACCAGCAGTGAGACACAATCTTGCAAAAATGCCCATTTCCCTTTGTAACTAGGCAGTCAGTGACTGGATGGCTGATATAAGGCAATAAAGAGTTCAGCTATAACAAGGAATATGTTACCAGGACAACATCAGCTGTAGCATATGGAAGAAGGGTAATCTAGTGGTTACAGTACAGGAACAAGAACTAGGAAACTCTGGTTCAAATTCTACTAAAGTCCCTTACTCTCTAACCCTTAACAAGTTCCCGTAACCTCCTTGGGAACTGTGATGGCCCCTCAGGTCTATGACTTTAAAAGTGCCCCCTTTCCCATTATAAATCATTAGCAGTGATGTGAGAACTACAGCACTTCACTTTGAAGGTACTGAAAACAAGTTGTGGCAGCCCTCCCCCCTTTGTAATGCCAGCATTTGAAGTAGAATGTCCCTCACAAATCAGATGCTACACTTCGGCTGTTGTAGGTAAAGAAACTAATCAGTCTCAGTGTTTGTAGTACTCTGTAGTTGCTTAGCTCATTCCTCCCATGTCATATGCATTCTGTGTCTTGGTATTTCCAGTCAGAAACCCAGATGTAGGGAGCATTTGAAATGTAAAACAATACACTTTATAAAGTAAATGATCTAGCACTCCCCATTCAGGCTGCTGACAGGGGAGTGTATAATTTGTGCAAAGGAGGAATTCAGTCTTGTGTGATCCTTTGGGAAACTGCTCAGGCCTACCTTGTAAATGAATCCTCTCAAGGGTGTTCACCTGGTGCAATACTGATTGACACACTGACTGCTTGATTGTCTGATTGATTGATTATTTCTACTGCTTTCCACAACATGTTGCAACCGTCTCACAGAGAGAAATGAGCAGTACAAAGAAACATTATGTTTCCTGTGAATTAAATACTATTAGATATATTATTTGCTCTATACATGCAATATTAAGGCTACAAGTACCACTCCCTGTGTGACTTTCATGACAGAAATGTCTTAAGCCATTGCAAACAAATTAAAATCAGGATAGACAGCACTGATACCCTTATGTGTACTTCTGTACTGTTGCTGCAGTGACATCAGGGAATGGGAGGGGCTGTATTACAAGTGACCCATTTGCATGTAAATGGAGGCTTGCTTGACATTTTACTACTTTGTGTCAGAGCCCCAGACACTAGATATGTGTTGCAACAGCTGAAATGACTGATCTCTTATTGACATATGTACAGTAACTGAGTTAATTTATAATAAATACATCAGATATGGCCAAATCAGAAATATACAGTAGTCTTCTCCTTTAACACGATAGAGCCTGTTGTTCTTTTCCATGCTTTATTTTTTAAACACTCTTTCAGTACTTTATTACACACTACTAGTATATTCCCAGAGGCTTGGATGAGGAAAGCCTTAGCTGTTTATCTTAAAGCATGGGCACAGTTAGCACCTAAACCTCATCCTCGTTTACAGATCCCCCCCTTATTTTTTACCTGCTGCTCAGAAATTATTTAAAGGGAGTACTACGAAGCATAGTCTAATAACAGTCTCTACAAAAAATTTATCTAAAGAAATTATGTTTAACAATTACAAATTACCCTAGGGATCCTTGTTTTAAAAATTGCACCGCAGTTGATAATCATTATATTTTACACCAACTAACACTCTCAAGGATACCACAGAAAATGTGGGAAAACCTTTGGTTGACGGTTTATGGCAGATTATATTTGAGGGGAAACACTAAACATAAAAGTATAACTGAACAAAATTGTCCCTACATGGAGTGCATAGCACAGGCAGAAATGATGGAACACTTTATTTTGCAGTGTTCTTATACTAGGGCCTTATGGGATTATTTGGCATATAAATGCATTTACCCTGGCTTCGTTTTTTAACCTATGACATACTCGTAGTAGGTAAATATGGGACAGGTTTATTTCAATTTCACCCTGATACTTTAAATATTTTTTTTTGTTGCCTTAGATTTTATCTTTGGCAGGACTCTCTCAATGGGTGTTACATCAGAATAGGATGCAATAAGATTGCATGAGTATCCTAATCAGCAATGAGCTTTGAAACATTTATAAATCAGATTTTCTAATTTTATCAGCACATCAGGTTTTGATGTGGTGGAAGGGTCTCACTTTTTTTATTAAATATAAATAGAGTAGGGTTTTAGGGTTGGTATGGTTTTATGTTTAGGGTTTGATATACTTTTTTAGGGTTTATAAGTTATCCAATTGTTTGATCACAGTTTCTGGATTTGATTTGTAAAATTCTGTTTCATTTTTTTTCTGTATGTGTTTTCTATGTGTTTCAAATAAAAAGTTCCCCTACTCTTTTCGATAATTGCCATGGGATCTTTAACATCCACTTGAACTACCACCATTCCAGGCAGATGGGACCTCAGTTTTAACATCTCATCCAAAACACAGCACCTCAGAAGTGCAGCACCCCTCTCATGCTGCACTACAGTGTCAGTACTGGGATATTAACCCAAGTATCAGATGTGGGAACTGAACCCACAGCCCTCTGATCTCTCAGCCTCAGAGTTGAGTGTGCTACCTACTGAGCCACTGACACTGCTTCTGCACAGACTGATCCAAGACATTTCTACTTGATGGAATTCAGCCTGGCATATGTTCCAAAGGCTGCTGGAACAAAGGAAAGCTGTCAGGCAATACACCTTAGAAAATAAAATTAGTGATGCAGACGTCTCTATTACTCTACCACAGCTGGCCATGTTGGAGTTTCTAATTTTCCTGCTCCAGCCATTTGAGGAAATTACAAGGGAGGTTAGTGCAAACATTGCAAATCTCAGCCAAGTGATACCCCTAATAAAAATTTTAAAATTCAGATTGAATCTGATTAGGAAAAAGTTAGAGAAGCAAGACAGTTCCATGATCACACAGGTCACCAGTGGTGCTGCTGACACATGCAGGTTGCCCCCCAGGATACAACAAGATCTTACAAGACGTATGATCAAAAAAGTTGAAGAAGATGACAAACTATGTAAAATACTTAACATAGAAACGTAGAAGTTGATGGCAGATAAGGACAGCAAGGCCCATCCACTCTGCCCACTTTTCCTACCTTATGAATATGCCATAGGCCTTTACTGTCAATGGCCTATCTATTTATACTCCTCTGTATTGCTCCCTTATGCCTATCCCATGCCTACTTGAAGCCCTGCACTGCATTCATATCCACCACTTCCTGAGGTAGGCCATTCCATGCATCCACCACCCTTTCTGTGAAAAAGAACTTCCTCACATTACCCCTTAATTGGCCTCCCTCTAATCTCATGCTGTGTCCTCTTGTCCTGCTATTTTTCTTATATTTAAACATGTTATACTCTTTCACCTTGTTAGTGCCCATAAGATATTTGACTGTTTAGATCATATCACCTCTCTCTCTCTCTCCTTTGCTCTAGGGTATACATACTGAGCTCTGTTAATCTGTCCTCATATGTTTTCTGATGTGTCCCTGCACCATTTTGGTTGCCCTTCTCTGGACTGCCTCCACTTTGTTAATGTCCTTGTGCAGGTGCAGCCTGTAGTACTGCATGCAGCACTTCAGATGGGGCCTATCCAGTGTCTTGTAAAGAGGGATTATTACCTCCCTCTTACGATTTGTGATATCCCTAGTAATACACCCCAACATCCCTCTAGCCTTACCAACTGCTTTAGTGGTCTGCTTGGATGATTTCAGGTAATCTGTGATGATGTTGCCCAAGTCTCTTTCTTTGCTTGTGATTGACAGCAACTCTCCTCCCAACCTATAGGTTAACGTCAGGGTTTCTGTTCCTTAATGTGCATAATCTTGCACTTCTTTGTGTAAAACCCCAGTTTCCACTCTTCTGACAATTTTGCCAGTTTTTCCAGATCTCTTCTAATTCTGCCCACCCCATTTGGATCATCTACTCTGTTGTAAATCTTGGTGTCATCTGCAAACAGGCAAACCTTACCCTCCTGTCCATCTGCAGTGTCACTGAAGATGTTGAAGAGGACTGGTCCCAGGACTGATCCCTGAGGTACCCCTCTTGAGACTTGCATCTCTTCTGACTGTATACCGTTTACTACCACTCTCTGTTTTTCACCCACCAAGCAGTTTGCCACCCAGTTGACCAATCTCTGACCCACCCCAAGCCTACCCAACTTATAAATCAATCTTCTATGTGGAACAGTATCGAAAGCTTTGCTGAAGTCAAGGTAGGTGACATCAACTGCACCCCCCTTGGTCCACCACTCTGGTTACCCAGTCAAAGAAATCTATGAGATTAGTTTGACAGGACCTTACTGTTATAAACCCATGCTGTCTTGGATTCTGTGCTCCTATGGATTCCAGGTGTTGCACTATCCTTTCCTTAAGGAGTGCCTCCATAATCGTGCCCACTACTGAGGTGAGACGGGCTGGTCTGTAATTCCATGCCTCCTCTCTGCTGCCACTCTTGTGGAGTGGCATCACAAGAGCCCTTCTCCAGTCTTCTGGGACCTCTCCTGTGCTCAGAGACTCACTAAACAGTTCCACTAATGGCTCTGCTACTTCCACCCTTAACTCCTTTAGTACCCTGGGATGTATGCCATCAGGTCCCATTGCCTTGTCCATCCTGAGTTTAGTGAGCTCTTGTAGGACCATTTCTTTTATGAAGGGACTTGTGCACACCTTCCTCCCCCCCCCGTGTCTATGGTGCTGAGCTGTGGGCCCTGCCCTACGTTCTCCTTAGTAAATACTGAGCAGAAGTATCTATTTAGGATATATGCTTTTCCTTGGTCCTCTTCCACACACTCCCTCTTATCCCCTTTGATCTTAGTAATACCCCCTCTGGACTTTCTCCTTTCACTAATATTTCTATAGAAAGTCTTGTCTCCTTCTTTTGCTGTTCATGCTAGCATTTCCTCAGCATTCTGAGTATTATATTAAAACAACAATATTTGACCCACGATACAAACTGAAGGAACTATTGAGTGAAGATGATGACACTTCTTGCGAGATAAACAAGAAATAATTGATGAAGTGTGTGCTGCCATGGAATAGAGTACAACAGCGGCACCACATTCAGAATCTTCTTCATGACATGACGCAGCACAGCATCAGGTGGCCCATCCTCTACTATTGCGGCATTTTCTCCCTCTTCCTCCTCTGCCACTTCAGCCAAATCTTCTTCTTCTTCACCACCAGCCAAACATAGCACTAAGCCAGAGTCACTTGGTTCAGCTTCATGTCTCTGGAGTCACTTAGAAGATGTAATTGTAACATCTTCTTCATCTGCCTCTTGTAACACACCTTCAGCACAGAGCATTGTTGAAATGTACCAGGCAGAGCCCAATATCAGCTGGAATGCTGATCCTTTGAAATACTGGAAGTCCAAACAAAATATGTGGCCTGCTTTAGTAAACATTGCAATGATGTACATGAATTGCCCTCTGACTAGCGTGTGTTCAGAACAATTGTCTAGTTCAGCTGGTAACATCATTACTGACACAAGATCCTATTTGACACTGGAAAATGATGAGTGTTTCACATTTCTCAAAGTCAACATTCCTCATTAATTTCAAATATGGTACCTAAATAAAATGTACACTGACTGGTCTGAGCAGGCCCTGTACACAAAACACTTTCAAGAATTTGTGCCTGTGGTGAAAATCTTTTGGGAATAGGGTGTACTACATCAGGTAACAATTAATTGCAACAAGTCAGGTCAGGACGGACTAGGCCAGGCCACTATTACTTGAATGATCACATGATCAGCACAGAGCAGAAAGTGAGTCCAGAGTCCAAATACAGCAAGAAACTGCATTTCATGTCACAAACTTACTTGGTGGTACTAGGTACCACTACTTGATCTGGAAGGTAGGGTACTGCTGTCTACTACTACTACTACTACTATCACTTTTTGTCCTCACGAGTCATGGCCACAAGTCACAACTACTACTTGTCACTTTTTTCCTTGCTCTAGTCCTCCTTACTACTGCTACCACTTGTCACTTTTTTTGCCCACAGTAACTGATCCTGACTGTACTAATTTTAATTTTTGCACAGTACATGCATGGCTTAGCAGATGCCTGAAACCCAGAAACTAAATACTGTTTGTATATTTCTAATGTACCCCATATTTGGCTGTGATTACTTCACAGAAACAAATGTGACTAAATGCATATAATTTCTTTATTGTTTGTATGTGCATGGTATGCTAGCCTAGTTACATCTCACATACAGTAACTGGGCTGAGATTATATTACTATATTTTATTTTTGATACTTTAATTACTTGGCAGTGGCTGGCAGCAGTTGTGGAACTAGGAAGGATGTAATTATGTTGTGTGTCATCAGGTCTTCAGGTGGCAGTGGCAAACTTTTTTTACGACTGCACTGCACTCAACCAGTGCAATGAGTGACTGGCTGCCTGCCTGGGTGGTGATCACTATGTCTTTCTTTTTCCTTTTTTAAGGCTTCAGCGTGTTGATCAGATTCAGTAGAAGTAGTCATAGTACTAGAAAACATTACCACCTCTTGGACCAGGTAGTGAACCATATACCAAAGTACACCAGGACATACAGAGCAGTCACATCATTCACGTGGGTAGGGTGGTGGCTGTCTTAGTGCTGCTCATTTGATCATTCACATCCATTTCTTGGGGCTCTTTGGCTCTGACTAGAACATCCATCAAAATAATACCCTCACAGCACCATTGATTAAAAAAAAAACTTAGCTGCCTGGCAGTGCCTGCAGTGCTTGGTGGTGCTATGATATAGGTATTTGCATCTGTCTGTCTCTCCATCCACCTCTCTCTGTCTCTCCCAGCATGATCATGTCATGCACCTGAGCAGGATATGCCACCATTACAGGCCAGCCATGAAGGGGCTAGTAGTGAGTGATTGCTTTTTGTTTTAGCAGT
Organism: Neoceratodus forsteri; assembly: GCA_016271365.2. Lineage (NCBI taxonomy): Eukaryota > Metazoa > Chordata > Ceratodontiformes > Ceratodontidae > Neoceratodus > Neoceratodus forsteri. The sequence goes on along the minus strand of CM057459.1, from coordinate 669,738,876 downwards.
TTTGCATTAATTTTTATACAAATAATCCATTAAATGATCTCCTTTTGGTCTCTGTGTCAAATGTGACTGAGTTTGACCACTTTTATACTTTTTGTTTTACATTTTTTCAAATATTTGTCAATAAATCAAAACTAATCAGAACTTCACCATCGTCCGGTTCTTATTTAATAAGGGTCAGAATTCACAAGTTCTCTCAGTCCTAGTATAGATCACTGGTAACTCTCATCCTTGAGTACTGTGTCCAGTTCTGGATACCACATCTCTGGAAGGACATAGAGTGGAGGTGGTGCAGAGGAGGGCAACTCAGATGTGCAGGGTCTTCATCAAAAGCCCTATGATGACAGACAAGAACCTCAATATGTACACCCTTGAACAGAGCAAGGAGAGAGAGGGATATGATATAGACCTTTAAATACTTAACAGGGATAAACAAGGTACAGAAGGGAAGTGTTTTTCAGAAATAAAGGAGCTCAATAACAAACAGACATGCTATGAAGCTGGAGAAGGTAGTTTTTAGGAGGGATGTGAGGAAGTACTTCTTCACAGAAGGAGTGGTGGATTCCTGGAACAACCTTCTAGAGGAGCTGATGGGGGTAAAGGCAGTAGTGGGAGGTGTTGAAGAATGCACGGGATAGGCATAAGGATATACTGGTGGAAAGAAAGGGAGGGAGAAAGAGATGGAGATTGATTATGGTCTGTGGCGATACTGTAGATATGGACAAATGGGCAGACTGAGTGGGCCAAGCAGTCCTTATCTGTTGTCAAATTCTATATTTCTTGTTTATAAAACAAATGCAATGCCAAAACAGATGAAATTATGATAGAGCATGGTAAGTACAGTGCTGTGGCCACTGCATGTACATATGTAAGCAATTTTTCTGGGCAGTGTATGCCAAAAGCAATTTAAAGCCTGCCCATTTCTGTAAGCTCTTCATCGTTTGCTAATGTACTGATCAACTATGTGACAATCTATGTGGTGTACCATATATATTGCAGGTAATATACTGTAGAGTATCTCACAAGAGCAAGGTACCAGTGGCCTTATTTTCTCCCCAGTGGTATATGCCCTCTCATTCATGAAGCCAACTAACATAAGCTGCTGGAACAGGCTAAAGCATGGATGAAAGAAAATGAACAATTTGTGGACATTCTTTTTTTATTGATGAGACCACCATAGTGATGCAATCTTTTTGCCCTATGGCTTTCTGGAAAAAAGCATTTCTTGTACTGAAACAATGGCTCAGCACCCCCTGAAAATACACATCTGGGATGCCATCTCATGCCACAGACTAGGGCCGATGGTAATATTCAGTGGCATCATGAAGGGTGATTTCTTCATAGAGGAGATAGTATCCAGTACACTGATGCCCTTTATCAAGTGAGTTTTTGCAGATAGGTATAATCCTTTCCAAGGTTTGAGACTGAGCAATTTGCAATTACAGTTTCTCTGTGCTCATGGTGGAGATATATACAGTGCAGTGTTCTATGTGTTTACTTATATGTGTATACTTTCTTTTGTACAAATAATGACCCAAACCATGAAGCATCTGGGGTGTACATAAAAGACCAGGGAGTGAATTGGGTAAGGACACCACTGGAATTGCCACACCTGAACCCAAGAGAAAGATGGTGTGGCATCAGATGGAGCACTTCATTCAGAGGAGTGTTAAACCAAGGAACTATGCTCAGATAATATGGGGCATAAAACATTTTTGGAGGAGAGTGCTGACAGTTGGCTGTAATAAAAATATTGATTACATAGAAAATATGATGCCAGCCATTGTTCACACCAATGACTGCACCATTACAATGTAAAATAATGATAATAAAATTGCATTTTATTTCTCCAGCAGTAAGTGGTTTGCTTTTTTATTTGTATTCTGCAACTTTGCTGTGTCAGTGTGTAACACCTGCTCTAGCCAAAGTTCTGGTCTCGCAGCGCCATGAGGTGTGATCTCAAGTCAGCTGTGGGGGATGGGTGTCAGAGAGTCTGAGGAACCACTGAATAGGTAATGTTGTGCTGTGATGTTCAAATACCTAGTAAGCAGCATCCAGAGGTGTGAATTCAGGTTTGCTAATCCTGACTTTGGGGGTGGGAAAAACAAAGGTTTTAGGAATCATTCTGAATGAGGCTGCAAACTGAAAAAAGAAGTCAGGCAAGAAGTATTCCCAAGTCTTTAGAATCTTTAACATCAGAGGACAGACAGTACAGTCAGTGCACTATTAATTATTGTATTATAATTACTGATGCGCACTTTTTCCCATTGGGAAACCCAGTTATAATTTGCTGTTATAACCAGCTGGCCTGGTTATAACGGCAAACACACGCTGGGTTTCCCAATGAGCACGCATGCGGCAGTCGCCGAATTTCCTTCTGCAGCGTACCTTACCTCTTGGCCACAGACTTCTGCCCCTCGATCTTGGTGGTAAGTTGCTATTTGTGGAAACTATTTGTGAAAAAAAAAACTCTCCCTCTGACCCTGAAATAAAACAAAAAGGAAACTTGGCACGCTCTGGAGAGCCCTCTCAGCAATCAATTGCCAGCTCACCAAAACTGCCACCGGCAGTCAGCTTCGATTTTAACATAAAAAATACATCTAATCAATGTTTTATATGAAAAGCCCATTTCTTTATCCCTCAAATAAATGGGGTACTGTAGCTTAGGGAATGCACAGAAACCAGACTGATTCATGGCTGCTGAATTTGCTTTACTCCTTTATTTTATTTGCTATAATTGATAAGGCAAAAAAGTGCTCGCCAGCAATTATAAAAAATAAAATATGGAGTGGCTTGTGTAAAGCTCAATTTTACACACACCCTCGTTGTGGGATGCTTTTCACAAACCCATTTATGTAGCATCCCACAACTCGGGTGTGTGTAAAATCTTGTTACACAGGCCACCCCATATATTATTCTCTATATAAAATGTAAAAAAGTTACTACAAACAGTTGAATAAAATAATTGATGGTCTATTTATTAGAAATAAAAAACTGCCCTATAACTAACATAGCCCATGATATTCCACCCCATTTCTGTTATTTTTATATCTCTACAGTAATTCATAAGGTGGTGAAGATGGACAGGTACAGGGTACTTTTAATCCAACATCCTATTTGCAAAAGTTATCACTCATACAGGGAGATTTTCACAGGGCCATAATGTATATGCCTAACTAATTTTAATGTGCTAGAATTGTACTTCTAAAGTCATTTAAAGACAAGAGGATCATTTTTCTCTTTAATTCTGATGGTTTTAGGGACATGGACTGTTGCTATAAAAAGCAGGGGGATGTGCAAAAATATGGCAAAATCAAGTAGACTCCCTAAAAATAGGTATGCCAGAATACCATTCTCTGATAAAGATTTTTAAAATTCAGAAGATCAACAGAGTGGTTGTAACACCTAGGCAGGCAGCATCCTTAAGTGTGAATTCAGCTTCTCTAATCCTATCTGTAGAGGTGGGGTCTCATTGAAAATTGCAGTTACCATAGTTTATCCATTTCTACTGTGAAAGCTGTGGCATCAATTTAAACTCATTTAAACTTTAAAATTGTATGCATTTATCATCTTAACTTCTAATTGGGGTATGTGAGGCAGTGTACAGCAACAAAATGTACTTTGCAAACACAGAGCAATCTGCTTCACACATACAACGTCAAGTTTAATATCTGAATCCAGCCCCTACACAAGTTCAAGTTTAATCTCTGAATTTGGTCCCAGGGGTGATATAACTCCAAGTGTGATGTAGAAGCAGTGTCCCACATTTTCACACTACACAATCATGCACCACCACACCCAATGATATTGTACATGTTGACTGCTGAACCTGATGCTGAGTCCAGTTCCATCTCCTGTATTTTGATAAGGGGAATGCTGGGATTGGTGCAAGCACTGGTGCAGTCACTTCAAAAGAGGTAAAGGCATTAAACTGCACCTATATTGTGATAATCTGTTGGATGCTTGTGTTTAACTTTGAGAAAGTAATTTACCTCAAAATATTACCCCTCACAATATGAATTCCACAGAACATCTAATCTGCGTGACCTTTGATATTCAACATGCTATCCTGGTTTGATCCAGTACTTTGCATCAAAATGGTGTGAGGTGTGTCAGTGCCATGTGTGGGAAGACTTAGGATACACTGCTGGAAGTTGTGGAAGATGTCTTTCTCCACGGGGGGGTGGAATCATCTGGCAGGTGACCGAGCCTGGAGAGGAAAGTACAGTACACACTTTAAGCTGGTTGATGGTGCATGTTTTACCTGTTGTTTATGTGTGTATCATCATCACTGGTGTTGTCTCTGTCTTTATGTCTCCACTGAATTTCCATGGATGTCTGGGATGGATAGTCTTAGAGAGGAGGGACCAACCCAATGGGGCAACCTTGGTAGTGGTGTCTGAGAGGTACTAACAAATTTGGCAACTCTTCATCCCCGACTTCCAGTCCTGGAAGGTGGGCAGACAGGATGCCCACTATAAAGATTATATTGGGGAGTTGTGGACCCTGGAGGAGCCAACAAAGGTATGTGCATGGTGGGGGGTACTGTGTGCCAGCTATATCCAGCAGCAGATTTGCATGTGTAGCAACCTTATGACTGTCATCTGTGTTCTCATTTCAGTGCTATCATGGCCTGCTTAGAAGGATAGTGCTGGTGGAGAGGGGATACACACCAACCACCTTCAAGGAATCCAGTGAAGCTTCTCATGAGGGAGAAGAGGACTAGGACCCATTTTGTATTTTTTCTGTCCATTGATGGGGCAGTTTTATTGTGTTATATATATATATATAAATTATAAATAAATAAATATTTATATACTGTACTACATTTGTCTCATTTTTATTTGGCAGGCGATGACATGCCACCTGCCAAGTCTGTCATAAACAGAGAATGTCCCATAGTGTTTCCAAGTGCCTCCTCTAGTGAACTGGGATTATCACATAGTGTTTCCAGGGGCACCCTCTCTTAAACTGAAAATGTGCCAGAGTGTTTCCAAGGGACCTCTCTCTTAAACTGAGAATGTGGCAGAATGTTTACAAGGCACCCTTTCCTAAACTAAGATTGTCACATAATGTTTCCAAGGGCCCACTCCCATAACCTGAGAATGTGGCATAACTTTTCAGAAGGCCCCTCTCCTCGACAGGGAACTTAAAAGGTTGAGAGATACAATATGCACCTCTCCTCAGTTGAAGCTGTATTACCTGGTTACTGAGTAATTAGTGTTCAGATGGGAATGGCTCAGAGTGTATGCAAATGACACCACACCATCCCCTGGGTATTTCAAAGTGAGTATTAGAGTGTTTATTGCCCCAGATCACCTATTACTTGTTACTCTTCTGCCCTGCTGTCCCAGATGTTCCATGTCAAAAGGGCGAGCACAAAAGGGTGACCACAAAAAAGGTGATGGCAAAACAGCATGGACACAAAGAGTGACCAGGAAATAATGATTGCTGAAACAGTGACAACACTGCTGCAGTGGTTTTCTGTGGGGGGCCTTACCTGCCGCACACCCCGTACTATATATAATCAACTGTGGGGGGGAGAAAGCCATAGGTCACCATTTCAGAGATCGCTGTTTTTCCCAATCACTCTTTTTGCCATGCTGTTTTGCAATCACCATTTTTGCATTTGCGATTTTTCGCTCGCCCTGTGCACAGCATACCATCCCCAGGCCATGCTCAAGGGGGCCACAAGCATAATCTAAACACTGAATAGTGACATCAGCAAGCCACTGCATGAACTTCTCTGTCCCAAAAATTCTGATATCCTAAAGAAACAAACAAAAAAAGAGACACTATAAGTCTGATGCCCAAAGCTGTGGTGCATAATCTTTGAAAATGGCAATGACTATCAGTGTAGTTAGATGCAAAATTTAGATTTTAAATGTCTCTGTCCCACTGCCTCTTATACTGTAGTCATGAAAAGCATTTTAGCCTGTTGTGTTCTCCCCCAACACCAAACCATGACAGGGGAGGTCAATTTCAGCAGAGGGGTAGGGGAGGATGGTCCAGAGTGGTGCCTTGGGTACCCAACAAAAATCAATTTATGCCTCTTAAAACAGAGGTTTAGCTGCAGCACTGCACTGAGAAGGTTGAAATGGTATACTGAAGAGGGAGGCACTGTCATTGAAAGGCAAGTGCTATGTCCATAAGTGGCATCAAGGCTAGGAATGTATTAGTGTTGTGGGACTCCATTGTGAGGGATGCAGGAGATGGTGTGTTTCAAAGGATCAGAAATTAGGTTGGTTCACTGCAGCCCTAGGATCACAACAACCATATTCGTATCTGAGGTTGTGAAGCTCGGTGTGAAGTAGGATGGGAAGTCAGATGTGATATGCATGTACGTATCAACAACCTGATGGGGGGGTGGAAAAGGTTCAGGAGAAGTTCCACACTCTAGGCAGGTCTCTGAAAGAAAGGTCAAGTTTGATAACATTTTCTGAGGTTCAGCCAAGGTCATGCAAGGGAGTAAAATGGCAGTACAGGATTTTTCAGTTTAATGCAAGGCTAAAGGGATGGCACAGGGAGAAGGGTTTTCAGTACTTTGGGGACTGGGGACATCACTGGAGGTGAATTCAGCTTACATAGAAACATATTAACATAGACTCTGATGGCAGATAAGGACTGCTTGGCCCACCTAGTCTGCCCATTTCCTTACCTAATGGATAAGCTGCAGATCCTAGTTGATCAACAGCCTACTTAAACTTTTTAAGAGGGATGGGCTGCACCTCAATGGGGAGGGCGCTAAGATGTTAGGGCAGGAGTTTACAGCTATCATGACTAAACCTAGGTAAGGGGTGAGGCTGGGGACACCTACACAAGCAAGGGGGCCAAATGTGCCTCACCGCAACACAATCAATGACCAAGCATGGTGACATTAAACATAGTGAATGGGCAGATGATGAGACTAAAAATGGTAGTGAGGGGTGAAACTCGATGGAAATAGGAAGGGATGAGCAGTTCAAAAGCAGGAGCTAGGGAATCAGAAGTGAAAGGATAACTTGAAGGAACACATAGAACTCGAAGAGGAGACAGAGGGAGGACAGCAAGCAAGGGCACCATGGGGTAGAGAGTGGAGTGTGAGGAACATTTTAGTAATGGAGAGCCAGCACATCTTCTGGAGAGTGGTGTGTATGAATACCAAAAACCTAGGGACTAAAATGTGCTTCCTCCAGGCACAGGTGGCTGAGGTTTAGTTGGGCCTAGTAGCTATGACAGAAACCTAAGTAATGTGGCACTCTGACTGGAAATGGGGAGGCAATATAACCTAGAGGTCAGAGCATCTGTGAATTTAGAGACCCAGAAAACTTTGCTTTGAATCTTAGAACTGCAACTTATAGAGCAACTGACATCATTTGGAGAACTTTAACAAAACATAATATTTAGACACAGTTCTGCTTGTATTTCACATTAATTCTGTATTTCTCCTTCCTATTATTTATTATTAAGGTAATTTGCTGAAAATAGGATCTTGACTCCTGAAGAGTTTGTCTATTTCTGTTACTTTCTCCCTACCCGAGGTCATAATGCTCTGCTTGTGACATCACAGTTACTCCCATGACAACAGATTGTGATGTCACAACAGAGAATTATGACATAAAGTAGGGATTAAGTTAAAGAGGCAGATGAATGATTCTGGATACAGAGTATGTTTTAATGCAGATTTCCTAAATAAATAATGGGGAGGAGAAATCTATATAATACATATCGAAGTGAAGTTAAATTGCACTTGAATATTATGTTTTTCAAAGTTTTCTTTGAGGCGTCAGCAGCTTTTTAAATATTGTGTGATCCTGAGCAAGTGACTTAAAGAGCACATCTCATGCCCTGTTTAAAATGCCTCCCACCCCCACCAAACACACAATGACCCTAACCTCTTCTGGAGTTCAAGGATATAAAAACGTAGTTTTCATCCAGAAGAACCAGTGCAATGCTGGGATACATAAGCAGAGGTATCTCCAGCAGGAAGTGGGAGGTGATGTTGCCACTGTATCTCTCGCTTGTGAGACCCCACCTGGAATATTACATCTAGTTCTGGAGGCTGCAACTCAAAAAGGACATAGATAGGGTGGAGGCAGTCCAGAGGTGGGTAACTAAAATGATGCAGGAGTTGCATCAAAAGCCTTATGAGGAGTGATTGAGGGATCTCGACATGAACACCCTGGAAGAGAAGAGAGCGTGAGGGTACATGACCGAGACCTACAAGTACCTCATGGGGGTGAACAGGGTGCAGGAATGTAGTCCCTTTCAAATGAGAATGGGCACCAGGAACATTGTTGAGGGTGGGCAAGATGGCGTCATGAGGAGGGAGCTGTGATGAGTGCTCTGTAACCCCCCCCCGAAATAGATGTTAAATACTATATAGATAGCTTTTTCTTCTTTTCTGAACTTATCCTTCAGTTACTATACTCATTCTAAACAAAAGGAGCAGTAAAATCTGTCATTTATTTACTCAAAGTTAAATGGACATCCAGCACAAAGGTTGCAGCAACGGTTATAATTAACGGCTATCTAGCCTAACAAATTGTCGGAGATTTGTGCCTTTTACCAAAGTTGGAATTAAAACCAAAGTCCATGAGTGGTGCTGAGAAAGGGTTTGATAAGCATAGGTGTCATTTTAGGAGTGGATGGGGGGGGACATATACCCCCCAACTTTTTCCTGCCTCAAGTCCACATTATAATAGTCACCCTCAACTTTAACTGCCACTTCACCCTGAACCACCCGAGGCCAGAAGAAGGTAACTTGTATTCCATCTCCAATATGATGCTCCTTTTATTCGCTAGTTCCAGAACCTCAGTTGATAAGTGGTGCAGTATGTATGTGATGTGACTCACATAGACTGTTGTAAGTGCTGGCCAGTGTGTTACAGAATTGGATTTTTGATCTCCCTTCAGTGCCATGTAAGATAGCCATGGGACCCTTTGCTAGAAACACTAAGAAGGGGATCTCTAGTAGTTATACATACAGAATAATACATGGGGTGGGGTTTCATCACTGCTGTCTTAGACATCCTTCGCAGTTAGAAGTCAGTCAGTCTGACTTTGAGTTGTCTGTGGAAGCTGAAAACCTTGCTACACTGCAAAGAACAAACTATAACTCCATTTAGGACCTGGAAACCTGGTGAGGCATAATACTTGTACAGAAAGGGAGCCACACTTTCTACAAAAAGTTTCTTTTTTTTTTCCTTATTGGCATTAAGCAGAGAATTGCAGGATTCCATTAAAAGTATAGTAATTTTATAACCAGAGGGAGTGAGATACAACTGAATTTGCTTGATTGTTGGGGTTGAGACCTAGGATTTGGAAGGATGTTTTTGCAACATTTTAAAAGTGTCCGGCTGGCTGAGGAGTGGGTTAATTTTTATCCCTGGACTCAGTAGAGTGATTTGTGCAGGAGACGTGGTCTAGTAAATTGTGGTGTTAGTTGAAGTACTATAAAGAGTAGTACTCACCAGGGTGGTGGAGCAGTTGTGTATTTGATTGTTTCTATCAGTTACCAGTGGCTGTAGACTACCCACCCACCCACCCTACCCACACCCGCCCCCAAGGTGTGGCATTTTATAGCCACAGTTCTGACATCACTTCCCTCAACAGGTCTTGAGGCAGAACTGTCATATCCTTAATAACCCAGCACAGTGAAAAAGGGTAGGTACACACCACAAATAATAATAATAATAAAAAAAAAATATATATATATAGCATTTTATAAGGGAGAGGGACATGTGGAGAGTGGTGCAATGCACTGGCTGTGGGGCAGCAGTTTTCTGGGAGACATTCTGGAAACTGCGCTGCTGTCCTATTTGCAGGCAACTGTCAGCTCTGAGGGAGGAGGTTGCCTACCTCCAGGCTGAACTAGCAAGGACTAAGGAGGCCTTCCCCTTCCAAAGAGCACCACTGCCACAACCACTGCCTCAGAGGTTGCCAAGTATGAAGAGCAGTTGGACCACAGTGGGTTCTGGGAGGTGGTGGTGGACCAAAGGAAAAGCCCCAGTTGTACCTCTACATAAATCTATATGCCATTCTGGCAGAGCAAGGTTCCTCTATGATGGCACCCTCAGTTGAGACCCAGAAGAAAGCTGAGGACATCCACAAGGGAGACCCACAAAAGGGTGGCAAGGGACACCACAGGGCAGGAAACAGCTTCTGATAAGGGACTCTATTGTTAGGGGGGTAAACCTGGGAAAGGGAGAGGAGAAGGAAGTAAGGTGCTTGCCTGGTGCCATGGCTTGGAGGGACAGGAAGGAAATCCTCAGGATTGCAGAAGCAGCATCGCAGGAGAGGGAACTAGATATCATAGTCCACCTTGGGACAAATGACCTAGCTAGGCATGGGATCAGTGCAGTGCAGAATGAATTTGTGGAGTTGGGGAGAGGCCTCAGATGGGTAGCAAGCATGGTAACCTTCTCAGAGGTGCTACCAGTCCATGACAGAAGTGCGGCTAGGATACTGCACACCACGCAATTTAATGAATGGTTGCAAAACTGGTGCAGAGCACAGGGCTTTGGCTTCATTGGGGACTGGGGGGCCACCTGGAGAGGTAAAGGTCTATTCTGGCATGATGGTCTGCATCTGTCCATGAAGGGAACCAAGCTCCTAGGTGATAGGTTTAAATGCTTCCTTGGCAAGCTTTTAAACTAGCCAAGGGGGGAGGTGCTGATAAAAGGCAGGAAATTTCAAGCCTCCACCCACAAAACATAGCAGGTCGTAAGGTAAACACTGAGGTACAAAGCTCAACACAGGGCAGGACAGTGGTAAATAGAAAAATAGACAAGGACAGTAAGAGCAGGGATGGGAGAAAAAAGGATAAAGCCAACATTAAATGGAGGGTAATGAGTACCAATGCCCATAGTCTTGGAAACAAGCTTCCTGAGCTAGTAGCCCTGATGGAAGATGAACAGTTGGATATTGTGGCAGTCACGGAAACATAGTACACCCGAGAACCATGACTGGGATGTCAACATACCAGGGTACACAATCTACATAAGGGGTAGGGACGGTAAAACAGGAGGTGGAGTAGCTCTATACATAAGGGAAGGGATCAAAGCTACAGAACTAAAAAGTAAGGGGGGAGGACAAGAGGCACTCTGAGTCACGTTGGAGACAGGGAATGGCATCACAATCCGCAAAGGGGTTGTATACAGACCCCCATCTCAAGGGGAGGAAATGGACAACAAAATGATGGAGGACATTCTCAAAATGGCTGAAAAGGGGGAGATACTGTTGATGGGGGACCTGAATATGCCAGATGTTAACTGGATAACAGGTACTGCAGCCACGTCCAAGAGCAGGGTCATTCTCGATGCCCTGCAGGGGGGCAGGCCTTAGACAGCTTGTACTGGAACCCACTCAGGAGGGAGCAATATTAGACCTGGTACTCTCAAATGGAGAGAGGATCACAAATTTAGAAGTCAGTAGACATCTTGGAACAAGCGACCACTGCACAGTGTGCTTCACAATGAGCACAACCATGGAGATAAGCCATACAAAAACAAGGATACTGGACTTTAGAAGAGCTGACTTTGGCAAAATGGGTGAATACCTGAAAAATGCACTAGCAAATGACCAAAAAAGGAGGGGTAGAAGAACAATGGAGAAAAATGAAAACTGCCATCATAGAGGCAACAAGCCTTTGTGTGAAGCAAATAAAGAAAACAAAGCGGAGTAAAAAAACACTATGGTTTTCAAACGAGGTGGCAGGGAAGGTTAAGGAGAAAAAGGCTGCATTCATAAAGTAAAAGGAATCACAGAAGGAGCATGACAGGGAACTGTATCAATTAAAACAGAAAGAAGTGGGGAAGGCAGTCAGACTAGCAAAGGCCCAAACCGAAGAAAAAATAGCCAACTCAGTTAAGAAAGGGGATAAAACCTTTTTTTATAGGTACATTAGGGAGCATAGAAAGGTTAAGGGAGGGATAGTGAAGATTAATAAAGGAGAGGGGAGGTGGGCAGAGGGGGACAGTGAAAAGGCAGAGATTCTGAATGAATACTTTTGCTCAGTATTCACAAAAGATGAGGAGAAGTTACCTAAACCAGACAATAGAAGCACTCTGGGTAGGGGTGTTGACACCAGTCCATTCACAGAAGAAAGAGTCCTGAAAGAACTCCTAAAACTCAAGGTGGACAAAGCAATGGGGCCTGACGGGATTCACCCCAGAATCCTAAAAGAACTAAGGGAGGACCTAGTGACACCACTGACCACGCTTTTTAACAGATCATGGCAGGATGTGGTGGTACCTGAGGACTGAAGGAGGGCAGATGTGATTCCCCTTCACAAAAGTGGGAGCAAGGCAGAAGGGAAACTACAGACCTGTAAGTTTGACCTCAGTGGTAGGGAAAATGATGGAATCACTTCTGAAAGAAAGAATTGTTGAGTACCTAGAGGCCAGCGGGGCACAGGACCCAAAGCAGCATGGATTTACAGCAGGAAGGTCATATCAGACAAATCTAATTGATTTCTTTGACTGGGTGACCAAAGTAATAGACCAGGGAGGGGCTGTGGATATGGCCTACCTAGACTTTAGCAAGGCATTTGACACAGTTCTGCACAAAAGATTAATAATCAAGTTAGCCAGCCTGGGAGTGGGTCCCAGGGTGGTAGCCTGGGTAGCAAACTGGCTGCACAACAGGACATAGAAGGTAATAGTGAATGGAACACATTCCGAAGAAAGGGGGGTTACTAGTGGAGTACCTCAGGGCTCAGTACTGGGTCCAGTCCTCTTTAACATCTTTATAGGTGACATTGCAGAGGGCCTGGAGGGAAAGGTATGCCTCTTTGCAGATGTCACAAAGATCTGTATCAGAGTTGATACACAAGGGGGGGATAGAAAAGATGAGAAGGGACTTGGCAAGGTTGGAGGAATGGTCAGACATGTGGCAACTTAGATTCAATACAAAGAAGTGCAAAGTAATGCATCTGGGAAACAAAAACCCAGGAGAAGAGTACACAATAGGAGGGGAGGTACTAACAACAACAAAAATGGAAAGGGACCTGGGGGTAGTCATATCAGATGACCTAAAGGTGGGTAAGCAATGTGAAAAGTCGGTAAGGAGAGCCATGGGGATACTGGGATGCATAGGAAGGGGCACCACAAGTAGAAAAAGGGAAGTTGTTATCCCTCTGTACAGACAGTTGGTGAGACCCCATCTGGAGTACTGCGTGCAGTTTTGGAGACCTCATCTACACAAGGACATAGACAGGATGGAAGCAGTCCAGAGGAGGGCAACTAAAATGGTGCAGGGTCTGCAGCAGAAGCCATATGAAGAGAGACTGAGAGAGCTTAATATGTATACTCTTGATGAAAGGAGGGACAGGGGGGACATGATAGAAACGTTCATGTACCTCAAGGGAATCAACAAAGTCCTGGAGGGTAGCATCTTTCAGAAAAAGAGATGTGTAAGCACAAGGGGGCACAATTTAAAGATGGGGGGGACGGCTCAGGGGTAATGTGAGGAAATTTTTTTTTTCACGGAGAGAGTGGTGGATACATGGAACAGCCTTTGCTGTGGAGGTTGTTGGGTCTAAAACAGTAGGGGAATTCAAATATGCATGGGACAGACACAAGGCAATTATAGTTGGGGGTTGCATGAAGTAGGCTGTTGGTTAACTAGAATCTGCAGCTTAACCAGTAGGTAGGGAAATGGGCAGACTGGGTGGGCCAAGTGGTCCTTATCTGCCGTCAAAGTCTATGTTTCTATGTTTCTATGTTTAATGAAAATTTTACACTTACCCAAGGTGTTGGATGCTGCATAAACCCCAAGAGCGAAGCACAAGGGGTTTATTTAAGCACCCAATACTGAGGGTGTGTGTAAACTTTGAGTTTTACACACCACCCCATTTTTTTTTTAGATAATTGCTGGGGAACATTTTTTTCACCACAGCAGTTATATAAAACAGATACATATCGCTGTGCAGCAGCGTAGCCTGCAGTTGGATTCAAGTGGCTGTTTTAATGTTAATTTTTTTTTGCTAAGTGGCTCCTCCCAAAGGTTTTTTTAACATCACTTACTTTACAGCCTGAGTGTGAGAGTTGGTAAAGTGCAGCACAATGAAAGGAAGATTGTAACTGGCGCATGTGTGGAGTGAGGTGAAACTCAGCACGTGTTTGCCTCTATAACAAGCTGGTTATAATGGTGAGTTATAATCAGGTTTTCCTACGGGAAAATATGCTCTCCAGTTGTTATATGCTAGTTATTAGTTCAGATTGTAAAATGAAGTCAGAACACCTCGGAGCAGTAAATTTTGGCTGCACAAACTGGGCAACTGTTACATACTACAGGAACACTGGGCTGTATTTACCAATGTGCAGGATGTACGTCCAGTTTGTGGGTATCACATTGCAACAGCAACAGGAATACAGCAAAGACCATCACAGCGACATTTTCGGCAGTTCGCTGTGATGGACTGCTGGGTTCCTGACATTGTTGCCTCTGGGGTGTTTTCTCCTCCCTGAACCAACTCTGACTCTGAGTTGGTTATTTAAAGTCCAGGAGGTGCAGGGGACAGAGCCTGCCAAACCCCTACAGAAAACACAAGTTCCCCCAGCGACTGCACAATACCAGTTTGTGGTGTTGTGCCATCATTGTGCTGACAGTCGACAAATTTCATGCCGCTATGGCATGGTGGAACCCAGTTTGCATGTACAGAGCCCATGTAGCTCCACACCCTGGGACAGTAGGGCATTGCCAGTATTCACCATTGCTAGCTGCTGGTCCGTGCCTTCACCCCTGGTGCACAGATGAGTGGGGGTGGAGCACAGCTGCATGGGAGTGGATCATGGGATGCAGGTGAATCCTGAAGTGGATCCCCTGCTGCGTGCATGCAGGTGATCCTGGGAAGGCATGGACCCTGGTAGCAGATACCAGTTGGAAAATGCCCAAATGGCTGCCCCCAACCCTCCCTGCCAGCCCAGTGCATACCTCTCAGCCTTTTGTGACTGGAATGGGGACACTGAAATAAAATAAGTGGCAACGAGGGACATATCTGCAAATATGGAAGTACAAGCTCTGAAAACTGTGGAGACCATTCTGTGTACTTGTAAAAAGCTTATGGTTGCTTTGGCATCTTAAAATTAATGAATGTCTGCTACAGTAGGAAGTCTGAATTCAAAGCACTTTACTTTGTGTGGGCAACATCTTCACTATGTGGGATGCCTGAAGGACAGAGGACTTTTGAGGAGTAACATGAGGGACGTCCCTCGTAATCAGGGACAGTGGAGAGGTATGGCCCAGTGGGCTTGGGCAGCAGTGTACAGGGGAGTCCTATTGCCACTGAGGCTGGTGGGTATCGGTTGGGGAAGAGTAACAATGACAGCAGAGTCACCCTCACATAAGTTGTACTTCCCAGGCTTGGCATTCCACACCTTAGTGACTGGAATGGAGTGCTGGGATGCCCCCCGGCACATCCCAGACTGCCCATGGCATGTAGTTTCATGGGTGGATGGGGAATGGTGTGCACGAGGGGTTTGCACACCTGCTGTGAATGCTGCCATGGGTCTGTTGGACCCCTACTGTGCAGCATTCCGACTTAAGGTTGCCTACACGACTGAGATATGTGGCATGTAGGCAATCCACACTTCAATGAATAGACCTCACTGTGAGATACGTCTCCTTGATCACTGCTGATAGAATTTCTGTAGAACTGCAGGTGGCTTTAATCCATACCAAAACAAAAAAAGTATCAAGAAAGGCCCAACCTGTTGTCCTGTCAGCCTTCCCACACTACCCCCCCAACACAGAGGCCAAGTCACATTGGTCCTCCACAGCCTTGAGGGGGAACATATTTTTTAATTACTTTATTGCCATTGTATTTTGCGTTCATTCAGTCCTGTTGCTCAACTGCTTCTTCACACCATACTACCATGGCTTATTAACTGTTGTGGAGTTCCGCATTTCCACCTGGTCATGGTATAATCAGGGTAGGAGAACAGATCACAATGGTGGGACTCAGTAAGATAAGAGGGGTCAGGCATTTGCATGCCTGAGGACAGTGGGCAGTCATAGGCCCATGCCATTATATACCAACCAATGCATGGCATTGTCTCACTTTTTTGTGGTATTTCCCACTACCTACAGTGAACATGTACATGCTTGCAATGATGTTGGGGTGCCTGATGGCTCATGGTCACCCTCACCATCAGTGGAACAACAACTGGGCCATAACCAGCTATAATTGCAAGAGTGACACCACAAAGCCACCTGAACCTGGAGGAGAACATCCTCACAGTCTCACTCCTGTACCTCATTTCTGGCCTCTGCTCCTGTCATCCAGGGAGTGGGGCATGGATTACTTCACAGAGAGGGTAGTGGATGCATGGAACAGCCTTCCTGAGGAGGTTGTGGAGTCTAAAACTGTGAGAGAATTCAAGAATGCATGGGGCAGACATAAGGCAATTCTTGTGGGGGGTAGGAAGAAATAGGCTGTTAGTTAACTAGGACCTGCGGCCTATCCTGTAGGTAGGGAAATGGGCAGACTAGATGGACCAAGCGGTCCTTATCTGCCGTCAAAGTCTATGTTTCTATGTTTCATACCAGGTAGTCCCATGCTGCTCAACACATGAAGCTGGCTTCTGGAAGATGCATTTTCACACAGCATACCATTGGGACTGGGACACAAAGTGGTGAGTCAATGGTCTGGTTGCTCTGCACCTAGGCCCCACTTTGCAGCCCACATTAAACTGTACCAGAATCCTGTTTAAAACTTAAGAAAAGGTTGCTAAGCAGAAAAGCTACCTAGATGATTTAGTATGGTGAATCAACTCATGGCTAACATGATCTCATTTACATGAAAAACCCTTCTCTTAGTGCACTTGAAAGTTTTTTCTCTGGGTGATGTCTCCAACTTTGGGATCTTTGCTAACACAGTAATCTTGAAATGCGCATTCATCATTTGCTCCACTTGCAGCCTGGTATATAATGCAGCTATATAAAAGTCCCCTTAGTGGGTAATATGTAATAAATGGAAAATGTTGGCAGTGCAGATACTCAGTGTCTGTTTAAATTATAATTAATATCAAATAGATCAAACAGTGTACTGTACATTAAAAAAAATGGAATATACTGTTGGTTAGACCTCCACTCCACCCTCTCCCTCTCATAAACAACAAAATTGGCATGCCCTCCAACTTCCCCACCTCTAAATGTCTTAAAAAGCTACCCCATAGCATAGCACCCCCAACACCAAGGTCTCTTTATTAAAATCCTTGCCATATTTATTTTCTACCACCTCAGCAAGAAAACTGGAATACCTTACAGCACCTGTCTCTTAAATGTGTAAACGTTCCATGCTGTTACTCATTTGTCCAACTCCATAGCCACAGTTCAGAAATATGACTACATGCTGATGGACAGGAACATGGTCATGCCCCATAACATATGGAGTATGACTATGATTCTGTTGGTCTTGTCTCTGTGAGAGACAACTCAGTTCAGTTTAAGTTTATTTGATCAATGACAGTATAATATGCCAAGGTCATTACAAGGATAAAAGTGATATCAGCTGTACATACTGTACATTCATATCTATTTTTGTTTAAAAACAAGAAAGAAAATAAATTTCTTTTATTCTAAAACAACACACTTACTAAAATAATATCCATAAAAATGTGATTTTTTATAATCATCAGCATAGTTTAATATACAGGGAGAAGGGATATATGATTATTCATTGGTATCTTAATACATCACTTATTATTGGGACAAGGATCCAGGTTTTCCTGTTTTAGTTATTTCTACATTTGTTTTGTCCTTTTTATTATTCACCTTGATTACTTTTGTATCCCTCCCTTGTTTTTCTTCAGGTTATCTTTCTTTTTGACAACGGAGGCAAAAAAATGCAGCAATCTGATCTGCATCATTTAGTGTAAAAGGACATAGAAATATAAATATCATAATTAGAGTTATAACATTTTAAAATATTCAAATAATTTTGGCAAAGATCAGAATACTGTGCATATGACAGTGAATTGTCAGATGTAGTAAGGATTCAGGAATAGTTGAATTGCACAGGCACATTAGTTCTTTGCTTGGTCTGTTGTCACCAAATTTCTTATTGAAGTGAGTGTATTAAGAATTGATTAGGCTGCATCTTGTCCATGTTAGAAGTTTTCTTTTGGAGGGAGTAAGAGGAAGAAAGAGGTATTCTTCCACATTGTGATCAATTTTGTTTATCTTACACCATGGAGCACATTTATGGGATCTAAGTGTCACCATATCTTTATTTCGTGTTAAGGAGTATAAATATATTTTTTCTTTATGCAGTTTTTATATTGTGATGAGATGAAAATATTCCTTTGGAAATCCATCTATAAATGAGTAAGATTAGAATTACTTGAATATTTGTTTTAAGGCCAAAGGCCATTTAGATTTTAAGCCCAAATGAAGCCATTTTGTCTCCTCTTGAAAGCAAGCTAAAGGAGGGATATTATGTTTATTGTTCGCTATTTCTAACCAATAGGATACACACATGAATTGATTAATTGCATTTATCTGATTTTTTTCCAATTTCTACCTTAACCATTGTTGATGAGGTTGATAGAAATACCATCAATAACGTTTCATAAAAGTAAAGTAAAGGAGTCTCTAGGACAGCAAGATGGCCAGTGGCCAAAACTTCAGTTCTGTATGTCAAAAGGAGGTTGATTTTTGCATTTGCAGCAGGCAGAGCCGAGGTTATAGCTAAACCTCCAAATCTGAAATGAAATTTTAGTAAAGACTTGGCAATTTGTTTTGCTTTTGTTATTTGTGATTTATAGTATTGACGCCAGTTTGTGTTTGTTGTTACTTTGATCCCTAAATAAACATATTCCTTACCTGTTTCAATTATTTGCCTATCTAAAAAGAAAGAAGCATTAGTGTTTTTAGAACCAAAGTTAATTTTAAGTTGGAGATGCTTACACTTATCGTATATATTATCTATTTTCCTCTGCAAACCTTTTTTTGTAAGAATAAATAAGACTAAATCATCAGCAAAAGCCAAGATGTGACATGGAAGGCCATTAATTTTGGGAGGGAGGGGGATCATATTGTGGCTTTTCATCAAACGCCAATAGATCATTGACACAAAGATTAAATAGCACTGGGGCTAATAGATGGCCTTGTTTCACCCCTCTAGTGGAGGGGAAGGGCTCTGTTGTATTGCCCTAGATATTGTATCTAAGTTTAGTATGTGTGTTAAAATAGAGTAACTGTATAGGTTGTAGAAGGGATTCATCAATGCCTTTATGCCTTAATTTATGCCATAATATATAGTGGTTTATAGAATCAAATGCTGAGGTAAAATCTATAAATGAAGAATATAGTTTAATTTTTTTGACATGTATACATTTTTCAATCATGTGAGCTAAATATGAGATGTTATCAATGGTATAAAAATGATGTCTGAATCCTGTCTGAAAAGAAGAGACCAAATTTGTTTGGTTAATCCAAAGTGTTGTTCTTTTCAAATTAATTTTTGAAAAACATTTTTTAAACTGAGTCCAGCAAAGTAATTGGTCGATAGCTGGCTAGATCTAATGGAGAACCTTTTTTTTGTGGAGTGGGATGACTATATTTAATTTCCAAAAGGCTGTGTATAATTTTTTTTGAGGAAGGTGTAAAAATATTTCATAAGAACAGTTGACCAGAAATTAATACTAAATTTGTAAATTTCAGATGGGATGGTATCAGTCTCCGCAGCTTTATTATTAACCAAATGTGAAATTACTTCAACTACTTCAGCCATCTAAATTGTTAAAAGATGAAATTCTTTGATTGGAAAATAGAGAGGTTTATACTGGTCAAGAGACTCAGACTGCTAAATAATTGCTGATAATGGGATATCCAGATTTCCTTTGGAATTAGTGTTAATAAAGTTGGTTGACAGGGTTCAGAGCCTCTAAATACCATATGCTAAAAAGCTTTTGTATCTTTGGACTTAATAATTTGTAATATCATTTTCCATTGATTTTCCCTATGTTCATTTTTTTTTCATAAAAAAAAATCCACATAGTTTTTCCTGGTTTTGGCCAGTGTTTTGAGATTACTCTTATTGGGATGGAATATTGCCAAGTTCACTATGTTTTTCATTTTTTTTTCTTGGTTGCAGTCATTAGCGAACCAATTATACTTATTTACTAAGATTTTACTTGTTGAATTTGGGGTATAAATACAAGTTTTGATTAATAGGAAAATTTGCTGAAGCTTATTTTCAATTTCTACTGGAGAAGATGATTGAAAAATATAATCTGATATATATATTTTGTTGATTGTGAATGGTAGATATATAAATTTGTCCCAGAATTGGTAAATTTATTCTTAATTTTTGTTTCCCCTGGATCACTGACTCTTTTAGGGGAGCAATTGTTGGATTAATTATTAAATCAGACTTTGGTGCCTCCAAATTGAATGCTAATGGAGCATGATCGCTTTCTGTCTGCATCTCAATAAGAAGATAATCAACAAGATCATACGTTTCAAAATCACATAAGATGTAATCAATAACAGTCTGGCCATTTGGACCAAAGAAGGATGAGTTCCCCATGCAATCATCCCTAGTTCTACCATTTAGCATTACCAATGAGTTGTTAATAATTAAACTTTTAAGACGTTTTCCAGTTTCATTTGTTACCTTATCCTTAGATTCTCTCGAATGAATACTTTTCCCCTCCATAAATGAAGATGTTAGGAAAAGGTCATCATAATTTGACAGTTGAGCATTACAATCCCCACATATAATTAGATTTGTCATAGGAAAATCAGTTGTAATTGTGTCTAACTCCACTGATATTTCCTCTAAAAGGACATTGGAGTTCTTAGCCTTTGGAGGAATATAGACATCTGCCAATATTAATAACATTAGGTTCCACTCAATGGCAACAATTATATAATTAGGAGAGATTTTTTCTAAGTTTGAATTACTGTCAAGAATTTGGAGATTTTAGTGTAGAGGGCCAATCCTCCCATATTCCTACAATAATGATTTGATTTTTAATGCTGGTGAGTGTAATGTTTCAAAGCCATTAATGAAATTGGGTCCTGGGACCAAGTTTCCTGCATTAAGCCTATGGTGAATGAAATGTTATAATCCATCCATTCTATATCCCGAAATGTTTGTTTTAGCCCAGCCACATTCCAAGATAACATATTTATATCCTTAAACACCACACATTGGATCTCTTTATAGGAATCCTTTGGGGGCTGTACTTTTAGTCAAATAGAAGGAGTAAGAGTTTTCTGGTGATCCGTATATGAAAGGTCCACCACCAAAATATTATGTTTCATACAAGGAGCTTTGTCCAGGATTAAATTGGCAATATCACAAGTTCTAGTATGGATGTCAATTTAATTTCCTTCCCCTTTTTTATGGACTCTTTTAAAACTGAAAATGTCATCTTTAAAAATTGGAATATCCAAAGTGGTGGCTAATATTATAGCCACCATTGCTGCTAATGTATCAGGCCCTTAATTTTCTAGGCAATCCACCCCAAATACTTAAAGAATGTATTAGAAGGAGCTTGCATTGGGAAATCTAGGGAGGAATTCCAGCTCAGCTGTTGTAAAACGGACACTAGCATTTCAAATTCTAAAGGATCATAAGGAGTAAATTCCTCCAAAAATATTTTTGCTTCTCTATGCTGTGTTATGGGAGGATGGATTTGGAGACCTAATTGCTTTAATTTTCTTTGTTGGGGGCTGTTTTATTTTTTTTATTTTTTTTGCATAACCCATGCTAGTAACCACACAGTATACTGGGGCTGGGAAAAAGTTTGTATCTCTATAGACTGCTACAATGTTGTGCCAGCTTTAGTTATCACTAACTCTGCCTGGAATAGATAGATAAGGTCCTTCAATGACTCAAGGTTTTCTTTTTCCTTTAAATATAGGCTGTCAGTCCTTAAAACTGCCTCATCACCTTTCAGGTGAATAGCGGGGTGGAGCTTGGGAGAATCATTAGGATGAGCTATATTCTTGAATTTGCAGGTATCCAAGTGGTCATGAGGGGAATGGGATTCCTGGGCAGTGTTTTTTTGAGGTTTCATAGGGATTATATGGTTTTCCTTGATCTAATTTGTTACCAATTCCTTCCTGAACTTTATCCACAACCCTAGGGGAAAACAAGAGAGAGTACTTGGATGGAGGACTGCTTAGGGGATTAGATTCTTTTTTGTCTAAGGTTCAGATAAAGGGGTTCATTGGATGCACATTAGGACTTGTTAATTGGTGGGGAATCTCCTTTAACTCTGGTTGTTCATTCTTCTGTTTTTTTGTTTTGTTTTGTTTTTTTTTTGCTTTTTGTGTACCTTTTTGTTGTTGTTGTTCCTTTTTTCTTTTTTCTTCTTTGTGCAGTGTATCAGGAATAATTATGGGCAAAAATGATGGTCTGTGTTGCTTATGTTTACAATTTTTTGTCCAAATCATCAGTTTGAGATTGGACACTATTTTGAAAGAGACCACTCTTCTTTTTTATCTCATTAAGAGAGTCTAATAATACTATATTGGACATAAGAGGGTGAGCTAGAGCTTTAAGGGTGTATGTGGAAATCCTCTCTGTATAATGTTTGATAATTGATGGATCATGTTTAATTGCTTCTTCCTCTTTATCCAGCTGCTCAAACATCTCATTAGGAGATTGGGCACTATTTATGTTGTCCCAGTCCCTAGCTATCTCCAAGTTTGGAGGTCTAACAAGGGAGTCACAGGTGTTTTCTGAAAGATCCAGTGGACTAAATAGTTCCAATTTAATTACATGCTGTTCAAATGATTTCGTGGATCCCATTATTGGGATATCGTATTGACTTATGGATCTTTGACCATGTGATTCCTGACTATTCTGTTTACCAGTATTCAGTTTGGAGATGTTGGTAACAGGTGGGAAAAAGTCAGTAATTAGACCTCATGATTAACCTTTCTTATTATTACTTCCCTTCCCTTTTAACTGTTCATTCTCTTTTCCTGTGATTTCATTGCTTGGCTATTCATGGGTTCTAAGATCTAATTTCTGAGAACTTGATAAATGGCTCTCTATTGAGTTTGAGTCATTATTTCCTAGAGGGTGCACAGTTACCAGAGAACCTACCTCACCCCCCCAATTCATACTCTTCCTCTAGATTTTACAGCCTCAGCATATGAAGGTTTTGTTGTTAGAGGGGCTGAGGTAGACACAATAATGTCCCCTCAAAGACACATCCATTAGTGGGTCTGGGAGTTTTGTTCCTCTTATTTTTTTTTTTTTGCCCTTTGGCAAGTCTTTGGTTAATGTTTTACTACTTCTTGTGTTCATCCTAAAATTTACTGAGGTACTGTATTATCCAACAATTTAAAGACAATATTCAATATTTAATGAATGACTGAACAACGTCAAATAATAATGAAAGAACCCTCAATGAAGAATAGCAATGATCACTAGGATAACAAATGTCACCATGAAAAAGTCCAAGAATAAAGTGATGACTTGAGGGACTCAATGAGGAGGCATGCTGGGGGAAAAGGTCACTTTTATCTACTTGTACTATAGGTCCTTTAACAATCCCAGTGATCTTTCAATATCTGTTCTTCCTTTAAACAAAAAGAAAAGAATTTGGTGACAATAGATGGTTGGAAGTTCAAAACAGGCTTGAGGTCTTCGCCATTCCAAACTTCTGCTCTGATCACACACCAACCAATGTAAGAGTCAAGCAATTTCCAGCCAACCTGGCAATAATAATGTTGTTTCTTGGTCAACAATGTTACTGATTCCCACTTCAAATGTATAGAAGTTGGTTGATATAATGGTGTTTTGTGGATAAATGATGAGTTATTTGTCCCTCTTTGCCTATGATGTGTGGGCTTAAGTGTAGAAGAATGAGTGTGGAGCAGGGAAAGAAGAGAGAGGGGAAAAAACAAGAGAAAAAAACAGTGAAAACAGGCAAGGATTTCAATGAGATCTACTAAATGATTATAAGCTTATAGCATTATCATCTCTCACTATCGTTCTACTTATCCTCCCTTTGCTACTTAACTGGTTTGCTGCTTTCACATAGTACTATTTTATCTGTGGCCATGACCTGTTGCTGTGTATGACAGCCACTCAAACTATAAATGACTAAAACTGAGGACTTAAAACCCTACAGTACAATGTCGGCTACTGCCACTAGCACGTTCTATAGCCACTAAGCAAACTATTACTAATGTTCACATTTTCTCAGATATACTCAAAACTGTACTTACTCCATATTGATCTCAATTTTGGTGTTCGACGTGCAGCAATAATGTCTCCAGTACTAACTCTTAACAATTAAGGTCAAGGTCACCTTTTTTTAGATATCTTTTAAAAAGTCAAAAATGCGTGATGTGGTTTGCATTTTGTGTCGCAGATTGCAGTAGGGCAAAATGGTGATCTGTAGAAGGAATGGCATGCATGCAATTTAAGGAAGGTTCATCCCAATCAAGTGCACCTGAACCTACAGTACCAGGGCATACCTAACAAGGGAAATCCAGCTGAGGTTGCTAAGTACTAAGCTAATCCCCCATAGATAAAAAAAAAACAAGAAATTTGGAAATTGGAGTTTAAAAAAAGTGCAAATAAACACCACACTTGAGTAACAAACTGTGTAAAGTTTAGCAAAAAATAAAACTCAACCCATATGTTATAATCACTAACTTATTATGTACTGAATAAAATCTCAGAAACAAGTAAAAAGAGTTCTAGATATGGGCTAGCAACCAAACTGAGTTATCCGGGGGGGGGGGGCAGAGAATGGAGCTGAAAGCTATATGAGAGTAAATATCAAGTATTTCAAAAAACATTTTTATAATAGATTGAACTGCTCCTTATACACCCCTTGTCACTCCAATAGATGAACAAACACACTTTGAAACTTTAGGACTTCTGACACTAGTATAGTGGCAAGGGAACATCTCCATCTTTTCTTTGCACTTACATATGCTATGTGCAGATTATAGAATTGTAGTTTTGTTGAATGGTTATCATCCCCGGTGGACTCCAAATGTGTTACTTGAACATCAAGGAACAGCAGCACCATTGTTGTTATCAAGAACACCCCCGGCACTCTGCAGCACTTGCTGCCTTCCTCACTGGGGGTGTCCCCCAAGGTCAGGACTCCTCCAACCTCCTGTAGTGGAAAGTGGAACAAAAACAACAGGTTGCAGAAATTTGTAGTACTGAACAGAATGGAAAGGACTGAGGTATTAAAAAATATGGTATGGTAACAGTGGTACACCTGTTATTAAAAGAAAAACAGTTTCCTCAGTCTCCTGCTGTACCCGTTACTCCTCAACAGGTCAGCATGCAACTACTGCTCTGCTCTGCTCCAACAATCCAGCTGAGAGACCACTCAAGTATAGTGAGATCTATTTTCAGTGAAAAGCTCTTCCCCAGGTCAATACAATAAAAAGTCTTTGCTGTGGGGTAATGTTTCCAAATGTGGATGTTTGCCAAACTATGACAAGAATGCAGCTGCTCCATAGCTTTCACCTTAGTGAGTGTTGTCAGAGCAGTCTCCAACACTAGTTTCATACTTCTATGATATTCTTTACTGCTGCTGTCCTTTCTGTCTTATTCTTTGATTTAGTACTGTTGCTCCTTTGTCTGTCCAAGTAGCTGTATATCCATGCAAGTTCAAGTTCCTCTATACCATAGCATTCTTTCAATTTGATGTTTGCAGTGCAGGTTATTTTCATTTTGTTTTGGCCAATTTTTCTGACATAAATGTCATCAGAGAAGGTCATGACAATGCTTTTTCAGGTGTTTATCACGAGTTATATAATTTCAAGTCATTTACAAATAGGAGGTTTGTCATTTTTGGGGCTCCATGATGTCACTGGAGTTTAAACAGGACCTATACCCCAAGTGGTTGGAAAGACTGCTAAGTGGATTGAGGCTGTGGCAGAACCAAAGCAGTGACAAGGGCCATTCTAGCAAAGAAGGTGATGGAGGCACAATCAAGGGGGCCATTCTCAAAGTAACAATGTATTGCATGAGAACGGTAATAAAAAAAAACAGGTACAAGAGACCAGTATGGTTCTCTGGAAAGGTCAGGGAAGCAGTGACAGCCAAAAAGAAGATATTCCTCAGGTACAAGGAAAAACAAGGGAAAGAAGAATGGGTGGAGTACTTGATCAGAACAAGGGAAGCCAAGAGTGGTCAGAGAAGCAAAGGCAGACACAGAGAGGAGTATTGTGGAGGGGGTCAAGGAAGGGGAAAAACATTTCCTCAGGTATATTAGGGGAAAAAAGAAAGGGAGGAGGAATTGTTAGATTGAGAGAGGGGCAGGGTAATTGAGGAGAACAGGTAGAAAGCAGCCATTCTTAAAGACTGCTTCTGCTCTGTTTTCTCAAGAGAAAGCAGAAGACCTTGGTCAGAGAGTGGCATTAAGGAAGCTGTAAGGGGGATCCCTGAGATGAAGCAGCAAGTATGGTATTTACCAGTGAAAGGGTTTGGAAAGGGCTAGCAACACTAAAGATAGATAAAGTCATGGGACCTGATGGGATGCATCCAATGGTGCTCAAGGATTAGCAATGGAAATAACTGAACCCATGTTAGGGCTATTCAATAACTTAGTTTACACAGTGGTAGTCCCAAAAGACCGGAAGGTAGCAGATTTAGGCATGCTCCAATGGGGTGGGGGGATAAGGAGCAACTGAATAACTACAGACATGTCAGTCTCACTTCTGTTGTGGATAAACTGATATGGGCACTATTCAAAGAGGACCTCGAACTGCCTGGAGAGCAGTTGACTCCAGGATGGTAAACAGCATGGGTAACAAGGCTTTTAACTTAGTGCCACACAGAAGCTTGCTGAAGAAGCTAGAGGATTTGCGTACTGCTAAGGACACAGTTAGAAACATAGAATTTGATGGCAGATAAGGACCGCTTGGCCCACCTAGTCTGCCCATTTCCCTACATAATGGATAAGCTGCAGATCCTAGTTAACCAACAGCCTACTTCCTCCTGGCTATGATAAAAGGCATCATTAGGATGGCAGAGAAAGGAGAGATACTGTTGATGGGGGACCTAAATATGCCAGATGTTAACTGGAGCACCTTTGCTGCAGCCACAACCAAGAGGAGGGCCACTTTCAATGCCATACATGTGGCATGCCTCAGACAGCTAGTTTTGAAACCCACTCATGAGGGAGCAATCTTAGACCTCATACTCTCAAATGGGACAGTGAGAGGATCTCAGATCTAGAAGTGGGTAGCCATCTGGGAACAAGTGAATACCAGTCTTTTTCATGATAAACTCAGCTACAGAGTCAAGCCATACAAAAGTGAGGGGACTGAACTTCAGGATGGTTGACTTTGGCAAGATGGGAGAGTGCCTTAGAAAGGCACTAGCAAACAGACTGGGGGGGGCAGAGCAACAATGGGGAAACATCAAAACTGCCATCACAAAGGCAACAAGCCTTTGTGTGAAGCAAATAAACAAATCAAAATGAAAGAAAAAGCCACTATGGTTCTCAAAAGAGGTTGTGGGGAAGGTTAGGAAGAAAAATATAGCATTTAGGAAGTATAAGGAAACACAGAAGGAGCAGGACAGAGAACTGTACCAGTTAAGGCAGAAGGTAGCAGGGAGGGAAGTCAGAATAGCAAAGGCCCAAATTCAGGAAAAGATAGCCAACTCAGTTAAGAAGGGGGATAAAACCATTTATATGCATATCAGGGAGCGTAAAAAGACAAAGGGAGGGATAGTGAGGTTGAATAGAATGGACGGTGGGTGGACAGAGAGGGACAGTGAAAAAACAGGGATACTGAATGAATACTTCTGCTCAGTATTCACAAAAGAGGAGGAGGAGGAGGTGCCTAATCCAATTAATAGAAGCACTCTGGATAGGATGGTCAATCCCGGTCCTTTCACAGAGGAAAGGGTTCTGAAAGAACTCCTAAAACTGAAGGTGGACAAAGCAATGGGGACTGCTGGAATTCACCCCAGAATTCTAAAAGGATTAAGGGGAGAACTAGTGACACTACTGACTACCCTTTTTAACAAATCATGGGAGGATAACGTGGTACCTGAGAATTGGAGGAAGGCAGATGTGATTCCTCTTCACAAAAGTGGGAGCAAGACAAAGGCAGAAAACTACAGACCTATCAGTTTGACCTCTGTGGTAGGGAAAGTGATGGAATCACTTCTGAAGGAAAGAATTGTTGAGTACCTAGAGGCTAGTGGGGCACAGGACCCAAGGCAGCATGGGTTCAGAGCGGGAAGGTCATGTCAGACAAATCTAATTGATTTCTTTGACTGTGTATCCAAAGTAGTAGACCAGGGAGGGGCTGTGGCCATGGCCTACCTAGACTTTAGCAAGGCATTTAACACAGTCCAACACAAAAGATTAATAACCAAATTAACCAGCCTGGGAGTGGGTCCCAGGGTGGTAGCCTGGGTTAAACATTGGCTGGACAACAGAACACAGAAGATAATTGAAAATGGAGTCTACTCTGAAGAAAGAGGGGTAACTAGTGGGGTACCGCAGGGTTCAGTACTGGGTCCAGTCCTTTTTAATGTCTTTATAAGTGACATTTCAGAGGGACTGGAAGAAAAAGTATGCCTCTTCGCAGATGACTAAAAGATCTGCAACAGGGTTGATACACAAGGAGGTGTGGAAAGGATGAGAAGGGACTTGGCAAGGTTGGAGGAATGGTCAGAAGTATGGCAGGTTGGATTCAGTGCAAAGAAGTTCAAAATGATGCACCCGGGAAACAAAAACCCAGGGGAAGATTACACAATTAGGGAGGTAGTTACAACAACAAAAATGGAAAGGGACTTGGGGTAATCATATCAGATGAACTTAAGGTTAGCAAGCAATGTGAGAAGGCAGTAGGGAGGGCTGGGGGGATACTGGGATTTATAGGGAGAGGCATCACCAGCAGAAAACAGGAAGTTGTTATCCCTCTGTACAGACAGTTGGTGAGACCCCATCTGGAGTACTGCATCCGGTTCTGGAATCCCATCTCCCCAAGGACATAGACAGGATGGAGGCAGTCCAGAGGAGGGCAAACATGTTTCCCCTCCTGGATTGATGCAGTCCATCACACCAGTATAGGCCTGCATCCCTCCAGGTGGATCCCCAGTCCCAAATGAAGCCAAATCCCTGAGCTCTGCACCAGTTTTTCAACCAGTCATTGAATCCCATGGTGTGGAGTACCCTAGCCTCATCTGCCATAGACAGGAAGCACTTCTGAGAAACTTACCATGTGTGCTACTTGTCTAAGGCCCCTCCCCAACTCCACAAACTCCCATTGCACTGCTCTGATCCCATACTCAGCCAGGTCATTTGTCCCTTGGTGGATAATGACATCCCACTCACTCCCCCTTGCAGCTGCTCCCATGATTCTGAGTATTTGTTTCCTGTCCATCCAAGTCATGATGCCAGGCAGGCACCTTACCTCCCTTTCCCCTCCCTCCCCCAGTTCTACCCCCTAACAATTGAGTCCCCCACCAGGAGTTGTTTCTTCCTGTGGGGTCCTGTGCCACCCTCCTGTGGGTCTCCATTGTGGAGGTTCCCAGCATCCTCCTTGGTCTCCACTGTGGGTGCCTCCATAGAGGAACCATGCTCCACCAGAGTGGTGAATGAATTATGGAGAGGCACAACTGGAGGGATGCACTTCTGTTCCACCACCCTCACCCTCCCTGAGCCCACCGTGGTCCAATCACTCCTCTTTCTTGGCCTTGGCAACCTCTGAGATAGTGGCAGTGGCCCGGGTGGTCCCTGGGTGGGAGAGCAGGCTTCCCAAATCCCTGCCAGGTCAGCATGGAGATGAACAACCTCCTCCCTCAGACCAGAGAGGTGCCTGCAAATAGGGCAGCAATGTGGTCTCCAGAATGTCTCCCAGAAGACTGATGCTCCACAGCCAGTGCATTGCACCACTCCCCACATACCTGTGTTCCTTCCTGCTACAGATGCTTTTCTTTTTTTTTGGTTTTTGTTCTTGTTTTAGTGTGTGCAATCTTGTGAGTGTCTCTACCCCCTATTCAGTGTGCTGTACCTTTAATGATATGAACAGGTGTATGTTGTTAGCAGTTTTGGGGAAGTGATGTCAGAACCCCTGCTATAAAGAAAGTTATGTGCTTGGGGGGGGGTTAGAGGCAGGGTGTGTGGGTGTAAACCTGTGCCCTCCAGAAACAATCAACTACAACTCTGACCATCCACCCTGGGGAGTGCCTTCCTTCCTTTCAGACACCTATTTCACAGAGGTTAAGTAACAAGTCTAGTCACAAATGACTGCAATATCTCCCAGCTACAGTTCCTCCCTGGCAAATTAAAGTTAAACTAAGAGACATCAAACCCAAAAACAGAGAATCAATACTAGTTACTTACACAGGTCCAAAAAGTAATAAATCAATTCAGTGTAGTCTTGTAAATAACCTCCTTGATATAAGGAAGCTTTGGCTGCTTTCTCTCTCTCTCTCTGTCTCAGCAGGCAGAGACCCCACACAACTCCTGTTTTAAATCCACCTTCAACCAGGCCCCTATCAGCTTCTCCCCTTAACAGACAGCTATTTCACAGAGGTTAAGTAACAGGTCTAGTCATAAATGACTGCAAATAATTCCCAGCTACAGTTCCTCCCTGGCAAATTAAAGTTAAACTAAGAAAAGTCAACTCCAAAAACAGAGAATCAATATTAGTTACTTACACAGGTCCAAAATGTAATAATTCAATTCAGTGTAGTCTAGTAAATAACCTCCTTGATTTAAGGAAGCTTTGGCTGTTCTCTCTCTCTCTCTCTCTCTCTCTCTCTCTCTCTCAGTCTCAGAGACTGATTGGAAGAGACAGCAGAGGGTTGTGGTTACTGGAGACAAATCAGAAGACAGGGAGCTCACCAGTGGGGAGCCACAAGGCTAGATCCTGGGTCCAGTCCTTTTCAATATGTCCATCAGCAACATGGGAGAAGGAATCCAGGGCAAGACATGTCTCTTTACAGATGGCACTAAGCTCTGTATTCAGCATTCAAATTGCATTACTTCGATCATGATAAGTCTTTACAAAGGTTAAAATATTATACATTTAAATCCATAACTTAATAAATTAAAAAGCGCATAATAGTATTGCACATCATTTCAAGATTGCACCAGGATACTTGGCAGATGACTTTCAATAATTACAGAGGCAATAGCCATAGAAACCATATAAGATTGTGGTTATAATGATAAATAGTTCCTGAATGTCTATCTAAACAGAAGTAATACTAGCTGTTGCCATGGTGACCTACTATGGCCATAATTTCCCAATTACTAGGGAGCATCTCCCTTATTAGACCTTTTTTCAACATCTCTGACCACCTTCTGGCTTCATATAAAGCCATTTTCTTAAGATAGACAAAGATTAAATCAGTCATATTACAATATGCCTAAATGAGATTTTCATGCCGTATTGACTGATTTTCTATGTTTTGTTAGTGCATTCAGGAACTTAGCCAATACAGTGACTTGATTGGTATCTGTAGGGTGAAGTAATGTGTACAAACCATTTTCTAAATTGTTTGCGCAAGGTAATAAAAACCTTTCTATACAAAATTTCCTTCATTTATTGTAAAGTGGGCAGAATAATATCATATGTGAAAGAGTTTCAGAATGTCCTGTATTACATGGACATATATTATTCAAAAGATCTCTTTCCATCCTATTATTTCTGAATTCTATGTTAGAGATGGGGAGCAGCTCAAATCTGGGCCTTGTTATTAATTTTTAATACTCAAGTTGAATAGGTAATGTCAAATACATCTCTAGACAGTATCTTTTTATTTAAAGAAAGCCATTGGGCAGATTTAAGTTTGCTCTCTAATTCCAAATCTTCTTGGATAGCTTTGTTGAAATGACTTAATTTAATCCTTTTTCTATAGTTCTGAGAAATGTTAACCCCTTGAGAGAAAGAAGCCACAAGGACTCATGGTGGATCAAGGACAACATGTCTATTAGAAAACAGAGCCAGGGGGAAGTAAGATTGCATTTCAACCACTGTGCTTTCTCTTTCAAGGCCCAAAGAGCTGGAAGAGTTATTTTTGCATTTATTATTTTGAGCCAATATGGAATTACTCTTAAGATGGCCAGAGTTTTGATAGTATCCCAACCTAGCTCTGCATGAACTGCACAATTAGAACTAGCTCTTGGAATTCTTACATGGGCCTTATAATATATGTCATATTGTCTTTCAATAATTTCTGTCTAGTACCCCCAGACTTCTGATCCCATAAAGGGAAATAGGGGTTAGATTAATTTCTGCTGCTCTCAGGGCAGGAATAAATGGCCATCCTCCATACTTATAATTAAATTTGAAGAGTCCCCTAGCATTAGCTTTTACTTTAACTTCTTTGGAATTAATATGATGGGCCCAATTTCCTGTGTAGTTTAGAGTATTTCCTAAATAAACATATTTTTTAACTTCTTCAATTTTCTTTCTGTCCATGAGACATAAATATATATTTTTTGTGCCAAATACCATCAACTTGGTCTTGGCTAAATTAATATTTAATTTCAGGCTTGTACATATTTCCTCAAATTTATACAATTTCCATTGGATTCCAATTCTTGAAAGGAAGAAGAGAGCAAGACCATCGGCATAAGCCAGAAGAGGTCACTATTTATCCTTTATTTTTGGAGAGTGCATATTTGGATCTGAGCAAGCAACAGCCAAGTGATTTATATATAAATTGAAAAGCCATAGAGCCAAAAGGCGGCCCTGCTTAACCCCAGTATTCGATACTAAATGTCTAGATAGATTTCCCAAATAGGTTTGCCATAACTGCAAACTATCCACTGAATCAATTGCATTGGAAAAATCAATATAAACAGTGAATAGCTTAGTCTTCCTTATGCCAATGCACTTTCCAACAAGATGTTGTATAACAAAGATGTCTGCTGTGGAGCAATTTTTCCTAAAACCTGCCTGATATGAAGATATATTTCCTCTTTCAATCCAGAGTAATACTCTACTCAGTATTATTCTTGTAAAAATCTCAGAAATAGAGTCCAAGAGGCTAATGGGGCCATAAATAATGGTATCCTTTGGGTCTCCTTTCTTATATATTGGCACTATTATATTTTTAGTACATGAGCCAGGAATAAATCTATTTCTCAGACATTTTTTAAATAAATTTGTTAAAACCGGGACACAAATATTCAATTGTGATTGGTATACTTCATTAGGGATGCCATCAGGGCTGGGAGCTTTTTTCTTTTTTTTTTTTTTTTTATTTAAAATTTATTGAAGTTGTATCATACAAGACAGATCTTCCATAACAAATATAGGTCATACATACAGTTTACATAGGTTCAGACCTGCCACCCACCCAATTCCCTCCCCCTAAGATTTAGGGCTGGGAGCTTTTTTCTTGCACAGGACATTATGGCAAGTTCCACTTCATTTATTGATACAGTTGGGGGGGGCAGATAAATCCCAGTTTAAAATTTCCTTCCAACTTGAAAAAGACATTTTCTCATTAACAAAAAAGTCTTTGAAAGTGGGAGACCCATAAATCTTCTGGAATAAACATGGGAATTGAGTTGGAAAAATTACATACCCTTTTAGCCACCAGCCTACAGAACTCTGTGCCATCCCCTGAGTTCAGCACATTCATCATTAAAACCCCGCATTTTTCTTGAAAACTTTTTTCTCTGATAGTAGGAGCAGATTATAATATTTCCTTTGTTTAATCTCTCTACATTCTTTCTAAATGGATTCTTCTTAACCCAGCTTATCAGTCTGGCCAATTCTTGTTTGCCTCATCTGTAATTATTATTGAACCAAGTCACTATGGGGGGGGGGTCACTTTTTGTATCCCTATATATGAGCTCTTTAATTTTGGTAAATATGATCACTACAGTAATTCTTCATAAGCTCTCTGGGGGAGGATTCCTTCATTAAATATGCAAAGCAATCAAGTATATCTTGTCTAGAGATCAAGCCATTAATGTCCTTTATTTTCTGAAACTAAAGGCTTGTTTTGTTATTATTAAGTTCCAGTCTGAAGGAGTGGGATTGTACGTCTGTTCTGAGGGCATCACCTAAATTTTTCAATTTTATGATTAGAGAAGTATGATTACCTTCTGGTCTCGGTGAAACATTGAGGGTTGGAAGGATGTCAAAAGTATTAGGAGTTATAATTACATAATTTATTGTATTTCTCCCATAAGGTCCAAAATGAGTGAGATTCCCCTCTGTGTCTCCTGTTATTCTTCCATTTGCCACAATAAGATAGTTTTTCATTTTTCATTTTTTTTATTTTTAACAAGGGAATGGACTGGGCACATTCCTTTTTCAGCCATGCCTGACATAAAATATCTAATACAAAATACACATACATATGCATATAATTAGACATAATTATTTATATCTACAAACATTCTTACAGTGTAAAATGTTGGACAGCAGTTGTTTAAAATGCAGTGCACTGTGTGCTTCTCTAATCAGGTTACCATATTCATTAAGAATAGAAGGTGTGTATCAGGTAAAAGCTCTTTTGCACATTTGTAATTTAAAAACAGGAACTGAGTAAGGGAATTGCCCACTATTTCTAGTGTACTGCTCACAATGTTTAGAAACTAATATGCTTGATAAAACTAGAGATTCAGCTGACCTTGCTATACGGTAGACAAAAGTGACTACAAGGCCCTTTAAGTGCCTCTCTGGAGAAAGTACTCCCAGGTTTGCATATAGCTGGCAGTAGTGAGTTCTTAGTGGGGCACAAAGGGCAAATCTGCATATGTTGTTATAGAAGATTTTGTACTTGGATTCAAATGCACTGTTACAACAGATACATATGGCATTGCCATAGTCTAAAGTTGGCATTAAGACTTGTTTGGTTATAACTTGCCATGCCTCATCAGTCAAAGAATTTATGTTTATATAAAGGAAACCAGTTTTGGATTTATCCTTTTGCCCAGCTTGTCAATATTAGGAATCATAGTGAGACTCAGATCCAGGTATATGCCCAGATATTTAAAAGTGGAAACCAAAGGAAGGGGGAAACCATTTTTCCCCATAATTTGTGTTGTTTCCATATTCAGTAATTTTTGTGAAGACCAGAACAACATAACATGTTTTCATTTATATGCATTCTGTTTGCCTGACTCCGATTAGCAAATGTATAATATTTATTTTGGAGAGATACCTGTATATGACCAATGTTTTGTCCAGACTCCCAAATAACTGTATCGTCTGCATAAATTATACTGTTTTCAAAGGAAAAAGGGAGGGGCAGGTCATTCACAAAAATCAAAAACAGATGGGTGCCCAGCACTGAACCCTGGGGAACCGTGTTCTTAATTCCCTAGTTGCAACATAAAGTAATCAATTTTTACTGTTTGTATATGGTTAGACAAGTAACTCCTGAACCAGTCGAGCTGAATGTCCCTTACCACCATGCTCCCCATTTTACACAGCAGTAGTTTGTGGTCCACTGTGTCAAAAGTGTTGGCCAGATCTACGAAGACTGCACCGGTGGTGCTCCCATTTTCGGTAGCCACCAGTACAGCATCTGTGAACCCAGCAAGCACTTTCACAGCGGACTGCCCATTTCGAAAGCCATGTCATGGCTGTTAGGAACTGAATTCATTTTTCCCCCCTTTCATTTTGTGAGGGGTCTGTGTATCTTTCTGTTGGGATATTTATTAGGGGTAACTTTTGCTAAAATTGTCTAAATTGTAATGATGGACAATCCTAGCATTAAAATCACTCACCGAGAAAAGAAGCAGTGGGGAACTGAAAAAGCAAACACATGTTTTTTGTTAGGCAGTCCCAGATTTCTTCCTTATAAAATGGTGTCCCTCTCAGAGGAATATAGATCACACCTAATACCAATAAGATTTAAGTGTTATCAAAATGAAAAGCATATTATCATTTTAACTGAGGATTTTGACTAATTTAATATCTGGTACTATTTTTATATAAATGGCTAACCCCACTGAGGTTCTCCCAATTTTTTTTCATTTAATAGCAGGGACATTTATTAAATAATGACCATTCAAATTTAGGTCTTCACAAGCCCATGTTTTCTGTAGGCAAATTAACTCATAAGATTTGATCAAGGTAATCCAGTCAGGGTCCCCGAATTTATCTGCCTGCCCTGCAATGTTCCATGAGACCAGGGAATAAACCCCTGTCTCTAGGATAAGAGGAATAGAGTCTAATTCATCTTCCTTGAGTCAATTAACCTGGGAGGGGGAATTTGGTTGTGTTGGGAAATCAGCCACGCCACTCACTGGGGCTGGGTATAGAGTGTCCCAATCTATGAAATATACAATTAATTCCTCCAAGCAAGGGGCTTTTCCCATAATTGTTTCTATCAGTTTCTTCCCTTTTAGATGTACATCTGAGTTTGTCCTATTCCCCCTTAGCTCTATATAGTGATGTCACTGATCCAAATGTAATCCGGAATCTTCATGTATTATAAAACAGGAAACAAACTGCAGCTTTTAGTTTCCTGCTATTCTCAGCTTTAAGATAATCAGTGCCAAAAACTGAGATTGTTTTTTTCTGTCTCCTTTAGATTTGCTTTTTTCAAAATCCCATTTTAAAGCTTTAATGGTGTTTTTAACCTCTTCCCATGATTCTGATCTGCCAATTATACGACTGCCTGTTCCAAAAAAATAGGACAGTGCTCCATTTTATTGGTGCAAGAATCTCTAGTTCTAATTTATGTAGAGTGGACAGCTTGGCCCAGAATTTTCTGACATCTTCTAGGAGACACTGAAAGATTTACCTGACAACTTCTATTGTAATTAGTAGGACATAAACTGGTTTACATGGTTCTGATTGGTCTCTGAAGACTCCCAGTATTGCTTTAGTTTCTTCCTTTAATCCTAGTTCAGCTTTGACCACGTAATTAACTAAATCATGCAAGGATTCTCCATGTTCATTGTTTTCGACATGACTCTCTAAAATTCTTAATACAGCTTTACCCCTCTTCAAGCTAACAAAGAACCCCTTTGTTAGTTGACCCATGTATTGTATTGTTTTCCAGAGGCATTAATGGAAAGTGACAAGTACAAAGTAGAATGCCTCAAATAGCTTAGAAACCCAGAAAACTATCAAAGATGTGATAGCAATCCAATGTAGGAGGTAAAAGCAATTGTAAAATGCCTCTCAGAGGAGGACCTTGAAAAAAATTACATCATTGACTGGGAGCTAAAGGCTATGAATAGACCCCACCCCATCATACCAGTATTCTATGTCCTCCTCAAAGTAAACAAAGATCTGTCAAACCCACCAGGAAGACCAATTATAGCAGGCTGTACCCTAGGATCTACCCTAGAAGCATTGTCTGTATTTATAGACTACCACCTCCAACCATTGGTCTACACCACTAAAGCATACCTTATAGACACTAAAAATACCTTATTATTGCTTAACATTTTAAATGAAAAACAGTCGATCACATACGACAGTATACTAGTCACTTTAGATGTCAAAGATCTTTACACCACTATACCCCACAAAGAGGGCCTGGAATCACTAAAGGAGAAGCTATTAGACAGGCATATCACAGACAGTCCTCCAAACCATTATCTACTCTAAAAAAGTTTGAATTAGTACTAAACAAAAATGATTTTAAGTTTGAAAATATTTGCTATTGGCAAAAACAAAGCACATCAATGGCACCAAGCTATGCCAATATATTAATGGATCAGTTCAAACAGAGATTTGCTTACAATGAGACAGACATCTGGCATAATGAAATAGCATGTTAGAAGAGATACATTGATGATTGCCTATGCATTTGAAATGGCACAGAAATAGAACTAAAATATTTTTTTGTTTATCTTAACACAAGCACAGAATACCTCAAATTCATAATGGATTACAGTAAATAATCCATTAAATTCTCAAATTTAAATATATACAAGAATGGCACCACCTTGGAAAGTAAACTATATCGCAAACTGACAGACAGAAATGTGCTACTACACACCACAAGCGTTCACAGATCTAATGTAACCAAAAACATTCCATATGGCCAAATGATAAGAATAAAACAATATTGTACAAACCAAGATGGCTACACAGAGGCAGATGATAAGCTGCAGGGACACTTTCTAGACAGAGGTTATAAAGGTGACACTGTGGAAATGGATCACAGCAGAAGTTATACTATACCACATGTCACATTGCTAAAACAAACAATCAAGAGTAACTCAGCAAAAGATAGGATTACAATATCCATTGACTATTCAGAATCGTTTGGAATTATAAAATCTTTCATCAATAAACATTGGAACATTTTGCAATCTAATCCAACAGGAGAGAACGTGTTTAAAGAAAAAACATTAGTAACAGCCAAAAAAGTCAAATCACTAGGGGACCAATTGTGCCATGCAGTTTACCAGAGCCCAGAAAAGAAATTTGAGATCTTCCAAGGAAGGCCACAGATCACAGGGAATTACCCATGTGGATAGTGCCAAAACTGCAATAACACATGGGAAACTAAAACTGTATACAATCCATATAGAAATGAACATATTGAGATCCAACAGTTCATTACCTGTCAAACAGAACAAGTGACTTATCTATTGAAATGCCCTTGTGATTTATACTGTATTGGTCAGATGGCTAGATGTTTGAAACTCAGGTTAAATGAACATAGAAGTGATATTAGGAGAGGTGATAGTACGTCAGGTGTAGCACAACATTTTTCAGACAGTAGACACAATGGTCCCGATATTCAGAATTGCGCCTGGCAATGGTGCAAGTGATCATGCAACGTAACTGAATTGCGCTGGAGCAACTAAGGGATATATTCAAAAGAGATGTGCCATGATGCATGTCTTCTGAATATAGCAAATAATGTGCATGGCGCAAATACAATGTGCCGCACATCCCTCAGACAGGCCTGAATACCTGAACTGGGAATGCACCAGCGTAACTGGAGCTGCACCAGGTACAACATCCAGATATTCAGACATGGAAATACAATCAATCTTTATTTATTTATCAATCAATCTTTATTTATCCAGGTGAAACACCATTGAGTCAACTCATGTGACTCTGGTGACATCCAGCAGACCAGACCTGGGTTTGAATCCCACAGCTTCCACTTCTATACTGTGTGACCCTGAGCAAGTCACTTAACCTCCTTGTGCTCCCAGGTCGCTCCTGTAAAAAAGCTTCCAGCTTAGTGTGCTATACCTGGTTAAACAACTGAATAAAAATAAATAAAAAAATTTGCAAGGTGGACCTGAGTTGAGAAATAATACAATTCAAAGCAAAAGGAAGTAATATACAAACACAAGGCTGTAGATACAAAGCAGCAATTAGGTTACAGAATTCTCAACATATACATAAGGACAAAGTAAGGGATACATACAGTATGTACAGTATACAGGTAGACAGCAAAACACACAAATAATACAGAAACGTATGTACAATACCCACAGAGGATGAAGTAAAATGGGGGTGTAGGTTAGACTGGGAGAGGGAGTGCCAACTTGGTCAAATTAGTGAAAACATTTGCAAGATTCCTTAAATGCCCTAAATTCAAATAGGGCTATTATGCATGCATGGTGCAAATGGGGCCATTTGCATGTCATTATGGCCCATTTGCATTTGTTGTGCAGGGCTGGCCAGCAAAATGCACCTGGCACCCTGCACAGAATGCAGTCCCTGTACCAGGACCACAGTAGTACTTGCACCTCATCCTGTAACCCCGATCGCCCGTTCAAAATATGTATGGACTATCCCTGGTGATCCAGTGGTTCCACCCTCCCTGCCCATAACACCGATTGCGGTAAAATACACATTTGAACCACCTTGGTGGTCTGATGGTACCGGCCCCCCGCCCATAACACTGATCACCGTACTATTGATTGTATCAGATCCCGGTAGTCTAGTTGAACCCCCCCACCCCGCCAGTAGCCCTGATCAGTGTATGATTCTTTGTTTAAGTTCCCTAATAGTCTAGTGTATCCCCCACCCCACTGGTAACCCCAATTGCCATATTATTCATATTTTAAGCTCCCTGGTAGTCTTGTGGAACCCCCCACCCTGCTGATAACTTGATCACCAAAAAACACAGACCAATATCGGTCCCTGGTAGTCTAGTTGGTCCCCCACCCCCACCTACACACAGACCACCCAGCCCCCAGTCATCGTCAGACAGCATACTCACCAGCATACCTCTGTGGCTGCTCGCAAATGACAGCTTACAGTAAGTGCGGCAGCTCATTGGTCCACACTGTGGACCAATAGGCTTGCAGTGCATACTGTAAGCTGTCATTCAGTGGGCAGCCACGGAGGTAGGTGTGTGGGTATGCTGCCTGCCAATGACCGGGGAGCTGGATGAGCTGGGGGTCCTGTCTGGGTGGGGGTTTGGGGGACCACTAGATCACCAGGGACCAACATTGGTCTGTGTTTTTTGGTGATTGGGGCTATTGGGGGTGGGGGTTCTCACTAGACTACCAGGAGCTTAAACAACAGACTATTAAGGTGATCAAGGTTACTGGCAGGGTGGAGGTTCCACTAGACTACCAGGGAACTCAAACAAAGCATCATATGGTGATTGAGTTACCGGTGGGGAGGGAGGTACCACTGGACTACCAGGGCTGTTTGTTTATCCAAAACGGGTGATTGGAGGTATGGGATGGGGAAGAGGAAACCACTGATCCACCAGGGACATATGTGGGTGCTTGAGAACGGTGTTCTTGGGGGGTAGCCACCCACAGCTGGTGGCAGCTGTGTTACCCATTGCAATACAGCAGTACGCCTGTGGGTGGCTAGCAGTTGAGCCTTGTTTTACAGGCTCAACTTTGTGCCTAGGTATGTGGCACATCTCTGGGTTGTGCCAGCAGATGCACCGTACATCCCAGGTTGAATATCGGGATGTGCCACATATGCATGGGCATGCCCCTGGAGATGTGCTGCATACATTATCTTTGTGCCCCGGCTCATCAGGAATTGCGCTGCGCAATTCTCCCCTTTTGAATATTGCCCCGGGGTGCATTTCTGGGGTTGTGCTGGTGCAACTCAGTTGAGCTAGGTGCAACCCCTTTGAATATATTGGCCAATGTGTCAGCACTAAGATTTGTTGGACTAGAAAAGGTTGAAAATCCAAGTCAGGGAGGAGACCTGGAAAAGAAATTATTAAGGATGGAAACCCTTTGGATAGATTGATTTGGAATACTAGACACCAGATATGGTCTAAATGAGGAAATTGTGTGGACAGAATTTGTAGAATAAAATCAGTAACTAATCAAAATAGAAAAGCTGGAGGGCCCCAAAAAACACAAGAGAGTCCATTTAGGTATGTATAACGCCAAAAATCCCCACTCTCCAGTAACATATTCCTTACCCACGCCTTCTCTGGATGTGGAGATTAGAAGATATTAGGTTAATTTTATTAATTGTTCACTCTTAATGAAGGGACTAATGGTTGTGAGTACATGGAAACCAACAGGGTTCATTTGTTACAGACTGACCACTTCCAGCGCCTGGTCACTAGTGATAGGCAGGAGGTGGCCACCTTACAGACACACACACATGGGTGTTATCTGGGTGGGTCAGGACACAGGGCTTCACCGTTTGGTCAAATATACCTGTCCCAATTCAGTCTGCCTAGCTTTTTATCCAAGTTA
This sequence comes from Neoceratodus forsteri, assembly GCA_016271365.2. Taxonomy (NCBI): domain Eukaryota; kingdom Metazoa; phylum Chordata; order Ceratodontiformes; family Ceratodontidae; genus Neoceratodus; species Neoceratodus forsteri. The sequence goes on along the minus strand of CM057459.1, from coordinate 669,697,345 downwards.
TTAATAAGAAATGTATAGAAAGATCACAATGATGAAACTTGAAAAGTGGGACTTCCGGATATGATCTTTGCAAGACCTACTATTGAATAAGCCCAGAAGAGGGAAAAAAAGTTACAACCATGCATACTAGGTTGCAGTAGACAATATAAAATATAAGAAACACCCCAAAATCAACTGAGTCCAACAAAATCCAAACTGAGCATGTGCAGAGCATGTCACCCTCCCAGGTGAGTCCCCATGGCAATGACAGTATATTTAAACAAGAACAGAACCTGCAGTCAGTATCCACAGCCGATGGACTACAGATGCTGAAGAAGCAGTAAACCTGTATTTAAACAGATCTCATGTATACTGCTGAAAGAAATGTTAAACTTTTAAAAACAAAAATGCAATAAGAAAGTGTGGAAGCTGAACTTAAAGTTTAAGAAAAATGGATAAAAAAAAGTTTAGAAATGCAACCAATATAACCAACAGTTGGGGGGAGAGGTGTCACACTTAGAAAACAAACTGCACAGTAGAACAGAGAGTGAAGAAAATAAAATGCAGCAACTAAAAAATTAAGTATCTTTTAGCAAAAGAAATAAGATAAACAACAGCCATGTAACAAAAAGACAATTAAGTAAACAGAGCTTGAATCTATGATGAGGAATGTAAAAAGAAAGTGAGAGAGGAACGTTTACCTGATGAAATGCTATTGATTTAACAGCAGGATTTTTTTTTTTTGTATTATCTGTTTTTCTGCCCCGTGCTCACTGGTCCTCCACTCCTTCAGGCTCCGCCAAGTTCCTCCTGACCTCTTCTGTCCTTGCCCGGCCCTCCTCTTGTCCCCAGATCACAGCCAACCCCCGGGATATCCCGGTGTATCCCTTCACTGGGCGGGTCCCTCTCCTCCGAGGAGGAAAGCACTGGGGGGGAGGACAGCCCCAGCACGTCCTTTGTCTAGGGCCCGGGGATGCTGCTGGGGAACAGGAGGCACCAGGAAGGCACTGGAGGCCCCCAGGAACCGAGAGCCGTCATCTTTGAGGGTCAGGGAGCAATTTTTCCTGGCTTTCTGTTGGGAGCAGCGTGGTGACGTCATGGCATACGTCGACGTACGCTCCTCCCCCAGTTAGTACTAGGTTGTGCATCCTGCGATGCTCCCAGCCTCCGCTAGGAGTCAGCAGGTGCTGGACCAGACCCCTCCCCTCCCCCCTGGAGAAGGAGAGCTGTCCCTGGGATGCTCGATCCTTCTCCCCCTGGCCGGCCCTCCAGTGACCCAGGTCCATTCCCGAACCCGGGTCGCTGGCATTGCAAGCGGAAATTCAACTGCTGCGCCGGTGGGCCGGCACAGCAGGATTTTTAATATGTATAAGTGTGGGCCATAAAAGAAGTTGGAAACTTCATATAGTAAGTATAGCCAGCCACATATAGATATAGCGCTCCAGTGTATACATAAAAGAATAATAATTAAAACTGTATGTTTTCTTTATAACATTAGACACACTTGATGAAACATATTAACAACTACATATGATCAGGCAATTTAAAGAGTCAGTGTCCCAGTTACAGGTGAGGTAAGAGTTTTAAAAACTTTACTTGGAATTTAATGTCATAAAGATGTGAATTTGGAATTTAAAAAAACGAATATTTATTTTTCTTTTTGTTTCAAGATAGTGGATTGGAATATTAATTTGAATTATGTAACATTGGGGAATATTGAATCTACCAGAAGGGTGGGCATGATCTATACAAAATGTATGCAAGTTAAAATTTAATAGAAATGAATCTAAGATGAATATAAGGTGTCTTTAAACACAGTATTATGGTCTTGATGTATGGCCCCTTTTATCATATTAAGTGAATTATCATATTTCTACCAGAAAATAATTTGTATGTAAAAGTAACTGAATCATAGAATCATAGAAATCTGACAGCAGAAAAAGACCTCACGGCCCATCCAGTCTGCCCATAAGCCCCCCCTCCCACTAAGAGGCCCCCCTTTTCCCATTCCTGATAAGCCCCTGCCCATCAGGCCCATGTGCAGATCCCAGGCTCTCTTGAATTTCTCCACCATATCCACATCTACCACCCAATCCAGCAGCTCATTCCATGGCTATACCACCCTCTCAGAGAAAAACCTCCCCCTGATGTCCCCTCTGAATCACCCCCCCCAGCTTGTAGATATGCCCCTAGTGGAGTTATTCGTACTCATCTTAAAGATGCTGTCTACCCTCACCCTGTTTATGCCCTTCAAGTATTTGAATGTCTCCACCATATCCCCCCTCTCTCTTCTCTCCTCCAGTGTGTGTACAGACCCACTTCAACCAACCTTTCCTCATACGACTTCCCCTGCATCCCACTCACCATCTTGGTTGCCCTTCTCTGGACCCTTTCCACCCTGTCCTTGTCCCCTTGCCGGTAAGGCTTCCAGAACTGGACCCCATATCCCATGTGTGGCCTCATCATAGTTTTGCATAGTGGCAGGAGAATCTCCCTCTTTCTGCTAGTGAATCCCCCCCAATGCATGCCAGCATTTTGAGTGTCTGCCCAGCTGCTCTGTCACACTAACCCCAGACCTTCAGACTGTCTGAGATAGTGATCCCAAGATCCCTCTCCTGTGCTACCATCTCCAATTCTCCCCCCCCCAAGCTGATATGTTACCTTTGGGTTTTTAAGCCCTATGTGCTAATCCTGCATTTCTTGGTATTGAACTGCAGCTGCCACCTCTCTGACCAGTCCTCTAGCCTAACCAGATCCTCCCTCATATCCTCCACCCCCAACTCCATATCAACCTTATTACTGCAGATCTTCATATCGTCGGCAAACATACATACCTTTCCCTGCAGACCCTCAGTTATGTCTCCTATGTATATGTTGAAGAGTATGGGTCGCAAGACAGACACCTGGGGAACCCCACTCATCACCCTCATTTCCTTGGAATGCACCCCATTTACCTCCACCTTCTGGGTCTTCCCCTCCAGTCAATATTCAACCCATTTTGTGAGCTTCTTCCCAACTTTCAAACTGTCTATCATACCTACCAGTCTCCTATAGGGGATGGTGTTGAATGCCTTCCTGAAGTCCAGGTAGGCCACATCCACCACCCTTCCCTGGTCACATATCTCCATCACTCTGCCAAATAATTCAATCAGGTTCATCTGGCATGACCTGCCGCCTGTGAATCCATGCTGGTTGTCATTTAGGAGACCCTCTCCTTCCAGATATGTGACCAGCCTTTCCTTTATGAGTGCCCCCATTAGTTTACTGACTCCTGAGGTAAGGCTAACCAGGTGGTTCCTCCCTGCCTTCACCTTTGAATATGGGCTACAACATTGGCCATTTTCCAGTCCCCAGAGACCCTGCCCATGTGCAGAGATAGGTTAAATAGCTTCGTGAGCGGTGCCGCCAGTTCCTGCTTCAGTTCCCTGAGTACCCTCTGATGGATCCTGTCTGGACCCATTGCCTAATTCATCCACAGCCTTCCTATTTCCTTCAATACCCTATCTACCATGAAGAGACTGGAGTCCATCTCCCGGCACCCATCCTTCCACTGAATGTTTCCATATACATTTTTCTTTGATATTAATTATCATAACATGTGAGTTATATGGATAATTATTTATTTATTTAAAAGAGATTCACCAGGAAAGCAACATGAACTGTGAAATAGCTTGTTTCCAGAAGTGTACTGAAGGGAAGGGGTTACATATGGAGGAGACAATTAACAGCAGTACAGATAACAGGTTACAGATCCAGTACAATCCAGATAAGGCCTTCATCTATGACATTCATAAACACACATCCATAACATTACAGATTCCTGACAGGTAGGCAAGACTAGTACATAACCTAGGAATAGCAGTACTTAAAAAGCATAAGCAAATTTCTTTTTTTCATAATTACAGTGAAGAAACCAGTGTGATGATAGATAGTGGAAAGGCAATTACTTTATGTAGAACTGCAGTGTTTTGGACCAAATTACCATATCAGCTTTAGTACAGTAAACTACTGATAGGAGCAAAGGATTACAGAGCAACAGTGCCAGATCCCAAGTGCTGATTAAAATCCCCAACAAATAGACTTGTGTGTGAGAGAGAATTAAAAGAGGATAACAGAGGGGATGGGGGGGCCGTGAACCTTCACCCCTTCAGGATGCAGAGAACTCTGCCAGGGGATGGGCACTATTAGTAGAGATAGAAGGGGGTGGCAAGAGAGAATGAATAGGAAAGGCAGGTGAGTTAATTGCAGCTGCAGCAGTGGACTGTGTGCCTTTGAAGGAGAAGTGCAAGGCGGTTGCAGGATTGGGCAGAGCAAATATCAAGGGGGGGGTTCAAGGTGCTAGGGAATTTGTAAGAGAAGGCAGTGTGACCGGATGAAGCATGCTGTGGTGGTAGGGCAAGCTTTCTGTGTGAGGATCACAGAGAATAATTGGAGGGAAGAGGGGTGGAGAGGAAGGAGGACAGGTAAGATGGAAGGGAGCTGAGCCAGTACTTACCCACTAGATTAGCGATGTGAGACAGGCACCTGGCAGAGAGATAGGAAGGAAAGGGAGATATAGAGATTGCAGTGGTGGGGGGGGAGGCAGCCAAGTACACAGCAACAGAATGAGTTGGGGTGATCTTAGGGGCAGAATTGTAGACAGTGTCCCCAAAGTCGAAGACTGGGAGAATCATCTTTAGGACAATTTCACTGCTTAACCCAGCAATTGTCTGTTCTCCTGAAACTCTACTGTATTGTTAATTTATGTTATCCTCATTTGTTGTGTATTTTGTTTTATGATGTGGAGCCTTTGTAAGTGAGTTACTGACTCAAAGGTTATAATTCTGAAATGTTCAATAAATAAATAAATAGGCAGGCAGCTGCAGAGTCTGTAAAGAGCACCGAGCTTAGGGAGACGTTTTTTGTGAATGGAATCAATATAGACCCAAAAGTCAAGGTTTTTGCCTCGTCACAGCCCACGGTACTTCAATGAGATGACATCATCCAGTCTGGATCCTGTTAGGGTACGGAAGATGGGGTGGAGTCAAGTCTGGCCAGCTTTTGTCTGGTGCCAAAGGTCATAGAGACCATTTTTTTGACATTAAGAGAGAGCTGAATTGCATTAAGCCAGTGCTGGACATTCTTAAAGGGATATATCTTAGATCCTGAGGAAGTAGTGAGGTAACTACGAAATATTGATCAGAATTTGGTGGAATTTAAAATACTAGTAAAATATATTAAACCCATCCCGGTGAGTGGGTCTGCATGTCTCCATACATGGCATAGTTTTTAACTTCCTCCCATAATTCTGATCTGCCAATCATATGATTGCCTACTCCAAAAAAGTAGGACAGTGCTCCATTTTATTGGTGCAAACATTTCTAGTCCTAAGTTATGTAGAGTGTGAATCTTGGCCCAGCATTTGCTGGCATCTTCTATCGTACTTAGTTGGGCATAAACTGGTTTACATGGTTCTGAGTGGTCTCTGAAAGCTCCCAGTACTGTTTTACTTTCTTTCTTTAATCCTAGTTCAGCTTTGAACAGGTAATTAACTAAATCATACAAGGATTCTTCCTTTTCGTTGTTTTGACATTAATCCCTAAAATTCTTAATACAGTTTCACTCCCCTTCAAGTCACCAAAGAACTCTTCATTAGTTGACCCATTGATTTTATTGTTTTCCCAAGGCATTTTTTCCCTTAGTACCTGTGTAATTTATTTATTGTTTCTCCTCTAGGGGGCCCTTTTTTCATTATCATTCCCTTTTTGAGGAATGTTTTTTATCCTCTTATTGTCTTTTCTCCTCACCTATCGAAAAGATTCTTCAGCATTGTCAACTTTCCCCGAGTCCTGTGCCCCATTATTCACATCAGTCTCTATTAATGGTACACTTTGCCCCCTTGTAATTTTGATTCCACTTCAGGGGGGCTTTCCAATATTTCCAAATTTGCAGTCTTAACCCCTCTTTGCCTAACAGATGAATATGTGTCTTTTCCCCCTTTTTATTCCTGATTCCTCTTTTTCCTTCTCCTTTTCTTAATGTTGCTCTTTGATGTGTTTGTTTTTCAGTTTGTTCAATCCTTTCTTTTCTTCTCTTAACCAAGTGTTGTTTTATTTTAGTTATTTTGTTCTCCTCTGGAATATGGACACTAGGGAAGCCAGGACACAGTTTTTTTTAAAGCACTATCAAAAAGTGCTTGCTCCATAACTGAGGAAGACTCAGGGGGAGATTGTATTAAGATGGCAAGTGCATCCTCAACTCTGGCCCCATTGATTGCCAAGTCATCTCTTAAAGTTTCTATTTCATTCCTGATTATGACTAATTGCTCCATTAGTATCAAGGATGCAGCGTATTGGTTTTTTATAGCCCTGATTATATCTGGGCATAAATAGGAGGGAAAGTAAGTAAGTGAATGGTTAAAAATGTGAACATTTTCATCCTTACTAGAGTTTCTTTGTTGCATCTTGCCATTATTTGAATACTGAGAATTGGAATGGGGGTATCTTTACTCATATTTAAAGTTATGTGTTTATTTTGTTGGTTATCAAGTTCTTTCAATCCGTGTATTTTGTTTTGTAACTCTGTAATCACTTACGTGAGGTCTTCTAGTTTTCCTGCCTTATCAACAGATTTTCTGGAAGTAGGAGGATTTGAATAATTATCATAATAAACCCCACAGGGATGAAATAAAGCCTGGAGAGGCTTCACTCTCTTTATCTTGTGAGAGGACAGAATTTGAGTTTCTGTACCATTCTTCTAAAAGGTCAGTCATGTCCTTATCTAATTCCTGTAGACTAAGTGCTGGCCATAATAAAAGACTCTTGCTCATATGTACTGTATGTTCATATTCAGTTTTTGTTTCCTTATTTTGTCACAGTTTTCCAGCTGGAAGAGACCACTATTTTAACAATTGGGGTGGAGGTTTTAGCAGAGATATTATTATTGCTGTCAGCCTTTACCTTAGTAAATAAGCTGGTTATTTTAAGCTGATTTTTTTTCTTACATTTTAGTAGATTTTTTCTTTTTTCTTTTCAGTTTTGTTCTCAGCTTTTTTATCTGAGGCAACTCAACTTCAGCTTCCACCTCCCCAGATTGTGTTTGTTTATCTGACTCCTTGTATTTGCCATTTTAATTTTCTTACTAAAATGATGTGAACTCTATTCTGAACCACAATTAGACAACTGAGTCTGTAATATATAAACCAGCAATAGAGAGGATGATATAAGCAATAGGTTTCCAAAACCCAAATAAAAACTATTTATGGCAAGACAATATCCCTTCTTAAGGAACTGAAAAAACAGAAATGCCTCCTGAAATCATTGGTGCAGAACTTATCTATTTGAGCTGATTTTTACTCTGTTTTTTGCAGAAAATACACCTCACTTTATACCAGAAGTTACTGTTGATGCATTCTTGAAATGTATTTCACACTTAACATTAGCAAAACACCTCAGGGGTGTCAAAGGTAAAAGTTCTGCTCACATGGAAGGTCACAGATTGGACTCCACTGTGGTCAGCCAACTTTTAAACTTCCATGGTGACAGGGTCCCTTTGTCAGAGAAATTTACCTTTAAACCAAAAGCAGGTACTCATCAGCAAATTTAGAAACAACAATTACAGATCTTCATCAAAAGACAGCTTCCAAAGTTCTGGTAGGATCAGGGGAGTCACCCTAACATCCTGGCAGCCTGCTCCATCCCACCTGGGATGAAGAACAGGAAATCCCTGGAGGCAGTTTCCACCACTTAGGCAAAGCTGGAAAATTATGCACTCTACTAGGGTGAGAACAACTCAGAGTACTACTACAGAGTACTGCTCACACTGAGCTCTGGAACAAGACTGACTCAGAATTCTAAATTCCCCACTCACAACTGCTGTGTGGCTTAAGCTGCTGTGAGAGTTCTAAGGTGACATTACCTCTCCAGCTCCCAGCTGAGAACAGCAGCAGAGAGGGACAGAGTGAAATCCATTTACTGGCAAATCACTAGCTGCCTTCCCTGCCTACCACTAACTCTAATGGGATTCTAGTAACCCCAGGGAACAGGGGGGTTACACTCACCCCAGCCAGGTAAATGACTTTCCACAGTCATTCCCTCCCTCGGCTCCAGGCCATCCTACCCTATGTGTTGCCTATGGGGAGGTAGTGCTACCTTCCCTTTCCATGTGCCAGGCACAGGCAGAGAACACCAAGGGCCCAGAGACCATTGTCTGACACATAAGTCCCTACTGTATGATCTTACTATGGAGAATCAGTGGCTCTGGGAGAGCTGCCCAAAGCATGCCCTAATAGAACAGAGCTGTGGCCCCTATGGCAGGTCAGGACCACAGCCTGTCTATCCCCCTGGCCCTCTAGGGAAAATATATCTATCCAAACTACCCACTGGGAACCTCCCCCCAACCCAGGGTACCTGCCAGCCAAAAACACACCAGGGAATTAACACTATGCCAAGTATTACACTCCCCCCCCACATACATACACCTGAGGAAGAAAACAATAATGGTTAACACATGTTAACAACTACACAATATCCTAAACCCTCTAAAGCACAGAGGAACTCCGATGAGTTCTCCAAATCCTCTTCAGTTCTTCTCTTCCCTCTTTGTCATGATGACCTGAAAGAGAAAACACAAACAAAACACCCCAAATCTGCATACCACAGTATTATAACCCCTTCATTGAAGCATTAAAGAATCCCAAAAATATTATATAGAAAAGTAGAAAAAATAGAAAAACACTGACATTATAACAGTACACTTTTTGGGGATGGAATGCCCTAAATGTCCCATACTAGTGACAGAATGTTGTTGCCCAAAGGCAAGGTCCATAAAAGAGTCTCTTCTGGGATGGAGCCCACTGAAACATAGTCCTTGAACAGGTCAGGGCCTGAAGAGCACTGTAGTCCAAAAGGGAGAGTCTTTGTGGACAGTTCAAACAGTTTGGAAGTCTGCCAGGTGTAGGATGTGTATTACAAAGTCAGTTAAAATGTAGAAAAGATGGGTCTTACCAGTTCCTTGAAGATCGAACAACATAATCACCTACTTCTCCAGCTGAAGACTCTCCCCCTCTGACGGCATCATTCGGATACAGCTGGGTTGATGTCCTCTGGAAAACAGGCGATGAAACAGGAAAACAGCTGGGCTGATGTTATCTTGGAAATTGAACCATGGAACAGGAAAAAACAGCTGGGTTGATGTCATCTGGGATACCAGGTGATGAATCAGGAAGACAGCTGGACTGAGGTCAACTGGAAGGCCAGGCAATGAAACTGGGAAGACACACTGCTGGGATGATGAATCTTGGACTCGCCTTGGATCCTGGAATATCAGTTGAGCTGCATCTTCTTCCTTGGATACTGCTACTTCTGGATGGCAGACACTTTGCTGCCACTGTTTTGCTTCCCTCGGGGTAGGCATGGGTATATTCGCAGGTAGTGGCACCATTAAGGGTAATACCATATGGGGTGAGGTGCAAGAACTATGAACCCATCTGTGTGTTCATAGTTGATGTTGTGGAATGTCTCATTCCCTGCTTTGTCCACAATTCACACAGTGTCCATAAAGAATGTTCTGCCCAATTGCCAGAATTTCAGTCTATCACTGATGACTCTGTCTCTGACACATGGTGCTGCACCTGGATGCAGATTTTTGCTTGCTTCTTCCAATAACCATAATTGCCTGTTCTGCTCAATTTCCTCCCAGACTCTACAAGGAAAGGTAAGAAAGGACCTCTCATACATGGCATTGGCCCTCCTATGAACCAGTCTCTCCTCCTTACTACTTTTCACAAGTACATGGCTCATGGCAAGGCTTGGGGGTGGCCAGTCTTGGTTCATCCAGTGCTGCATACATAGGCAATGGAAAAATCTGTCTCTGACCATTTCTGTGGGTGGGGTAGTGGAGTCAAGTCAAGTCAAGTACAAATTTATTGTTGACAAACACAATTGTCATCACAATTAAAAACAACAATAAGAAAAAGGAAAAAGAGAAAAAACACACAACTGTTCAAATATTGCCAATAAATACAATTAAATATTATACATGAACATACTTCATCTTATGCTACACTCAGGTCTGATTTTTCATCCTTTTGAATATGTATTTTTCTGTTTTCCAACAGTTTAGCAAACCTTGCCACTTTTTCTACAATAACCTTTTCTTCTGAATTCAATAAATAATTAATTTTATAAAATGGATCCATTTCCAGGGTGGCAAGAACATCCCCCAACATTTTTGACCTTTTCCTACTATATAGAGGGCAGAATAAAAGTAGATGAGGTATATCATCTTTACTTTTGTGACAAGCACACATATCCGAGTCTGATTTTTCCATATAATCTTCTTAGGGTCTGACTATCTATATATCCAAATCTAAGTCTAGTAAATGTCTTTCTTAAAACAGGGTTTTCTATTATATATAGATATTTCTTTATCCCATATACTCTCATATTATTAATTGAGAGCCAAGCACTTACTTTATAATTCTTACTTAAAGACATTTCTCTTTGAGTGTAGATATCCATAATTCTGGTTCTGACTTCATGCTTAATTTCTATATCTGGTTTTACCAAGCTATCAGCTATGCTCTGAAGGCGCCCATATGGTTTAAGTAATTCCTGCAATGCATACAAACCAGGACACTTATATCCTAATTGATTATAATATAATAGCTCCTCCATGCATGCCCTAGGTAATCTCTGACTTGGCATTTTATGTATTTTTAACCAGTATATACATGACCTTTGTTCTAGTTCCTTTCTTATTGGAAACTGTCCAATTTCAAGTCTAACTAGTACAGATGCTGCACTATTTGGTAACTCTAATAGATTTTCATAAAATTTACTCATATAAGATTCAAGTCTATTACTATCACATTGTCCCCATATTTCAGACCCATGAATTTGTGTCTTTATCTTTGCATTAAAGACCCTTAACAAGCCTTTAATAGACTGACCTCCATATTTATAAGAAAAAGGCTCTATCGTCAGGGTTAAACGTTTAATTTTCGGAGTCAAAGTAGATATATGTTCTTGCCACCCAAGATTATATTTAAATACTAAACCCAAATAACAAAATGTTTCTATGTATTCAATCTTATTATTTATATGGTACAAATCTGGTATATTATTCAGTTTCAGATGATTTCTATTAAATATCATACATTTTGCTTTATCATAGTTAATTGTTAGGTCAGCTTCAACAGATTTTTCATAACATTTCTTCAAACTTCTTTTAATACCCAAAAAGCTAGTTGCCATTAAAACGACATCATCAGCATATGCCAGGTAGGGACACCACCTGGAGCCCAACCTAGACATGTGCAGCCCTGGGTCATCCAAAACCTCCAATACTTCATTTAAGAATAAATTAAAGAGCACAGGTGACAAAACACAACCTTGTCTCAGGCCAGTGTTAGATGGAAATTTGGGGGTGGTATCACCCATCTTATTATATCTCACCATAGTATAATTATTACTGTATAACAGTTTAAGCAAACAGATAATTGACTCATCTAACTTATATTTTCTCAGTGTTTCCCATAATTTTTCTCTATTGACTCTATTAAATGCTGATTTGAGGTCAATGAATACACAAAAAAAATTGTGTTTTTTAATATAAATATATTTGTGACTCAGATGTGATAATAAAAAACATTGATCTAGAGTACAGTGATCTGGTTGAAAACCTGCTTGTCCTTCATTCAGGATTTCTTTCTTAACCAACCATATCATTATTCTAGTATTAATTATCTTAGTAAATAACTTTTTCATTGTATCTAAGAGACTTATGGGTCTATAATTGTTTGGATTAGATTTATCACCCTTTTTATAAATTGGTATAATAATATTTTCCCTCCATGTTAATGGGACTCTTCCTGTTTCAATTATCAAATTGAACAATCTTTTAAGAATTGGGATCCAAAGTTCTGGGTCATCCTTTATAATGTCAACGGGGATTCCATCCGGTCCTGGAGCTTTATGTCTTTTGGCTGGATCGATAGCTAAAAAAATGTTTTCTTCAAATATACTAACTTCCAGTGATCTCCAGTTTCCCTTATAAATTGACTCATTCCAGACATCCATATTATAAAAAAGGTTTTTATAATGGCTATACCACAAAGAAGGCTCTAAATGATTCTCTTTTGTGTAGGGTATATTGTCCCAACCATAAGTTACCATTTGCCAGTATTTTCTGTTATCTTTTGCCCATGCAGCCTTCTCGAATTGTTCCCATAATCTTTTTCTAAAAGACTGTGGGTAGTGGAGTCACCATCTTCTCTTTCTGGCTCCTCTGAGGCAGGAGCTTGAGGCGACTCACTGGGACCCTCAACATGAAGATACATATCCTTATCCTCCTCTTCCTCACTTAGGATCTGGGCCCAAGAGTGAGCAGTCATCCTCACTCCTGAGACAGTCCATTCCTCACTGGGCACGGAGGTAGACACCTCCCAGTCCAAAGTTTCTTGAACTTTGTCCTCCCTAACTAGGTTAGGACTTGGACCGTCTATCCACGGGTCCACAGACCCTTCCACCACATTGTCCATACAAGACACAGGCCAGAAAATATCATGAGATGTCTTCCCTTGCAGTAAATCCATACTTTCTTCCTTTGTGCCACACTTTACTGGGCCTCCCCCAACAGGTTCATAGTTTCATAGTTGTTTACAAGTTCAGGAGGCAAAGCCTATTATTGAACTTGCCACCCAAAGGTGGTTTTAATTGTCTATGTGTTCAAATTTTTTATTACCCATGTATTTGCCAAGTGTATTTTTAAAGATTTTCATAGATTTACTTTCTACTATTGGACCTGGTAGTGTGTTCCATAGGTTAACCATTCTCTGAGTGAACCACTTTAATCTTTTTTTTGTCTGACACTTAGTTCCTTTCAATTTCAAGTTATGTGATCTAGTGTTTGATAAGCAGATTTTTATTTCAATGCCTAATATTTCGATTAGTCCTGGTTCATTAAGTGCTTTATATATCATACATAAATCTCCTCTAAGATGTCTGTATTTAATTGAGTATAAACCAAGAGTTTTCAGTCTTTCATCATATGTTTTTTCGGACATGCCATTAAGTTTTTTGGTCATTTTTCTTTGAACTCCCTCTATATGTTTCATTCCATATATAGCAGTAGGTGCACAAAAAGGGGCACAGTAATCCAGATGTGATCTTACTAGACTGGTATATAATGGAAGAATGACCTGTGGTTGTTTACTTTTAATGTTTTTCCATATACTACCCATAATTTGTTGACATTTCTTTACTTTTAGTATGGTGTTATTTTCAAAGGTTAACTTATTGTCTATATTTATGCCAAAATCTTTTTCATTGTCTGTTACCTGTAGAATTACATTATTTAAAAGGTACCCTTTTTTTGGTTGTTGTGTCCCAAATGCATTACCTTGCACTTTCGTTCATTAAATTTCATTTTATTTTCTATTGCCCAGGTTTCTAATGCCTCTAGTTCTTTTTGAAGGATTTCTGTTGCTTCCTGTGTATTAACAATAGTTCCAATTTTACAATCATCTGCATATTTAGATATCCACACGCTATCAGTTGGCTGCATTGATGATATTAGGATATTAAAAAGAACAGGGCCCAGGACAGAACCCTGTGGAACCCCCGCTAGTAACTTCTACGTAAGAGGATAATGCACCCTTAACAGATGTTCGTTGTTTACGGCAGTATAACCATGAGTTAATCCACTTGATTAGGATATATGGGAATTTTTGCTTTACCAAATGTTCCAAAAGAATTCTATGGGATACTTTATCGAAAGCCTTGGCTAAGTCCAGGAACACAACATCCACTGGAAGTCCTTTATCAAGAGCAGCACTCACATTTTCAAAAAAGTTCAGTTGATTAGTTAGACATGATCTTCCCTTTCTAAAGCCATGCTGTGTTGTATCATGTACGTTATAGTAATTAATGTGTTCTTCCATTCTGTATAATATTAATCTTTCAAGGATTTTCCCTAAAACTGAGGTCAGACTTGTAGGCCGATAATTAGAAACTTCAGATTTGTTTCCATTTTTATATATTGGGATAACTACTGCTTCTTTCCAATCTAATATGCTTTCTCCTTCCTCAAGAGATAGATTGAGTAGTTTACTCAGAGGGCCAGATAAACAAGAGGAAGTTTCTTTGAGGAAGAACGGATGTATCCCCATTGGGTCCTGCTGAGGAAGTGATTTTTAATTTTAATAATTCTTTCATAGTTTCATCTTCAGTGATTGGTTTAACAACTGTATAACTAAAGTCTATGTTTGAGTTATTAAGAAAAGTTCTTTATTAGAGAAGTTTTATGAAAATACCATTAAGTTCCTCAGCTTTTTGTATTTCTGCTACTTATTATTCCAGAGTTTGTAACTAGAGGACCTATGGTTGCTTTAGAACCTCTCAGTGAACCAATGTAGTTGTAAAATTTTTTCTTATTATCCAGTGTGTCACTGGCTAATTTATTTTCTGTATTTTTTTTGGCATTTCTGATTTCTAATTTTACTTTGTTTCCATATTTTTTATATTGTTCCCATTTTTCATTTGTTGGTTGGTCTTTATACTTTTTATAAAATTTCTGTTTTTTTGCAATCAATTTTTTTATTTTGTTGTTCCACCAGACCGGATTTCTATATCCCTTGTTGTATTTCTTTCTAGTTGGAACCCAATTATTAATGCAATATTTAAGTTTGGCTAGTAAACTGTCCCAAGCTTGATGTACATTGAGTCCTGTCCATTTGGACCTCCAATCCCATAAATTCAAATGTTGTTTAATTTGTGTATAGTCTGCTCTGGTAAAATCTTTGTTTAAAGTGTTTCCTTTTGTATCCATGACTCTTAATAGTATATGAAACAGAATCATGTTATGGTCACTGTTTGCTAGTGGTTCTAGAATTCGGATGTTACTTACTAGAGCTCCCATATTGTTAATACAAGGTCTATGATGTTATTATTTCTTATACCATCATTGATTATTTAGTCCAAGTTTTGATTTATAGTTATGTTGAGGAATTCTTTCTCAATGTTTCGCTTTCAGGTATGAGTTTCCCAATTGATATTGGGAAAGTTAAAGTCACCTATTAAGATGTAATTAGTTTTTGGCTGAAAGTTATTGATTAGATTTAGAAATTCAACATTCTAGTCTTTATTTAAGTTGGGAGATTGATAGGCTAATCCAATACATATTTTTAGGGATAGTAGATTAATATCTGTCCACAATATTTCAGCTTCATGGTTTGATTCAGTATAACAGTGAAATGGGTATTCAACCTGGTGCTGTGTGCTGCTGCTTGCAGGGTTTCCTACTTTGGTCCAAGTGGAAGCCAAATGAATTTGTGATGTCTTGGACAGACTATACTTCACTAGACAACCTGAATGATGAGTTATTAAAAACACATCCCTTCCATCCTTGAGGCACATTATGCACGCTCTCACAGGGTAGTTGGGTATTGCAACATGGGGAGGCAACCCTTCACTGTAGAAAACTTGCTCTATTTGCTTTAATTTAGCCACCTCCTCTGTTATCATAGCTCGGGCATGATCTGGATAGTGGGATTTTCCCAAAGCCATGTCTGCATATAAACACATAAAGTCTGTTGCTAACTACTGGTTCACAACACTCTGAACAGTCTCTTAAAATGGCTCCCTGCTGCTGTGTTTACATTTACTGCCCCACCCTGTAATGGCAGCAGCAGCACTCTTCTTGCATCATATCTATTTCTGACTCAAAAAACTGTGCATCTGACCTCACTGCTACTGATTTCTTGCTTAAACTGTTATTGATTGCACCGTTTACCTCTCTCAGCATATTCATATGATTTTTTGCAGGATTTTACGATTAGCACACAAATCAACTATTTACACATGCTTAAAGTCACTGAATGCCACAGTACTTCTTTACAGGATTGCCTGTTCGTTGCAGCTTAATATACAACTCACAGTCTCTCACTTGCTTAGAACATTTTACTGTTGCTGAATCCATTATAAATGCTCACAGTCTATGCTCAGAATTTTTGTTTGTTGTGTTTCAGGTTCTAACTCACAGTCCTTCTTTGCAAAACAATCTCACTGCTCACACACAGATCCAGCTGGCTTTTTAAAAATCACACACAGTTTGAAGCACATAATTTTCTGAATGGTACTCACTGAATCATTTGCTGGCTTTTTCCAATGGAAATTTCTTGGCCCAGAGCCGATCCTGGAAGGCCTCTGGAGTGAAATGGGCTGGCAATCCCGCTGATTGTTACCATGAATACCACGCTTTCTTCCCAGTCAGTCGGATAATGGGTTAAACCTGAATTTCGACAGCAAATGTCTGTATTTCACAGATTAGAACATTCACAAGCCCCTCAATGGTTGGTCCTGGCTGACCACTCACTCTCTCTCCTTCTCAAACACTGGGCTGCACTCTGAAGCCAGCTAGGGGGCAGGACTGATTGCAGTTTCACCAATCACTCAATGCCATGCAAATGAGCCTCTTTCTCTCTCCTCGCGCTCTTCCTCCACAGCGATTGTTCAGCAGGGCAAAATTTAAACTGCAAACTGAACTTTTTCTCTCAGCTGAAACTTTTCAAGGCAGGAGCACCATTTTTGACCATTTTCACTCACAGAACTTGGCGATTTCCTTAGCGACTCCCCAAATCACACTTAAAGCAGATTGGAATTCTAGAGTGTGGCTTTATTCTGTAACAAAGTAGGAACACATAAAGCAAATATGGACCCCAAGGGTTTACACACACAGTAAATGCAGACACCTGAGGTACAGATCTCCAAATTGCCCATATAGCATAGGATGACTGTAGAAATTGTGGAACTAGCCACCAGTAAAACACACCAAGCAAATTCCCTCAACTAGGCACACATGGCCAGTACTTGGAAGTCCCACATGGCATAGGATTACTGTAGAAAATGTGGACTAGCCACAGGTGAACACACAAATTCCTCTGGACTTGGCACACACGGCCAGCACTTGAACACTTCCCATCTAGCATAGGATTAATTGTGGCACATAGACCATTATGGAGCACTAAAAGCTCAACTGGAGAAAACCCACTCACTAGGGTAGAATTTTCTTCAGGCATTGGCCACATGCACTGATAGAAAAACATAGGTGCCCTTCAGAAATTGGAGTGCTAAACTGGTTATGCCAGATGGGGGGGTCTCCAATTTTTGTTTCCAAGTTCATACTCGGCCATCCCTCTGAAAAATACACCGCACCTTATACCAAAAGTTACTGTCGATGCATTCAAGAAATGCATTTCACACTTAACATCAGCAAAACACCTCAGAGGCATCAAAGGTAAATGTTCTGCTCACATGGAAGGTCACAGATTGGACTCCACTGTGGTCAGCCAACTTTTAAACTTTCATGGTGATAGGGTCCCTTTGTCAGAGAAATTCACCTTTAAACCAAAATCAGGTACTCATGGGCAAACTTAGAAACAAGAGTTACTCACAGATCTTGACCAAAAGGCAGCTTCACAAAATTCTGGTAGGATAAGAGGATTGCCCCTAACATCCTGGCAGCCTGCTCCATCCCTCCTGGGATGAAGAACATGAAATCCCTGGAGACAGTTTCCACCACTTAGGCAAAGCTGGAAAATGCTGTACTCCACTAGGGTGAGAAAAACTACAACACTGCAGCTCTCTATCAGAGCTGCTACTACAGACTACTGCTCACACTGAGCTCTGGAACAAGACTGACTCAGAATTCTAAATTCCCCACTCACAACAATTGTTGTGTGGCTTATGCTGCTGCGAGAGTTCTAAGGTGACATCACATCTCTAGCTCCCAGCTGAGACCAGCAGCTGAGAGGGACAGAGTGAAATCCATTTACTGGCAAATCACTAGCTGCTTCCCTGCCTACCATTAACTCTAATGGGATTTTAGTAACCCCAGGAAACAGGGGCGTTAAAGTTGGATCCAGCGATACTTATGCAACTCAATTAGAAATGTTAGAACAACTAATCGGAGGAACAGTTTAATGTGACCTGTACTGTAGGTTATAAAAGCATGTGAACTGCTAACAAAGTTTAAGTAATTAACTTGAAACTTACTGGCAAGGTTCCATTAAAAGAATATCAAATGTGCTAGAAGCACACAGCATTTTTCCTCCTACAGATATCGAAAGGCAAATAGACAGCCGGTCTCACTATCTTCCTCAGAAATTGGAAATAGATAAATTTTAAATATGTAGGTGCAGGAACTTGTGATCCCAGCTATTCTCAGTACAAGTGCAAAATGATGATCTGGATAGAGAAATGCCACACATGTGCTTTATGGGATGTTATCATGTGTATGCTGGTGCACAAAATAAGAACAAATGAATTACATTTTATTTTAAATAAACACTAAATGTTTATTTAAATAAATAAATGCTAGCTAGTCATAAAAAGAGAACATCACACTTAAAATTCACTTAAAATAAGCTCTGCAATAGTGGTAGTCTAAAAATAAAATGAGATTAAGTGAGCCACTTCCTTAAAAACGGCTCCACAGTATACTGCTGTAAAAGACTGTAGTAAGTACAAAAACAGATAAAAAGTGACTTATATCATAAGCTTTAATCAGCCACTTTCCTCAGATACTCTACAGGAGGAAGCCATTGGGTTGAATCTTCAGAGGGAAGAGCCACCTCCCTGACTTTTCCCCTTGTGCACGTCTGTCCTGCGGTCAGCCCCCTGCAAGGCTCCCTACCAACCTCCAGCTGGGCAGGCTCACACGGCCACCTTAGGACTCCAGGCACCTGCAGGAGGAAGGTAGCAGCAGGGGAAAAGGGTACCAAAACAAGCCAACAAGATAGACCGTGAAGGTAGCAAGACCACCAGCATAAATAAGCAAACAATGCTATGCAGTTTTGCTCAAAGACAATGGTGGCATGCCTTTAATTGCTGGAGTGAACACTTCGTAGCTACCCTGCTCTTCCTGCTCCTCCACTGCAAGACAGCATGCAATGGCTCAGCACTCCTCCTCACTCATTGCGAGTGTTTCAGCCCACTGAGCTCTGTGGCAGAGTAGATAGCCATGAGAGGGTGAAGAAATGCAGACAGAATTGCAAAAACTAGAGAGGTTGTCAAAATGTATAGCAGCTGAAATCCATTGCCAAAAAAGTGCAAGGTGATGCACATAAGGGAGCAAGAACCCAGATTTGGGGGTGGTAAAGCTGGGCATGACCTCTGAGAAAAGAGACCTAGGGGTCATCATCAGTAACTCCATAAAGCAATCAAACCAGCATAACAAGGCCTACAGTAAGGCAGACAGGATGGACAGCTGAAGGAAGGCAGTATTACTACCTTTCTATAGATCACTGGTGATGTCCAACCTGGAGTACCGTGCCCAGTTCTGTAGTTCTGTCCTAAGGACAGATAAGGGCAGGCTGAAGACAGTGCAACATTGCATGACTAAAATGATTCTGGGCCAACAGGGCAGATATTTGGAGGACTGGTTCAGGGCACTGAATATCTACTCGCTGGAGGCCACACGAGAGAGGGGAGATATGATACAGACCTTCAAGCTGCTGAAAGGAATGAACAAGGTAACCGAAAGGAACTATTTATCATAAGTAGTTGATCAAGCCTATAAGTAGAGGCTAAGGGAACTCAGTATTTATTCCCTGGAGGAGGGGGGGACATGATAGAAATGTTCAAGTACCACAGGGGTATAAACAAGGTACAGGAGAGTAGCATCTTTCAAAAAAGATGTACAAGAACAAGGGGACACAAAATGAAGTTGGTGGGAGGTTCAAGGGTACCATGAGGAAGTACTTTTTCATTGAAAGAGTGGTGGAAGCTTGGAACGGCCTCCTAAAGGAGGTGATGGGGCAAAAACAGTTAGGGAATTCAAGAATGTATTGGCTAGACTTAAGGGTACCCTAGCGACAGGAAAGAAAGGGTGACCTGCAGATCAACTAGGATCTGTGGTTTGTAATAGGTAGGTGAAATGGGCAGACTTGGTGGGCCACATGGTCCTTATCTGCCATCAACTTCCATGTTTCTATCTTTCTATCAAGAACACAGAGCATAAGTGGAAACTGATGGGGGAGGTTCAAGATGGAAGTGAGAAAGTTTCATTTTACAAAAAGGGTGGTGGAGCCATGGAACAATCTGCCAGCTGATGTGGTGTGTGCCAAAATTATCAATGGTTTTAAACATGGCTGGGCAGAGTGAAGGGCTTAGTGGTTGCTCAGGGTGGTAGTGGCAGGGCAGGGAGCATGGGGGTTAATAGTGTGGCTTAGAACCCTGTATGTGTCCTGAGTTTGCTATAGTTTATGGACAGACTGGATAGACCAATGATCTTTTTCTGTCGTCATTGTCTGTGTTTCTAAAATACCAACAAATCACTGGGCATTCAGCTTGGACATCTGTTATGTTTTTTGGGGCTTGAATATAAGCTTTGGGAATTATACTAATTTAGGGTGTCCAGTCACTTCATTTCTCTGTGACTGCATTGTAACATGTGTGCTAGTGACCATAAATCTCCCTGGAATCTTCTTCTTGTTCAGGCCTTTATTGTGACTTATGCTTAAAGTGATTTTCCATATTCTCACTGTGATCCGAGAAGTTGATCAGGGTAGTGTGAATTCTATATAGTTAAAGTTATTCAAGCATCAAAGAGTATTGGATACTATAGCATAACTTAATTCTCCATGTTGAGTTTATTCAGCATAAGCTGATCATTGGTGATATATGGTTTGCTTTTATTGCCTTATAATAAATGGTTAGTGATGTTTATGATCTGTGGACAGTGACCGGCAAACTGAGTTATACTTGGCCATGTATAATCACTCATGTATAAAGCGGTTTGATTATCCATGTTTTCCAAAAATCCTGAAATCAATGTTTTAGAACCCCAATTAAGTTTTCTCGGACTTGACTCACATTGTCACCTCCTGCTCACAGCTTGTACTGTCACCTCCCACTCTCAGATTGCACTCTATATTGCTTCACACAGCCTTGGCAAAAAACATTGAGTGGCAATCCCACTTGGGGGTGCTTCATAGAATGAAGCATTGTCACAAAAAAAGTGCAGCGGACTAGAAACATAAGTATCTAAACATCGACAATGGCACAGACATCAAGATTTGTGAGAACTAGTGACAGTGAAAGACAGAAACATCACTTCTTCTGTCACTCCCTTAGGTTCCAGACATTAACTGTTACAGTCACAGAAGCAAAAACATGAAGGACCACATCAAAGAAATTGTTTCATTACTACTTAAAGGGGTAGCCTATGATGATAGCGACCACATATGGGTGACTGTCATAACGGCAACCCATATGGCACCACTCTCATCGTGGGCGACTGTACTGGGATGGTGAATGTTTTGACCGCAAAGGTATGATGGGTGACAGCAAGGGAGGTTGGACGACAGGATGTGGAGGGATGGGGAACAGAGATGTGACCCAAGGGTAGCCTGCGGGTGCATGACTCCGATGGAGCAGTTTGTAACTCGACTGGGGATGGGTGTTCTTTTGAGCTTCCTGCAGTTGCAGGACTTAGTATTTTTTTTTTTAGCCGGGATGTGCCCCCCTCCCTGACATGCACCCCACTGGAGTTGAGAATCTATATTTAGGGGGGTGCGCCCCCCACCCACATGCACAATTCCTGGTAGCCTTTTTCTGCATAATGCAGGTCGCGAAAATAGCAATCGCCTTTGTGCAGTCACTATTATCACGCAGAACCACTAAAAGGACTGTTCTTCTTCACAAATTTCTTCAGCCTGTTACCTAATGCACTGCTTTTAATTAAGTTGCCGATTTCAGCTTGGCAGGATTGCGGGGGGGGGGGCAGCAGAAGCTGCAAAGAACCCTTCAAATGCTTAAACTTTAGAATTTGAAAAGTTTTGTTTTTCAACAGCAACAAAGTTGAAGAACTGGGCCCGGATATTCAGAAGGGTTGTGCCCCAGCACGATATTCAAATGGGGGATGTGCCTGGCACAAATCCCGATGCGCCAAAGCACATCAGTAATGTATGTGGCACAGGTGGGGGGGCGTGCCCATGCATACTCCACACATCCCAATATTCAGCCCAGGATGTGCTGAGTCCATGCATGCGCAACCCCTACTTGCGCTGCACACAGGTGAGCCAAAAAAAAATGAACAACAGCTGGCCACCCACTGGTGAGCTGCCGTGTGCAAAAGCGCAAACAGCAGTTGTCACCTGTGGTGGCTAACCTGAGCCCGCTTGCACCTTCGCGGCGCGCCTCATGCCCGATCATGGGCATTTGTATAAAATATAAGTCCAATATTCCTGGTGGTCCAGTGGACTACTTGCAGCCTGATCGCAGGCATCCGTGTAAAATGATATGTCCACTATCTCTGGTGGTCAGTGGATCGCTCGCAGCCGTCGTGGCATATGTTACAAAGCAAAGTCCAATATCCTGGTGTCCAGTGATCACTCAGCCCACACCGCGGCATATGTATAACAAGGAGAGCTCCACGGTACCCCCCTCCCCACCCGCCCACTGAGCCTCACTGCCTGCTCCCCTCGGTCACGGTGGGTGGCAGCACCACCCACCTGCTGCCCCACCACCTGCCGACTGACGTGGGTATAGATGTACGCCCATTGGTCCACAGTGTGATCCAATGGCGCGCAGTCCATACCGTACTACACAGTCCAGATACGGGGGGGTACCATGCAGCTCTCCTTATTATTGCATATGCCCATGATCGGGCTGTGAGTGGTCCACTGGACCACCAGGGATATTGGACTTTGCTTTTTTGTAACATATGCCCGCAATCGGGCTGCGAGTGGTCCACTTGACCACCATGGATATAGGACATTGTTTTTTTTACATATGCCCACGATCGGGCTGCGAGCGCTCCACTGCAGCACCAGGGATATAGGACATTGCTTTTTTTACATATGCCCACGATCGGGCTGTGAGCAGTCCACTGAACCACCAGGGATATTGGATGTGTATCTATTATGGTTAAGATGGCGGCCGCACTGGGCTAGCCATTCATTTGTACTGCTGGTTTGCCGTTTTATTTTTTGCTGTTCTGAGAATTTTTTAATTCTGTTTTGTTTCATTTCCCACTGTTGCTGTCTGGTGTAATATTACCACAGTGGTATTCGCCACCGTGCTATCTGCCTCCGTTTTTTCGTTAGTGCACTTGTTAGTACACTTGTCTTCGCTTTCCGCTTTTTGTTTTTTCGATTCTGTTTGGGGCAGAGACCGACTGTACTGGTAAGGAATACTATGGAGAGCAAGGAAGACCTGTTGAGATTTGTCACGGAGGCTTATTAATAAAGCTTGTTTTGTTGATTTTCTGAAATTTTTATTGAACCCCGTGTTATACTTGGACTGTGCTTGGACCTCGTCTCGGAGTTTTTATCTGTCTTTTCACCCTTGAACTTTTGAATGGTGACTGGACTAGATGGAGATTACAAAAAACATTAAGCCAAACCCAACCAACCCAGGGTTTGGTGTGTGTTGTCCCAGTGCGCAGCTTCGAACTATCGGTTGTGTTCCCGGAGCATCTTTGGACTGCACGTATTGACGATATCAAGACTACTGGGAGCGGTGACTTGTAAAGTAATTTGGGAGAGTTCCTAAACTGAGAGAGATACCAAGAAGTATCTGCTGTTTTTTTGGAGTGTTGGCTGCTCCTCACATTTGCGACTGGGTAACCTAGGGTCTGCTGGGTTCCAGAGAGACCGCAGGGTTAGTGTACCACACAGGGATGGGAGTGGGGCACGCTGGAGGGTCTGCCCACTATTTCCTTTCCTCTGGACTTCTGGGGTCGCCAGCCGGGGGCTGGCCTCTCCTTAAGTTGAAGTAGTGAGCCACTGACTTTTTGGGGTAACCTTTGAAGGTTGATAGGAACCTGTGGCCCGCTGGTGGCCTTTTGAGATTGCAATTGAAGGTGGAATCTGGAAGACTGAAGATTGGAACTTTATCTTGCTTGCCGTTTTTGCGGACATTGGGGCTGGTTTATTGATTTTTGTACCCTGGGTTTATATTAAGCTGTGTTTGGAAGTGATCATAGCTTGACGGGACCTCTGCTGACTGCAAGTACTTTTTCTTTTTATTCTTTTGGAAATATTGTGAGCAGTAAGAATGCTCTACAACATCTTTGAATCCATCTGTTTCCCGATATTGTGAGAGATATTATCGAGTTGGTGGTTTCTAAATTATTTCCTTTATTTGTTTATTATTTTATTTTTAATATGATTTTTATGTTGATTTATTTTCTGTTGTTTAATAAGCAGCGAGAGTGCTTAGTTTTAGTAGGCACCAGGTAGTGAGGGGACCTCGGTGCAACATAATTGTTTTGGTTAGTTTTATTTTGGTTGACCCCCAAGTTGTGAGAGGACCTGTGGGTCTAATTAATAAATAATATTACGTGTTAGGCAGGTTTATATGCTTGATATTTAGCTTATCTAATTTAGTTGTTTGTTATTTTATATATTTTTATCTGAAGTTGTATATTTATTTAAGTTATGGGAAGTGTGAGAGAAGTTCAGGATTGGGGGTGTTTTTTGGGAATTTTTATTTACGGTGCTTTTAATTCGAGCAACTTGATGTGCCTGCTTGCCCCTCCTGTCCTGTGCTACTCGTCCTCCACTCTCCATGCCCTCTGCCCCTTCTCTCCTCCCCCCTGCTCATACCTATCACTGCTGTCGGGTGTTAGGGATTGCCGTGAGGGGAGTCGGGGGTGGGGGGGTGCGGTCAGCAGAGTGAGTGGAGCTCTCCCATAGAGGTGGTTAGACCCAGAAGATGCCCTGGGGCAAAATGGTATCTAGAACGAGGTGATTCAGTTCTGGTTCCCCTACCCAAGGGCACCTCCAGTTTGGGGGGCAAGTGGTTGGGACTACTCGCCAACCTCATCCAACTCGGGCGTTGTTATGCAATGCCAGATCTGTCTGCAACAAGACTGGTCTTATCTCAGACTTTGTTGCGAAGGCAGATCTGGCTTGCATTACCAAGACCTGGTTGGATGGGAATGTGGCCCCTTTTTTAGAGGCAGCTGTTCCCACCGGGTACTCGGTTATACATCGCCTGAGATGGATCACGGGGGGGGTTGCGGTCTGTTTCAAGACCGAATTGGGCCTAACTGGTGTACCAGTTGAGGAGGCCAGGTCATTTGAGTGCACTGTAGTAGCTGGTGTAGGGTGCAGGATTGCCCTCATCTACTGTCCACCAGGTGATGAGAATCTTTTCCTGCAGGAAATAGCAGATTTTGCTGCCGACATGGCCTTGGAGTCGCCCAGACTGATGGTTCTGGGTGACTTCAATGCCTGGGTCAATGACGAATCTTCACTTTTTGGACATTTCCTCCAGTTGATGACATCTCTGGGCTTTACACAGGTTGTTTCCTCAGCTACACATAAGGGAGACCACTCTTTTGACCTGGTCTTCCTCCTGGGGATCGAGGCCTCTGATCTGGTGGTGGGACCAGTCAGTTGGTCAGATCACTACTCTGTTGGGTTCAATTTTGAGGCCCCCTTGGGTAGGTCAGCCACTGTGGAGTTGGTCAGGTACCGCCCTTTGCGGGACATGGTCCCTGATGACCAGATGGCGGTTATTGACCTCTCGTTGTTGGACGAGTTTTGCACTGATCCTGAGCAGTTGGTAGTGGCCTATAATGTGGCCATAATGACAGACCTCAATTAGATTGCACCTGTCTATGTTCGCCCCCTTCCGCATCGCCCTGGAGCCCCATGGTTTGATGGGGCACTAAGGGAGTTGTGGAGGTTGGGGCGTAGGTTAAAGCATCGTTGGAGGAAGTCTGCCACTGATGCCGACCACTGTATTTTGCTAGAGCACTATGAACTCTACCAAACAGCAATTTCCCATAAAAAGGCAGTATTCCTGTCCAGGGAAATTTCTGTCACATGGAATCGACGGTCTCAGCTCTTCAGAACTGTTGGCAGACTGTGCAACCCAGTCTGTCAGCAGCTCCGTTGAGTTTTTACACAAACTGATTGTGATGAGATCGCTCGCTTCTTTGCAAATAAGGTTGAAGACATCAGGAGGGAGTGCCACCAACTTCACTGTAAGGGAGTTGCCATTGATTGGTGCACTGTTGCAGAACCCAGAGCTTCCTGGAGTACCTTTGGACTGCCGGATTTCGTAGACGCTATGAGGTTTGTCCAAGAGATGCATCCTATGTGCTGTAGTTTAGACCCAGGCCCTGCTTCCCTGATTTTGGGTTGTAGTGAGATCATTGGCCCGGTCTTAGCTCAGATTGTCTGGTGCTCTTTAGATACAGGAGTATTTCCTAGCTCCTTGAAAGAGGGGGTGGTAACCCCCCTTCTGAAAAAAGCTTCTTTAGACCCAGAGAACCTAGAAAACTACAGACCTATCTCTAACCTCCCTTTTGTGGGGAAGGTTATTGAGAAAGTTGTGGCTGCTCAATTGGATAACCATTTAACCATCCATAGTTTATATGAACCTCTCCAATCTGGTTTTCGTAAGAGGCATGGTACTGAGACTGCTGTGGTTCGGGTGCTCAATGATCTCCTGATGGCGAGAGATCAGAGACACCACTCCATCTTGGTTCTCCTAGATCTATCATCAGCTTTTGATACTGTAGATCATGGGGTTCTGCTCAAATGCCTGAGGTCCATCTGCAGACTGTCTGGTACAGTCCTCAGATGGTTTTCATCTTTCCTCACAGGGAGAACGCAGAGAGTGGTCTCAGGTTTGTTTTCTTCTGGGGCCTTCTCTCTGCCATGCGGGGTACCTCAGGGCTCGGTGCTGTCCCCCATGTTATTCGCAGTATATATGCTACCCCTCAGAGACATTGTTAGATGGTATGAGCTGAGGTTTCACTGCTATGCTGATGATACCCAGCTCTAGAAAGATCTGGTAAGTAGGGGGAGTGGCTTAGCTAGAAGGAAGCTACATTTAAAGACTGCCTTAGAAAGATTCTGCAAATAACTTGGCAGAAGACACCAGGAGAAAGGACTGCTGTGTGACTGAACTTCTCTACTGGGACTATATTGCCCTCCTTCCCTCCGCTCCACCCCCCCACCCAAAGCTAGTTCTATTTTTATAGGCACAGGATTTGACTGACAACAGGAACTTCCTGTTTAGGGGTAAAGTGAGTGAGCACAGAACCACCAAGGACCCAACATCCTAGAAGGGCAAGAGTAGCTCCGGCCCTCTAGCTGCTGGAGGTCTGCCTCTGAACAAGTAAGTGGTCTACTGAGAAATATAGGATATTCTTGTCTCAGAACAGGACAATCAGGAGCTTTTAAGGGCACAGGCAGAAAGTAAGGAGAGAGAAAACAGAGGAAAGAGTAAGGATTGCAAACAGTTAAGGGCCAGAAATAAGACATGATTGGAGTGGTAGTGCAGTGGCTGTGGAGCAGGTCTTCCGGGAGATGTTCTGGAGGATGCGGTGTTGTCCCATCTGCAGGCACCTCTCTGGGCTGAGGGAGGAGGTTGCTCATCTCCAGGCTGAGTTGGCCAGGATTTATGGGACCTCCTCTTCCATCCAGGGACCACTAGTGCCACTGCCGTTGCCTCAGAGGTTGCCAAGAAGAGGAGCAGTTGGTCCAGAGTGGGCTCAGGAGGGTGAGGTGGTGGAACAGAGGCACATCCTCCAGTTGTACCTCTCTACACCCTATGCCATTCTGGCAAAGTGGTTCCTCTATGGAGGCCATACAGTGGAGACCAAGGAGGATGCTGGGAACCTCCACAAAGGAGACTCACAGGAGGGTGGGGGACCCTGCAGGGAAGAAACAACCCTGGTGGGGACCCATTGTTAGAAGGTAGAACTGGGCAAGGAAGGGGAGAGGGAGGTAAGATGCTGCCTGGCGCCATGGCTTGAGGGACAGGAGCGAATCCTCAGGATTGCCGGACCAGCTGCACAGGAGGAGCTGGATGTCATTGTCCACCTAGGGACAAATGACCTGGCTAAGAAAGGGATTAGAGAAGTGCAGGAAGAGTTTGTGGAATTGGGAGGGCCTTGGTCAAGTATCACGCATGGTAACCTTCTCGGAGGTGCTACCCATCTATGGCATAGGAGGCTAGGGTGTTCCGTACTAAGGGATTCAATCAGTGGTTGAAAACTGGTGTGGAGCTCAGGATTTGGCTTCATTGGGGACTGGGGGTCCACCTGGAGTGATGTGTTCCTATACTGGCATGATGGGCTGCATCTGTCCGGGAGGGAACCAGGATCCTAGGTGATAGGTTTAAATGCTTCATTGGCGAGCTTTAAACTAGTCTAGGGAGGTACTGAAAGGAGTAGGAAAATCCTAGCCCCCAAACAATCACGGTAGTAAATGTGGCAAACACCAACATGGAGGTGTCGATAGGGAGAAGGCAGGGTAAATGGAGAAAGTGACAAAAGCAAGAAGGACAGGATGGGGCAAAGGGGTAAGGCCATCAGGAAATGGAGGGCAATGAGTACCAATGCTCGTAGTCTGGGCAACAAGCCCCTGAGCTGGTGGCCTTAATGGAAGAGGGATGCCTGGATATTGTAGCAGTCACAGAAACATGGTACACAGAGAACCATGACTGGGATGTTAACATACCAGGGTACATAACTACAGGAGAGAGAGGAGAGAAGAGGGGGAGGAGTAGCTCCTCATGTAAAGGAAGGATAAAAGCAACTGAACAAAAGTATAAACAGGAGGAGAGGAGGCACTGTGGGTCACCTTGAGATTGGAAAGGGCACCACAATCCACACAGGGTTGTTTACAGACCCCATGTCAGGGGAAGGAATGGACAAGGATATGATGGAAGGCATTCTTAGAATGGCAGAGAAAGGGAGATACTGTTGATGGGAGACCTGATTATGCCAGATGTTAACTGGAGCACATTTGCTGCAGCCACATCCAAGAGCAGGGCCATTCTTGACGCTCTACAGGTGGCAGGCTAGACAGCAGTTTCAGAACCCACTGTGAGGGAGCAATCTTAGACCTGTACTCTCAAACAGGGGCAGTGAGAGGATCTCAGACTAGAAGTAGGTTGCCATCTGGGGACAAGTGACCATCAAACAGTGTGGTTCACGTTAAACTCAGCTACAGAGTCAAGCCATACAAAGTGAGGTACTGGATTTTAGGAGGGCTGACTTTGGTAAGATGGAGAGTGCCTCAGAAAAGCACTAGCAAACAGACTAGAAGGAGGTGGAGCAACAATGGGAATTATCAAACTGCAATCACAGAGGCAACAAGCCTTTGTGTGAAACAAATAAACAAATCAAAATGAAAGAAAAAGCCACTATGGTTCTCAAGAGAGGTGGCTGTGAAAGTCAGGAAGAAAAGATAGCATTCCAGAAGTATAAGGAAACACAGAAGGAGCAGGACAGAGAGCTGTACCAGTTAAGGTGAAAGAAGCGGGAGGAAGTCAGAATAGCAAAGGCCCAAACTGAGGAAAGATAGCCAACTCAGTTAAGAAGGGGATAAAACCTTTATAGGTACATCAGCTGACGAGAAAGACAAAGGGAGGGATAGTGAGGCTGAATAGAATGAACGGTGGTGGGCAGAGGGGACAGTGAAAAAGTAGGAATACTGAATGAATATTTCTGCTCAGTATTCACAAAGAGGAGGGAAGTGCCTAATCCAATTAACAGAAGCATCTTGATAGGGGTCAATCCAGTCCTTTCACAGAAGAAAGGGTCTGCAAGAACTCCTAAAACTGAAGGTGGACAAAGCAATGGGTCCTGATGGAATTCACCCCAGAAATCTAAAAGAATTAAGGAAGAAACAAGTGAAACCACTGGCTACTCTTTTAATAAATCATGGGAGGATGGTGTGGTACCCGAGGACTGGAGGAAGGCGGATGTGATTCCCTTCACGAAGTGGGACCAAGACAGAGGCAGGAAACTACAGACCTGTCAGTCTGACCTCTGTAGGGAAAGTGATGGAGTCACTTCTGAAGGAAAGAATAGTTGAGTACCTAGAGGTCAGTGGAGCACAGGATCCAAGGCAGCATGGGTTCACAGTGGGAAGGTCATGTCAGATGAATCTAATAGATTTCTTTGACTGGGTGACCAAAGTAGTAGGCCAGGGAGGGGCTGTGGACATGGCCTACCTAGACTTTAGCAAGGCATTTGACACAGTCCCACACAAAAGATTATATGTCAAATTAACCAGCCTGGGAGTGGGTCCCAGGGTGGTAGCCTGGGTAAAACATTGGCTTGACAACAGGACACAGAAGGTAATTGTAAATGGAGTCCACTCTGAAGAAAGGGCGGTTACCAGTGGGGTACTGCAGGGTTCAGTATTGGGTATAGTCCTTTTTAATGTCTTCATCAGTGACATTGCAGAGGGACTGGAAGGAAAAGTATGCCTTTTTGCAGATGACACAAAGATCTGCAACAGGGTTGATACACAAGGAGGCGTGGAAAGGATGAAAAGGTTGGAGGAATGGTCAGATGTATGGCAGCTAGGATTCAATGCAAAAAAGTGCAAAATAATGCACCTGGGAAACAAGAACCCAGGGGAAGAATACACAATGGGGGGAGGTAGTAACAACAACAAAACAGGAAAGGGACCTGGGGTAATCATATCAGATGACCTTAAGGTTAGCAAGCAATGTGAGAAGGCAGTAGGGAGGGCCGTGGGTATACTGGGATGTATAGGGAGAGGCATCAGCAGCAGAAAACAGGAAGTTGTTATCCCTCTGTACAGACAGTTGGTGAGACCCCATCTGGAATACTGTGTCCAGTTCTGGAGACCCCATCTGCATAGGACATAGACAGGATAGAGGCAGTCCAGAGGAGGGCAACTAAAATGGTGCAGGGTCTGCAAGAGAAGCCGTATGAGGAGAGACTAAAGGAGCTTAATATGTATACCCTTGAGGAAAGAAGGGAGGGGGACATGATAGAAACTTTCAAGTACCTCAAGGAATCAACAAAGTCCAAGAGGTAGCATCTTTCAGAAAAGAGACTTGCAAGAACAAGGGACACAATTTAAAGATAGAAGGAGGGCGGTTCAGGGGCAATGTGAGGAAGTATTATTTCACAGAGAGGGTAGTGGATGCATGGAACAGCCTTCCTGAGGAAGTTGTGGGTCTAAAACTGTGGGAGAATTCAAGAATGCATGGGACAGACATAAGGCAATTCTTGTGGGGGGCAGGAAGATATAGGCTGTTGGTTAACTAGGATCTGCGGCCTATCCTGTAGGTAGGGAAATGGGCAGACTAGATGGGCCTAGCGGTCCTTATCTGCCGTCAAAGTCTATGTTTCTATGTTTCTCTACCTGTCTTTTGCACCTGACCAGGTTGATGCTATCTCGGTTCTGAACAACTGCCTTGCAGAAATCCAGCGGTCTAAAGTTGAACCCAGGTAAGACTGAGGTTTTGGTTGTGGACTCAGGTCATAGGGTAGAGGGATTGAGGACTGGGCTTCCTTCCGGTTTAGTCCTGGGGAGGACCAGATTCTCTCCTCCGATTGGGTGCGTAACCTGGGAGTGGAGCTTGATTTCGGCTTGACTCTTTGACATCAGGTGTCGGCAGTCGTCAAGCCGGCCTTCTTCCATCTTAGGAACATTGCCAGGATTAGGCACCTTGTTCCAACCAGTGATCTGCCTGTTCTAGTCCACGCCTTTGTGACATCGTGCCTTGATTACTGTAACTCCCTTTACTTAGGACTTCCTGGGGTTGATATCTGACACTTGCAGCTAGTGCAGAACGCGGCAGCACGTTTGTTGACTGGGGCATCAAGAAGATCCCACATTACCCCGGTGCTGCACGCTCTGCACTGGCTGCCAATACAGTGGCGGATCACCTTTAAGGTAGGCCTTTTGAGATACAAAGCCCTACATGGTCTGGGTCCCGACTACTTGAAAGAGCTCCTTGTGCTTTACACCCCTCTGTGACAGCTCCGTTTGGCTGACGAGGGGCTGCTGGAGATTCCGAGGGTAAACTTGAAGTCATCTGGTGCTTGTGCTTTTGGATTTGTGGCACCTACCCTCTGGAATTCTCTGCCCCGCCAGCTCCTGGAGTGCAGGACAGTGGGGTATTTTAAGCAGGCGCTAAAGACTTTCTTATGGGCAAAGGCATTTCCTATTTTGTCTTGATTTCATATTTTATGAATTTGAATATATGTTTGTTTTGTATTCTTGCTGTACAGCACTTTGAAATTATGAAATGCACTTTATTAAATAAATTTTATTATTATTATTCTACATTTGCCCACGATCAGGCAGAGGGGCACATTGCCGCGATGTGCAGAGGATGTCAGTCCCCGATGACTGCTGCCTGGCAGGGCGCCAGGTGCAAGTCACCGGGGATCGGCGCACCTGCATGCAAATGGAGCTATAATGACATGCAAATGGCCCCATTTGTGCTTTGCATACATTATGGCCCCATTTGCATGTGCACTTTTGAATATCATGCGGTTGTTGTGCCTAGCGCACGGAACTTGTGCTAGCACAGCCCTGTTCACCCCTGGCTACTTCATGCTTAGCACAGTGCCGCTGCACTACGCGCACCGCGGGTAATAGGGTGCGATATTCAGTGATGCTGTGCCATGGTGCAGCTCCATTGAATATCACTTAGCAATCTTCTGCGCAGCTAAGTTGCGCTGCACCCAGGCTTGTGCCACAGCCTGGCGCAGTCTGAATAGCCGGGCCCTGATGTATAAGTTGATTACCAATACAATTCCTTCAGACAGACATTCTATTCATGTTCTCTTTACTAAATAATTAAGTCAAAATAAATAAAGGGACCATTTATTATAAAAAATAAAATATGGGGAACTGTAGTAACTCAGATTTTATGCACACCCTCAGTGTGTGATATCTTAATAAACCCTTCGGACTTCGCCCTCGGGCTTTATGGGGTATTGCACACCTCGAGTGTGCATAAAATTCTCATTACAGACACATCCCCATCCATTGTTCTATATTTTGTTTCATTGTTATGAGGTTGTTGAGCGTTTGCATGACTAGTGTCTCTGTATCTATTTCCTGGGTCGCACCTGGAAATGAGCCTCGGCTCCATGGTGCCTTTCCCAGTTATGAACTTGTAAATAAATAAAAATTCCAGTATCTAGCTTATATTTTGCAGACAAGCAGGTTATTGGAAGGTCATCCTTCAGATGTTTAGGTTCTGGTTTGGTGAAGAGAAATATATTGCATGTTGGTAGGAAGGAATAGTTAGCCCAAGTCATTCATACAGTTCTTTGTTACACTTAGCTACAGTAAGTAGCAGGGATATTACTTTTAGCAAGTGTCAAGCTAGGCATAGCTTTAGTGCACATATGATTCTCTCTCTTCTCTGCATACAAGTTTCTGAGCATTTTATTTTTAAGCAAACTTCATCTTGCAATATCATGAACTAAGGATTATTAAGTTTCCCAGTATCACCAACAGCTCTTTAAGGATGTTTTACTAAAATAATGTTGTATACTTTCTTTACATAGCACCCATGGGCACTGAACAGGGATTAATGCTAAATATTCCAGTGCTACCAGTCACCACCCCAAAAAAACTTTACACCAAAACTACTCCTCTGTTGATAATCCCAGTCCATCATCCCAGAGAAGAGAAAAAAACCTTAGGTCAGGAATCCATTGAAAATACAAGAATTCTATAGCAGTTCCCAGATGCTGAAAAGGGAGCAGGCACCCTTTGATAGCCCCAGGGTCAGAAACTGACCTGCAACCCCAAAGGCTTTTGATGTCTGCAGTGACACAGAAGCCCAGTATTAAGACACAAAATCAACCCCTGAAGAATTAAAAACCTCCACTGAGCAAGGATGGGAAAGAGAAATGCAGCTAATGAAGAAAAAAGAAAAACACCAGGTGATGAGGGGATTCAGTGGGGTGGAGACTCAGAAGATGCTGAGTTGGCAGAGGAAGCACCAGAGAAAGAAAGTGAAAATGGGAACTAGAGCAATAGGAGCAACAATGGTAAGGGGGAAATCACTCTCTGGCAATATTAGGAGGGAGGAAGAAGGCATTACTGATAATATAGAAGGATTGTCTAAGAGAAGTGGCACAGATAAGCCCAACTGAGAAAAGCAGGAAATAAATGAGACTGTAGGGGACTTGGCTGGGGCAGGAGAAGTAGCATACGCAAAAATTCAAACTGTGATAAGTAAATCACCTAGAAGGAGTTTACAACCTTTGGGTCCCCTTAAGGTTATTAATAATCTAGTTCACTAGAGGTACATGAGCAGGTAAATCCTGATGAGAATACCCAGCATAAGCTTAATAATACCAAAGAGAAGGGAAGGACAAAGGAAGAAAAGCAACAAAAAGGAGAGAAGAAGGGGTCTAAAGGCAAGACCCAGGAGGAAGGTAGTGAAAGCACCAAGCTACAAACTTTATGAAAATGATTCTGGAACAAATGAAGGGGGGGGGGGGCTTAGTTAGCTGGATGGAAAACTGGATAAATTACAGGCTGAAATGAAGGGTGTAAAAGCTGAAATCCAGGATTTAAATAGTAGGATGGTACAGTTTGAAGAGAGAGGACCCAATTTTCAAAGACTGATGCAGGTCAAGCTCTGTGTCAGCCCTAATGGTTTGACACCATTGTGCCCAATTTTAGTATATTAGGCACAGTCGTGACATTTTCACACGTTATGGCAGCATATGCCAAACATTTGGTGCAAGCCCCATAAAAAGGGTCTCCCAAATGGTGCAAGGACCTGGGGAAGCTGGTAACCCAGG
This sequence comes from Neoceratodus forsteri, assembly GCA_016271365.2. NCBI lineage: Eukaryota > Metazoa > Chordata > Ceratodontiformes > Ceratodontidae > Neoceratodus > Neoceratodus forsteri. The sequence continues at coordinate 669,662,815 of CM057459.1, read as the reverse complement.
CAATTAAGCACAGGACGAGCACAATCCTAATCGGTGCCAAGAGAATGCTGCTGGCCCCTGAGCCACATGTTCCCTGTGCCACATGTTCCCTGTGCCACATGTTTGGTGCACCAGGTGCTTGTAGGATACGCAGGACTTTTGAAGATCAGGCCCTGAGTCTCATCCTTAGAAGATGAGCTACCAGAAATCAAGCAAAACTCTGAGATCCAATCCACAGAACTGAAGATCATGCAGGACAAGGTGCTGGATTTAGAATTAACATCCAGGAGGAATAATCTGAAAAATTCTAGGCCTTACTGAATTTGTGGAACAGAATGATAGTCTGTCTTTCTATGAGAAGTTTTCATCTGAACTCATGAGTAAAAAGTGTCTAAAAGAAAAAAATAGAGTTACCCAGAGCCCATAAGTCTCCAGCAAAGCCAGATCCTCAATATAAATACCCGCAGATAATCTTTGTGAAATGTGTTGGGTATCAGGAAAGAGAGCGTTCTATCTGCAGCTATGAAAAAAGAGAGCTTTAATGCATATCAACAGTGAAATACTGATTTTTCCAGACTTGAGTCCAGAGGTCCTGAGAAAAAGGGATGCATACAGAGATCTAAAAGGTTTTTTTGTGGGAAAAACATATTCCGTTCTCCCACCCAACTCCAACTTCCTTGAAAATAATATATACAGTATGGGTAAACCAAGGACATTTGGCTCTCCTCGGGAAGCGGTGGAGAATATTTTTAAAGAGCTAAAATGGGAGCCTCTACAAGCAGCCCAGAGTCAGAAAAAGGACCCCAGAGCCAAAAGATTATTACAGTGCTTAAGGAATGGCACCACACACACACACACACGGACACGTGCATGCGTGCGCGCGCGAGCACACACACACACACACAAAAGCACACACACACATTAATCTAAATGAAATATAGAGAAAATGGAAAGATATTTTAGTTAGTATGTTGAGGGATCAAGACTGAACTAATAACAAATAAGGTAGTAATGAAAATTAGAATAATGAAACAGAAAAATGGGGGCATGGTCTGGGAGCTCAGAAGTGGAACAGACACCGGTTTGTGGAATAAAGTGGGATATGGGGTCAGATGGGGGGATGACTCTGTGAAGGTGGTGGGAAGAGGAGGGCTGGGTACAGGTAATGGAAAGAAGGGTTTCTCTTATATTAAAAAGAGGGGAACAATAAGTAGGAAGGTGAAGAGTCACACTGGATTCCAATTTTTGCAGATATTATATAAGCTTATGAATATTTTAGGTTCTTTTCAAAACAGAAAACGATTCCATGATCAGAAGATGAAAAAAGGTGACTGGATGGGATTACCAGGTATCTTGCTTTATTTAACTTGAACTAATATGGTGGGTATGTTGGAGGGGAATATATGTGCTTCCTGTGAGGGGGATCTATGTGCTTCCTATCAAGGTTATAGAGTTGAATTAATTTCATTATGGAAGAATTAATGTTTATGTCCCGAAATATAAATGGGATTAAAAACTCAATAAAAAAGGAAGAGGATAATACACTATGTAAGGAAAAGAAATGTTGACTGTCTGCTGCAGTAGGAAACTGACCTTATGGAGGTGAAATTTGACAATTTTAAGAAATTATGGGGAAGGGAAGGCTTACATGCTAGCTATAACAGTAAAGCTAGGAGTATAGCAATTTTATTTGTTAAAAAAGAAAACCAGAAAATAAAGAGATTGTTAAAGACTTGGTGGGGGGGTAGATTTATGATTTGCCATGTGATTATGAAATAATGTATTCATGCTAGCTACTGTATATGGATCCATTGTAGATACTGTAATCCCATATTTTTCACAGTATTTTTTCTTCAATTAGCAAAGTTCCCAGAGCCACACTTAATACTGTGGGTGGTGACTTCAACACAGTACTTAATCCAGTATTGGAGAGGACTGCACCATATCCCTCCCTGTCTAAGGCAACAAAAGTTATTAACAGTAAAATGGAAGCAGTGAACGTAATAGAGTTTATGGAGAAATATAAACTATAATATACATGAATTTTCATTATTCTCTAACAGACATCAAACTCATTCTAGGATAGATTTGATCATGGGAACACAAGGTTTAAGCCAGGAGGTTATGAGTATTAATTATGAAGGTGCTTTACTCCCTAATCACTCGGCAGTCATAACAATACTTAGAGAATATACTAGAATAGTAAAGTAAGCAATAATAGCTGACAGGGTGGATGGTACTGGGATATACTGGACTGCCCAGGGGTGTAATGAAGCCTGAAACCACCTGTGGATTGCCTTATAGCCACTGGAAGGTCCAGTATACCCCAATACTACCCACCCTAGAGGGTATTATTTCGCTTAGAAAATAGGCTATATATGACATTTCTATAGAGGATTAAGAAAAAACAAAATAAAAAAAGAGTGAAAAATCAATTTGAAGTAATTTCATTGCAATGTAGTCCCTCTACTGGTATACCTGCCAGTAGAGGGCACTGCAGTGTTTGACAGCGGTTTTCTTTTTAAACTTGTCTTAAAGGCAGCATTTCTGTTCAACCTCCTCCCCTACCTCGAGGTTTCAACTGATATCCCCGTGTGTGTTTCTGTTTTCCTGGAAGCAAGAACCTGAGTCCTAACCCTGTGCTCTGTGCCCCCCCCCAACTTCACTGTATCGATTGTGCTGAACTGCCATTTATAAGGAGTATACCAGCATCAGGAATGGCAGCTGGAAGCAGTCAGGCAATAGCAATGAAAGTATACCAGCACCCAGGCAGGGTGGCTACATGGAGTAAGGCAGTTAGATGAAAGTATGAAAGACAAGCACCAGGTAACTGTGTTTTTTTTTTAATGATGCTAGTTTCTTTCTTTTTTATTTTTTATGGGCAGAGAAAAGAGCATGGGCAAGCCGGTGAATAGTGCAAGACTAGCACTAAAAATGAACAGCTACATATAGGCATTTGGTGGTTTACTTTAATAATATATAAATTATTTCTCTGGGAATTTCATGCCGTTTAAAATATTTTATGTGGGTAGTGGGAACATTAGGGTGATGGTAATAGTGCTAGGTGAATGGGACAGGTGGGTGGTTGTTCGCTCTCTAAGTGAGCAAAGGAAAGAAGGATGCCACTTAACTTTTAATACTGTTTTGTGATTTGAATGGGAACATGGGCACAGGGATATATTGAGGTGTTGGGTATTGTGAGGTAATACTTGCTTTTTTTACTGGGCATTGTTAAAAAATAAATGTATGGCTGCCAGGGGTTCTCAGCTAATCAGCTTCTATGATTTCTAAAGCCCACTTTATAATAGACGATGGGTGATGGATTCATTATTTATTAATGATATTAAATGTTTTGATACTCTTACAATACAATGAAGTGGAAGATTCATCCCTTTGTATAATATGGGATAAGTTAAAAGTTTTTGTAAGAGGACAAATAATAGGATATACAAGTAAAAGAAATAAAGATAGGAAGGAGAAAATAACATTAGAAAAGGAAATTAAGTCATCTGAGCTAATGTACGTACATACAAGAGAAATGGATTTTAAACAATGGAAAGAATTAAAAAGAAAATATAAAACAATGATGAATGAAAAAACGGAGAGAGTAATACTGCAGACCAGGGCTAAGCATTGTCCACACGTAGACAGATTGGGGAAAGTTTTTGCTTATTTGTTCCAAAAGGAAAAAATACACAGAACTATAAAATAAATTATTAGCCAGGGTAAAGCAATAACTAACCAGGAGAGTATCAACAATGAATTTAGAAACTACAATAAAAAAACATATGTATCAAAAATAACTACTTTTCTTACTTTTTACTTTTTAGTTACCAACCTAGGCTTGCCTTTGATTGGCCAAACCTGTAATTGTGTTTAGTTTTGTGGGGGGCATGTATAATGTAGTCCTCATTTTAAGCTGATTCTTATGCTAATTGACTCTTGATTATGCTGTTTTTTTATTGTTCTGCTGTGCTAGTTCAACTTTTGTAGTGGGTCTTGTAACCCTGACCCTGGATTTGTGTGCTGTAAATTGCACTTAGGGCTGCCTCGGGTCGCATCGGGAAACGAGCCTTGGCTCATGTTGCCTTTCCCGGCTATCAACTTTTAAATTAATTAATTAATTAATTAAACCAACTAGATCAAATAATTATGAATAAATTAAACATTTCCCAGATTAATGCCCAAGATATTCATAGACTTAATGAACCAGTAGGAGAAGAGGAAGTAATGCAGGCAATGAGACAACGAAATAAGGGCAAGGCTCCAGGACTAGATGGACTACACAGCAGAGTTCTATAATATATGTATTACAGAACTGACTCCAATATTGACAAAACCCTTTAATTTCTTGCTAAAGAAGGTATCCTCCCAGAAAGTTTTCAAGAAGTGCTTATAATTATTCTGCCTAAAGAAAGGAAGGATCCAAAATGATGTGCCTCATATCGTCTGATTTCTTTGTTAAATTCTGATTATAAGACATGTACAAAAATATTAGCTAACAGATTAGAGAAGGTATTACCTTCTATTATACACTCAGATCAAACTGGATGTATTAAAGGAAGAAAATGCATTAATAATGGTAAGAATGCTATGAACATACTGACTATGGAAGATCAAACAGAAGTAGCAGTTGCTTCACTTGATGCAGAAAAGGCCTTTGACAGGGAGGAATGGGTGGGCATACCTGATTCAAAAACTGGCAAAAGCAAATTTGGGCTCCAGCTTTATAAAATGGGTCCGTTTAATATATAGGTCATCCACAGCAAACATTTTAACAAATCCAAGTCATCTCTCAGTCTCTTAACTTGGAAAGAGGCATGAGACAGGGTTGTCCGCTGTTTCCCTGCCATTTGCCTTGGTCATTGAGCCATTGGCTATATTATTAAAGGAACATATTGAAATAGATGGGTTTGGTGCAAATGGTAGACAGCTAAAACTGTTCTTGTATGCAGATGATGTTCTGCTATACTTGAAAGACCCAAGTAAATCTATAAATATTGGCATGAATACAATAAAGGAATTTGGATCAATATCTGGATACAAAACTAACTGGAGCAATTCAGAGGTATTGTCATTAACCCTAAAATTAGTTCCATACAATTTCAAAACTACCCTTTTTGAAATGAAAAAGGAAAAAAATAAGTATATTAGCTCAAACAAAAAGGAGTTAATCGGCTGGAATATTACCCCACTTTTGGCAAAAATCAAAATAAAATATTGGAGATGTGGGTAGGTCTACCTTTAATATTAACCGAAAGAGTTCAAGTTATTAAAATGAATATACTCCCAAAATTTCATACACATTACAGTCACTCCCCATATCCATAAATAAAAGCTGGTTTTTAAAATTGGAAAATTGGTCTCAAAATTCCTATGGAAAAATAAAAGAGCAAGAATTAACATAAACAAATGTAAAGGCCCACCTACAGAAGCCGGGTTAAGTTTGTCGGGTTTTTGGAATACCATCAAGCAACCTTACTAAATCAAATAGGGGGAATATCATGTAAAAGAAAAGCTTTGTTGGGTATACTATGAAACAAGTCTTACAAAGCATGCTACCCCAATCCAGCTTCTTTATGTAAATAGGAATAAAAAGGAAAGAGCAGAGATTAACAAGCATTTGTCAATGCCGAAAGTTCGCCATTGGTATTAGTATTGCTATTGTCACTGCCACCACATTGACTCTGTGAACATGGCTGCCAGAGGCTGAAACATAGAAACTGTCGACCGATAAGGACCAGTAGGCCAGTCCACTCTGACTGTAAGCTGTGTACTTGACTACGGTTTGTGATCCTCCCTCAGATGTACCTCTATGGTTCTCCTATGCCTGTCCCATGCATGTTTAACTCTCGCCACAGTACTTGCTCCCACCACCTCCTGCAGCAGACCATTCCATGTGTCCACCACCCTCTCTGTGAAGAAAAGCATCCTCATATTCCCTCTTAGACTGCCACCTTCCAATTTCATGTCCTGCTCCCTCACTCTCGTACTCCTCCTGTATTCAAAGATGTCATCCCCCTGCACCTTGTTTATACCCTTGAGGTACTTGAACGTCTCTATCATGTCTCCTGTCTACCTCCTCTCCTCCAGCAAGTACGTATCATGGTCCCTTAATCTCTGATTTGTTTTGTGGTGCAAGCCCTGTACCATATTAGTCGACCTTCCCTGGACCATCTCCAACCTGCTTATGCCCTTTTGAAGGTGCGGCCTCCAGAACTGAACACAGTACTCTATGTGAGGCCTGATGAGGGTTTTTTTATAATGTCATCACTACCTCCCTCCTTCTGCTGGTGATACCCCTGCTTATGCACCCCAGCATGCCACTGGCCCTTCCCACTGCCTTTGTAGTCTGCTTTGACATTTTCAAGCATGTGAAATCATAACCTTTGTTCCTTGGTGACTGTCAGCAGCTGCCTCCCCCCTCCCATCCTGCAGCTCTCCCCAGGGTTTCTTTGCCCCAGGTGCATAATTTTGCACTTCTTTGATTTAAACCTCAGTTGCCACTCCTCAGACCATTTCTCAAGCCTGCTTAGGTCCTTTCCCATTTTCTCCACCCCTTCTGGAGTATCAACCCTGATGCAGATCTTGATGTCATCTGCAAACAGGCAGACCTTTCCTTCCAGCCCCTTTGCAATGTTACTAATGAAAATATTGAACAGGACTGTCCCAAGGACTGATTCTTGTGGTACTCCACTGGTCACACCCCTACCCAGATTGTACCCTATTTACCACCACCCTCTGTCTCTTGTCTGTTAGCCAGTTCCTAATCCAGTTCTCCACCTTGTCTACCATGTCCAGACTACCAGTCTTGTTAACAAACCTCTTATGTGAGACGGTGTTGAAGACCTTGCTGAAATTGAGGTAGACGACGTCCATGCCCCCTCCCTGATTAAATTCCTTCAACACCCAGTCAAAGAAATCTATTATATTCATCTGACACAACCTACCTGCTGTTAGGCCTGACCAGGGTTTTATAAATGGCAGCACTACTTCCCTCTTTCTGCTGGTGACACCCCTGCCTCCCGCTGGTCACCCCCTCCCAAGATTGTACCCTATTTACCACCACCCTCTGTCTGTTGTCTGTTAAACAGTTCCTAACCCAGTTCACCAACTTGTGTCCTATGCCCAGACAACCCATCTTGTTAATGATCCTCTTATGTGAGACAGTGTTGAAGGCCTTGCTGAAATCGAGGTAGGTGACATCCATGCCCCCCCCCACCATTTACTTCCTTCATCACCCAGTCAAAGAAATCTATCAAATTCATGGGACATGACCTACCTGCTGTAAATCCATGCTATCTAAGGTCCCGGCACTGATGGCTTGTAAAAGTTCCACTACCCTTTCTTTAAGCAGAGTGTGCATGATCTTCACCACTACTGGTGTGAAGCTGACTGGCCTATAGTTTTCTGCCTTCTCCCTGCTGCCGGATTTGTGTAGAGGGACCACATGTGCCCTCCTCCTATCCTCTGGAACCACTCCTGTGTTTCTGTGTTGAGTGACTCTGTGAACATTGCTGCCAGAGATTGAAGCATATAAATTGTAAGCAGATAAGGACCAGTAGGTCAATCTAGTCTGACCATAAGCCGTGTACTTGACTATGGTTTGTGACACTCACTCAGCTCTACCTCTGTGGTTTTCCCATGCCTGTCTCATGCATGTTTAACTCCCTCCACAGTACTCACTCCCACTACCTCCTGCGGCAGACCATTCCATATATCCACCACCCTCTCTGTGAAGAAAAGCATACTCGTATTCCATCTTAGCCTACCACCTTCCAATTTCATGTCCTTCCCCCTCATTCTTGTACTCCTCCTGCATTGGAAGATGTCTTCCCCCTGCACCTTGTTTATATCCTTGAGGTGCTTGAATGTCTCTATCACGTCTCCTGTCTACCTCCTCTCCTCCAGCGAGTACATATTGTGGTACCTCAATCTCTCATTTGTTTTGTGGTGCAAGCCCTGTACCATCTTAGTTGGCCTTCTCTGGACTGTCTCCAGCCTCTTTATGCCCTTTCAAAGGTGCATCCTCCAGAACTGCACACAGTACTCTATGTGAGGCCTGACCAGGGTTTTATATAATGTTATCGAACTACTGCCCTCCTTCTGCTGGTGATACCCCTGCTTATGCACCCCAGCATGACATTGGCCCTCCCTGCTGCCTTTTTAGTCTCCTTTGACATTTTAAAGTCATGTGAAATTATAACCCCCAGGTCCCTTTTTCCCCTGGTGACTGTCAGCAACTGCCCCCCATCCTGTAGCTCTCCCCAGGGTTTCTTTGCCCCAGGTGCATCATTTTGCGCTTCTTTGATTTAAACCTCAGTTGCCAGTCCTCAGACCATTTCTCAAGCCTGCTTACGTCCTTTCTCATTTTCTACACCTCTTCCGGAGTATCCACTTAGTTGCAGATCTTGATGTCATCTGCAAACAGGCAGACCTTTCATTCCAGTCCCTCTGCAATGTCACTAATGAAGACACTGAATAGGACTATCCCAAGGACTAATTCCTGCAGTACCCTGATGGCCACCCCCTACCCAGATTGTACCCTATTTACCACCACCCTTTGTCTCCTGTCTGTTAGCCAGTTCCTAACCCAGTTCACCACCTTGTCTACCATGCCCAGACTACCAGTCTTGTTAACAAGCCTCTTATGTGAGATGGTGTTGAAGACCTTGCTGAAATTGAGGTAGGTGATGTCCATGCCCCCCCCATTAACTTCCTTTGTCAGCCAGTCAAAGAAATTTATCAGATTCATCTGACATGATCTACTCACTGTTAGGCCCGACCAGGGTTTTATATAATGGCTTCACTACCTCTCTCCTTCTGCTGGTGACGCCCCTGCCTATGCACCCCTTGTAATTTTTTCACATTTTAACCCCAAATTTTCAACATAGTCTTCTTATCACATTTTGAGCCAAAATGTTCAACATAGTCTTCTTATCACTGTACCTCATAAACTCCATAGGTGAAAATTTCTTAAGCCGTAACAAAATACCATTCAGCTCAACAGGTGCAGAAACTCGTTATGGGCAGTATGTGTGAAATGACAGCTGCACTGTTCATGAGGTTGTGTAAAGAAATAGCTAGGTTGAAAATCTGGAGTCAAAATATAAGAAATTGGCAAAGTTACGCACATGCAATGGAAAATTTCAACAACTGCACATAATTTATTTTTATTTATTTGATATATTGGGTTTACAACCTTTGAGCCAGAGGCTCATTTACAAAGGTACCTCATCACATGTAAGACAGAAACTAATACAGACAGGGTATAACAACAATTACATTAAGCATGGGTTACAGACTCTGGCCCAGATATTCAAACTGCGCCCAAAATGAGCGCAACAGCAGGAGCAAGCACAAACCGATTGCGCATATGCACAACAGGTGTGATATTCAAACATGGAGCAGAACAAATTGCGCAAGCAACCAACGTCTGAATATCGCACATACTGCGCCATAGCACAACCAGGAAGGAAAAGCTGAGCAGAAATGTTGCGCTATGGCGTAACCAGGGCAGCCCAGCTGAGCAGTCCAGAGGTGCCATAGCGCAAGCAAGAGCCCCCCAGAGCAATGGAACATATCCAGGGAGGCAGGCTGGGGCCCACCGCCAGCCATGCCACATGGGCACAGGAACACACTGCAGAACCAACACCACACCTGCACACCCAAGCACAGCATCACTGGGGTGTGATGATGATCTACTGGCCCATGGGGACAAGCCAAAAGCATAGCAGAGCCATGACACCCCAGCACAACCACTGGCAGGCTGAAAGTGCCACACACAGGGGTTGACAACCACAGTGCACATCAGCCCCCCGTACGCACAGCACACCCTGCACTGTGACCCCAAGACACCACCTATGTGCAGTGACTGGCACTGCAGGAAACCATGCATCCCCCCCAGCACACGTCAACCCCGTGCAGCACAGAAGCCTACAAGCCAGACACACCCTGTGCACCCAGCAGTGGGTGGCAGCAGATGGCAAGACCAACATAAAGTCACTGCGATGCTGGAGATACCTCCCCATGCACACACGCACACACACATGCACACACACACACACACACGCACGCACACACACGCACATACACACACACACCCAGGACCATACCACCCCAGATGGCATGTACACCCCTGCAACTAAGCACCCATAGCCAGCTGCAAATCAGAGACCAACACAGTATTCATATCAAAATAGAAATGTATATTTAAATATAGTACAGAACCAAAACAAGAAAAACTATTTACAAGGGGGGGACGGGTACAAGGTAGGGGTGTTCAAGGGGTAGGGATGACAAACTTGGAGAGGAAAGGCAGGGTTGTAGGGATGGGAGAAGTGGGAAGGGTAATAAAATCTATGGGCCAGCCGGCTGCTCGTTCTCTGCCTGGTGGCGCCCCGTCCTGTGCCACCTCCTCCGAAGGCCATGGCGCTGGATGGACTGCAGGATGGCCTGGTTGTCCACCAACAGTTGTCTGAGGCCCCGAACATCCCGACCAATCCTCCTGAGAACCTCGAGGCCTAGGAAAAGGGGAACACAGTCAATGGCTGTGACTGACCACAACCCTGAACACCACCCAACCTGCAAGCCACATAGGCCAGTGTCCCGCACCTGTGATGGCATGCACCCACCCACAGTGAACATGCACATGGCCATCACAAACAGACGGCACCAGCTATGCGCACCACTGCACACACACACACTGCCCATGTCCATCACAGCACAAACAAGGCTGTCAAGTGACATGCCAACATGGTGCGATGCCAGTTACACAGCTATGTGCCCAGTGCATGCCTGGACCACCAGTGACACATACACAGATGTGCTGTGATACTGGACAGTGATGCATGTCACCTGTGTCGTGCATACATACATACATAGATACATAGACAGTGTCGGCAGATAAGGGCCTATGGCCAACCCAGTCTGTCCATTTGAGCTTGTAAGTTCACTTTGTTTTCTAGAGTCTGTTGCCCTTACCCTGACCTCCACAAGTCCTTTATGTCTATCCTGCATTCTGAAATCCGTGATTGTTTCAGCCCCCACCACTTCCTCTGGCAGGGTGTTCCACTTGTCCACCACCCGTTCTGTGAAGAAATTCTTTCTCATGTTTCCTCTGAATCGTCCTCCCTCCAACTGCATCCCATGCCCTCTAGTCCTGGAACATGTTATTCACTTCAAAATAGTGTTTTCCTGCACCCTGTTCCTCCCTGTAAGATACTTGTATTTCTCTATCATATCCCCTCTCTCCCTCCTCTCCTCCAGGGAGTACATGTTCAGCTCCTTCAACCTGTCTTCATAGGACTTGTGATGCAAGCCATGCACATCTTTGTTGCCCTCCTCTGAACCTTCGCTGCCCACTCTACGTCCTTACGTAGGTATGGTCTCCAGAAATGTACACTGTACTCCAGGTGGGGCCTCACTAGTGTCTTGTATAGTGGAATTATGACCTCCCCTTTCCTGCATGGTTGTATTGTGCAGGGCTAGTGGTCTCCCCCCCCAGCATGCAATAGCATCCATGAAGTCATGATACTCACACTGCTCAAGCAGCTGTGACTGCTGCTGTTGCTGCTGCTGCTGCTGCTGCTGGGGTGCAGCACCTGCTGGCACCGGGGCCCTGGCACGGCCCTCCTCAACCCGGGCCTGCATCCTCACATCTCGGCCTGTGGGAGACATATGTTGAGACAAACATCAGTGTGACTCAAAAGCAGACTGCCCCCTGCCCCAGTGAAAGTGCCTGCCCACACAGCCATACCCATTCATCTCACAGCTGCACACACTGACACAGCCAACCATGGCCGAACCATCACCTATGCACAGCCACCAAAGCACACACACACCCCTACAGAGAATACAGGTGCATAGATGGTACACCCACCTGGCCTAGGAACCATGCCCCGCCTGTCACGTGACCGCAGCCTCTCCAATAGGTCTGAATCCCTCCGGCGGAGGTCACCGTACCAGTGCCGGTACTGATCAGCAGACCGGCACCGTCCAGTGACCCCCACCAGGTCAGTGGCCACTTGATGCCACACCTGTGTGCGGGCAATGGTGAGGGGTGCCTCACCATAAAGTGCCCCATAGTGGGGCTCTACTAGGGCCACCAAGTTGGCCAGTTCCAGTTGGCTCCAGGACACAGCTCTCTTCCTAGCCATTGTACCAACTTTACAGCAGGCAATATGGCACCCCGCTGCCCCGTAACCCCACGTGGAGATGTTGCGCAATAGACCACCACAGGCTCCAATCGCGCTGTTCAAACAGCGCCATCACTTCACATAGCGCTGTCACCAGACAGCGCAATAGGGACGTAAACATGGCAGGCGAACAGCACCAGGGGGCAAAGGTCAGACACAAGGTCATGGGCAATGACGCAAGGCTACGCACAGCGTCATCTGACGTATAGGCATCCTGCGCGACCAACCAGCTGTGTACCAGTGCCACAGTGGACTATTGCGCAGTAGTGCCACAGCGCCATATAGTGCCCATTGCTGTAGTGCCACTGGCACAATGGTGGCCATGGCCTGAATTGCCGATCGCGCACAGCACATCAGCAGCGTGGCAGACGCCTGCGTAAGCTATCTGGGCATGCGCAATGCAGTGTACCACACAGTCACAGATCTGCGCCATTGGCTCAGCCGACTCCACCGTATTGTGCAAAGCGCAGATTCGCGATATTCAGCTGACACATGCAAATCATCTGATCAGCCATTCAAAGGCGCAGTGGCGCGATTTGCATGTCATTATAGTTGCTCCACTCCTCATTTGCATGCATTGCGCTATAAATGTGCGACATTGGGCTGCCCTGGCCAGATTCGGTTACTGCTGGTGAGAGGTGAGTTGCATGCTGTGTGATGTTCTGGACAATGGTCATGGGAAAATGCTGTAGACTGCACAGTGACAGGTGTCCACTTCCCCCCATACAGATCGCCATGACAGAGCAGAGCCAAGGTGAGGGTGAGGACGGTGGGCGTAGGAGGAGGCCCAACTTTACAGCAGCAGAGACAGAGGCCCTCTTCCAGGCCTACCTGGATGAGGAGCCAGTACTGAGTGGACGGAGGGGCACCCCTCAGTCCCGTGTGGCTGCATGGGAGGGGGTAGCTCGGGCTGTTAACCTGCCCGGAAGCCACCAGCGCTCCGTGCAGGAATGCAAGAAGAAGATGGGAACAGACCGCAGGAGGTTGAAGGTGAAGGTGGCAACCTTCAGGGGGGCACGCGCTGGCACTGGCGGGGGCCCGCCAGTGGTGTTGAAGCTGACCCCGACTGAGGAGACACTGGTCACATCAATGCAGCGGAGCGCTGTTGAGGGTGTACCAGGAGGTGGATTCCAGACAGGTGGAAGCCCATCACTGCACGGTATGACATGGTGGTGGTGTTGGGGGGGGTTGGGGGAAGGTTGTTCACATGCACTCACATGTACTATCTTTCTGTTACAGATCCTGTTCATCTTCAGGAGACGGTGGTGGTGGGTCCAGGCAGGGATGATGACCTGCTGGACATGGAGGAGGGTCCATCCACCTCTATCACCAGCCAGCAGGCACTGCTGCAGCATGCATGTTGGGCCGCCAACTCTGGTGTCGGTGATTCAGGTGCGGGGGGTGCACAGCCTGTGTCTCAGCAGTCTGGCATGCAAGCATGCCAGCACGCTGTAACTATGGCTGTAGCACGTACCTGCACCATTGATGATGCAAGGACTGCAATGGGCAGTGATAGGTGTGTGTCCCATGACGGACACACAGCAGGCCAACACGTGCCCCTGGGCATTTCTGGTTCCAACTTGTGTACCAGCATGCTGGCACAGTCCCAGGCTGTGCCTGTCAGCACCGGTGGGGCAGCACCGGTGGCTGTGCAGGTGTCTTGCACTGTTGCCAGCACAGCGATGGAATGAGTGGACCCTGGGGCACAGCGGTTGGAGGGGCAGCAGCAGCAGTCACCCACCTGGTCTGGGGGTACAGTGTCAAGCGGTGGCACATGTCCGCCGCCCTTTGATCCGCCCATTCCTGGTCCTGGCGAACAGCACCCACCCTCAAGGGGTGTAGTGCATCAGGACCTTCCACACCCTGGGGGACAGGATGCTGTTGGGGCACAGTACCCATTGGACGAGCACACCCGCCTGCTGCAGGAATCAGTACATCTGCAGAGGCGGGTTGCAATGTCCGTGGAGGCACTGTCTGTGTCTGTGGAGCGGCACAGCAGGGAGTGTGCTCTGGACCATGCCGAGCTGGTTCATATGCAGACGGATGTGACCGCCGCCATTGACAGGCTGACCCAGGCAGTGGTCTCTGTCGTGGATGCAATGGGCACACAGTCAGGTGCCCCTGTACCGCACACCCTACACAGTTCACTCTCCACTCCCCATTCCCGGCGTCATGCGACACCAGGCCTGTCGACGCCGGGTTCTGCTGTGGCCATGCCGAGCACCCCTGGTGCAGGTTTGTTCAGCATGCTGCAGACCCCTGTGCAGGCAAGGTCGCGTTCGCACAGTGGGACCCCTGGTGGTGCAACAGTGCCACCCCATGTGGCCCCTGCTCAGCCTGCCAGTGCTTTTGGGTCATGGCGGGGCCACCCACACATCTGCGGTGGCCGTGGGATAGTGCTACATGACTGAGCTGTCTCCCAGTGCGGGCCCTGTCTGGTGCTGCTATGTGTGCAATGTGTGTCATGGTGGGCAGTGCACTGCTGGGTGCTCTGCTCACCACGCCGACACACGGACCACCTGCACACCCTCCCAACTGCTGTCCACAGGTGTGTGTGCATGATGATGCCTGCATTGTACTGTACACCAAGGTGCAAGGGTGCCCAGCATCTGACACACATACTTGGACAGTACAGGTGGTGGGGGTGGTCGGTGGTGCTGTGTGTTAGCAATGTCGGTTCTGCTGTACTGTGCATCTGCCCATGTACGGTCTGTGCCTGGTGTGTGTGTGTTCATATGAGTGCTCACCCCTCCCTGATGGTGTGTTTGTATGCCTGGAGCCTTCCACTCCCCTGACCGTCATGCACCCCTGGTGTGTTCCCCTGTGTGCCTGTGGTTTGCGCATGGACAGTGTTGGTTGCACATGTCCCCTTGACTTACCTGTGTTGTGCATAGTGCTCCTCTGTGATGGTGTCCCGGTGCAGCTGGGCCTGCTGGATCAGTCGGGGGTCCCGCCGTCCTAGAGGGGGCTGCTCATCACCATCAACACCAGCGCCACTGGCGTCCCCATCGCTGTCCCCCTGTTTGACCTGTACGGCTATCCCATGGTCTTTGGCCATGTTGTGCAGGATGCAACAGGCCAGGAATATCCCACAGGCCTTTTGGGAGCTTTACTGTAGGGCACCGCCGGAGGTGTCTAGGCATCAGAAGCATGCCTTGAGCATCCCAAACACCCGCTCTATGATGTTGCGTGTGGAAACATGTGCCTCATTATAGTGTTGCTGCGATGGGGTCATGGGGCGCCGGTACGGTGTGAGCAGCCAGGGATGGAGTGGGTATCCGCTGTCACCTGTGTGGAGATAGTGGAGATCAGTCTCATGTTCAGGTCCATATTGGCCATATCCCTGTTTGCCACTACCATGGCACCTGTGGCATTCCCTCCCTTGCCCAGAGTTTGCATTCCATACATGTGTACTCACCCACTAGATGGCCTGTGGGGATGTCCCCACTCTTGAATCGATGGCACAACGCAGACTGATACCATATGAAGGCATCATGTGCTCCGCCAGGGTGTGTGGCACAGACATTGATTATGCGCCCAGTGGCATCACACACCACCTGGCAGTTGACACTAGAGAATCCCTTTCTGTTCTGATATGCGAGCCCATCAGGGCCAGGTGGCATGCAAATGGCCACATGGGTGCAGTCTATGGCCCCTAGCACGCCAGGCATACGTGTTACCCTGTGGAACTCCTGCATGTTTGCTCTACACTCTGCCGCGGTGCTGGGGAAATGGATGTACTCAGAGTATGTGGCAGCAGTGCGCTGAGGAATTGGGTGAGGATGCGTGACATGGCCGACTGTGTGATGCCTGTGGTGTCCCCTGTCGGCCTCTGGAAGGTGCCTGCCTGTGAGCAGGCACATGCAGGCTGTCACCTTGGTCTCCACCGACAGAGCATGACTCCGTCGTGGGGGTGCCTGCATCACATCACTACACAGCTCACAGGCCGCTCAGTGTGCCCTGTTCAGGTGGTACCGCTCATTTATATCTACATCTGTGTACAGCTCCAAGCTGATGCGGGTACTGTACTGCTTGTTGGGGTGACATCACTGACGGGGCCCTTCCACGCCACGTCCCCCTGTAGCATGCATTCTCACCCCTCATTACAGCTTCCCATGTGGAAGCTGGCACTGTCCATCTCCTGGCTTCTGCCCCCGGCTGGTGTTAAGGTGTTACCCCTGTTGTCCTCACTGCTTACTTCCACTGCACCGGCACCCCCGCTGGCCTCTACAGCTATGGCCCACACTTTCCTTGCCTGCCCTAGTCTGTCTGTCTGTCTGTGTCTCTCTCTCTCTCTCTCTCTCCCCCACTTGGCAGCCTTGTAGCGTTCTTGCTCCACTTCCTTGAGCCTTTTATTTGCTCATTTCCGCTAGTCTTAATTTCCGGCTGTGCCGCTATTTAGCGCATCGCGCCAAGTCTTTGAATATCGCATTGCAGTCTTTATGCATGGATCCACCCCCTTCGGTTGCGCATGCCTTCATTTTCATTGCGCTGTTGCTCAGCATGTTTTCAGGGGCGCAACTGCCTCCTTCTGAATATCGCTAAATGGCGAATTTTTGGACTTGCGCATGTGCAACCCTGTTGCGCATGGTGCAACCCTTTTGAATATCCGGGCCACTGTCTTTTGTTGGTATTTTTGCTCCAAATTTTCAACCTGAGCTTTTTGGGACCCCAGCTTATGAACAGTGGTGCTAGCATTTTGTTTCTCAATCCCGAAAGGTGGTTTCACATAGCCAAAGTCTTCTCTGGCTGCTTCACAAGTATGCAAGATTTGGATCCTTAGTCTTATTGCTGTACTCAGCTCTTACTCTTGTTGATATTTTTGCTCCAAAATTTTCAGCGTGGACTTTTTGGGACCCCACCTCATGAACTGTAGTATTATTATTTTGGCATTCTATCCTGAAAGGTGATTTCACGCAGCAACTGTGCCATTCCATGCTACAGTTGCAAAAATATGTTTCAGCAGGATGTGAAAAATGATATCTTTACTGTTCATGAAGTGGTGAGAAACAATGGCTATGTTGAAAATTTGGAGTCAAAATATTAAAAATAACCAAAGTTACATGTGTGCATATAAAAATGTCAAAGACAGCACATAACTCGGGCATTTTTTGGTATTTTTACACCAGATTTTCAATATGGGCTTTTTGGGACCCTGGCTCATGAATAGTGGCACTGTCATTTCATTAATCACTCCTGAAAGGTGATTCTGTGCAGCGACTGTGAAATCACATTTTGGGACCAACTAACAAAATGACGGTGACAGTGTTCATGAGGTGGGGCCCCAAGAACCCCATGTTAAAAATGTGGTGCAAAAATCTCAAACAATGGCTAAGATATCAACATAAGTTGAAACTGCCATTGACAGCCATTATACCGCGCTTACCTTGATTTTTTATTTGCAGTTGGGCTTTGAAGATTGCACACGTGTCCCAGTCTAGAGAGATGACAGTGCTTGGCCTCCGGTGGTAAGTATGGGGTAAGGGGGGTGCAAGGAGGTGGGTGCACAGAGGGAGGTGAGGGATGGAGGAGGGGGAGCAGAGGAAGACAACGAGGGACTGTTTTCTTTTTTACAGGGTTAATAAAATAACAAAGATGTTGGGGGACGGTTTTCTTTTTTTAGGGACAGGAATGTTTTGGTTTTGCTGTTATGCTCTGCCAGACCCCCAATCAAGGCCATCAGATAAGAGGGCCAGCAGAAGCACTCAGTGGCCACCCTTGCGAGGGTCACATGGGGGGTAATGGCGCAACAGACAGCAATGGACAGTTTTCTTTTTTTTTCAGGATAAAAAAAACAATGAGGGACAGTTTTCTTCCTTTCAGGGAGAGTTTGCAATACAGTTGAGGACACTGGGGGATTGGGCACCCCCAGTGTCAGTATCTTATGTTTGGGAGGAGGTGGAAGGTGGTGGAAGCTTAGAGGAAGGGTTGTATGGGGTGAATAACATAAAACAAGCATTTGTCAATGCCCGATGTTGTCATGCTGGCATTGGCAGTGGCGGAGGTGGAGAGGCATAGCGCTGTGAGTTTGTTAATGTGTCCCAAAAGGTGATTTTGCACAACGAGTACACCACTGTGCGGCAAAGCTGCGGAAATGCGTTTTGGGCAGGCTGTGGAAAATAGCAGCTGGACTGTTGATAATGAGGTGTGCGCAAATGCCAGTGGTGAAAATGTGGCATGAAAATATTGCAGATTGACAAAGTTACAAGGGTGTGTGGAAAGTGCGCAATACACGCTTGCAACATAGTCATTGTCTGGACTTTCGCCACCAAATTTTCAACATAGGCATTTTAGGACCTCTGCTGATGAACAGTGTCACCGTCATTTCCTGAAAGTGTCCTGAAAAGTGATTTCACACAGTGACCATGCAATTCTGCACCGGACGTGCGAAAACACATTTCAGCCAGCTGTACTGTTTATAAGGAGGTATGGAAAAATGGCAGTGATGAACAGCTGGAAGTGAAAGTATTACAAATTCACAAAGTCACGAGCGTGCGTGCAAACTGCGCAATGTGCACTCATAAAATACTCATTTTATTGACTTTCATCCCTAAATTTTCAACATAGGCATTTTAGGACATCTGCTAATGAACAGTCTCACTGCCATTTTCATAATGTGTCTTGAACATGGACTTTCCACAGCGACCTCGCTGTTGTGCACCAGAACTGCAAAAACAAATTTTGGTCAGAATGTGAAAAAATGACAGCTGTATTGTTCATTAGCAGGTGTAGAACAATGGCACTGTTGAAAATGTGGAGTGAAAATATAAGTTTGCGAACTTATGAGCGTGTGTGCATGCAAACTGCGCAACGCATGCTCATAACACAGTCATGTTATGGAGTATTGCCACAAAATTTTCAACACAGGCATTTTAGGAACTCTGCTCATGACAGTGTCACTGTCATTTTCATAATGTGTCCTGAACAGTGATTTCGCACAGCGACCACGCTATTCTGCGCCGGAAGTGCGAAAACACATTTTGGGCAGGATGTGAAAAATGACAGCTTTATGGTTCACAAGAAGGTGTGGTAAAATGCCAATGTTGAGAATCTGGCATGAAAACAGTGCGAATCATTTAACTTACAAGCGTGCATTGCGCGAAGTTGCTACGCGACTATCAGAAAAGTCATTTTTGATTTACCACTCAGCTTGCAACATAGGCTTTTTGAGCCCCCTCATGAACAGTGGCACTGTCATTTCATTACTCAGTCCAGGTGATTCCAAGCAGTGACTGCGAAATCACCTTTTGGGACCGAATAACGCCATAACAGTGCAATAATTCATGAGAAGGGGTCCCAAGAACCCAATGTTGAAAATTTGGGGCCAAAATTCACAAAAACGCCTGAGATATGCATTAAAGTTGAAAAAACCCTATTCATTCCATTATACAGTTTACCGGCATTTCTTCAGTTCGCGGTCGGCTTTGAAGAGTGCAGGCGTGTTCCTGGTCCACAGAAGATCATCATGCGGATTCTGCAGGTAAGTATGGGGTGGGGTGAGGGAGGCAGGGTGCGCACTGGGTGGGTGTGGGTGGGGAGGGGCATCGAGACTACGAGGGACTGTTTTCATTTTACAGGAAAAAGAAAAACACATCGCTGGGACAGTTTTTTTTGCTGGGGATTTGGCACACTGGGGTGGGCTCCCAGCATGCCACCTAACTGTTTGGGGGTGTCTGTGTAGCCGGCAGAGTTAGGCACCCTCATTGGCACAACATGGGGAGGAGGAAATGTGCTGGCGGAGTTGGGCACCCCGTCGGCACACATAAGCGGCGCAAGCCGAGGGGATTGGGCACCCTCAGCATTCAACAGTTGGGGTTATGCCAATGGGTGGGTTCTCCGTTGGCACACAAAGAAAGGGAGGGGTTAACCGACAGGGGGATTGGGCACCCCCGAAGACGGCAGTAGTTAGGTAGCCATCCACTCGCCGACCATTCACATAATGGCGGCAAGCAAGGCAAGAAAAGGAATGCTGTGTATGATGAGCCTTGTTCAGATTGCAATGGACCTTTTCTTAGATGTGCTCACCACATTATGTATGCATGGTGTGGTGCCGGCATGCAGGCTGAGTGGGGAATGCAGGACGCACCTACTGGTGCATGCCCTGCATTCGCCCAACAGCAACCCCGCCTCCAAAGCTGCATTGTCCCACAATGTTGGCTGCACAAGTGTGCCAACATAAAAATGCAGGGCAGTTTTCAGCAATGCGAGAGGGAGAGAGAGGACATAGGAGCCCGACTGCAGCATCTCATACATTGAGCTGTGCAGCGATCAGCAACCCTGCCGCAGCATGCTGCTTTACTGTTACACTCTGCAAGACCACCAACCAAGGCCAACAGATAATGAAGCAGGCAGGAGCACTCAGTGGCCACCCAGGACTGGGGAGCAAGGTAGCACACAAATCGCTGCATGTCTTGGTGCACGGGTGAGACAGACGAGATGAGGAGGGAGAGGACATCACATCAGCCAGGCTGATTATGAGACATGGGTCAGTGGGTTGATTTCACACACTGGTGGGCAGATTTCTGCTATATATTGCAATAAAACAACTGAATTGAAACTTATTTTCACTGATGTGGATCTCCAGCCCTTGTGAGTGCTACATATTTCTGGAACTGATCATGACATGTAACTGCTGTTTGCTGGGCAGTGTCCTGCAGATGACAAGAAAAAGCCATGTTATGATTGGTGCGGCTTTTTCTTTTCAAGTGCAGACCATTTCAAGCAAAACAGGGTCATGATCAGCCTGGCTGATGATTAGCGTAGCACTGTCCTGCCCCTTGCAGACCATTCTGTGCTGGACAGACAGTGACACGCCTCTCAAAAGTCACTCTGCCGCAAGAAGTTCACTGCTCATGAGCACATGGTGAACTTAAAAATGACTTAACAAGAACTATACTTGAAACCTGCGTAATTTACCATAAAAACAATTGAGAGTAAATATAGAGACTCCTACATCACCATTTACCATCACTGGGCATGGAGTATAAGAGACGGGAGGAGAAATTAATAAGATATTTAAAAGACTTGTATGATGAGGACAGTTTCATATCCTTCAAGCAGATTTCAGAAAAATATCTTATTAATCAGAGGGTTTTTGGTTTTTTGCAAATGAGAACATATTATTGTAAATAATTGGGCTCTAGATTAAAAAAAGACATGACCTTTATGGAATCTCAGTTAGTGTATTCTAATCAAAGGAACAAAAATAATTTCCAAATCTTACAATTTTCTTATGGCAACAGAGAGGCCGCTAATTGGAAAAAAAAAATAAAAAGAAATAAGACATGATTGCAGTGGTGCAGTGCAGTGGCTGTGAAGCAGCAGTTTTCCGGGAGATATTCTAGAGGATGCGGTGTTGTCCCATCTGCAGGCACCTCTCTGGGCTGAGGGAGGAGGTTGCTCATCTCCAGGCTGAGTTGGCCAGGATTTATGGGACCTCCTCTTCCATCCAGGGACCACCAGTGCCACTGCTGTTGCCTCAGAGGTTGCCAAGAAAGAGGAGCGGTTGGACCACAGTGGGCTCAGGGAGGGTGAGGGTGGTGGAACAGAGGCACATCCCTCCAGTTGTACCTCTCCACAATTCCTGTGCCATTCTGGTAAAGTGTGGTTCCTCTATGGAGGCACCTACAGTGGAGACCAAGGAGGATGCTGGGACCCTCCACAAAGGAGACCCACAGGAGGGTGACAGGGGACCCTGCAGGGGAAGGAAACAACTCCTGGTGGGGGACTCCATTGTTAGGAAGGTAGAACTGGGCAAGGAAGGGGAGAGGGAGGTAAGGTGCCTGCCTGGCGCCATGGCTTGGAGGGACAGGGAGCGAATCCTCAGGATTGCCAGAGCAGCTGCACATGGGAGGGAGCTGGATGTCATTGTCCACCTAGGGACAAATGACCTGGCTAAGAAAGGGATTAGAGAAGTGCAGGAAGAGTTTGTGGAATTGGGAGGGCCTTGGTCAAGTAGCACGCATGGTAACCTTCTCGAGGTGCTACCATCTATGGCATAGGAGAGGCTAGGGTGTTCCAGTATAGGGATTCAATCAGTGGTTGAAAAACTGGTGTGGAGCTCAGGATTTGGCTTCATTGGGGACTGGGGGTCCACCTGGAGTGATGCAAGTCTATACTGGCATGATGGGCTGCATCTGTCCGGAGGGAACCAGGATCCTAGGTGATAGGTTTAAATGCTTCATTGGCAAGCTTTTAAACTAGCCAAGGGGAGGCACTGAAAGGAGCAGGAAAATCTAGCCCCCAAACAATCACGGTAGTAAGTGTGGCAAACACCAACATGGAGGTGTCGATAGGGAGAAGGGCAGGGGTAAATGGAGAAAGTGACAAAAGCAAGAAGGACAGGGATGGGGAAAAAGGGGTAAGGCCATCAGGAAATGGAGGGTAATGAGTACCAATGCCCATAGTCTGGGCAACAAGCTCCTGAGCTGGTGGCCTTAATGGAAGAGGATGCCTGGATATTGTAGCAGTCACAGAAACATGGTACACAGAGAACCATGACTGGGATGTTAACATACCAGGGTACATAACTTACAGGAGAGAGGCAGGGAGAAGAGGGAGGTAGCTCTCTATGTAAAGGAAGGGATAAAAGCAACTGAACAAAAGAGTAAACAGGGAGGAGGAGGCACTGTGGGTCACCTTGGAGACTGGAAAGGCACCACAATCCACACAGGGTTGTGTACAGACCCCATGTCAGGGAAGGAATGGACAAGGATATGATGGAAGGCATTCTTAGAATGGCAGAGACAGGAGATACTATTGATGGGAGACCTGAATATGCCAGATGTTAACTGGAGCACATTTGCTGCAGCCACATCCAAGAGCAGGGCCATTCTTGATGCCCTACAGGTGGCAGGCATTAGACAGCTAGTTTCAGAACCCACTCGTGAGGGAGCAATCTTAGACCTCGTACTCTCAAATGGGGGCAGTGAGAGGATCTCAGATCTAGAAGTAGGTTGCCATCTGGGGACAAGTGACCATCAAACAGTGTGGTTCACGTTAAACTCAGCTACAGAGTCAAGCCATACAAAAGTGAGGGTACTGAACTTTAGGAGGGCTGACTTTGGCAAGATGGGAGAGTGCCTCAGAAAAGCACTAGCAAACAGGCTAGAAGGAGGTGTGGAGCAACAATGGGGAAATATCAAAACTGCCATCACAGAAGCAACAAGCCTTTGTGTGAAGCAAATAAACAAATCAAATGTAAGAAAGCCACTATGGTTCTCAAGAGAGGTGGCTGTGAAAGTCAGGAAGAAAAGATAGCATTCGAAGTATAAGGAAACACAGAAGGAGCAGGACAGAGAGCTGTACCAGTTAAGGATGAAAGAAGCAGGAGGGAAGAATAGCAAAGGCCCAAACTGAGGAAAAGATAGCCAACTCAGTTAAGAAGGGGATAAAACCTTTATAGGTACATCAGCGAGTAGAAAGACAAAAGGAGGGATAGTGAGGCTGAATAGAATGAACAGTGGGTGGGCAGAGGGGACAGTGAAAAGCAGGAATACTGAACGAATATTTCTGCTCAGTATTCACAAAGAGGAGGGGAAGTGCCTAATCCAATTAACAGAAGCACTCTTGATAGGGGAGTCGATCCCAGTCCTTTCACAGAAGAAAGGGTTCTGCAAGAACTCCTAAAACTGAAGGTGGACAAAGCAATGGGTCCTGATGGAATTCACCCCAGAATTCTAAAAGAATTAAGGAAGGAACTAGTGAAACCACTGGCTACTCTTTCTAATAAATCATGGGAGGATGGTGTGGTACCCGAGGACTGGAGGAAGGCGGATGTGAATCCCCTTCACAAAAGTGGGACCAAGACAGAGGCAGGAAACCACAGACCTGTCAGTCTGACCTCTGTGGTAGGGAAAGTGATGGAGTCACTTCTGAAGGAAAGAATAGTTGAGTACCTAGAGGTCAGTGGAGCACAGGATCCAAGGCAGCATGGGTTCACAGCGGGAAGGTCATGTCAGACAAATCTAATAGATTTCTTTGACTGGGTGACCAAAGTAGTAGACCAGGGAGGGCTGTGACATGGCCTACCTAGACTTTAGCAAGGCATTTGACACAGTCTCACACAAAAGATTGATAGTCAAATTAACCAGCCTGGGAGTGGGTCCCAGGGTGGTAGCCTGGGTAAAACATTGGCTGGACAACAGGACACAGAAGGTAATTGTAAATGGAGTCCACTCTGAAGAAAGGGCGGTTACTAGTGGGGTACTGCAGGGTTCAGTATTGGGTCCAGTCCTTTTTAATGTCTTCATCAGTGACATTGCAGAGGGACTGGAAGGAAAAGTATGCCTTTTTGCAGATGACACAAAGATCTGCAACAGGGTTGATACACAAGGAGGCGTGGAAAGGATGAAAAGGGACTTGGCAAGGTTGGAGGAATGGTCAGACGTATGGCAGCTAGAATTCAATGCAAAAGTGTGAAATAATGCACCTGGGAAACAAGAACCAAGGGGAAGAATACACAATGGGTGGGGAGGTAGTAACAACAACAAAACAGGAAAGGGACCTGGGGGTAATCATATCAGATGACCTTAAGGTTAGCAAGCAATGTGAGAAGGCAGTAGGGAGGGCGGGGTATACTGGGATGTATAGGGAGAGGCATCAGCAGCAGAAAACAGGAAGTTGTTATCCCTCTGTACAGACAGTTGGTGAGACCCCATCTGGAATACTGTGTCCAGTTCTGGAGACCCCATCTCCGCAAGGACAGACAGGATAGAGGCAGTCCAGAGGAGGGCAACTAAAATGGTGCAGGGTCTGCAAGAGAAGCCGTATGAGGAGAGACTAAAGGAGCTTAATATGTATACCCTTGAGGAAAGAAGGGAGAGGGGGGACATGATAGACTTTCAAGTACCTCAAGGGAATCAACAAAGTCCAAGAGGGTAGCATCTTTCAGAAAAGAGACTTGCAAGAACAAGAGGACACAATTTAAAGATAGAAGGAGGGCGTGTTCAGGGCAATGTAAGGAAGTATTATTTCACAGAGAGGGTAGTGGATGCATGGAACAGCCTTCCTGAGGAAGTTGTGGGGTCTAAAACTGTGGGAGAATTCAAGAATGCATGGACAGACATAAGGCAATTCTTGGGAACAGGAAGATATAGGCTGTTGGTTAACTAGGATCTGCGGCCTATCCTGTAGGTAGGGAAATGGGCAGACTAGATGGGCCTAGCGGTCCTTATCTGCCGTCAAAGTCTATGTTTCTAAGTGAGGGTGCTACAGATGTGGATTATGTAAATGGATACTAGAACATGTTATAGCACAACACAAAGATATTATCCCACTTTGGAATAAAGTATTAAACAGAATACCTAAAATAACTATTAAGAGAAACAGAACTTTGGTAGATGCAAGTCCTAGTCAAAATTTATTATCAGATCACTTTAACATTTAATCAATATACCATGACAGGGAGTGGGATTGGGGATTACTACGCCTGGTGTGGTTCAGTCACGAGGCCAGCCGAGTGACTTAACCACACCAGAAGTGGTAAATCCACCCTATACCCACCCTCGTCAGGTATTTTGCTATTATACAATGTTCAACTTGTTTTTTGGTTTTTTATAGTGACAGAAAACTTTTACAGTGGGTATACTGGAGGATTTACCACAGTCACGTGATCTGTTTTGACCAATAAGGTTACAGGATTTTCATACCCCATTGTATAATAGTGAATACAGCATGGTTAAATATAAGAAGGTGCATAAGAAAAAATTACTCACCGTAGTAATTATGTTTCTTCTAGTGGAGTCTTGCTGAATTCTGACAACTGCAGTTAGGTCCTGCCTTTCAACTGCCCCAGAGAACATAGGGTTAACTTTTCTATGCATGGCATAGAATGTTCATCTCGAGCTCAGTTGCAGCATCTGCCTGTTGTTATTCGAACTGCAACCATCAGATCTTTATGAGCAAAAACTCACTAGGTGTTCTGTGTGGAACTGTAAACATTTTAACTAGCCAACTGGCAGAAATATCATGTTTTTGGTTCTCAAAGGAAGACTCAAGTCAGGAAACATAAAAACAAAAACCAATCAAATGAAACAACATTTCAACCAAAGAAAAAAGAGGGTGTAAAAGGGGCACCCCTAGGGTGCCAACACTGCTCCTGCCCACCCACATCCCAGAATCTAGGTTCTGAGAGGGGAGGCGTTGGGGGGGAGGTCAGAATACAGCAAGACTCCACTAGAAGAAACATAATTACTAAGGTGAGTAATTTTTTCTTCAAACAACATGAAGTCTTGCTGTATTCTGACAATTGCAGACTACCAAGCAGTACCTCCATGGAAGAGGGACAGAACCTACTTTGGGAACAAGCTCTGAAGTACTGCTGTGCCAAACCGATCATCACTCCAAGCCTGGATATACAGAAAGTAATGCTTGGTAAAAGTATGGACTGTTTTCCAGGTGGCTTCTTGACAAATTTCTAAGAGAGGGATAAACCTGGCAGCAGCCAGAGAAGCAGCTGTACCTCTTGTGGAATGAGCCCTCAGGCCTGAGGGTGGAATTCTACCCAGTTTTTCATAGCAGAATTGAACACAAGAAACAATCCACCTGGCAACAGATCTCTAAGGCCCTGGACACACTACAGAACTGTTTTTGAAACCCGTTTTTAAAACCAGTTTAGCTAAACCATTTCAGTGCAGCCACACTACTCAGTAACCATTTTTGATAATGGTTTAGTGTGGCCACACTGCTAGTGTTAAACCTGTTATCCTTGTAACTATTTTGTGTTAAGTCCAACACACAGAACTGTGCTTGCCTGGACACACTGCAGCTAGAACTGTTTTAGTTAAACCATTACAGCTTAAAATGTTTTTACTCCTGGACAGACCTCTGAGTAAAACCATGCTAGCTCCAAAACTTTTTTAAAAATGGTTTTAAGAATAGGTATCTAACAGGGTTTAAAAAAATTTTTGTTAAAACATTTTAAGAGGCTTGTAGTCTGTCTGCAAACAGTGCTAGGGGGATTTAAACCATTTTAAGGCACTTAAACCATTTTAAGTTTCCCAATGTGTCCAGGGCCTTAGTGGCAGGTTTGCCCTTCCCAACTTCTCCATAAGTGAGGAACAACTGGAGGGATTCAAACCTGTGAACCTTGGTACGCTCTGTGTAGTAGCTAAGGGCTCTTTTAACATCCAAACTGTGTCGCCTTCTCTCTCCGGAGGAAGAATGATCAGTGAAGAAAACGGGGAGAGATATAAACTGATTGAGGTGGAAATCTGAAACCACTTTAGGCAAGAACTTTCTGTTAGTTCTAAGGACCACTTTATCTCTGTGAAAAGAGATGAAATCAGATTCCACTGACTAGGTTTGCAATTCACTGATATGCCTGGCTACCAGAAACACAGTTTTCCAAGTCAAGTACTTAAGCTCTGCTGAGGACAAAGGCTCAAAAGGGGGTTGCATAAGCTGAGCAATGCAAACATTAAGATCCCAAGCAGAAGCAGGATCCCTAAAGGGGGGATTGGTGTGAAGCAATCCCTTGAAAAATTTACAGAATACAGGATGGGATGACAGAGAGGAAGACTTGCCTACAGACAGGAAAGCAGAAACAGCTGCCAAGTGTACATTGAGAGTAGCTGGTCTGAGACCTAGGCCATTAAGATGGACCATATAATCCAGAACCATAGGCAATTCAGCAGAGTCTGGGGAAATATTCTTCTTAGAACACCAAATGCTGAATCTTTTCCATTTGGAGTTGTATGTCTTTCTGGTGGAAGGCTTTCAAGAAGCCTTAAGGATGTCCAGAACCCCTTGGGAAAGATGCAGATCTGCAAACTCTAACTCTTCAAGAGCCAAGCCTTGAGATTGAGAGAGACTGAAGATCGGTACCAAATCCTCCCTTGAGAGGATGTTAGCAGGTTGTAATTCCTGGGACGAGACAGGGAAGATGGACTGCCAGGGACAGTAACAAGGATACCATGGCTGCCTGGCCCAGTCTGGAGCAATCAGAATCACTTTGCATGGTTGTGACCTTATCTTGACCAGCACTCTGAACAGGAGAGGAAGGGAGAAAGCATACAGAAATTTCCCTTCCCACTTCAGGATCAGAGCATTAAGGGGGACTGAGCCAAAGACTGGGGTCTGCAACAAAAAGAGGAAGCTGGTGATTGTCTGGGGCTGCAAAAAGATCTATCTCTGGAGTGCCCCATCTTGAGAAAATCACTTTCAACACCAGAGGATCTAGGGCCCATTCGTGATGGCCCTGGGATATTCTGCTCAGTGCATCTGCTAGGACATTGTCCTTCCCTGGGAGGTGAACTGCTATCAGAGAGGTTTGCAGGGAATAGGCCAGGGACCACAACTTCATCGCCGCTGTGCACAAGGCCGTAAACCGAGTGCCCCTTGCTTGTTGATGTACCACATGGTGGTGGTGTTGTCTTTTCTGACCTGAACCACCTTGTTCTGTACAGATTTGGAAAAAAGCTTGCAGTGCCAGAAACACTGCTCTGAGTTCCAAGAGATTGATGTGAAGCAGCGATTCCTGAGGCGACCACAGTCCCTGGGTGGTAAGTTCCCCCAAATGGGCTCCCCAGCCCAGCGGGGAAGCATCTGCGGTGAGGACCAGTGAAAGACTGAGTGACAAATGGAACTCCTTGTCTCAAATTGTCCTGATCCTGCCACCATTGCAGGGCTCGGATCAGGGTTCAAGTCACTGGAATTAGTTTGGTAGGGAATCCTTTCTTTGGGACCAAAAAGCTCTTAAGTGGAACTGAATGTCCCTCATTTGGAATCTTGCACCCTGGACCACTGCTGTAGAAGCTGCCATGTGCCCCAGTAGCTGAAGGAAATGTCTTGCTGGTCGAGACACCTGAAGGCTGAATGAAGAGGCCAGTTCCATGAGGGTCCTTGCCCTTGCCAGGGGAAGGAAGGCTCTTGCTTTCACCCTATCCAGCTCTGCCCCATGAAGGTGAGGAGCTGCACTGGTTCGAGAACTGACTTTGGTAGGTTGAGAAGAAATCTTAAAGAAGTGAGCACTTGCTGGGTCACTTGCAGGTGTGACTTGACTTGGTCTGGAGACTGGCCTACTATAAGCCAGTCATCCAAGTATGAGAAAATGGAAATCTTTTGTCTTCTTAGGAAGGCAACAACTACTGCCAGGCACTTTGTGAAGACCCTTGGAGCTGATGTTAGGCCGAAGGGCATTGCTCTGAACTGATAGTGGCCTGAGGGCAACATGAACCTGAAGTACTTTCTGTGGGAGCACCAGATGGGAATGTGAAAGTAGGCATCTTTGAGGTCCAGGGAGGCTAGTCAGTCTCCTGGCCTGAGAGAGGGGAGGATAATTCCTAGAGTTATCATTTTGAACTTTGGCTTTAAAAGATGTTTGTTCAGATATCTTAGGTCCAGGATGGGTTGCCACTCTCCTGTCTTTTTGGGGGTTAGGAAGTACCTGGAGTACAATCCTTTGCCCCAGTGTAGGGTAGGAACTCTCTCTATAGCTCTGAGAGCTAGGAGAGAAGAAACCTCTGCCTCTAGGGCAAGGGTCTCTGAGAGGTTTTCAGGTGGAAAAGATCTGGCTCTCAGCTTGGGAAATTTTTTGAAGCTGAGAACCAGACCCTGGCTTACTACTTCCAGGACCCACTTGTCTGATGTAAGAGACATCCAGTCCTGGACAAAGTAAGACAGCCTGCCCCCTACTGGTATAGGAGAATCGACCCGGGCAGATCCATCAGGGTGTCTGCTTGGCAGGGGCTTTAGGCTGAGGGGTAGATGCAGGCCTGCTCATCCCCCCTTATGCCTCTCCCTCTAAAGAACCCCCTCTGTGAAAAAGAAGAAGAAGAAGAGGCCTGTACTTGGTAAAAAGGCCTTTGGAAAAGCCTGCCCCTGCCTCTGGACTGCTGCCTTTGAGGAGTTGCTTGCCTTTCCTTGGCCTGAACACTCCTGTAGGTGGTCCTGTATTCATCCATTTTCTTCATGTAATTCTCTGTCTGCACCCCAAACAGAGAATTATCCACTACAAGAAAAGCCATAGCCTTAGCCTGGGTATCCTGTGAGAGGCTAGTACATCTGAGCCAAGCCATTCTCCGAAGAGCCACAGATGTAGCCATGACTATCTATGATACATCATTGGAGTCTACAGCAACATGAAAATGAACTTTCGATGCCTCAATCCCATCTGCAGCCACCTGCTCCAGCTCCTTGGCAAGCTGGGTAGGAGCTGGGTTTGCCAGTGCCAGTACAGTGTCCCACCTGGACTTCTAGTACCTGGCTGCATAGGCCATATAATTAGCCTGTCTGAGTCCTAAAGATGATGCCATGTACTGCTTCTTTGCCATGGCATCAATCTTCCTGGAGTCCTTGTCTGGGGGGTGTGATGCCAAGGGAATGTTTGCCTTATCACAGGCAGCAGCCTGTACAACCCCAACATGGCTGCATTGCTGAAAAAGGAACTCCATATCTGAGCCTGAAAGAGTATACCTCTTGTCCATTCTTCTGTCCACAGGAGGTATAGAATTGGGAGACTTAAGAATTTTTTGTCTATTTCCCAAAAGATTTGTGGAGGGGAATAGACAGTCTTCTGGACTCTGGGATGTCCATCATCTCTACATTGTCAGGCTTTTCCTGATCCTGTACTGCCTCCTCCACAGGAAGCTGGAGGGTATCAGCCACTTTTCTGTAAAACATGTAGTGTGAAGGGGACTCAGAAAGCCTAAGAGGAGAAACACCTGAAGGTCTGTCTGGGGAGATGTCCGGGTCAATAGGCACATCCAGACTTTCACCATCACCATAATCATCTTCAAACTCTCCCTCCTCCTCAAACTCCGGTTCACAAAATTCTTCCAGGGTATAATCCAGAACCAGGGGAACTGACCAAACCGAGCCCCTGCCAAATGGTGCCGGTTCAGTCGGAACCGATTGAAGCAATTCCATAATCCTAATCGCTTTGGCTATTTCATCGGTGGTTGGAGTATGAGACTCTGGATCTGAACCGGTCGACTTGTCTTTCCTTTTTCTTTTTGTCAGAACCGATTCCTCGGAATTGGCTATCCTTTGCCCGGGGCCTTGGTCAGAGGGCACCCTTCTGGTTCGACCGGAACCAACGGCTGGCCATCCAGGTCAGCGGACTTCGCCCTTTCCCTCAGTTTACCTAATCTCTTTTCCAGGGTAGATTTGGGAAAATTTTTGCAAATTTGGCAGTCTGAATCAAGGTGGTCAAACCCCAGACAATAAACACAGGTGGTGTGGGGATCAGCCTTAGCAAAGACCTCCCCACACACACTGCAGTGTTGAAACCCAGTGGACCCATTTTTTTTCTTGGGTTTCTCAACATGGCCAACCTAACCAAACTTACCCTTTTTTTGGCAATCTGCCAGGCAAGACTCTCCTATTGGTTCCTGACCGTGTCACGGGTCTTGGAGAAAAAGTACTAAAACCCATTTTTTTAGAACTGATATGGACCGGTAACCACACACTAAAGTAAAGTACAAAGTTTACCTCAAAATGACCGGTCTAGCCGAACCGATCCACAAGATTACAAGTTCCACACAGAAAACAGAACAAAACCTATCTAGTACTCATGGTACCACAGACAGAGACTTGAACCGACTAGCGGAAACAACAATTTCAGAAGAAAACCGACCGAAAAGCGGCACTTCAGCTGACTTTGAACTGA
Source organism: Neoceratodus forsteri (assembly GCA_016271365.2). NCBI lineage: Eukaryota > Metazoa > Chordata > Ceratodontiformes > Ceratodontidae > Neoceratodus > Neoceratodus forsteri. The sequence continues at coordinate 669,631,030 of CM057459.1, read as the reverse complement.
GCAGCAGGAGAAATCTCCAGAGTGACTGTTCAGTGAGATGGAGTAAAGAATCTGACGGTTGCAATTCGAATAACAACAGGCAGAGGCTTCAACCGAGCTCGAGATGAACATTCTATGCCATGCATAGAAAAGTTAACCCTATGTTCTCCAGGGCAGTTGAAAGGCAGGACCTAACTGCAATTGTCAGAATACAGCAAGACTTCATGTTGTTTGAATGAGGTGCTGGAAAAATAAGGAACCACCCATGTATGCTATATGGAAAGGATATTTTTCGGACTATATGTCCATGGAGCATCTTCATTATGTAAGCCAAGGCAAAGTTGGCAATGTTTAGTAAAATGTGGTACCCAGTGCAGAGGTTAGTGGAATTAAATTGGATATAAAATAGAAGTATCCTATATAATTGGCCTGTATTGGGTCTCATGAGATTTAGATATTAGATTAGATAGGAATAGATTGGGGTGAGGTAGTGGGGTTATGATGCTTTTTTACACCATAACCCTGATTGAGGGGTTTTAAGGTATTGCAAGTTATCACTTCATGAGGTGGGGGAGTGATATGTTTAAGAACTCAACATGATGTATTGGTATAATTTCTGAACCCCGGGTTTAAAAGACAACTAAAAAAAGGGGGACCAGGACCAGAGGGCATGCGATGAAGCTGGAGGGGGAGGGACGTTTAAGATGGATGTGAGGAAGCACTACTTTACTGAAAGAGTGGTGGATGCATGGAAGAGAATGCCAACAGAAGTGGTAGAGGTAAAAACAGTAGGGGGTTTAAAGCATGCGTGGGATAGGCATAGAGGAATATTAGTAAATAGGGGTATCCAGTGATCATAGCGATTAAAAGTGAGCGACTGCAAGAACAGCGACTCATTTTTAGCGCTATCATCATGCCCTACCCTGCAAGGGTAGCAATGGAACAACGAGAAGAGCGACCAGAATGGGAGGGATAGGAAAGAGCGTTTAGGTAGGGAGGTGCGCAAGCTGCAGCCGAGCCAGCCCTGTGGTATGGTAGTGAGGGTGGCTGGCTCCAGTGCAGTAGACACTGGGTTTGGGCTGGACTGGGGGAGAAAATTTTACTGCTTGTTGCTGCTACCATATTTTTTTCACCCACACCAAATTTTGCCCTCTCCTCAACATGCACCCCCTGGAGGTGGTAATCTAAAATCAGGGGTGTGGGGCAAAGCCCCTGTGAGGGTGGGCACGAGAGGTGAAACCCCTCCCAGCAAAAACACTGCGTCCCGGAAGTGGGGACGCTGAGATCTGTATATCACGATATGCCGGGCGATACATGCCTACAATACGATCGCTGTTTGCTGTCACTATTATGACATGGAACTGTAAATAGGCAAGAAGGAGGGAGAGTTGCCAGATACCAGTTAGGGACTGTGGAGACAGACTAGGCAGGGACCATCTGGGCAGACTGGGTGGGTCAAGTAGTCATTTTTTGCCATCAAAGTCTATGTTTCTATGTAACTCATTATTGCTGATTACACTTACTACAAGAAGGACTAAACAGATGGTAAAGGGGTGGGGTAACCCTATACATCAGGGAAGGCATCAACAGCACAGAGGATAGTGACCTGAAGGGGCACGCTACCACTGAGACCATTTGGGTACAACTGTCCACAGGAATGGGGATGGTGATCAGGGCTGGAGTAGCATACAGGCCACCAAATCAGAAGGCGATAGAACCAATACACATTAGAAGCAGTAGGGATGGGGTGGGATAATTGGGGCTAAGATCAGGAGGGCCAGGCCCAGGTTGAAGGGGTGGTGGGCGGGAACTTTGGCATGACAGACATGGATTGAAGTATCCCAGTTGTATCACGTGCCATGAGTTATGGGCTGGTGGAAGGATTCCAGGATAGACTGCTAATACAATGTATTGGAGAACCGGTGAGGGAAGAAGCAATCCTAGACCTGGTCCTTACATACAGGAAGACTGCCAGGGAGAGTACATACAGAATGAGTATTTTTGCTTTATCTTTACAGTGGAGAAAACAAGGCCACTCCCACACAATGGGCTAATGCCCTGGGAAGGGGGGGTCAGAGCAGGGACATAGGCCTACTAAATGTAGATTCCCAAGTAAGGGTGGTATTCATCCAAGGGTGCTAAAAGATATTAGCTTAGTGCTTTTGGCACCACTGATGACTCTCTTAAATTGTTCTCTGGAGACAGGTGTGGTACCAGATGATTGGAGAATAGATGATATGGTCCCATTACACAACAGCAGCCATAGGAATGACCTGGAAAACTACCAGCTGGTCAGCTTGACCTCAATAGTGAGTAAAATGCTAGAATCTATTATTAAGAAAAGGTTGGTGGGGTTCCTTGAGGTAAATGGGTTGCAGGACAGTAGGTAGCAACAGTTGGTGGCTTGTAGATCTTACCAGATGAACCTGATTGACTTGTTTGATTGGATAATGAAGGCTGCTGACAGTGACTAGTCTGTGACTGTGCTGTACCTCCATACCACTGAGGCAAATAACTTTGTCCATGCTCCTGCCTTGAGCTATTAGGCAATAGAACATTCTCATGGCTGGCCCCACCATCTGGAAATTATTACTGAACCATCTAAGGAGTTGCCCTCAATAAAGACATTTCAAAAGGGGCTGAAATGACGACCTAGGGGACCTGCAGTAGCACTACTGCCTGCTAGACTGATTATCTGAGTTTTGGAGTCTAGGGAAGAGAAAATGGAGTCACAAGGAATGCTCTACCATCCAGTCTACTTGTCTGCCATCTCAAGGAAGCAGAGTGGCAGAACAGCAGGAGTGTCTAATTGGTGATGGCTACTGCTGGATGCTAATACGTATATGCATACCTCTGTGTCCTACATAGTGCATCATTGCTGGATCAATGGCCCTGCAGTGAAGATCAGGAGGAGAGCACGCAGCCAAGCAAGATGGCATTTCAGTCCTCCATAGGCCCACATCACCTATTAAGCTTCTATTATGAACTACATGGATTGAGCTCTGGAAAGGTCTGGCCAGTCCTGAAGGCCCGGCCATGAGGAAGGGAGTATAAACTGTGGCAATTCACCCAAGACAGAGAAAAACCCTAGAGAAGGTAGGTGACACGGCTGGGAGAACTGGGGCAAATGGGGCTGGTCAGTGACATGGAGGCTATAAACCTTGATGAAAATAAAAGTGGCTGAAGTCTTTTTTTGTCAGCATTCAGCAACAAGTAAGCTTGGGAAATTTGATAGCTGGGAACTCAGTTTTATGGGGTTGGTTAATATTTACTGCTCTATGATTGGTGGAACTCTTTTTGTTAATCTGACTAGCTTTTACTTGATGTGATTTGTATGTTCTCTTTCTGTTGCACTAGACTCTCTGAAATACCCTGAGACCTAGGGATAGGGAGCTGAATAAATTATTGTCTTGCTTGCCTTACCAGGACTTTTAGCTGTTTATTTCCATCTCCTTTAGGAGACTAGTTAAGGAATTGGCTGACCTGGTGTATGGAAGAAATTATCTACCTTTGCTGGAAACTGGCTGGGAAGGCGAACACAGAGAGTGGTGCTCAGTGGGGAATTTTCAGAGGTGAGAACTTTTGCTAGTGGGGTGCGACAAGGGTCAGTCTTGGAGCAGGGGGTTTTCACAGTCTTCATTTGTAACATAGGTGAAGATATCCAAGGCAAGATTTGCCTCTTACCTGTTTGAATTGGCTTTTATAATGTGAGTTTGCTGTTTGAATGACATTCTGTACTTGTATTGATTTTATTATGCATGTGTGGTGATTATAAATAATATTGAATTGTGATTTTACTGTTCAGCACCCACAGTCTCAGGAATTGGGCACTTTATAAATAAAAATATATATCTATCTATCTTAGAAACATAGACTTTGATGGCAGATAAGAACCACTTTCCCACCCAATCTACTCATTTCCCTACCTATTGGATAAGCTGCAGATCCTAGTTAACCAACAGCCTACTTTCTCCTACCCCCCACTAGAATTGCCTTATGTCTGTTCCATGCATTCTTGAATTCTTCCACTATTTCTGACCCCACTGCCTCTTCAGGAAGGCTGTTCCATGAGTCCACCACCCTCTTTGTGAAAAAATACTTCCTCATGTTGCCCCTGAGCTGTCACCCCTCTGTCTTCAAATTGTGCCCCTTGTTCTTGCACATCTCTTTTTCTGAAAGATGCTACCCTCTAGGACTCTGTTGATTCCTTTGAGGTACTTGAACGTTTCTATCATGTCCCCCCCTCCCTTCCTTGAGGGCATACATATTAAGTTCCTTTAGTCTTTTTCTTCATATGGCTTCTGCTGCAGACCCTTCATCATTCTAGTTTCCCTCTTCTGGACTGACTCCATCCTGTATAGATCCTTGCAGAGATGGGGTCTCCAGAAGTGCACGCAGTACTCTAGATGGGGTCTCATCAACTGCCTGTACAGAGGGATAACAACTTCCTGTTTTCTACTGGTGATGCCTCTCCCTATGCATCCCAGTATCCCCTCATACCTCCTTAATGCCTTCTCACTTTGATTCCCTACCTTTAGGTCACCTGATATGACTACCCCCAGGTCCTTTTCCATTTTTGTTGTTGTTAGTACCCCCCCTCCCCCATTGTGTACTCTTCCCCTGGGTTTTTGTTTCCTAGGTGCATTACTTTGCACTTCTTTGCATTGAATTTAAGCTACCATACATTTGGCCATTCCTCAAACCTTGCCAAGTCCCTTCACATTCTTTCTACCCCCCTTGTGTATCAACTGTGCTGCAGATCTTTGTGTCGTCTGCAAAGAGGAATACTTTCCTTCCAGCCCCTCCGCAATGTCACCTATAAAGATATTAAAGAGGACCGGTCCCAGTACTGAACCCGTGTATCCCGTCACATAACCCCTTATTCAGAGGACTCTGTTTACTATTACCCTCTGCATCCTGTTGTCCAGCCAATTTCTTACCCAGGCTACCACCCTGGAACTCACTCCCAGGCTGGCTAACCTGTTTATTTGTTTATTAATCTTTTGTGTGGGACTGTGTCAAATGCCTTGCTAAAGTCTAGGTAGGCCATATTCTCAGCACCTCTCTGGTCTACTACTTTGGTCACCCAGTCAAAGAAATCTATTAGATTCATCTAACATGACCTTCCCACTGTGAATCCATGCTGCCTTGGGTCCTGTGCCTCGCTGGCCTCCAGGTACTCAACAATTCTTTCTTTTAGAAGTGATTCCATCATTTTCCCTACCACTGAGGTCAAATTAACAGGTTTTCTGCCTCTGTCTTGCTACCAGTTTTGTGAAGGGGAATCACATCCGCCTTCCTCCAGTCCTCAGCTACAGTACCACACCATCCTCCCATGATTTGTTAAAAAGAGTAGTCAGCGGCGTCACTAGTCCTCCCCTTAGTTCTTTTAGAATTCTGGGGTGAATCCTGTCAGGTCCCATTGCTTTGTCCACCTTCAGTTTTAGGAGTTCTTTCAGGACCCTTTTTTCTGTGAATGGACTGGTATCAACCCCCCCCCATCCAGAGTGCTACCATTTTTTGGTTTAGGTACCTCCCCCAATCTTCTTTTGTGAATACTGAGCAAAATATTCATTCAGTATCTCTGCCTTTTCACTGTCACCCTCTGTACACATACCTTCCCCTTTATTAAGCCTCACTATCCCTCCCTTGGTCTTTCTTTGTTCCCTAATATATCTACTGTATAAAAGGTTTTATCCCCCTTCTTAACTGAGTTGACTGTCTTTTCCCCAGTTTGGGCCTTTGCTATTCTGACTGCCTTCTCCGCTTCCTTTGCTTTAAAGTAAATTTCTTATGTAAAGCTACCACTCACACAGTGGAATAAAGGGCATGGCTTGACTAATATGGCCCTTGTTAGTCAAGTGGTGCCCTTCATTAATCACCAAGTGCCAATTTTGTAGCTTGAAAATGAATGAGAAATCGAGCCCCATTCATTTCAATGGGGCACATTCCCACACTCTCCCTGGCCATACATCATTACATGCTTGAGCGCTGGGGCGTGGCGGCCGAACCCGAGCACTAGGAATGGAAAGGGTTTCCTCTGTCTAAAGTAAAGTTAGGAGTGAAATTATTAAGGTATGGGCAGCTGTTATTAATTAAATACAGGCTAGAATAACTGCCGATAAGGGCAGCTACCACTGTGTGAGTGGTAGTTGCTCTCAGATAGGTCAGAAATTCCCTTTAACTGATATAGTTCTCTGTCCTGCTCCTTCTGTGATTCCTTATACTTCCTGAATGCTGTCTTTTTCTCTCTAACCTTTGTCACCCCTCTTTTGAAAACCTTAGTGTTTTTTTTCTTCATTTTGTTCTGTTTATTTGCTTCACACAAAGGCTTGTTGCCTCTGTGATTGTAATTTAGATTTTTCCCCATTGTTCCTCCACCCTTCCTTCCTGCTCATTTGCTAGTGGATTCCTTAGGCACTCTCCCATTTTGCCAGAGTCAGCTCTACTAAAATCCAGTACTCTTGCTTTTGTATGGCTTGACTCAACGGTTGTGTTTGTCATGAAGCACCCTGTTTGGTGGCCGTTTGTTTCCAGGTGGCCAACCACTTCTAAATCCAAGATCCTCTCTCCGTCCCTGTGTGAGAGTACCAGGCCTAAGATTGCTCCCTCCCAAGTGGGTCCCAACACTAACTGTCTGAGGCATGCCCCCTGTAGGGCATCAAGAATGACCCTGCTCTTGGATGTGGCTGCAGCAAATGTGCTCCAGTTAACATCTGGCATATTCAGGGCCCCATCAACAATATTTCCCCTTTTTCGGCCATTCTAAGGATGCCTTCTGTCATTTCCTTGTCAATTTCCTCCCCTGAGACAGGGGTCTGTATACAACCCTCATGTGGATTGTGGTGCCATTTCCTATCTCAAAGATGACCCACAGTGCCTCCTCTCCTCCCTGTTTACCTTTAGTTCTTAGCAGATGATACAAAAATCTGTGGTATGGTAAATAGGCAAAAATAAATAACGGTAACAGAGGAGGAGCTGGAGAGATTGTCCACAGTACAGTAGATGAATTTCATTATGAAAAAGATATGCACATAGGAGCAAAGAGCGCAAGAATGGAATACAGAATGGGTGGTGGTGTGGGTTGAGCAGATGAAGGAAGAATGGGATCTATGAGTTATTATATTTGATAATCTAAAATAATTTGCTAATGTAGTAAGGCACAGACATGGTCACTAGAAACGTGTACACAATAGTTGGCCAAAATACAATCCAGGGGGTAGCACTGTCAGTATTCCCTAATACGTAAGAGAAATAATATGCTTACCAGAATGTTGCATTGTGTTCAGCTTTTATTACATACTGTACTTAAAATGCATCTCTCTCTATTTTTGCAATAAGTGTGTATTGTTCCTCTTCTTTATCAAGCTGAAACTCCATTGCAAAAAGCAACAAGGGCTTGATTAAGTCAGAATTTAAACCAAAAAATATACAAGCAGGCTCGTAAAGTGCTAAGTGCTGTGAAACTCCAAGTCAGCTCCACCAGTTCATGAGTGGCCTGAAACTGGAATATTTCCATAAGGTGCTAAGTGATCTACAAGTAGCATCTATTACATTATTTACCTGCAAACTAACTAACCGATTTTAAACTCTGCATGCTGAGTGCTAGCTTTTTGTGAAACCGTGGTACTGATTTTGAGTTGCACAGCACTCTGTAGTTTATGAGCGCGCTTGCATAATTTTTGTTTAAACTCTGACTTAAACAAGCCTTGTTGCTTAGTACAATGGAGATACAGCCTGAAAAAGAAGAATATACACTTGCTGCAAAAAAAAATGCATTTTGAGCACGCAATTTAGGTTGAATACAACACAGCATTCTGGTAAGCGTATTGTTTCTCTCACATATAAGCGAGTACTGATAGTGCTGACTCCAGGTTTGTATTTCTGCAAACTATTGTGTACTGAATTATTTCCTTCTCAGGGTGTGTTCACAACCTGTTGAGCCACTGGATGGTTGGGATGAATAGGCAGGGGGTCAGCAGCAGGCACTAGGTAGTGATACTGCCACAGTACAGATACCTAGTGAAATCTACATTAGAGCACTGTGTGCAGATCTGAAATCCTCACCAGTAGAAAGACAGGGATATAGTGAAGTCATTAGGAGAACCACCAAGCTGATTCATGGGTAGTAAGGTATGTTATAATAGTATTAGTATCAGTGCTTCCACCCAAAGCTGCTTAACAACTTGTAATTCATTCAGATCAATTCAGATTTCTTACTTGGCTTTCATTCTATCATTTTGACATAGAGCAGGGCCCTTGGTCTCATTATCTGGCTGAAGAATGATCAGCTTGACCATCAAGGAGATCCACTCACTGGTCAGGAAACAATACTTTAAATGTTGCCATGTCAGTATGAGCTGAGGTCCCCCTGATTTTTCTCTTTCTTGTGGGGAAATAACTCTCTGGCTTAATTTCTGGCTCATGCGACAGAATAAAATAGCAGGGTAGGTCCCATAAGACTACAAAGCAAAATCTGGTCTCAAGAGATCAACAAAGTCCAGCAGTGGTCGATGCACCAGGGCACACTACTACAGGTCCTCTGGCAGTTTTGCAATAAAAGTTCTGTTTATGGCAATGTAGCCTCCATTTAGTTTTTTGACTTTCTGAGTGTAGATTTTGCTTGCATCACTCTATTTGGGGCAAGCTGCCTCCTTCCACACTGCCTGACTTACAGGATATGCTACTTTTGTTTCCTTACATCCTATGAGGAAAAGGCTGACACATTTTATGATGTGCTTGCTAGACACCTGGAGGGAGAAGGGGAGAGGCATATGACATTGTTTTCTAAAGGGGGTAAACAACATGGTCAGCAGTGCTCTGTTCACCATCAGTGGAAGCACAAACACAAGAGGTAATCCAAAAACCCTGGTACTGGGCAGGTTTAAGAAGGACATCAGGAAGTACATTTCTGTGGAGAAGCTGGTGGATAGGTGAAACGGATTGCTCAATGAGTTGGTCTTTGCAAAATCAATGTTAGGGTTCATGTACATGTGGAACGGGCACACAGGTTTAGTGGAGGGGGGCAACTGGAGGGGCAGAGGATAAAAGAGGAAGGAGAAGATGAGTGACAGCTGGCCCAGTGGCACTGAGGGTTGAGGCACTGCACGCCACACTTTGTACCACATCGGCAACCCCAGGTTCAGGAATGGACTTGGGTCACCTGGGGGTCAGCAGGGGGAGGAAGGATTGAGCGTCAATAGACAGCTCTCCTTCCTCATGGAGGGGGAGACAGTGTGGCACACTATAGACTGACACATCACCCAGAAGAGGGGCGGGCACATCTAGGGCATATGGCTGCTCCTGTGGAGGTGGGGGAAGCTGCCTCACCCATTCCACAGTTTGGGTGCCTAGGGAAGAAAAGCAGAAAAGGCTGGGAGCCAGTGGGGTTCATGATAACCTGACACATTTGGGTCAGAGAACAAGTCCCTCCAAGGGAGGATTAGAGCTATCCATTGGCTCTGTGGAGGAGCGATAAAGTATAAATAAAAAAAAAAAGAAGATGAGTGACTGCCCTCATACAGGCACAGTGGAATAGAATAAAGGAAGGAAAAACTGACATAATGGAAAGACATTTAAAGGTAATAAGCAAGGATAAGAGATGAAAGAAGCCACTGTGGTTCTCAAAAAAGGTGGCTAAGGCAGTAAGGAAGAAAAAAAAACAGCTTTCAGATAGTACAAGTTTCCTAAACAGAGGTGGACAAGGAGGTATATCTAGAGAAACAAAGGGAGGCAGGAAAGAGGATAAGGACAGCAAAAGTTCAAACTGAGCAAAGGATTGCCCAGGAGGTAAAAAATAGAAATAAGACATTTTTCTGGCATGTGAACCAAAAGAGGAAGACAAGGGGTGGTATAGTGAAGATCAGGAGACCAGGAAGGGGGAATGAAAAGAAGAAGAAGAAGATCAAGAAAAAGATAACATTTTAAATGAATACTTCTATTTGGTATTCACAGTGGCAGCAGGGAATGGGCTAACATGCAGCAACAGGCAACGGGGAGAGGGGGTGGACACAAGACTATATGGAAGACAGAGTCTGCCATGGTCTGGAAGTCCAAAATGTAAGCAGGTTAATACAGCTGGATGGGATACACCCAAGGGTACATAATGAACTGAGCTTGGTGCTAGCCGCCCCTCTGGCAATACTGTTTAGCATCTCTTTGGGAATGGGGAGGATTATAGAAGAATAGAAGATGGCCAGTGTGGTCCCTCTGCACAAGCACAGCAGCAAGGAAGAAGGCATAAATTACAGATCACTCAGTTTCACATCAGTTTTGGGGAAGTTAATGGAGTCCCTGCTGAAGGAGAGACTGATGGAGCACCTGGAGACACATAGGCTGCAGGACCACCAGCAGCACAGAAGCACAGCTGAAGACCACATCAAAAAAATCTCATAGAGTTCTTTGAGTAACTAGGAAGGTGGATCAGAGAGGGAAGTGTATGTGGTCTACCTGGACTTCAGTAAGGCCTCCGACACTGTACCGCACTGGAGGCTGATAAAGAAACATAGCAGCCTATGAGTGGGGGAGAAGGTGGTGTACTGGGTATCAAACTGTTTGACAGCTAGAATGTGGTAAATGACAGTCACTTGGAGATGACAGAGTGACCAGGGGAGTACCACAGGGATCAGTACTGGTCCCTGTCCTGTTCAATGTCATGATGTAGTAGGAACATGGATGTCATTGTCTTGTATGGAATGTGGGCCTGATTCATTTTGATGACTGTTAGAATTTCAACATATTTGAGTGACAGGCACCAGCAGAACTGAACACATGGTCAACACTGACACTTGAGGGTGGGCAGCTAAGGTATTTTATTGCAACTGAGGTCAGTGATGGCTACTCAGTGACCTTGCTTGCCCAGTACAACAAGGGCTCATCAGCAATAGCAAGGTGTTTTTGGTCTGACAAATAACAGTCAATCATGTGTTGTGTATTGCTGAAGAACTGGAGTGGTGTGACTCTTTGTAGATAACACAAAATCCTGCAACATGGTTTACACCCATAATGGGATGGCAAAAATGCAAAGGGATCTGCAGAAACTAGGGGAGTGGTCTAGGGAGTGGAAGCTGGGTTTCACTTCCAAAAAGTATAAATTCATGCACTTGGGATGGGGCAACCTGGGGGCTGTGTATAAGGGCGGGACCTAGTGGTGATCGTATCTGGTAATCTCAAGGTGGCAAGGCAGTGTGACAGGGCAGTAGGCAAGGTGAGCCAGATACTGGGGTGCATGGGGAGGGGGATCTCTAGCAGGAGAAGGGAGGTGATGTTGCCTATGTATCGCTCACTTGAGAGACCCCACCTAGAGTACTGAATCCAGTTCTGGAGACCACACCATAGCAAGGACATCAACAGGGTGGAAGTGGTCCACAACAGAGCTACAATCCATTTGCAACTGATTTGCCAGTTCATCTGTATATTGTTTGTTAATGTTTTTAGTGACTCATGTCGTTATTTGTAAGATGGTTATAACTATGACTTGGAGGTCTGTAAATGAGATTTGCTTCTTGTGGAACTTATCTTGTACTTTTGAATGTTCTGTAAACAAGACTCGCTTCTCATGAAATTTAGACTGTACTTTTGAAACCTTTAAATAAACAAAAATAAAATACTAAAATGATGCAGGGTTTGCATGAGAAGCTATACGAAGAGCGACTGCAGGAGCTCAATATGTCCTCCCTGGAAGAGAGGAAAGTGAGAGGAGACATCACTGAGACCTCTAAGTATATCATGGGGGTGAAGAAAGTGCAGGAGAGGAACCTGTTTCAAATGAGGAGGAGCACCAGAACACGGGGGCATGCTATGAAGCTTGATTGGGGGAGTTTAAGAGGGATGTGAGGAAATATGGAAATACTTTTTCACAGAAAGGGTGGTAGACACCTGGAACAACCTGCTGGAAGAGGTGGTGGGGCAAAGACAATGGGGGGCTTCAAACATACATAGGATAGGCACATGGCTATAACAAGTAGAGGAAAGGGAAGAAGGAGGGACACCTGTGACCAGGTAGGGTCCAGGGTGTAGTGTTAGGCAGAGGAAACAGGGCAGAGTAGATTGGTCTACCAGTCCTCTTCTGATGACACTTTTTATGTTTCAGTGCCAGGGGGCTCAATGTCATAGGTTAAACAAGGAAAAGGGCAAGGAGAAGGGCAGACGTGACAGATCAGCTTGCTTTTCCTGCAGTTGGTTTCTATGTTTCAGCTGGAAAGAACCCCACTTAGTTTGCCCCGACTCGCTGGAGTGCTGCCAGCTGACTGCTAAGTGGATTAGTCTCAGTCACATGGAGTAATGGGAGGTAGACTGTTATGAGAATCCATGAATAGTCCATTATTCATAGTTTTGGGGAATTATTTTTCATTAATTGCACAACCATAATAGTCACAATCTTACAGCTCAGCTTATCTCACTTTCAGCAACTGGATACGACATAAGTGGTACTAGAGTAGTGATGTGCAAAGTGGGCAAAATTCATACTGTGCAGTAATTTGTGAATTCATGGCATTTCATGAATTATTACACTAGGTGAAGTCTGCATTTCACCAAGAAAACCAACTTCACCACCAAGTGTGAAGCAAAACTTCATCACAGTGCAAGCCACAGATGCAAAGTGCTGGAACACGTCAAAAGTGCAACCTTGCTGACGAAGTTTGCCTCTACAGGTGAAGTTTGCAATGTGTTGTGGGATTGGAGGTCACATGTTGTTAAACAAAGGTCACATGTTGCTGAACAGCCTATAGAAATCTGAGTGGGACATTCCTCAGTGCAGTGTTTAGAGAGTGAGCAGAAAGGACATAGCAGTGTGTGTAATTCTCTGCTTGACCTTGAAACCAAACCTTTATATTTGTTTATAAACCTTTATAAACCTTATATACCCCTACTTTAGAGTTTATTTAGAGTGCAGTTTTGTAGTGTTGTGTTCATTTTAGTACTCTTTTAGTCTTACTTTTGTTTGAATCAGTATGCGGGGAGGGACTGTTTGAGAGTTAGTCTTTATTTGTAATCCACCCCCAAGTGTTTTAGCAAGCAATCCTCCCCCCTTTTGTTGTTGTAATCCCTGTGCTGTTAAAAGAAAGTAAAAAAAAAGTCTGTGTTGTCCTTGACAGTGTGTTTTAGTAAATACCCGTCAGCAGTAGATTTGTGTTCCACTTCATTCTGTCTTTGTTTGTAAGCCCTTCCTCCTACCGCGTCCCTAACTGTGTTCTGCTGTGTCATATAGTTATTGTTATCCCTGTGTTGTAGTAGTGATCTGTGCTTGTCAGCTTGCTCAAATCAAACCTGTAATCCCCCGTGTGTCCCTAACTTGTTCTTGATTGATCTTGAGGTTTGGTACAGTAAATACCCCTGGTATCCCACCCCGTGCTGTAGTTCTGCTCTGTGTGCAAAAGAAACCTTTATAAACCTTCATACATTAACCCTACTAGCCAAGCCACCCTGTAGTTATACTTCCTGTTCTGTTAAAAACATGCAAAAAGAGAACTGTGTGTTATACAAAGTACCCATATTACCTTGTGACCCATTGTTGCAATTTCTGTAACTTTTTTGGGTTGCAAAACATTATAAGGGAAGAAGAATGCTTGGGAAGAGAATCAATAAAGGGAAAGGTGTGAGTGAGGCCGGAAGAGTTCAAAATCTCAGGGGAACAGTGGTGCTAAGGAAACTGTTAAAGGAGAAGTCCACCCAAAACTTGAAAAAATATATGTTGTGCAGAGTGTTTTAATTTGTATGTGAAGTTCTAGTGTTTCCTTCCCTCTGACTGGTATTAGGAGTTTTTCCTAAATTAGCCTGCTAGCTTTATGTTAGTTTTACGACCCCTAGGGATCTTCATCCCTGACAGCCTAATTGTATTTCTTGTTCCCACAGTGCATCTTGTCTCACGTGACAGTGATGTAAGAGAGACCCAACATTCAGCACACACATGCCAAACAAACTAAATATCTTGGAAGCTTTACAAGCTGCACAAAAATTACCAGCAGCAAAGTTTTTCAGGACAGTAAGACCTTTATGATGAGGGTGGTCACCAAGCTGAATTCTACAAATTTTAAAATACAGCCATCTCTACTGTTGTGAACTGATTGTAAAGCAGTGCTTTCTGCTGGATTTATGGTCTCTGCTACATCACCATCACATGAAACAAGGTGCATTGTAGGACAAAGGAATACAATTAAGCTGTTTCATATGGAGATCTCCAGGGGTCATAGAACTACACTAAAGCTAGCAGGCTAATTTAGGAAAAACTCAATACCAGTCAGTGGGACGGAAACACTGCAACTTCACATACAACTTAAAACACTCTGCACAACATACTGTATATTTTTTCAAGTTTTGGGTGGACTTCTCCTTTAAATGAAAACTGCACTCTCACATCTTCTAAATGTTATGTTTTCATGTCAACAGACAACTCTTTTCATGTAGCTGTTAAAGATGTATGCAACTGCTTCAGTTAGTTTTCACACTTCATACTAGGTCCTGTCACTGTCCTGGGAGGGTCCATTTCATGGTTCTTGAAATCTCATTGTCCCTGAGAGCTACATTAGCATATAAGAACATGATGTCAGATCAACCATTTATATCATGTATCTCTATGCTGAAATAACAAATACCCTGCAAAAACTCTCTGGAAACTCATAAATCAAATGGCGTTTAAAGGCGCAAAAACCTTCTTTACAACTCAGATAGCTTATAAAACTCATTGAAGGTAAATGTGGTATTTCACACCTTCTTGCAACTTGTTTCTTTTAAAACTACTTAAGCAGACAGGCTTACTGGAGAGTTTAAAAGCTGATTACATATCACATTCTCATCTGCTAATGCAGCTGTCAGGAACAATGAGATTTAAACAATCAAGAAATGGACCTTCCCAGGACAGTGACAAGGCCTAGTACGAAGTGTGAAAACTAACTGAAGCAGTTGCATGCATCTTTAACAGCTACATTGACATGGAAACAAATGGCATTTAGAAGACATGAGGGTGCAGTTTTCCTTTAAGGAACCAATGTCTTCAGACATGGCAGTGGCAGCTCCAAGTTCTATGGGCTCCGGGGCCATGGCTAGTACTTGAAGTGCAGGATTAGTTTGCACTGGCTTTCATGCAGCAAAATGTTTCTTGGCAACCTCTGTGGCAGCCATGGTGGTAGGTGATGTAGTGGGAGGCAACAAGGGTGTAAGCAGCTGCACCAGCAGACCAGTAACTCTGGACCAGGAACAAAAGGAGGAGGAGTATGTTGCTGTCTCCATTGCTGCTTCTGGTGATGGTGTTGTTCATTTTGATACTGTGGAATCAGTGGTTGAGGGCAAGGCTGGAAAGCTGTAAAACATGGGTCAGACCCCTAGTGTTGCTGATGACAAGATGGCCACAGAGTCTATTGACTCTGAGATTCAGGAGGTTGAGGACCAGGAGGAGGACATCAGTGGCTGTCATGAGGATGATGGTGATGATAGAAATATAAACACATTAAAACATATAATTTGATGACAGATAAGGACCGCTTGGCCCACCTAGTCTGCCCATTTTCCCCTACCTGTTTCATATACTGCAGATCCTAAATGATCTGCAGCTTACCCGCTCCTTCCTATCACTAGAGTTCCTTTATGTTTGTCACATGCATTTTTGAATTCCCCTACCATTTTTGCCCCTACAACCTCTACTGGGAGGCTGTTCCATGGATCCACCACCCTTTCCATGAATAAATACTTTCTTATGTTACCCCCAAGTCTACCCCCCTCTATTTTTATATCATGGCCCCTTGTTCTTGAACAACTTTTTTTTAAAAATGCTACCCTCTTGTACCCTTTTTACACCCTTGGCATATTTGAAAGTCTGCCCCCCCTCCTCTCCCCCAGGGAATACATATTGAGATCCTCCAGTCTCCCATCATATGACATTTTGTGCAGCCCCTGCACCATTTTTGTCACCCTTCTCTGAATGATGATGATGATGATGAGGATGTGTTGGATCTCATGTGATGGCCAGAAGAGACAGAAAGGTGGTGACAGTGCAGGGGGTGTTGTGTGCAGTATTGATTTAATGACCAAAGCTCGCCCCCAAGCTCCCCCTATAATATTCTTGACACCATGATACAATCTCAAAAAACAGTATCCCTCCCCAAGCAACTTCTCCACCCCTTTCCAGCCCAGACAGCATGACAAAAAAAAAGGTTACGAAATCCCTTGTTTGAGACTTCTAAGTACTGGACCCAGCTGATGGAACAGTGGCTATATGTCAACTGTGTCAAGCACGGGTCAGTAGGGGGATGAAGGACAGCCACCCAGGCACCAGTAGGCAACACATACACCTAAAGAACATGCACCTTCTCCACTGGTTTAAACACCAGAAGGAAGATAGTGCAGGGGGTTCTGGTCCCTCATCCTCATCATTAGGAGGGGCAAATGAGGGGGAGTACTTAGTGGAGGAGGATGTGGAGCTGGTGTATGTAGCGGGCATAGCAGCAGTGTCAGGTTGAGTAGCACCTGCAAGACCATAGTAACACTAATGCAGACAACTCCTAAAATGAGTGGTGTTGCTCAATCAGCACCACATAAGTTGAAGGAATCAAAGACCACCCCAACTGGGCCGCAACAACGAGGCGGTCTATTTGCCAGCCAAGCCCCCCAAAAAGTACAGCCAATGCTACAGAGTATGTTCGAGCATCACAGCAAACACCCTCTGAATCATGCTACTACACGTGAGCTTGATGCAGCTGCTGCTGCAGAAATGCTTGCAATAGATCTGCTGCCATTTTCTTTTGTTGAGAATGAAGGCTTTCAGAGGTTCGCTGCCTGTGCCTGTTCAAAATGAAATGTACCATAAAGGACATACTTTGCCAAATGTGCTGTTCCTGAACTGCATGGGACAGTAAAAGCAGAAGTGGCCCATTCCCTGAAGCATTCATCATCGCCATCCATCCATTTGAGCAGTGCTATGTGGACCAGTGGGAGAAGAGCTGGTAGAGCCTACCTTTACAACACATTAAGCACAAGTGCCTGGGGTGGTATTTGACTCTGGGCATGATGGGAGACAGTGCAGTAAGCCAAACAGTGTGGGTAGCAACATTAACGGTATACAGCAGCATGCAACGATTACAATAAAAAGCATACCTGGATCCCACACAGATGCGAAAATGCTTGAAGCACTCCTTGACAAGATTGATGAGTGGCTTCACCCACACTCCATGAAAGCTGGATTCATTGCAAGTGCTAATGGCTCCAATGTGGTCAAATGTATAAGTGATTGGGGGGGGGGTCCGGGTGCCATGCCTGGCACACTGCCTTAATCTCATTGTCCAGCATTTTTTGAGCCATCCTGATGTGAAGGACATTTTGACCGTGGCCCATCGCATCTGTGTCCACTTTGTCTAAGGAAGGCCTGTGACCAGTTCCGCCAGCTTCAGATAAAGGAGGCAGTATAGCGCAGTGGTCTAAGGCTCTGAGCTGCAAATCTGGTGACATCCAGCAGACCAGACCTGGGTTTGAATCCCACAGCTTCCACTTGCAAACTGTGTGACCCTGAGCAAGTCACTTAATCTCCTTGTGCTCCCAGGTCGCTCCTGTAAAAAAGCTTTCAGTTTAGTGTGCTATACCTGGTTAAAAAACAACTGTCTCAGAGCTGAATGAAGTTTGATTTGGTCACCATATGGAACTCCACATTGTACATGATGGAGCGGTTGTATGAGCAGTACAAAGCTGTATCAGACTACCTGCTGCGACATACAATTCGTGACAGTGCTGGAGCATCCATGTCTCTGACTACAAAGCAGTGGCGGTTAATGGACAGACTTGAACATGCAGCACAGGCAGTAAGAGGGTTAACTGCCTGTTTCAGTCAGTCCATTCCCTTGCTATGTGTGCTGAGGCAGACACTACTACTAATGTGCAGTAATCGCTGGAGGCAGGTGGTGATAGTGCAAGCTGTGCCTTGATGGAGCACATGCTCCATGTGTTGAACTCCAACATGCATATTTGTGGAATTCTGCAGTCTGAGGACTGTGGCATTGTCACCATGCTTGACCCACACTGTAAACATGGTCTGGATTCAATAATAGAAAGGTAATCGGAAGGTGCAAAACTTGACCAAGCTTCTTGTCAGAAGGGTATGCAGGGAACAGATGCTGAAGACCCACGTATCTAGGGCACTGGGTGTTGTTGCTACCACCACCACTGCTACCACATCAGTGACATCACATGGCAAAAGTGAGAAAATATGCAGCCAAAACCAAAAAATGACCAATCCAATTTGGGATGTGTTAAGTGAGGTTGGAGTTTGCTGCCATGGAAGAACAGGAGGAGCCCGATGAGGCAGCAGGACTGCGAGCAGCACAGCGCATGGTCAACTGTTATTTGTTGGGCCAAAAACACCTTGCCATTGCTGACGAGCCCTTGTTGTACAGGGCAAACAAGGTCACTGAGTGTCAGCACTGATCTTGGTTGCGATAAAACACCTTAGCTGCCCACCCTCAAGTGTCACTGTTAAATGTGTGTTCAGTTCTGCTGGTGCCATAGTGCATGACAGGCGCACTAACCTGTAACCCAAAAATGTTGAAATTCTAACATTTATCAAAATGAATCAGGCCCACATTCCACACAAGACAATGATATCCATGTTCCTATCACATCATGACAGTAGATCTTCCGAGGATGATGAAGAGCAAGGTGTGGTTGGAACTAGAAAGAGGAAATTGTCTACCACTACCATGAAGGTTGATGACTCATTAGTGGAGCATGAATTCCCATCTGGTTACAACTCCAGTCTGGAAGATTGTGACAGCTGCTTCCTGGAAGATGTTGATGAATGAAACAAATATGATTTTTGTATTCCCTCCTTCTCTGCCCTTAGAGTAATCCCTTATAGAATGTTTCAAGATTTTCTGATGTTTTGATTCTGTTTACTGTTCCCCCTCCCAAACTGTTGTGCTGCTGTTCCCTTTCGCCTGCTTGATTACAAGCTTCCTCCACCACCACCACAATGAGGTGTCATTATAGTACAGACAATGCCTGCTCCAGCCAGCAACACTCCTCATGGCCTCCTCCTAAAAATGACATTTTAACAGCCAGGCAAAGAATGCCAGCTCTAGGTAGCAATACACAGTGCTGGCTCCTCCTCCCCGCCTCCTCCTCTGGTCTGCTTTGGGCCTGTATTAAACAGCATGGTCCACTCTCTGCACTGATGAAACCATGGTCCTGAGGGAAAGCTGTTTGGCTTGATCGTGTAACAGTTTTAGTATTTCCCTCAATGTTCACCCTGCCCCTGAGATTATGTTCTGGATTTCAAACTGAGCATGAGCAACCCCCAATCAATGTGGAGCACAGAGAAACAGTTTTGCTAGCAGAATTGAAATAACTGGAGATGGTATAATCACAGCAGGTCCACTGCAGCAGCAGCAACAGCAGCAATAGCAGCAGCAGTGCCTGATTTGGATCTGTCTAATTTGACAAGCTGACTCTTCAGTGATTGAACCAGCACAGACATCAAGGAAGCAAAACCTCACTCAGCCCCAGCAAGGTCCATCATTCACCCCTGTGAAGGTAAGACACTGTCACTATGGCTTTCAGTCATTATTGTCATTGCTGCTGGGGGGGTGACAGCAGTCCTCTGATTCACAGAGGCCAAATGTCATTAAAATGTTTTTTGCCAGTCTTTTGGTCTCCCAGCAGGTTAATGCCTGTCCCTAATCCAGCACCATCTGAGTGGCACTCACACAGCCAGTAGTTTGTATGCAAGTATCATTATAATTTTTATTTTTACAATTAGACAGATTGCAACGGTTAAGAATTCTGTCAGTAAGTGTTTGCATGGCTACATATAATTTGGCACTGAAAAGTTTATTGTGTTTTCACCTGCAGCCCGTTAATGTGCCAACTGATTACTGCTGCAGTGATGTGTCAGGAGATAAGGGGGATTGGGAAAAGTTGTTTGTATTCCTGAAATCCTCCCTGTTGGGTGGTGTGTGTCCGCACATTGAATTAATAAGCAGAACGTCTATAAGGAGGGCCCCTCTTCTGACAAACCCTTTAGTGTTTTGAATAAAATGAACTGCTTGTTTTCAAGTGTAAAGGTTATGACTGGCTGCCCCAATCCCAGTCAGAGACCTTTTGTTGTTTTGCTGTGGTTTTATAACCTGTCCATTTGCCCATGGTTAAAGTTTCTGGCAAGTGGCACTATGGAGCTTCTCTGGGAGACAAAACTCTGCTCCATGTCCACCTTGCTGTTGTGCAAGCAGTTCACCCCCTTTGAAGTGTGCCCAATGACAGGCAAGGCAGCATAAGCCGCTAGAAAAGTAAAAATATTTCCACTTGTATAGTAGGCTTTCTTCCTGCATGTAGCAGGCTCTTACCCCATGTTTTCTTTCCAGTCTGGAGTCAAGGGAAGCAAGCGGGAACAAGGAGCCGCCTAGCCTCTGCTCCATGTCCACATCACCTTCCAATCTGTAAAGGCGTAATGAGAAGCACCGGAGGAGTGATGCCTTGTAAATTATATGTTATGAAAATTAACCAAATATAAGGCTGAAAACAAAAGCCCTTCAGGGGAAAAATGTCCAGGAGGGAGAGCTTGCAAAGCAGGCATTGTCCCGCATGCTCTCCTCTCAAGTTACTGTGTGGTCAGTTTTTCAAATAAAGGCTCGGTGCAGCACCCCTTTTCATTCAAAGTTGCTCCACGTCCTTTTTTCGTGTGGCACACTTTCTCCTTGGGCTATGGACATTCTGTGCCCACCTAGAAATTATATAAAGGTTTTAAAAACATTTTAAAACACCTCCTTTTTTCTCTTACCAGCAATCAAA
The DNA here is from genome assembly GCA_016271365.2 of Neoceratodus forsteri. Taxonomy (NCBI): domain Eukaryota; kingdom Metazoa; phylum Chordata; order Ceratodontiformes; family Ceratodontidae; genus Neoceratodus; species Neoceratodus forsteri. The sequence goes on along the minus strand of CM057459.1, from coordinate 669,610,285 downwards.
CCTATGTACTTGGTGTAGAATGTGTTTATTCTATCCATTGGTAAAATGCAGCAACAAACAGAAGCTGCCTTCCTCTCATGAAATAAATAAAACTTTCATGTATGAACAAACCTAATTGCATAAACCAAAACCCTCTCATTGTTATATTATCTGTCTAGCATTTGTTCAGTAGTTTGAGGTTTCTCAGCATAATAAAGGTGCTTAATTTGTTGTACTTACCTTTGCAGCCAGAGAACTAGATCCTTGTTCCTTAGGGGCCAGCATCCCATTCTACACTGCTTTTTATCTAGTGGACACTTTCCATCAGCCTAAAAGGGGCGGGGCTAAGCATGTCATAAGGGAACTAACAGAGAATTTTTGGTTAAAAAGCTTTTTAAAATGCATTTTGGACGTAACAAAATGATTATTAATTTGAAACTGTTTTTCTGTGTTTGCATCTATTTTTATGTTTATTATAGCTTAGGAACTGCTTGTATTAGATTTGGGTTGAATATTTATTTATTTATTTATGATGAAGATTACACCTTTGAGCAGAGCTCTTTTACATAGGTTCCACGTCAAATAACAATGATCAAGTACAATAACAGTGGAGATCTAAAGGGTTAACAGCAGGAGGGGTTATGGAGGTTAACTACAGAAGCAACAACAACAGTAGATACATTGCAAAGTGGAATAATTCCTAGACAAGAGTATGGGAGAGGACAATTACATGCTATTAGGAATAGTTATGGGTCCGCTACTAAGTGCTCTAGGGATAAGTACCCTGATAACTATGTGCTAGGAAAGAAAAACAAAGAACAGAAAAAAAGTGGGTAGGAGGAGATCGGAAGTAAGGTGGAAGGAACTGGAATTAGTCCAGAGGCCTTGTCAGTTAATAAAGAGGCAGAGAAGGGGCAGTTTGTTGATGACAGACACCAGGGCATGGTTCAGAGTGGACAGGATATATATAATGTGACTGTCTAGGCAGTATAAAAGTAGGTCCTTTGGGACCGTTAGGCAGGTAGGTACAGCCTGAACAGGTTGTGTAAGGACTGTTGGTTCCTTAGAGGCACAGAGGGTGGGGCTATGTCTAGAAAGTTCTAGCTGTGCATATCATTTTTTTATCTGCAGTGTCAGTACTGGGATTTAACCCAAGTGCCTGGTGTGGGGATAGAACTCACAGCATTCTGATCTTCCAGCCTCAGAGGTTAGGGTTCAAGTTTATTGCAGGAAAACTCCATTGAGCAAGCTCATTCACAAGGAGGTCCTGTGGTCCTGAGGTTAGGGTGCAATCTGCTTAGCCACTGACGAGGTTACAACACTTTAGCACCACCTGATGGGAAACACACACCATGTGGATGGCACAGCCGGTGACAGGCAAACAGCATGCAGCTCTACCCTACTTGTATTGTCATGTTATGAACTGTTTGCTTCTTTAATCTTTTTATTGGTAGTTTGATGCTTTCTGGAACACTACAACATTCTGTTGCTAGTTCTGGTATGTTTGCACACATACTTCGGAGTTGATATGTTTAATGTTTTTCACCCAAAAATGAATTGAGTTTCACTCCCAATAAATGTGAACCTGCAAAGTTTTTCACATCACAATATATGTGATGAGTTTGATAGTACCATGGTACATAATTTGGTGTTAATATGTTTATCGTTTTTCACAAAAAAATGGTTTAAGTTGCTTTTTTAATAAAAAAGTCAGGTTTTTTTGACTTGTATAAAAATGTATTGTTTTGAATAAATTGCATACCACCCTTAGAAAGGTAATTTTGTGCTGAAACTCATAGCATACTGCAAGTCATAGTACTGTAAAGAATAAGACACCAGACATTCAACGCAAATATGATGCCGGCCCTGAAGACACTTTTTTACAGGTATGTGCAGCACAAACAAGAATGCAAGTGATACCCCACTTCAGCCAATAGGTTTGCACTCAAACATTAAGTGGTATCAAACAGAAGATTCAATAACACTGTCAAACTGAGAAATGTTTTTTTTTCCATTTAAAGTTTATTGAGTTGTTCCCTTTAATAACACAACAAAACAAACCAAAACCGTACAGAAAATAAAATACATACAAAAAATTAAAGTAAAATAATATGAAAAGGGGTCCACCAGGACATTGTTAATGTAATAATAATACAGGTTCATTAAATATAAGCCCTTCTCATCTCCTTCCCCCCATGACCCATCCCAAACACACACATAATCCCCCTTCCCTTCTGCAACACAGCGCTATCCTATAAATATACATTACATACATTAAAGTGAAACCAACGTATGAAGTGATTCCCATCTTTCCTTATATCTCTCAGACTTATTATTAAGACTAGCAATTGTTTTCTCTCTCCTCATATTAGCAAGAAATGCTTTGAGCCATTCAGAGTAGGATATATCCTCGGCATCCTTCCAATGCCGTAAAATAGTTTTCTTAACCCTCATGGATATAAGAGCTATGTAGTACCTTCTACTAGGTACAGTAATCTTACTATAGTCTCCTAATATGCAAATTTCAGGGGTAAATAAATCTAGCAGACCCAATAATGGATCCATCTTCTGTTTAATATTAGTCCACAAGTCTACTGCTTTGGAGCAAGTCCAAAATATATGATGTAGGGAACCTTCTTCTTTTCCACATCTGTTACAGGTAGAGGACTGTAAGCGGCCAAACTTAAATAGTTTTTGCAGTGTATAGTATAAATTATGTAATGTATGAAATTGAGTAAGCCGTAATCTATCTTGTGAAATATGCTTGTAAGAATACTTCCATAGCGTTTCCCATTGTATCTCTTGCATGGGAAAGAAGGAAGCCCAATAATCAGAAGTAGACAAACAGTCCGGGTAGGCCCAATTGTATAGAATTCTATAGCATTTAGAAACCACTTTCTGGGAACCAATTAAATTGACCAATTCACTCTTAAAAGCTATTGTATGTGTTTGAGGAGGTGGGCTTCCGAATATCTTTACCATAAGATGTCTTAGTTGATATATTTTAAAGATATCCTTTGTGGATAATTTCAGCATATATAACATCTCAGTGGAAGATAGCCAAGTGTGTTCCTTTGAAATCAATAAAGCAGGGGATAATTTATTAATCGGAGCCAACCATTTAGTAGAAATTAAGTTGCTATTCATTTTCAAATTGGGGTTGCCCACTATCGGTTGCGTTAGATCCAATATATGATTGTATTTAAGGAAGTTGCATAGTTGTAGATGAACTTTAATAGATATTGCAATGGGCGTTGATTTCAACTGGACTGGTAATGAACTATTCTTAATATGAAGAAGTGCTTCAGGTGTAATTCCTTGAGCTGCCATAAGGGATAATTCAATTTTAAGCCAAGGGGGAGCAGCTACAGATGAAAGACCTCTTCCCTAGGTGAAAGCCAATGAAGATACTTAGAAACATGCCCGGCCCAGTAATAGAAAAGAAGATGTGGAAGACGCAGGCCTCTCTTATCTTTAGGAGCCATCAATTTGTAATAAGCCAACCTGGGTTGCTGATTAGACCAAATAAATTTTGTGATAATCACATGTATTTTACGAAACCAAGAGAAGGGTAACCAAATATTTAATAGATTAAGGGGCTAGAAGAGCCTTGGAAAAACATTCATCTTAACTAGATTAATTCTCCCCCATAAAGAGATAGGGAGCTTAGACCATATATCAAGATCTGTCTCAATAATTCTAATTAATGAGTCCAGATTCAACTTCTGTAATAGCTCGGGATTTCTCGAAATGTTAATACCCAAGTATTTTAAAGTATCTTGTTCCCAAGAGAGACTGAAAACTCTAAGTGCACTTTTGAGGACTTTATGATTGAGAGGAAAAATAACAGTCTTTTCTACATTTAGTTTATAGTTGGATAGATGACTATACTTTTCAATCATGGTAAGCATTGGAGGGATCAAGTTGTCAGGATCAGACAACTGTAATAAAAGGTCGTCAGCATATGCCGATACTTTGATTTCTTGATCGTGTACTGGAATGCCTTTGATCCGATCACATCCTACTAGGCAACGAATCAGAGGTTCCAGGTATAAGTTAAAAAGCAAGGGGGAGAGGGGGCATCCTTGTCTGGTACCAGATTCTAGTGGGAAAAGGGATGAAAACACTCCATTGGCCGTGATTCGTGCAGAGGGAGCATGATATAGAGCTTTTATCCAATGCTGGAACATAAGAGGGAAATTGTAAACCTTAAGAGTACTAAATAGAAAATTCCATTCCACCCTATCGAAAGCCTTCTCTGTATCAAGAGAAATTAAGACAGCTGGGTAAGGAGCGTCCCTTGAGACCGATAGAATATGTGAGAGTGATCGGAGATGGTCTACAGACGAGCTTCCCTTCATGAACCCTACTTGCTCTGGTCCAATAAGGGACGTCAATACCATATTGAGACGTATAGCTATTAATTTGGTCGAAATTTTAATATCTTGATTCAGTAAGGAAATAGGACGGTAACTGGCAGTTAATCCGGATTACGACCGGATTTGAGCAGTACCACAATCAAGGCTTTAAATGGTGTAGAGTCAACCTCGGCTCCAGTTGGAATGTATTGGAAAAGCATCAGCAGTAAAGGGGCTAATTGTTTCTGAAACTGTTTATAAAAATTAGCAGAAAACTTGTCTGGACCTGGAGACCTATCGGGTGATAAACTATCGATAGCCCTTATAATCTCTTCAGTAGATATTGGATCAATAAGAATTTGTTGTTGAGTGTTAGAAAGAGTTGGTAATTTAACTGAAAGTAAAAAAGACTCCACTTCTTGGGGAGGAGGTGAGTTCACCCTAGCGCTATATAGCTCAGAATAAAAGTTCTTAAATTCGGATACTATATCAGACGGTGATGTTTTTAACCCACCATCTGTGATAGATCGAATAGCTGGGATGTATCTAGCCGATTCATGTTGCTTAACTCTGAGTGCTAAAAGACGTCCTGCTTTTTCCCCTTGATTTACATAGGAAGCTCTAGTTTTCAAAATGGCAAACTCCGCTTTTTCCCTTAGAATTTCCAAGTACCTATCTTTTAATTTAGATAGTTTCAGTCTGTCCTCTTCCGATGAGGAAGAGGTCAACTGGGCTTCCTCGAGTTGTATTTGTGCAAGCAGGGTGCTTGTCTCCTGTGCATTTTTCTTTTTCCTTTGAGAGGAGAGGCTAATCAAAATCCCTCTCATATAAGCTTTGAATGCACTCCATACCAAATCCACCCTATTTATGGATCCAACATTAATTTCTATAAACTGTTCAATATGTTTAGTAATCGTGGAGATCATTATTTTATCTTTCAACAACTGATTGTTAAATTTCCATCTTGTGCTTCTACCTTGAGTAACAGATATGGCCAGATTACACATAACCATTGAGTGATCGGACGGGGGTCCCGGCTGAATAGATGTCTCTAAGACTCCACTCAGGAGAGTTTTGGAGATAAAAATATAATCTATACAAGAGGATGTCTTGTGGACCAGGGATGTAAAGGTATAACCCTTGACAGCTGGGCTAAGGACTCGCCATACATCACACAGCCCTAAGCCATCAATAAATTCTCTGAAGGCCCTTTGCGCAGGTGATAATCCCCTTTTGTGTCCTGATGTACAGTCCATCATGGAATCAACTACGACATTCATATCTCCTCCCAAAATCATGGGCAAAGATAAGAAAGGAGATAAAACATTGACCAGCTGCATAAAAAATCCTGGGGAATCACTGTTAGGTCCATACATACTTCCCAACAATAGTTCAGTGGAATATAAACGACAATGTACAAAAACATACCTGCCCTGTGGATCATTAAGTATTTGGATAAGAATAAAAGGCATCTTTCTGGATATCAATATTAGGACTCCACAACTTTGGGTCGTGCCTCCAGAGGAGAAAACATGATTTATTTGTTGTCTCCACATCCGAAGAGCCTCTGAATTCAATAAATGAGATTCTTGTATGAACGTGATATCTGCGGCTAATAAAGCCAAGTGTTTAAGGATTTTATACTGTTTTAGTTGTTGCCTCAGTCCTTTTACATTCCAGGAGGCAACTTTAATTGTAGCCATTAGCCTGCTTCATATCCAATGAGATATAGGCACAGCTTAATAATCCACTGTTTAAATATGAGAAAAACCCTCCAAGTAGCTGTGTTGCAGTGACTCCCTCCCTTACCCACCCCATCCTCCCATCCCTACCCTATTCATACCTTTTGAAAATGCACATTTATTTGTACTTGAGCTATTGTACTCCGACCCCTTATTCTTACAGCCCGACTAACAGCTAACTACAGCGACTACTCCCAACCAATCCTACCACCCAACTATACATTTAAGGTCCTGTTGCTAGTTACTTTGAAATCCAAAATAATATAAGTAAAACTCTAGAGCGTAAATAAGTACACCCTCCTATTACTTAATTTTCAAATAACATGCTCCTGCAAATCCCGATTTTTACTATTAGGACATCCCCCTTATCTAAGAAAAGAGAACCAGCTAATTATATCCTCTTAAACAAAATAAAACAAAAAATAACTGAGTTCAAAACAAGAAAGGGGAAAAAAAAGACTAAATCCTTCAAAAGTAAATGTGTTAAACATTCAAAATATGCCCAATTAGGTCTTGTCTCGTCTTGACTCCAGATCTTCTAACCCTGATCCCTTTGCATATTGTTTTATATAACTTAAATCGAGAGAACCTAAAGTTGCCTGGAACGACCCTTAAACCTGAAATCATGACTGTAAACCAAGATTTTAACCCCAAACGCACACTTTACAAAATAAGGTCATCATAATGCATTTTCACAACACAGTCTTTGGTTCCCTCTAGTGTCCTTCCCATTTCACTAAGGCATTCCATCTCCAAGGTATTACCTAAAGAAGCTCAGCGATCTCGGAATAAATCTGGGAAAGAGCTTTTAAGACTGACTGTCGCCACCTCCACATCCTCAAAAGTAGACCAGTTCCCTGCTATTAATACTTGGAATCTCGCTGGGTATCCCATCCGGAATTTTATACCCGCAGCAATAAGCTTAACCACAATCTGGTGGAATGATGCTCTTCTTTGCCTTACAGAGAGAGGCAGATCTTGAGCCACTCTCACTTTTGCTTCAGCCCATCAGCCCATCTGATCTCCTGGAGTCCTTTAACCTTCACAATAAAATGCAGTCGCTCCTGATAGTTGAGAAAACGAAATATAAATATGCGAGGAGGGGCTCCCAAAGGTGGCGGTGGGCGCAGAGCTCTGTGAGCACGTTCGATAATGTATTTATCCCCAAAGGGAGATGGCCCAGTGACTGACTCTATAAATTTCTGTGCAAAGCCAATGGCATCCGGACCTTCCTCTTTCTCAGGCAATCCTATTAAGACTGCTTTGTTGCGTCGGCTTCTGCCCTCTAGATCTTCCACTTTATTCTCAAGACTTTTAATTCTCTGTCTTGTGGATATCAATTCTGTGTCCATTTTTTGTTGCTTTCATTCGGTAGATGCCAATCTGGCCTCATTATCCGTTGTTCGAGTTGTCAAATCTTCCAAAGCTTGGGCGATTGATTTAATTTCCTCTGAAATCATCCGGAGTTCAGATCGAAAGGGTTGAAACTCTTCCAAGAATCGTGATAAGGTAAGCGGTTTCGTTTCGGGCTCCGCTTGCATATACTCACCTAAACTGGCCATTCCAATGGCCCTAAACTTCTTGGCAGCTTTTTCTGGTGGAGGGCTACGATGTTTGAGAGCTGATTTTTTCATTCCTTCTGTCACCCAACACTTCGTGATTTGGTATCTTGAAGGCACTAATATTCAGTTAGCTGATGTTGGTCAAATGGGCTCGAATACATGCGATTTTAGTAGTTTTGAAGCATATTAGGTGGTCCGGTGGCCGGAGCAAGATCAAGCAGCTGCTACTCCGATCACTGCATCACGTGGTCTCCCAAACTGAGAAATGTTTTAAATCAGAATAAATGTGATGAGTTTGATAATAACACAGTAGTATTCAGTACTTTTGTTGGCAACAAGATTTACTTGTCCTTATTTCTCTCTCAGTCACGTGGTGGTTGACTCCAGTCCTCAGCTTCACAGAAGACAATGGGCCTTCATTACTCAGAAAGACATTAAAATGTTTTTCTCCCTACAGGTTTCACCATTTACAGAGACGACTGCCAAAGGAAGTCACAAAGCTAGACAGCCCTTAAGAAACAGAGAGGAGTTACGTGACACCTTCCTACACCATCTCAGTGGCATACACCACATCACAGCATGGCCAACAGCACTAATGCAAGGTAAGTATTATTATGATTTATTTTCCTTTTTTTTAGTTTTTGTTCTCCTTTTTTACAGGTACACAGTGTGTTACATTGGCCGGGGGGGGGCTTAATGATTTTTCATTTTTATTCAAAGGTGACATGTATAGTAGGACATGGAATCGACAGTGGCTATACTGGGCGGCCACCACAGTGGGCAAGTGAGGCAAAATAATTTTCTTGTCACAGGTGACAGAAGTAGTAGGACAGGGAGTCGACAATGGCTATACTGTGCAGCCACCGGGACGTGGTCAAGTCAGCACTACATCATGTATACTGACACCATGCAGCCACCGCTACAGTGGGGACTTCTTTGAGCAGATTCCAAATATTCTTTTCTTGTATTCACAGGTCACCTATGCTGCAGTGCTGTCTCCTGATCCAGACCCGCATTCCAGTCATCACCATCGCCATCTTCTCTCTACACAGCAAGCAACAGACAAACTACCTAAAAATTAACCAACAGAAATAGAAAGCTATTACCATGACATCTGCAAAACTTTACAGATTTACCCCCCCCAGAAAAAAAATAACCCCATACTTACCTTATCCTCGTTGGAAAATGTGCTGAATTCCAACATCCAGACTGAAGCTATGAAGCTACATGATGTCATCACCCATACCTGAGAATGGAAAACCAGTAAGAAGATATGGATAGGCTTAAGGTGGCAACAACCCCCTTACAAGGAAAAAACATACTTACGTGTCTATCTTCTTAGCAGACACCGGTGACAATACCATTTTTTACAATGTGAAAAACAGAATATGCTCTTTCTCAATCCTGTAAACCAGTGTCCCCGAAGAGAACTAAATCTTCACTATGTTGTGTTAAGAAATTGTCATGATGATGTCTATACATGAGAAATCTTGATGAGAAGGTGCAATACAGACACACCAGGTACTTTCTATCAGCAACCTCAGCAGCACACAGCAGCAACACAGCAACTTCTCGTTTCAGTTGTTCTCTCTAGTCTGGACGACAACACCAGGACAAGATAGCTAAGATATCTTTCTCTAACACGTTTCACCAGAATGTGTTCAAGCAGCATCAGCAGCAGCACTCCACCGGTCCAGCACTCCTGGCAACAGCAGCAGAGCACCTTCTCATCAAGATTTCTCATGTATAGACATCATCATGACAATTTCTTAACACAACATAGTGAAGATTTCCTTCTCTTCGGGGACACTGGTTTACCAGGATTGAGAAAGAGCATATTCTGTTTTTCACATTGTAAAAAATGGTATTGTCACCGGTGTCTGCTAAGCCAAAATCCGGTCTTACCAGTGTTTGGTTTTGTGTACTTTATGTAACAATTTTTAACTCTGCTAGCATGCATTTTAGCAATGTTGACCTCCACTATTACACATCCTTCCATCCTTGTACCAATTTAAAGTTATTTTAGGTACAAGATGTGATGACAGCAGCAAAACTACAGCCCCCGTCCCTAAGGTGTGATGGAAGCAGCACTACGGCCCCATCCCTCTGGTGTGACAGAAGCAGCAGCACTATGGCCCCCATCCCTTAGGTGTGATGGCAGCAGTACTACGGTCATCATTCCTCATGTGTGATGGCAGTATCAGCACTATGGCCCCCATCCCTCAGATGGGACGGAGGCAGGCCTACATTCCCCATACACCAGTGGTGATGGCAGAAGCACTACAGCCCCCCACCCCTTTGGTGTGATGGGAGTAGCAACAATGCAGTACACATCCCTCTGGGGTGATGGTAGTAGTGACAGCACCATGATCCCCTTTCAACACTCACACCCCACATGCACAAGTTACAAATGACTTGGTCTTTTTGCTTGTTAGAACTCAGATGTCAATTAATCTGAACCATCACCGCTAAGGTGGACTACCTTTGTCTTTTCCTATCTATAATTTAACTGCCTGAACTGGATATAGAAACACAGAATTTGACGGCAGATAAGGACCGCTGGGCCCACCTAGTCTGCCCATTTCCCTACCTAACAGATAAGCTGCAGATCCTAGTTAACCAACAGCCTACTTCCTCCTACCCCCCACTAGAATTGCCTTATGTCTGTCCCATGCATTTTTGAATTCCCCCACTGTTTTAACTCTACAACCTCCTCAGGAAGGCTGTTCCATGTATCCACAACCCTCTCTGTGAAGAAATACTTCCTCACATTACCTCTGAGCTGTCCCTCCTCTATCTTCAAATTGTGCCCCCTTGTTTTTGCACATCTCTTTTCTGAAAGATGCTACCTCTTGGACTTTGTTGATTCCCTTGAGGTATTTGAAAGTTTCTATCATGTCCCTCTCCCTCCTTTCCTTGGCTACATCTTTAGTTCCTTTAGTCATTCTTCATATGTCTTCTGATGCAGACCCTACATCATTTTGGTTCCACCTCCTCCTGGACAGCCTCCACCCTGTCTATGTCTTTTGGAGATGGGGTCTCCAGAACTGTACACAGTACTCAGATGTGATCTTACCAACTGTCTGTACAGAGGGCAACAAGTTCCTGTTTTCTACTGGTGATGCCTCTCCCTATGCATCCCAGTATCCCCCCAGCCCTCCTTACTGCTTTCTCACATTGCTGGCCCACCTTTAGATCGTCTGATATGACTACCCCAGGTCCCTTTCCATTTTTGTTGCTGTTGTCACTATCTCACCCCCCATTGTGTACTCTTCCCTTGGGTTTTTGTTTCCCAGGTGCATTACTTTGCACTTTTTTGCATTGAATCTAAGCTGCCATACATTTGACCATTCCTCCAACCTTGCCAAGTCCCTTTTCATCCTTTCTACCCCACCCTGTGTATCAACCCTGTTGCAGATCTTTGAGTCATCTGCAAAGAGACATACTTTCCCTTCCAGTCCCTCTGCAATGTCACTTATAAAGACATTAAAAAGAACTGGCCCCAGTACTGAACCCTGTGGTACCCCACTAGTAACCCTCCTTTCTTCACTGTGGACTCCATTTACTATTACCCGCTATGTCCTGTTGTCCAACCAGTGTTTTACCCAGGCTACCACCCTAGGACCCACTCCCAGGCTGGTTAATTTATTTATTAATCTTTTGTGCGAGACTGTGTCAAATGCCTTTTTAAAGTCTATGTAGACCATGTCCACAGTCCCTCCCTGGTCTACTGCTTTGGTCACCCGGTCAAAGAAATCAATTAGATTTGTCTGACATGACCGTCCTGCTGTGAATCCATGCTGCCTTGGGTCCTGTGCCCCACTGGCCTCTAGGTACTCAACAATTCTTTCCTTCAGAAGTGATTCCATCATTTTCCCTACCACTGAGGTCAAACTGACAGGTCTGTAGTTTCTGCCTCTGTCTTGCTCCCACATTTGTGAAGAGAAATCACATCCGCCCTCCTCCAGTCCTCAGGTACCACCCATCCTCCCATGATTTATTAAAAGGGTAGTAGTGTTACTAGTTCTTCCTTAGTTCTTTTAAAATTCTGGGTGAATCCCATTAGGCCCATTGCTTTATCCACCTTCAGTTTTAAGAGTTCTTTCAGAACCCTTTCTTCTGTGAAAGGACTAATATCAACCCCCATCCAGAGTGTTTCTATTGACTGGATTAGGTATTTCTGCTTTTCCATTGTGAATACTGAGCAGAAGTATTCGTTCAGTATCCCTGCTTTTTCACTGTTACTCTCTGCCCAACCACCTTCCTCTTTGTTCAGCCTCAGTATCCCTGCCTTAGTCTTTCTTTGCTCCCTAATGTACCTATAAAAAGTTTTATCCTCCTTCTTAACCGAGTTGGCTATCTTTTCTTGGTTTGGGCCTTTGCTATTCTGACTGCCTTACTTGCTTCCTTCTGCTTTAACTGGTACAGTTCTCTGTCCTGCTCCTTCTGTATTTCCTTATACTTCCTGAATGCTATCTTTTTTCTCTTACCTTCCCCGTCACTTCTTTTGAGAACGATAGTGGTTTTTTCTTTTTAATTGATTTGTTTATTTGCTTCACACAAAGACTTGTTGCCTCTGTGATGGCCATTTTGATGTTTCCCCACTGTTGCTCCACCCCACCTTCTTGCCTGTTTGCTAGTGCTTTTCTGAGGCAGTCTCCCATTTTGTCAAAATCAGCCCTCCTGAAGTCCAGTACCTTCACTTTTGTGTGGCTTGACTCTATAGCGAAGTTTATCATGAACCACACTATTTGGTAGTCGCTTGTTCCCAGATGGCTACCCACTTCAAGATCAGAGATCCTCTCTCCATCCCCATTTGAGAGTACCAGATCTAAGATTGCTCTCTCCCGAGTGGGTTCCAAAACTAGCTGTCTGAGGCATGCCCCCTGTAGGGCATCGAGAATGGTCCTACTCTTGGATGTGGCTGCAGCAAAGGTGCTCCAGTCAACATCTGACATATTCAGGTCCCCCATCAGCAATATCTCCCCTTTCTTTGCCATCCCAAGGATATCTGCCTGTGACACCACTGACCAGGGTTAGGGAACAGACTTGGGTGTTGGAGGGCCAGCTGGTAGGTGAAGGCTTGAGTGTCCAATGACCACTCCCCTTCTCCTGAGAGGGAGGGTTGGTTCACGGCTCAGCATTTGCTGGCCCATGGTGGAGGCCAGAGGCATGAAAACATGTCAGTCCTCACTGCAGGAGGAGTGTGACGGATGTTGGCTTGTGCCTTGACATTATGTAGCCTGTCACGCTCCCAAGAAAATGGGAAAACACCCGCTGGCCAACCGAAGGATGGTTGCTGATCCTGCCATACACCAGAAGCCCAAGACATGTGTCTGTTCTGACCCCCAACATGCCCAGGATACACAGGAAGCTCTTTGGGGCAATTCTCCTCCCCTGGTAGCCTCCCACAGGGGTAGGGACCCACTCAATGAAGGGTTACTTTGGGTTATCTGCTAGCACAGCAGTAAGGGTCGGTGGATAGTGGTCGGAACTCAGCAGCGGTGGTAGGGGGCCTTGGCAGGCCTGAAGGAGTGGATGGCCAGGGGGTCGGAGGGCCAAAAAAGAAAACTGTTTGAATTTGCTTCTTTGAAATAAAGTGTTTTCACCTAAGAAATCCACAAGTGATTAGTGGAGGACCTTCAAATGGATTCATGCATCTCCCAGATATGTGGATGCTTTTTTTTTTCTACTTGGTGTCCATGAAAAGGGTGTCTCCCAGTTTTCATGTCTTTGTTCAGATGTGAACTGAGCACTACTCTGCCCACCAGCATCATACAGCCCCTGGGGTCTTACCTTCTGTATGTCATTGAATGTGCTTTCAAAATCCACTGGCCAAACATAAGACCTCTTAAATACTTAACGTTTGCTTTTTATTGAAGCAGTCTATCAGAAAACATTTTCTTGTCACAGAGACAGAACCAGCAGGTGGGAGAAAAGGTGCAAATGATCCAATTCACCTAAATGGGGTGCTAACTGTGAAGTCTTTTCATAAGTAGTAAGGCAGTTTCTTCTTTGTGAATATACTTTCATTCAGACTAGTTTTCATTCAGACAGCTGAGGATTTTGGATGGCCCTACTGATTATAAACTTGAATAAGTTAGTTGGTAACAGTGATCCTACGTTTAGTAATCTACAACCTAGATATTTATATGCAAAGAATATAATAAAAACCTGACTAAAATCTAAAAACAAGCTTATAGAATGTATCTGAATATTTATCTTTACCTATACAAAATCATTGCAGCCCAAGTAAAACTCAAGTAAATTATATGGTACCGTGACTACTATTCTATGATGCAGTAAACATATATTGGTATTTTTTTTTTATATTCTTTGTAAAGCAGACAAGGCCCACTAGGCAGAATTGTCTGTTTAAGGAGTGACCTAGAAGCACTTGGGAGGTTAAGTGACTTGCTTGGATGCAAGTGGAGGTTGTGGGACTCAAACCCAAGTCTGCTGGATGTACCCAGTTCAATCACCATTTGTTACTGTAACCACTAGGCATGGGTGGTTAAACTGAATGGCTGATTACAACAAAGCAGTGCGGGTGATTTCCTTACTGTTTCTATATGCAGTAAAGCAGAAAGAATGCAAAGCACAGCAGCATTCATTTTAAGATGCTGAAATCTGGGTTGGCCTGTTGGCACTGCAGTAGCACTATTGCTTGCAAGTGCCAGTGACCCAGGGTCAGAAGCAAACTCGGGTTGCTGGAGATCTGGCCAGGGGAGTAGGATCAAGCACCTGGGGGACTGCTCTCCTCCTCCGGGGAGGGTGGGCTGCAGGTCCTGCTTCTTTACCACCACTGGTGTGACCACAGGTGGTGGTGCAATGCTGCTGCAGAGTGATAAGGAGGGGAGGATGCTAGCCAGGATCTGGAACAGTGGCATGTCTCTATGTGACCTACCTCCTTGGACCTCTAGTGCCAGTGCCCTCAGTGACAGAGACCAGAAGAACAGGAACAATCACCCCACATCGGCCACTGGCAGAAGGGACCCAGGTGCCCCAGACTTCATAACCAGGCTCCATGAGGGACCCACTGGGCTGCCCGACACACAATAAGAGAGTGTGGAGGGGTGACCTAGGGTCCCCTCCCTTCCTTCCCACTTGTGTGGGTATGACCCAGGCAGGATAGGGGCAGACCCACAGGAGCTCCTGAGCATTACCTGGGGGTGAAGCTAGGGGATACCGATGCTGTGAGAAGGGGACTTACAATGAGAAAATAAAAAAATATTTAAAAGATACTGAAATCTTAGAGATTCTGTGCAGTGACATGCAATTTCCGTGAGGCACCGGTACAAGAATTCAAAATCCAAAAACCAAGCAGGATTCCGTGATTGTTACCAGTAAACATGGAAAACCAGGGTCCCTGCTTCTCGTCCTTCTCATCCACTTCTTGTCCTAAGTTGTTCAACAGCAGCATGAAGCATTTATCTTTCTGAATCACTTCAATCACGATCCATGAATCATGACAAATAATTATTATCTGTGGTTTAGAGCTCAGTGCTTATGTTACATACTGTAGCTGGATGATGTAGGTTGTACCTGGATACAGAGGCCAGACCAGTAAATAGAACAATGCTTGCAAGGTACTAGTAGTATGAAATGATTCGTGCTTAGGTACTTTAGCATAGACTTGAGCAAGTCAGTGATTATAGTACATATGAACTGGATAGTATATGCAAGGTACTTAGATGCTTGAACTGATAAGTCACTTGTTATGATTTGATA
The DNA here is from genome assembly GCA_016271365.2 of Neoceratodus forsteri. Taxonomy (NCBI): domain Eukaryota; kingdom Metazoa; phylum Chordata; order Ceratodontiformes; family Ceratodontidae; genus Neoceratodus; species Neoceratodus forsteri. The sequence continues at coordinate 669,594,913 of CM057459.1, read as the reverse complement.
GTTTTGGCCTTTCTCTGTATCCCACCATAGGAAGGATGCTTAGTCCAGTATTATGAGACCCACCCCAAAAAATAATGATATCATACAATTGTTCTGTATCCGACCGTTAGAAGGAGTTGAGTAGATGACACCTCCAAGAAAAATGAGTAGCAGTATGATCACCTCTTCCAACTCCAGAGAGTGTGACCAGTAGCATGCAGGAGAGGAAAAAAACCCTTGGGGGGAAACCTCTGAGGACCCATGGCTACTGATCTGCCCGTCCTTCTCGGCATTCTAAAGGAGAGTAATTTTAAATAACATTTAATTTAATTGTCTGATCTGAACCCCAAAGTTGCAGAACCTGATCCAGAAAAACGGGGACCTGAAGAAGTAATGAACAGTGACATGTCAAGTGAACATAGCAAGCATCCTCCTAGTAAACTCCAAGTTCTAGAATCCATGTGCAGGCTGGAATGATAGTAGTGTGGAATCCATGATCGATACGAATTTGAAGGCGACGAGTTGCAGTGGTGAAGTACTCAAGCAGGTGAGGACTTCTTAGAGGAGAACCAGGAATCAAAGGCTAAGCGTCCATGTCCAGAGAAGGAGAACAGTTGGGTCATGTTCCACTTGGCAAGCTTTGCAAAAGAAGACTGTGGTGATGAAGGACAGGAACTGGCGTATGGCATAATCGGGAAGGACAGAGCAGTAGGAACCTCCAATCCGGAGAGGGGGAGCAAGTAAGTGAAGCAGGTAGATATCTTAGTGCATATAGGTAGACAAAGTCAGATATACTTCCAGATGGAGGAGCGGAGTGGGTTGTAAAATCAGTGAGTTAGTCGTGATAACCTCTAGGTCCTGTAAGGGAGAAGCAGGTAATAAGAGCAGTAGGATAAGAAGTGGACCTGTACACAGGTCAGTAGTAATAGAAGTAGTAATGAATCTGCAAGATGTAGACATAGTAGCAGAGGAGTACTGTATCACAATATATGCATGGTATACAGCGAGGAGCATGTGGAATTGGAAACAGCACACAATTGAAGTATTGTCTGTGATCTGAATAGTTGCATAGCAATGAATGCATCCTCATTTTGTACCCAGAATGGTACAGTAGCTAGAATTGATTTGGTGAGCATAGTCTGATGAGTCCTGAATAGTCGAACGTACGAGTCATAAACGGTGATAGCTGAAGAGGCTGAATCAAATGAAGTAGCGTTGTCACTGTCCAAGAAGTCTTGGTGCATGAATCAAGAGATTTAAAGTCTTCTGGATAAGCTCAACGATGTCCTAGTAGGAGTGTAGTAGTAGTAATTCATGTGACTGAAGCGGCAAGACAGAAGCATCCAAGAATAGATGACATGTGGCTAAACAAATCTAGATGTGAGTCCATAGTAAACAGGAGCTCCTAAAGCTGTCAGACACGGCTGCAGATAGATGTATAGTGGGATATGCGAACCTCCAGGCCCCAAGCTGGGTGTGGCAAGTGTAGAGCAGAAGTAGGTAAACCCCCAGCCCGATGGGTGAGGCAGGTCATAGAAGCAGGCAAATATAGTGTAGTCATATAAGATCAAGGGACCTCTAGCCCATAGGGGTGCAGGCCTTAGAAGTGTGATGCAATGAACCTTCGGTCCACAGGACGAGGCAGGTTGTAGAACTGTGGTAGATAGAGTAATAGTAATGTCGAACTGCATGCAATGCAGAATTAGTATCAAGTAGTATGGAATTGATTGTAAATAATGTTATAAATGGTAGCATACTCCTGAGCCAATTCTGTGCAGCATAGAAATATTCTGAGGCATATATGTCAGAGCAGTAAAGGGGGCTGTAAACTGTCATTTCCTGATAATCGAAGATGGTAAGGCATGATAAGAGACCTGGGTGGATGAGTTGGCAACTCGACCTGAAAGAAAGCATCCAAACTATAATAGATTTATGTCTTAAGCTTAAGTTGTGAATGGGAAGGCATTATGACACAGTAGTACATCCAAAGGAGGTGAAGCAGTATGGCAAGAAGCATCCTAGGGAATTGAGTGAATATTCAATGTAATCCAAATTAGAACTAGTGGAAGGAGTGTATCGTGAAAATGGCAGCAGGTGAGGGTTGCAAGGTCCAAGATTCGAGTAGTATGACTGGGGGCGAGAAATAACTGATGACGCAACCAGTACCGAGAAGTAAAGTGAATGAAGAGCGGCAGATAAGCCACGAAGGCTAGCATGGTGGCTGGACCACATGTAGGTCAGCCAATAAAACAAATAGAATGTGGCAGCTAAACCCCACGAAGGTTAGCATGCACAGCTGGACCACACGTATGTCAGCCGGTAAGTTGAGTAGAGAATGGCAGCTAAACCCCACGATGGCTAGCATGCGCAGCTGGACCACGTAGGTCAGTCAGAGAAAGTAGAGAGAGCTGAAAAGCTGGTGATCTGAATGAGCACAGCATGCTGAGATCACGTACGCATGAGTGCTATGGCCTTGCCAGGTCGAATACAGGACTGAGTACAGCAGAATCCTAGATGCAAAATGCAAAGGGGATGGCAGCAAGCAGAGCAATAGTTTGCATAAGCAAGGCACAATGATTTGCGAAGCAAGTGGACCAGCACGTAAGTCAATAGACAGAATACTGTAGTAAGCAGTGGTCTGCATAGAGGGCTGCATAACTTAGGGCAGTAGAATGAATACGACGTTTCAACAGCTGAAGGAAGGTGAAAAGAGCTGGAGCAGACCAGGTAGCCCTAGTCGTCCATGGCAAGGACAATCAAAAATATGGCTGTCACTTGCATATAATTCTTATGGTGTACCAACTGAGTACTAAAGCATGCAAGCCAAAGTACTGAGGCTCACACATGGGCAGCCCAGTGAAATGCCACCGTGCACTCATAGCACAGTGGATGCAATGTAGATTATGCAGTTGGGAAGTGACATAGCAGGGATTCACTAAAAGTACGGAGCATGAAAGCTATGGATGAAGTGCAATATGCAATGCAGAGGAGTTGCAACAAATTGAATGAGGGCAATGGTTTGCGTAACTGCATAGCGAAACATAAGTCTCCCACAGTGTAGTAAAAGTATATGTCAAGTTTGAGCTCCTAGTAGTTAAAAACAAGTACTAATGCATCCAGCGTGCCAGTTTTATCTGAATCCTAGATATCGACAGTCCTTTACTGAGCAGGTAGAGCAATGGGGAGGTGTTGCTGAATAATAGAGTTAACAATGCTTTGATTATAACTGGCTGGCGTTATTTCAGCAGTATACTATCACTACCAATGAGCAGTTATGTAGAAGCCATTTAGCGGCAGCTCAACTACACCATACACTGCTGTTGTATAAAGAACTATATCATGCCCAGTAGCATCATTTAATATAGATGGTATGAAACACAAAGTCAGAGTCGCCATATCTGCTACACGCTAGCGATGCATGGAAACGCTAGTGTAAGCACACAATGAATCGACTGTGGCACAGTAGACGTTTATGCTCAGTGTGCCGTTTGACCTTGGGCAGGCCAGGGCCAGCAAAATTCATGAGCAACGAATGAGTCAGAGTACGAGACATCCATGACTGGAAGGCTGAAGGCATGGACCCGCTGTTGCAGCAAGTAACGCTAAAGTCCTGCGGTAATGCTCAGTACGAGTGAGGCAGCTGCAGCTGTGAGCAGAGAAGGGGAGAAGAGGCTCTGGCGATGATGATCTGTAGTCCAGAAGCGGGTGCATCCTGAATGCGAACAAGCAGCATGGAGCAGAGGTTGCGTAGGCAGAAGCAGTGGGAAGGAACGAAACAGGTAAGCTGGAGTGGTAGCAGAAGCAGAACAGCGGCAGCTGAATGAGTGGCCAGAAATAGCAAGGGGTAATCAGAAAGAGGTTGGGAGCACAGCATGGTGACAGACCCCCCCCCCAAAAAAAAAAATAAAGAAGGCATGAAGAGAAACAGACGAGTAACAGGACAATGAAGGAGTAAGGGGAGGGAAACAAAAGCACAAAACGATGCTAGACAAGATGAAGAAGCGGGGGAGGGGGGAACAGAAAGCAACCAAGATCCAGCAGCACACTAACGAGTGCAGGGAGTGCAACTCACTCTAAGCAGGGCAGTGGTCAAACTGCTGGCTGAAATAGGAAGTGGGGGTGGAGCTCTTTCCCCACTTAACCACAGGCATGCACCCTTCATTTATGCATCACCTGGGTCCACTACAATGCTTCTGTTTAGAAGCTCAGCTCACTTCCATCCAGTTTTTGGAGCTCTGGGACGTGCTGCCTTACTGCACTCATCACATGTAGCTTGTAGAGCACTTTGGGATGCAGTACATAAAGTGATAAGTGCTCATTCCACTTCTTCAATTGGTTCACATAATTGTGGGACTATCCACCCAAAATTCAGCCTACTTTAATTTTCAGTAGCATTTGCATACACTTGTGCAGTGAAAGCATATAGGGGCCAGCGCAGCTCCTTGTTATGCCATATAGCAGCAACATAAGGAAGTTTTACATCCTGCATATGCCCCAGGCCAGTGTTCATTACCTTCAGGAATTTAACACATTCTGCATCTTTGATCTACAGTAACACTTTACTGGTCCCCAGTAGTTCACCATTTCCTGTGGATTTGATCATTTTTCATCATTTGGCTCCTGGTCCCTTGGACAAGATTATTATATTACTCGGACGGAGGACATCGGGGGTAGGAGGTCTGGAATGGTCCTCGCTGGGACCCCTCCTCCCCCAGCACAGCCAGCTGCAGGACAGACTTTAATCTTTATCTTTATTTTTTAACCTTCTGCTGGACAAAATCTCTTTGTTTTTGTTAACGTTCTGCTCCACTCCTACGGGAGCAGAATAGAGCGTACGCTTCTGTGGGCTGAAAAGTCCGCTGGCAGAGGTCGGAGAAAGGCACCAATTTTAAACTACTGGAGCAGTTTAAATTGGGTTGAGAAGCAGCAGTGCCAGCATACTCAGACGGAGGACATCGAGGTAGGGGGCCTGGACTGGTCCTCACTGGGACCACCTCTTCCCCCAGCACAGCCAGCTGCAGGACAGACGTTAATCTTTATTTTTTAACCTTCTGCTGGACAAAATATCTGTTTTTGTTAACTTTGTGCTCTGCTGCCATGGGAGCAGAATAAAATGTGCGCTCCTGTGGACTGGAAACCCCCCACCAACCCCCTCCAGCCTCCCTTGTTAAATGCCCCTAAACAGTTGGTGGTTGGCTGTTAGTGAAGGGAAAAGGTGAGGCTTTCCAGCAGTACCCGAGTTTGATGTGTCTGCACTCATAAATCTTACTAGCTTACTTTTCAGCTTCTGTTATTGCAGATAACTGTTTTATATAATTGTCAAAAATCCTACTAGATTACTTTTCAGCTTCTGTTATTGCAGATAACTGTGGTTTATATACTTGATCTTTCCAGTAGTAATCTTCCCCCTTTTGTAACTCTGTAGTAAAGGGGATTCTCTTTTGATAAGCTGGCAGAGAGAAATCTTTCAGACTTAAATCTGTTCACTGCCAGAAAGAGACAGTGTGGAATGCACTTTGGTATTGTTTTTTTTTATCTTCCTTTTTTTCTTGGAACTGTCTGGTTTTGTGATGTTACTTAATGGTCTAGTGCACAAGCAGGGGTGTTCTGCTATTACTTCCATCTGTGAGCCGGACACGAATAGCTTGAAACCGAGGCTTACCTAGGATGTTCCATTATTACCTAGCCCATTCTCTGTTGTCTCTGCCAGTCTTGTACCTGTAGGTTTGAACTTAGCTCATCCCCTTGTACAATTTCTGACTCCAAACAGCTGCTGAGGTGTGTTCCTAATCATGTCTTCCTTGAGATGTGTATACACAGGGCCAGAGCTCCCCTATGCCGCTCACACGCCCCTGACGTGCATTATTATATCCCTACTTTTGATATTACTCACTACTTATTACTGTCCTCTCCAGGTGGGCCCCAGAGGATGTCCTGAGCAGCCCCCAGAGTATGATTTTACTTTTTCTAACCTCCTTGCCACTGCACACACTCAACTCTGGCCTATCTGGTGCATGACTTTTAAGTCTGTCTCATTCACCACAAAGTTGGTCAAACGTTACCCAGGCAAAACTAGACCCCCATGGATCGTCACTTCCTATCATGCCTCGTATTGCTTCCATTGTTAATACTTGTCCTGGCAGGGGACATAGAGTTTAACCCTGGTCCCCCATCTCCACATGTCTCCTCTAACTTCTCCAGACCCCTCCAGCTGGCTATCCAAAAAAGGCTTGAAAGTAGCACACCTAAACATCTGTAGCCTCAAGCCAAACCTAGCTGAACTTGCTGCTTGGGTTGGTCACTACAAGCCTGACATCCTTGGTGTTACCGAAACATAGTTGAAGTCCACTACCCCTGACTCTGCGTGTGCTCTCCCAGGTTTCAACCAAATCAGGCTTGACCATGCTGGTAAAAAACGAGGGAGTGGAATACTGATCTATTACAAAAATCACCTAAATGTATCCTCTATACCCCACCAGCTGCCCTCATGTGAGTTCCTTCATGTGCTTCTTCTGCTGGGCAATACAAAACAACTGTATTTAGGCTGCGTATACAATCCTCCCAAGGGTGGTGTGCAAGGGTTAACATACCTCCTTGACTCCATAACACCTGTGGTCCATGAGAACGAGCTGCTGCTACTAGGTGACCTTAACCTGAATTGGTTAGGGGGAAATGCTAGACAATATAAGCCCCTGCTGGCTGGGCTCTACTCTCTCAACTTATCGGAGAGCCTACCAGACTTTCCACAACGGGGAGTACTCTCCTGACTGGTGAAGTCCAACCGACCAGAGAGGGTGGCCTTCTCTGGTACATTCCCGGACTCTATCTCAGATCACACCCCTATCTTCTGTGTCTGGAAGGTCTCCCCACCAAGGATTCCACATAAAATCCTCCTTATGAGGGATTTCTCCAACTTTAACTTGGAATCCTTCCATGCAGATCTGGGACATGCAGATTGGTCCCCAGTACTGGAATCTCCTTAAACTTCCACTGCCCTAAGCAATTTTCTTGCCATCTCTACTGCCCTGCAAGACAAGCTTGCTCCTCTTATAAAAAGAAGAGTAAGGGGTACTGTTACCAAATGGCTCCATGGTAGCCTACTCACCCTTATGAAGTTTAGGGATACATGTTGGGCTAGTTTCAAGGCCTCACACGACTTACAGTATCTATTTACCAGGAATACAGACATCTCAGAAATGTGCGCAAAAAAGCTGTTAGGTAAGTAAAGAGTAATTTCCGCAAATCTGCCTTGCTATCCACAGCCAGAGACCTAGGAATTTTTGGCGAAATATCAAAAAATAGTTAGTGGGTCCTCTAAAGGGGATGTCTCAGACATGACTATAGGTGGTACAAATTGTAACAATCCGCTCAAAATTGCTAATGCCTTTAATTCTCCTTTTTCTGACCTGTCTACATATACCTCCCTATTTCCTCATCCAGATCCTGGTAAGCAATGTGTGCCTCACTGCTCCCAGTCAGAATCTGTCCCTAGTCCCTCGTTTATTTCAAGGTTTTGTCCAGGTGGGAGATGCAGAGACTACTCCCTGGTCTCTACCCTCACTCTAGTGCTGGGCATAACTTGGAACCCAAACTCCTCCACCTTGGTGCCCCCTTCATTGCCTCACCCATCTCCCATATCTTTAACTCGTTGATCTCCTCTGCGGTTATCCCTGACCTTTGGAAGGTGCCATGGGTGGTCCCAGTTCTCAAACAAGGTGACCCTAAAAAGCTTGAAAACTACCGGCCCATTGCCATCTTATCAGCCATCAGCAAACTCCTTGAAAAAGTTGTTGCTTCCCAACTTTCTGACTATATCCAGTCACATGAGTTGCTGAGCCTGCTCAACATGGCTTGCGTAAGGGCTACAGCATCTTGCCTGCTCTTGCTAAGGTTATCTCTGAGGTTAGGGTCACCATGGATCAAGGCATACTCACTGGTGCCATCTTCGTTGACCTTTCCAAGGCCTTTGACCTGGATGATCATGCACTTCTGTGCTTGCAACCCTGGTCCCTTGGCTTATCCACCCCCATCCTTGGGTGGTTTTCCAATTACCTCCAAGGATGCCAGCAACTTACAAAATTTAACAAGGCCCTCTCCGAGCTCACCCCAGTCAAATCTGGAGTTCCCCAGGGGTCTGTCCTGGAGCCCATTCTGTTCTTCCTATTTGTAAACAATCTCCCAACTGTACCATCCCACTGCAGTGCCACCTTATACGCAGATGACCTGGTCATCCTTACTTACTCCCGTGACATTAGTGTCATCAACCGGCACCTTAACGCAACTTTAGTGACACACAATCCTGGCTAAAAGAAAATAGACTCATCCTAAATTTTCCTCAATTTCAGGAAAATTCAGGCCATGCTCTTCGGTTCCCATGCTAAGTTAAAAGTGTCCCCTGTGCCCTTGCATATTACCGGCGCTGATAAATCCCCCATGATGATCGCCAACTCGGTCAAATACTTGTGAGTTACCCTTGACCCTCAGCTTGACCTCTCCCAGCATATTCACCTTGTATGTACAGCTGTAAATAGTAAGTTGGGCTTAGCTTATGGAACAAAAAACAGTCTCACCCCCGCTGCATGTATTGCCCTGGCGAGTAGGGTGTTTCTTCCCATGCTCTGCTATGGACTCATCACATTTGCTCACGCTGCTAAAACTCACCTCTCAAAATGAGATGTGGCCTACAGTAATATATGCTGCCTATGCCCTTGTAGCATGGTGTCTCACCCACCATTGCGACCTTTACAATAAACTTACTTGGTTTCCACTGGGCCAGCATCGTAGCTTTGTCCTAGGTTGTTTTACTGACAAGGTGGTAAGAACAGCCACTCCTCCTGTTCTGGCAGAGCTCCTGAAACCTGTCACCTCCTCCTACTCCCTAAGGTCACATGGTGCTGTGATATTCCAGGTCCCCAATACCCACACCCAAATGGGTGACAGAGCATTTGTGCCTTGTGCTCTGAAATTATGGAACTCCCTTCCTGCCCTTGTTCGCACTACACCCTCCCATATCTGTTTCCTAACTCCCTCTGGGATCACTTGCTGCTGTCCTCGGCCTGCAGTTGCATTTAATGATGCCAGTGGCCCTCCTAAACTAATGACACACCGGATACCACTGGTTCGCTTTGAGGGGCACCTACCCGGACTCTGTGCTTGGTTACCTTCCTAGACCTGCCTGCCCCCAGTGTTCCTCGTGCTTGCACCCTTTGGTATTTGAAATGGTATTTGAAATTTGCCTCTCTGCTCACAGTTCGTAATGTCTGTATATTAAGTTACCTGCTCCTGTGTGTTTCTTTGTATCCTTCTTTTTTTTTTTGTCTCTCCTGCCTCATCTGTGAAATATCTGTATATTTATCTACCTGAGCTCTGTTTTGTAATCTGCTTCCTTTTCTCCTTGTAACCTCCGGGGTTGCACCTGAAAATAGACATCTGTTTTGTCTAGTGTGCTTACCTTGTTAACAAAAACTAAATAAATAAATAAACATACATTTTCATGTTCTGGGAGTGCCAGAATGTGGCCTGCTTCATTTTTCTGTAGCATTTCCACCATGTTCTGCAGTGAAGGCTTTGGACTTGGGGAATGGGGGGGGCTGCTCAGCATCATCTTATGCTAAGCAGCAACATACATTTTCATGTGGTTCTTAGGTGTGCCAGGATTTGGCCGGCTTTCTTCTTCTGCAGCATTACTTTTCTGCCATACTTCAGTGCAGTAACTGATAACATTTATAAATGTGGCAGTACTTCTGTGTACAAAAGTGTTTGGCAACACAGACTGTCCAAGAAGGCCAGTCCTTAAGCCACCTGATTGACATATTTATTTCAGTAGTTGTTGAGAAAAATCTCAGAAAAATAATAAGAACTGAAAACATGAGGAAAGGAAATGGAATGGAGAGGAGACAGGAAAGTTTCAGAGAAAGATGCACTGATAGGATTAGGTAATATTTTTTTTTTTGGAAGGTAGAAACAAAAGTGGTAGCAAAGAAATGCACAGTGCACAGAAGTAAAGACTATAAGAAGACAAAACAGGACAGGGCTAGCAAAGGTTGTGGCATGGGGAGAAAGGGTGCCAAACCACCCACGATTATTTGTTTTGTATCTGCTGCTCTTAAATGTAGAGCACCTCTGCCACCATTTCCTTTACCTCCACACCCTGGTGCGAGAGCTTCCTCACGTCCCTGTGGAGCTCCTGTACTTCCTGCTGGGTGGATCTGGCAGGAGCAGCAGACAGTCTCTTAGGTGGTCCCCCTGCTGCACCACCTGACTGCTGGTCAGTGTCACAGTCCTACTCCTTTCCCCCACCTCCTCCTCCTCCTCCTCACCACCATGTTGCTTACGCAGCCGCTTCCCCGAGTCCAACTCCTTAGGAACACCACCTGCAGCCCTCTGACCACCTTTTTCTCTTATATGGTCAGCCCACTCTTTCGGCTGCCTCCTCTGCAAGTGGGTGTGCTGACCACCTGTGCCAATGTGGGTACAAGGCTTCCCATGGCAAACAACAGTACGGCATAATTTGCAAGTTGCCACATTGTTGTCATTGAGGTCCTTCTCAAAAAAGTCCCATAAGAGGGAGTTTGCCTGCTGCTTCTGAAGGAAGGAGCTAGATGATCCTGGCTGCTGCTGCTGCTGGTCCTCCTCCTCCTCCTGCTGTGCATATGCTGCTGATGGTCATGTAACAGTTGAGGGTTGGGGCAATGATGGTCGTGGTAGTGCCATCACCTCCTGGGGCAGGGGGCCCTGTGCTGCTGGGGGGTGTGCTGCTGCTGCTGCAACTGGCAAGCAACGTCCTTCTCAAAAGAAAACCCGGACCTATAGCCCCAGTTGCCTGCCCCCCGTTCTCTCTCTCTCTGCCTCGTCCTTTCTATCCCTCTCCCTCTCGTCTTCTTCAACAATAAAAGAAAACTAAAAGAGGTGAAAAAAGGAACACAAAAAAATGAAAAAACTACACAGAAAGAAGTGTTTAAGTAAACACTGCAGAAATCAGTAAACTCACTAAAAGTAAATGAACAATACAGGAATAATAAATATGGGAAAAATGAAGTCAAAAGAAAGCTAGTTTTTTTTTTTTTTTTTTTTGGTGGTGCTGTGTAAAACAACCTCCTTCCACTCTTGGTCACACTGCAAAAGTGAAATTACCACAGGCACAGTGTACCATGTGACTTTCAGAGATCGTATCATGTGACCAAGATCTTTCCAGGCAGGAAATTGAGAAGATTGTGCTGACTTCACTGGCGGCATTTAAACGTGAAGTTACGGTAAAGTCACAATGGCAAATTTCTGGGCAAGGTGCTTGACTTCACTACTTGTTCCATGGAGGCAGAGGCGGCAACTTCCCCAGAACTTCACTGGTGAATTAAAACGTCACTGCATCTCTATACTTGATAGTGACTGGTACATAAAACCATTCAGACATGTATAAACAGTGGGACATGAATGCAAACAAGACTTGGGCTTGGAGAAGCAAGACTAGTCCATTAAATGAGTGTCCTTTAGTATGAGAGATGTTCAGGTAGCATCTGCGTGATATTTGATATCCAAGACCATCCAGCTATGTGACTGAATGTAAAGAGCTGATTATTTTTGCATTTGGCACACTTCAATCCTGGTCAAAGGGATCAAACTGGATTATAAGTATACAATCTGTTTACATCATTCTTTGAGCAGTAGATGTCAATAGGAATGCAGGGCTAGCCATTTCAAAGCACTTCCTGCATTCATTTCTGGCCGCAATATAATCATTTGTGTGTCTCTCTCTCACTCACTCCACGCTGAGGCAGAACCAGAGAATAGTGCAGTTCAGGGTCTCCTGAAATACAATAGGCAATGTATACCAATTGTTCTACTTACTGTCTCTGCACATTTGCACATTGTTGCTGTATTATACACACTGAATGGCCTATAATGCACTCTCACAGCTGGACGTAAGCCACTGTATAGCAGTGTTTGGTGACTCTGTGCATAAAGGATTCTAGGTCAGAATAACTTGAATCACTGTTAACCGCATGAGGAAAACAAGTCTGACATCATCTTGGTCATATGCGGTAAATAATTCCAAGGGGAACAGCCACTATGGAATCTGCACCTGACAGGGAAGCGAGAGTTTCTTAAAATGAGGCATCAGGAAAAATCTACAACAAATGGGGTAAAAGGGAATCCAGTAGCCATGTGGCAAATAGTAAATGAAAAATTCCCCGCTTATCACTCTAAATACATATTTAAGCAGTCTTATCAATTTAGTATGCCTGCCTACTCTGCAAAACCACATGAAATAGCCCCCACCACAGGGACATTACAAATTGTGCCTAGGGGTCAATTGGCCACTGGACATGAAGATGGTTTTCTACACATTACTGAGTTAAACAAACTGCTACTAAGATCCTTTTGCTTGGTTATCTGTCATGGATATAATTTTGTCCAACAACGTTACCTCTTTCAGGCTTTTAGCATTTTTAAAGGTTTAGTTAAAAAGGGAAACTTCTACAAGAAAAACAAGATACAAGAAAATCTCTTTTATTTAATGTTTACAGTTGTGGCATGGAGGATCATCTCACCGTTATGGCAGTTACTGCCATTTCAGCCAGCCAACTCTCTCTCCCAGGACCACTTGTACTGTAACTACTGGTATACTTTATGTTTTTATTAAAAAGAGGGACTCTTATACAAAGTCCACTTTTCAAAATTGCTTATTTAAACACTGTTGTATCTTTATTGTAATTTTCTGTATTTCCTGTTAAATTAATGTTCGCTTTTGGTGTATGTGACTATTTTACCTCACTAATATCCTAGACCCATTGCTTGTGCATCTTCTGAAGTCATTTTTGATGTTAGAATAATTACCATAGCAACATATTTAGATGTCACAAATGCATATTGTTGCATCTCTGCATGGACACACAAAATAAATGGTTGGGTTGTGAGGTAGAAGGGTCTTCTTTAAACAGCAGAAAATCCAGTCCAAAGACCAATATTGCCTCAAATCCTGCAAAATAAAAAGCAAAATCTGGGAAAATCTAAGCCAAGTTATTTCATTCACTTACATGTATCCTTTAGTACTCATTGGCCTGGATATTCAAAAGGGTTGCACCCCGGTGTGATATTCAAAGGGGCAAGTTGCGCTGTGCAACACCCAATGCGTCGGGCACATCGGTAATGTATGTAGCTCAAGTGCGGGGGCGGCCTGCATGCATATGAGTAATATCTCGATATTCAGCCCGGGAAGGCATGTGATGGCACAACTCTGCCTTGTGCCCCTCAAGGGGGTGCAAAGTTGTGCCTGGTAAAACCAGGAACAAATCCTGGCCACCCACAGGTGAGCTGCCATATTGTAGGGTACAACACGGCGGCCGCCAGCCATGGGTGACCACCCGCCCACCCAGAACACTGTTCACAAGCTCCCTGCCCTGGGAGTGTTGTCCTCCCCCCCCCCCATCACCCTATCGTGGACATAAGTATAAGAAATCCCTGGTGGTCCAGTGAACCACTCTCTATCGCCTGATCATGGGCATATGTAGAAGAAATCCCTGGTGGTCCAGTGGACCGCTGTCCATTGCCTCATCACTGACATGTGTAAAGAAAGTCCCTGGTGGTCCAGCGGAACTCCTCCCAGCATCCAATCATGGGCAGAAATAGCGTAAGACACTCTGGTGGACCAGTGGTACCCCTACCCACCCGCCCACTGGGGTCCCTGCCACCCAGCACCCCCAGTCAGTGGGGGGCAGCAACATCCGACCGCATGCGCCACCCGCGCCCGACTGACAGCGTACGAATACGGTCCTGTCGCCTATTAGTCCACTGCATGGGCCAATGGGTGTGCAGACCATACTGTACTACACAGGCCCGATATGTGAATGAATGCTGGAGCTTAGCAAAGTGCAAGCTGCCATGCTGACAGCCTTGTTCAACAGCTCACTGGAATCAGGAGTGGTTCCAGGGGATTAGAAAAGGCCTGACATGATCCCTGTGCATATGAACAGCAGCAGGGAGGAATCTAGCAACTAGAGTCCAGTCAGTCTAACTTCATTGATGGAGAAACTGATACAAACCCTACTAAAAGAGATACTGGTTGATTACCTAGAACTCAGTGGGCTGCAGGATCGCAGACAGTACAGGTTCACAAGGGAAAGGTCATGCCAAATTAATCTGATAGATTTCTCTGACTGAGTAACCAGGGAAATAGACCGCGGAAGGGTAGTGGACATAAACTATCTAGACTTCAACAAAGCCTTCAACACTATGCCCACCAGTAGATTGATTAGGGAAGCTAACCAATTTGACGGTGGGTCCAAAATAGTGAACTGAGTTTGCAACTGGCTAATAGACAGTAGGCAGAAGGTAGTGGTAAACTGTGCACACTCTAAGGAAGGGGGAGGTAACCGGTAGGGTAACACAGGGCTCTGCGCTGTGACTAGCTGTCTTCAATATCTTCAGTGGTGATATTGCAGAGGAACTGGAAACATAGATACATAGAAAATGACAGCAGTAAAAGGCTGATTGTGGGGTTGTGTGGCAAGGTAGCTGCACGCAGTATGCTGATTCTACTATTTGTATTACTACAACTTGCAGTTTCCAGCAACAAGAAAATAAATCAACTTGAATTGGAGATAATGGTTTGTGTCTTTATAATTGTGACCATTTATTGAGTGCCTGCATTTCTTGGACTTGATAGTCCATCCATTTGGTCTATATTCTACATCTAACCTCAGAACCTATAGCCCATACAGGGTTCTAGCTCTCCCTATCCACCCTCCTATTCTCCCTGTTACTGTCACACTGAATAACCATTACACCCTTCACTCTGCCCCAACCATGCTTTAAACTAGTAATGGTTTTGGTGCCCACCATCTTGGCTGGTAGACTGTTTCATGGTTCCACCACCCTTTCTATAAAAATACTTTCTCATATCCCTCTTGAACCTCCCTTCTGTCAGTTTCCACTCATGCCCACATGACATCAAGCTTTTATGCATGCTAAATAATCCCCCACAGTTCACCTTGTTTATTCCCTTCAGGAACTCAAAGGTCTCTGTCATATCTCCCCTCTCTCATCTGGTCTCCAGCGAGTACACATTCAGTGCTTTGAGGTGATCCTTGTAAGGTCTGCCCTGTTGGCCCTGAATCCTCTTTGTCACCATTCACTAGACCATCTCCAGCCTGTCGATATCCTTCCTGAGGTGAGGACTCCAGAACTGTGTGTAGTATTCCTGGTGTGACCTAACCAAAGATCTATAAAGAGGCAGTATTGCCTTTTTTCTGCTGCTGTCAATACCACTCCTGATACATTCCTTCATTTTTTTTGCCTTACTGTAGGCCTTATTGCACTGGCTTGATTGTATGAGGAAATCACTAATGACAACTCCTAGGCCCCATTCTTCAGCTGTAGTGCTAAGTCTTACCCCAGCCATCCAGTACTCTGTCTTGGGGTTCTTGTTCCCTTGGTGCATAATCTTGCACTTTCTGGTGTTGAATTTCAAGCCATAGACCACCTCTCTAGACTTTGCAAGTCACTTTGCATTTCCATGATTTCCTCATCATTATCTACCCTCCCACAGAGCTTAATGTTGGCTGTGAAGAGACATAGCCTGCCCTGGATTCCTTCTTCAATGTTGCTGATAAGCATATCAAAAAGGCCCAGGCCCAGGACAGAGCCCTGTGGTACCCCACTCATGACCTCTCCGTCTTCTGATTTGACCCCGTACCCACAACCCTCTGCTGCCTCCCCTTTCTCCAGCTGCCTACCCATCTTACCATATCACTAGCTGCACCCACCTTCCCCATATTTTTCAGCAATTGTCTGCGAGGCATAGAGCCAAAAGCCTTGCTGAAGATGAAGTAGAGTACATCCACGATGTGGCCCCTATCCAATGCCCTTGTCGCCCAGTCAAAGAAAACTACAAGGTTAGTCTCACAAGACCACCATGCCACATACCCATGATGCTTACTATCCTGGAGACCACTGCTGGTTGGGGTTGTCTTGTGCACGGTCACTGTGAGTGGGTGTAGTCCATCACAGGGGCGGGGCACTTGGCTGTATGCCATGCATGTTGGGTGGGCTTCAGGGTTGTGGACAGTCACAGCCATTGATTCTGTTCCCTTGCCCTAGGTGTCCGGGTCCTGCGCAGGATTGAGCAGGCTGTCCACTGCCTGCTGGAGGTGTCTACAGAGTCCCTATCCATTCTGCAGGAGATGCACCAGAGGGGTGTGAGACGACGGAGGAGGCCACGGGACCAGAGGCAGCCTGATGCTGTGCAGCCTGGAGGGCAGTAGCTGCCCCACACCTACCCCCTTTACCCTTCCTCACACCCTGCCTCTCCCTCAAGTTCTTCACCCTGCCTCACTCCACCCCTACCTGTACCGCATTCCCACCCCTTTCTTGTATATATATATCTGTACATAGTTTATTGTTGTGTGTTCGTGTTGATATTCTTTTATAAATCTATTTTGATATAAATATTGTGGTGGTCTCTGATTTGCAGCTGGCTATGGGTGCTCAGTTGCAGTGGTGTGCATGGCATCTGGAGTGGTATTGTCCTGGGATTGTGTGTGTGTGTGTGTGCATGGGGGGGTGTCCCTGGTGTGGTAGTGGCTTTCAGCCGGTCTGGCAATGTGCTGCCACACACCACTGGGTGCTCCTGGTGGGTCTGGCTTGTATGGTTCTGTGGTACACACGGTTGCATTGTGCCGGGGGCATGGGGATTCCTACAGTGACGGTCACAGTCACTGCTCATGGGTGGTGTCTTGGGGTTCCAGTGCAGGGTGTGCTGTGCACGGGGGCTGTTGTACACTTGGGTTGTCCGGCCCCTTTGTGTGGCAGTCTCAGCTTGCCAGTGGGTGTGCTGGGGCACCATGGCCCAGCTGTGCTTTGTTGGCTTGTCCCCATGGGCCAGTGGATATTCCGTCCCTCCACCAGTGATGCTGTGCTTCGGGTGTGGGGGTGTATTGTTAGTTCTGCAGTGTGTTCCTGTGCCCATCTGTGGCATGGGTGGTGGGCCCCCCTGCACTCCCTGGTTGTGCAGTTCCATTGCTCTGCTGCTGGGGCTCTCTGCTTGCACTATGGCGCCTCTGGACTGCTCAGCTGGGCTGGCCTTGTTGCGCTATGGCGCATCATATGTGCTCAGCTTCCCCTTCCTGGTTGCGCTATGGCGCAGGTTGTGCGATATTCAGACGTTGGCTGGTTGCGCAATTTGACTTGCTCCATGTTTGAATATCGCGTCTATTGCGCATGTGCGCAATTGACTTGTGCTTGCTCCAGCTATTGCGCACATTTTGGGTGCAGTTTGAATATCTGGCCCAATGTGTATATGCTGTATTTTCCTAATCTTTGCTATGATATTGTAACTCATGTTTTAGGAAGCCATTAAAAATTAGCTTCTGGGGCAGCCACTTAGAATGCTGGCGACCTGGGTTCATGCTCCGAGTCTGGGATGACAGGAGCAGAGGTCAGCAGGGAGGATGACAGAGCATCCATGTGGAAGCTCTCCTCTGGGAGAGGGTGCTGTTCTGCATTGCTTTGAGGGTAACACCTGGTATTGTGTGGAGCCTTACAATATTAGCAATGAAGGCGGCTCAAATCAAAAAATGGAGCCAATAAGAGTACTCACATACAACCAGTCCAGAGAAACTCGACTACTCATACTGCTTCTCAAAAACAGACATCCAAAAGCATTGATGCATAAGGTTAAAAAGTGAATTTTATTACTTCCAGCAAACTTGGATATGAATAGACACCCCTCCCCACAGCCGAATGTTTTCGCGTGAGACCTGCGATTTCTCAAGGCATTGTGTGGAGCCTTAGCTGGCACAGGTGGCCACATGTCAGCTGCCTCCACCTCCAGGACATCGCCATGGTGTGCACTGCTGGCAAGAGGGGAGGGGTTCAGAAAATGGGAAAACAGCACCCATTCTAGCCTGATCGGATGACAGCTGCCATGTCCCCCCATGCCAGCAGTCCCACAAGCACACTATCACTACTCCCCCAGCCCTGCATGTCTCAGGTGCCCCCCCCAGGAACTGTCACTACCTTCCCCCTGGCCAGGAAAGAGGGCCCCCTGGCAGGGATATGACAGACCCTCCGAGGAGATGGGGATCACCTGGGAAGCAAAGTAGTAGTGATTGTTAGTGGAAGGTGAGACTTATGGGCAGAATGGGAAGGTTTTCAGACCAGAAGGAGTGGCAGATCAGAGGGTGTGGGGAAGGAGCAAAAAAATGAGGTTTACTCACTTGACCTTTTCCTACTTACATGTATCAAACAACATCAAAGGCCCAAGGAAATACAAAAAGGCCATTTTATATACTGTATCTTTCAGGTGAATAAAATACAATTTGTAGAGCTTTATCAACTTAATAGTATCTGAATGAATTAAGTGGAATTTAATGTGATGTTCTTATCTTCCTTAATTTATTTATTTTTAAATATTCCAAAACATAATGATATAGGTACCCATTTATTCATTTTCCTACTTGAAAAACCACAACTTTAGTTATTTTTAAGTATTTTGTGCAATAAAAATTGGAACAGCACCATCTAGGTGCAGCTTTGGACAGATTTAGCTAACGTTTCCTTGTGATGTTATGAAACAGTCTTGCACTGCAACATGATTGCAGACAAAGGTTAAAACTCCATCTAACAGTGCCTTATTAGAGTTGTGTTTTACTTTAATTTTATGATTTATTTATTTTTTAATATAGTATATGAAATGTATATTTAGATTATTTTTTTCTAATAGTATTGCCATGCACTTGGCATCATTTTAATTGCATGAATGCCACATTTATTACTTTGGCTATCTTCTGAGAACCACTTTTTCCAAACTTAGATAGAAATATAAACACTGATGGCAGAAAAAGGCCCAACGGCCCATCCAGGCAGACCACTCCTGCCTATGGTTGGATGTGACAGCCCTAGTGGTCACTAACTCCTTCATTCCCCCCTTCCCCATCCCTTCTGTCCTTACACATCTCATCTATTTGTCCCACCCATGTTTGAGCCCTTCTATCGACTTAGCTTTGACAACTTCCATTGGCAGCTTGTTCCACCTGTCCATCACTGCATGAAAAAGTATATCCTGGCATCCTTTCTAAATCCCCCCACCCTTCACTGAGTAGCCTCCTCTGTCTGTGTTCCCACTTAGTGTGAACAGCTCTTCACAGTCTACCTTATTTTGGTACTTGTATGTTTCTATCATATCCCCCTTTTCCCTTCTTGCCTCCAGGATGTACATGTTGAGGTCTTTCAACTGTTCCATGTGAGATTTCCCTTGACTCTGGTCCATTTTTGTTACCTCTTCTGTACTCTTCCATTCTGTCCCAGTCCTTCCTCAAATGTGGGCTGCAGAACTGCAAACAGTACTCCAAGTGATGTTGAATGAGGGATCTGTCCATGGGCAGGATCACCTGTGTGCTCCTACTGCTGATCTAATTCTCTGTGCATCCCAACATTCTCTTTACCCTTCTCACTGCCCTGGTACACTAGGCCAGTGATTTCAAGTCCATGACTTAAAATTCGGGAGATAGTACATTTGTTGTTTTAAAGCCTTCCAAGTCCTCTAATTTGGTTAGTCCTGAATATAATGCTATACTGCTTTCTAGGTATTTTTTTGCATTGGATGCAAAAGAAGTACATAGTGCACTCAACTGAAGCATATGTTTTTCTTCCCCAAGTTCACATGCCTGTGAGGATTCTTTCATTTCTTTTAAAGGCCATGCATGGTAAAGCTTCTTCTTTTGGTGTGTGTGAGTAAGTGCAATAAGGGAGCGTAAAGCTCTGGACAGACAATGAGACTTCAGCTGCTGAACCTACCAAAGCATAGGATTAATATTAGCTTCTTCTGGCCATGCGATTTCAGTGTTGGACTCCGAGAAACCTTAGCTTGTGTGTACCACTGAGGTTGTTGGCATTAGACAAGAAGTAATACTCAGCACGAGTACAAATTTCAGAATCATAGCACTAGGCAAGTTGAAGAAAATGGGAAAAATTGTGTTAAATAAATCCCAGTAAGTGACTCAAAAAGAAACAGACAGTACACACCACTATATAACTAAAGCTGAGGGCTCTATTTGAGGGAGTACCTGAAACTGAAACAAAGTGGTGGGCAACAAAAGGTGGAACCAATCGAAATTGTATTGCTTGTGGAATTTAGTGACTGGCCTACAGATGGCAGTACAAACATAAGGGCCATTCACACAGCATTTTCTGTACCACTGTGAGTGGTGCAGAACTGTTACAGTGTTGCCGCTGTAGCCATGTGAATGCAATCCTCATCGCAGTTTCTACATGCATTGCATTTCACTGTGATACATCTTTTCCTGGGATCCTGTAGTGCTGTGAGCATTTTGAGAGGCTATCTGAAGAGCTAGCACCATTCACAATGATGCCAGGTGTTTTGGGCTCCAGTACACACAGATGTTCAGTGTGCCCAGGCTGCCTGGAACCAGTGTACTGCCTGAAAGAAAATTTGGCTAAAGGCACCTTTTCACTCTCATGACTTATAATCGAGTCGACATAATTACGGACAGCTCCAGAAATGGACATTCTCCCAGACATTATACAAAGCATGGTTCATTGAAGGGAAAATATATAGGATATATCTAGATGTGTACTTTACCCTTCCCAACTTCCTAGCCAACAAAAGTACAGTTGGCCTGCCGTGTTTTGAACTTCTTGCAAAATGATTGGTCAAACTTTTTTCATGTGCTTGATAAAGCATTAGTAAGGCATAAATCAATCAGACTAAGGGCTGCACAATTCTATCATCCCTGCTACATTCCATATTGAGGATGGATCCCTTGAAGTATATGCAGTATTGCAAATTGTCAGTGGTCTAGAAACAGTGTATATCCTCATGGTATCTCATAGAAGCCATATAAAACTTATCTCGCCTCCTGTACCTGTGGACCAGCTGGTGACATCTCCAGACCCCACGGAAGTTTGGCCAATATGCGGGAAGGTCAGTTACACCAATGTAGGGGGCCAAAGCCACACGGCTGCAACTTGAATGGAGTAGCCTGAACCACAACACAACTGTGAACTTCACAGTTCATGTGAACACACCTATAGAAACATAGATGATGAAGGCAGAAAAAGTCTAGATATCCATCCAGTCTGCAGATATTCCCTATAATCTCATGCTAATCTCTTTCAGGCCACGTACTGCAATGCAGTCACATCACACACCAAGCAAGCAAGTGCATGCTATTCCTGCCCCGTGACCCCCCCCCCATCACTAGGAGGTAGCTGTGCAACAGAGGGAGGCACCCTACCTCTTCAAGCACAACTAAATGGCTGACTGACTCAGAGAATGCCTCAAAAAGAGGGATAGCCAAGGAGGGGTGGAGTCACAGTGGAAGTGAATAAAGGAGGGCACCATTAAAGCAACAAGCCCCTGTGTGAAAGACGTTAAGAAAAGGTAGCAGGAAAAGACCATTATGGATCTCCAAACTGGTAGCAAAGGCAGTGCAAGAAAAAAACAGCAACTTTCAAGAGCTACAATGAAATTCAAAGGAAAGTGGGCAGGGAAGAATACCAGACCAGGCAGATGGGAAAAGAAAAGGCAATGAGGAAGACTGAGTTACAGACAGAAGAAAGGATTGGGGTGCTCCTTCTTCAAAGCTGGAAGCACCCAAGGTAAATATGGGAGCCCTGCCCCTCACCAGTCAGCACCAGACATCCTGGGCTTCGGGAATGAACTGAGGTCATCTGGATGGCAAACAGTAGGTGGCAGGAGGGATCAATTCTAGCCAGGCCATGTGTATATTTTGAAGCAGAATTCATGTGCAATTCAATGACTGCCTAACAGATGGCAGTAGTGAGCACTGACTTTTTAGGGTGTTGATAACACAAGTTAATTAGTTCTTCACTGGCTATGTTATGGTACAAGAGTCCTTACATGAGTTGTGGGTAAGAGGACTTCAAAGTGCAACTGAACCACTCTGGCCACCCAACTCGTTCAATTACTCTCATAAACCCCTGGACAAGCTGTTTAGTTATTATATAAATGCCTGAGTTATAAACTGACTTACCATTTAGAAGCCAGAATGTACAGTGTGCATAATTATGTAACCATGGCTGACAAAATCGGTTAAAACATTGGGGACAATCTGATGAGCGTTTTCAAGATATGACTAAAAAATGCAAGTGTAACACACACGTACCCACACATATTTATTTTCATGTGTTGCAAAAACCAGTTAGAGTTCATTATTTGAACCCTGTAACCATTAATCTGAAACCCTGAAGAACTCTTTAGCACTGAATAGCTATAACACACTTGATAACAATCCAGTAAGCAGCTCTGGTGATTTGCTCAAGATACTATATGTAACATGAGGTCTTCATTATATCCTCACCCTCAGCTGCTGCTCCATGAGATATTATTACAGTTATGTAACACTAGAAGACTGCTTTTTCAGTTTTAGACATTTCTGTTATTCTATGTGGCTCAGTAGCTCCCTCTAATGACATCACAGTATCAGAATCAGCTAGATCTGCTGGTAGAGGGTGCTGTTTTAGTAGTAACGCCCTCTCATGACATCACAGACATCATAATGTGAAACTCAGCTAGATCTGCAGGTAGAGGTTGATGTTTTAGATTTTATAATACAACATGCTTACAAATCGTAATTTTAAAATAAAAGTGGTAATTTTTAAAGTAGGTAGTTGGAATACTATATGGTGGCATATTAATCAATGCGATGGTGTGGGGGACAGAGGAAAGTCACTTTAAAAAGATGCAATACATTTTTCGAAAGGTGATGGATAGTCATTATTTGCTGTGTTAGCTGGCAGGATTCTAGACCTTTTGGAAACCATGACACAGAAGCCCAGGATATCACATAGCAAATTCAAATTTATTCCAAAACATGTAGGAAAACAATGTACCTGCTCGGAGTTTGGAAACATCCAAACACCATGATGTCATCATGCAAACTTAGAGAAAAACAGTCTTACAGACATTCTTATACTATAGATAAGAAAAGCACATTACTAGGTAATGGAACCTTCCAAGAAGGTGGATAACAGAATACAGCAATTTTATTGGTGGGCAGTTAGCTCTTAGGACAGTTAGATCATTAGTGGTTTTGCATGTACACAATGATAAGCGTATGTTGACTAAGGCTACTTTTGGGTAACAATACAGTGATTCACAATAAGTGCTGATCCTTGCATCATGGCAAAAAGCTGTAGGTGGCACACAAACATTTCTAAATAATCATGCTGGATAATGGTTGCCAAGCACATAATAGCAAGCCTGAGTAAATACAAATGTACTTTATACTGCAGTAGTGTATGTGATAGTATGCATGAGGGTCTGTGGGGCATCCAGGTCTACATATTCCCCCTCTTGTTGCCTGATAAAGAGGCATCACCAAAGGGATAGCACAGTAGGCTAAAGTTTGTTGGATTGGGTGGCATACAGAAATCATAACTGTGCACAATGATGTTGGAGAGTGCAGCATAAGCAGCATAAGGTAATAATAAGTAAAATAATGAAGAAAACTTGAATAACAACAAAACCTTTAAATGTAAATTCCAACCAAGTGTAGTATAAGGCAGTACTTAAATCACCATCATGAAATAAGTCATTAAGAGAATTACCAGCATTAGTAATATTATTACTAATATGGATAAGATGTGTATCCTTTGTGTCTAATAGGGATTTGAGATTCAGGGTGAGTGGGCAGATATGCACATTAAAGACTGGTAAATACTGTTCTATAGCATTGACATAGTCAGGGTCACTATCAATGTAATCAAGTTCCGGGGTGGGAACAGGGGTGATAACAGGATGGTCAATGACATGGCACTCACGTGGTACAAAACAGAAGTTGAGCATGTCAACACCACAGGTGAGAGGTCCATAGGAGAAGGTCTCATAGTTGGTCACAACACAGTATTGTTCTATGCTGCTGTAAGTAACTTGAACTTGTGGAAGGTGCCATTTCAGAAGTTGCACAGGGTAGGTAATGGAGACGTTGGTCATCTGGCTGGTGAGGCATTGTACAACTTGTCGTGGTCATGGTGGTTGCGTGTCATTAGACATCAGAGAAGGCAATGTGGCATCAGCAAAAGCATTTTCCAGAAGGTCATTATTAAAGTTATATGACCAGTCTGTAGAGTTTGGCGAGTAACTGCACACTGGCATAGGTACATCAAACACATCACATCTGCACAAATAATGGTAGCTCTTTATAGCACAACAGTCCATGTGTGGGGCTACCCAGTTGTCCAGTTGAGGATGAAATACCAGCAGAGGAAGAAGACTGATCCATTCTTGGTAAATGCTGCCCTCGAGATGGCCCACAGAATAGACTTTAGCCAATTAGTCAAAGACTGAAGAATCCTTGTCAAAGATCAGTAGAGAGACTGTAAAGGAGACACATAGGGTGTCTCGAATGGCACACGGGCCTACCATGTAGCAGGGTCCTTGATTCGGATGTGGTGTGACATAACCTAAGTTCCTGACTGTGGTCAAGTGAAAAGGACACAGTCCTGGCCATGCACTTGGTAGTACATGTCAGGGATCTACAATATGGGCAGTACCTTAGATCTTAGATACATTTGTACTAACACAGTGGACAAACTCTTTCATATTCCAGTGTGTAAGATTAAAAATAACAAGCACATGCATAAATTGGACATTGTTAATGACAGTCCCATAAATAGATGTTGCTGCCAGGCCACTGGGTGGACCTGGTTCCATCACTGTGCATTGAAGGGGTTTGTCTGATGAGGCTGATATGATTGTAAGGAAAAGGGCGGCAGTTGCAATTGATTGGGATAAACAATTACACATGGTGGTGTTCAGATTTTGACTGCAAAAGTCTGGCCCCAATGCTGCTGTAATGTTGAATGGCCCTGTATGGCACTTATTGACTCAGCGTAGGCACCAGGTTCCAATGGGACAAATGTGGGCATTAGACCAACCTTGAAATGTTCATTTGGTAAGGCAGGCCATGGGGAGGCCCAGTTCGATTATATTACCAGTTCTCCATTCAATCTGGACAGTAGAGTTATATGGAGAAACCACAATGGCATTAAAATAAGCATCTTTTCCTTCACATACAGTCACATGGGTAGATGGAAGACAAATAGCCACCCTCCATTGGGAGGTGCAGAGAGCTGGGCCTCAGGATGCACAGGGTGCAAGTGATGAAGGACTATCTGGAGATTTGTTGGTTGGCTCCAAAACACTCGATAGGGCACACAGCAGAAGATAAGTGGCAAATGGTGACATTCTAAAAATTAAAAAAGAACCGGTCAAAATTCATCCCCCCATCCAGAGGAAGGAGCATTAATCATCTTTATACAACTTCAGCTGATTGGCATGGTGACATGGTAACATTTGTCTGTAGTTCTCTTGCAGTTTGTCAACTGCACTTGATAGACAACATGGCTCAATTTATTTATGATGTCGTAGGGACCAGCCCATTTACTTGTTAGAGAATGAGCTGGCGTGGCAAATTTCAGTACCATGACTCAGTCACCCACCTGCCAATCGACTTCCTTGACATTTTTGTCAAAGTACATCTTGGACTGCTGTTGGGTCTAGCCCAGGTTTTAAGCAGCAAAAAGATGAGTGCAGACTAGATTATCCTTTAGCTGTTCGACATATGTGTCAGCCGACTCTCTGCCCATGGTTGGGGTACTGAGATCTATCCACAAATGTTCTGGCAGTCTCAGCCGCTGGCCTGTCATCACCTCAAAGGGTATGCACTGGGTTGCTGCCACAGGAGTAGCTCTGATTGCCATTAGGAGTAAGGGCAACAGAATGTCCCCGTTTTTGGCATTCTCATTTTAACACTTACACAGCATTAACTTGATCTGTCTGTTGGCTCTCTCTACCTGTCCAGAAGACTGGGTGTGGTAAGCTATGTGAAATTTCTGTCTAACTCCCAACAGCTGCAAACATTCTTGCATAAGTTCTCCAGTGAAGCTTGTTCCCTTGCCACAGTCTACCTGGAGGGGTAGGCCCCATGTGCTGAATACCTGGTCTACAAGGATCTTAGCAGTGGTCTTTGTGGTGGTGTTTTTACATGGAAAGGTTTCCACCCATTCGGAAAAGAAGTCTGTGACCACAAGTGCATACTTGTTGTTCTTACTAGACTTGGGTACAGGCTCAATAAAACTGATCTGTATAGCATTCCAAGGACTGGATTGCCTTTGTGGGAGAAGTTTGGCATTTTTCTTACCAGGGACTGGATTATTCTGGGCACAGGTGATGCAACTGTCCACACAGTGTTGGATGTCTGCCAAATGACCAGGCCACCAACCCACAGTTTTCAATCTCTGTACAGTTTTGTCTGCTCCTTGGTGTTCACCTGTGGGTGCGTCATGGGCCTAATGAATGAACTCTGATCTGAGCTCCCTGGGGATCACCCACAGTTTTGCATCACCAGATTGGTATAGTACCAACTTTTGGTCTGCAGATTTGAAAATATTTGTGGAATGTGTCTTAAAGGGGTTGTTTTCAGACATTTCCTTTTCTGTTTCCTTGGAGAGGTATTCATAGACCTCTTTTATCTCAGGATCTGCCATTTGTGTTGCCGCCAGATCCAGTGAGACCACTTTGGTCCTTTTTTTGTGTGGTCAATGGGTGGGCCTCAGTTTGTGGTTGCATTACCTACACCTCTCCCCCTCGAGCACCTGCCTTGGCCAAGGTATCCACTTGATCATTGTACTGATGGTAGGGGTCAAGTTTGGAGTGGATTTTAACCTTGTGGATATACAGCTTGAAAATGATATGTTTAGCTAAGCTGTCAATGTACATGAATAGGTCTCTGTATTTGACAGGAGTCTCCTCTGGGAAGGCATACTCGTGTGTCCTCCAAAAAGGGAGAAACTCTGTGAGAGAGTTACACACCCAAGATGAGTCAGAAAAAATGATAGTGTCATCCTCCATTTTGTCATGGATGATTTCCAGGGCACAAGCAATGGCTGCTAGTTCTGCATACAGTAAGGCTAGAATGGTACTCTGTCTGGATACTTCAAGGGTGTCACTCCATGGGCAGGGTACCAGAACCCTGAATCCTGCCACTTGTTCTCCCTCCTAATAGAAGGAGGATCTGCTCATGAAAATATGGCAGACAGCGGGGTCTGCTAGAGCTGTTTTGGTGGCGGGCTGAATAGGGACTAATTCTGTCAGGGTGGGTGACTCTAGGCCACATTTATGCGGATCTCCATGGTAAAGGAGTCCATGTGCCAAGATAGATTGCATTTTTGTGGGGTAGACAGTGATATATCAGTCTTGTAGGAGGAGGGATCAGTGAGTAAGTCAGATATTTGAAACATTACCATCTTTAACTCGATCTGATCACAGAAAATTGGTAGGGGTGCAGTTGGTGTGCAACACAATGGGAGAAAAACCTACAATATAGATGAAATGTTTGACAGCCCAGAAAAGGTGGACAGGAGGTTCCTCTCACAAAGGGAGTACTTTTGTTCCACTGGAGACAGTACCTGGGAAGCATAGGCGATAGGTCTGAGAGTGTCATTCACCTTTTGCACCAGTACTGTAAACACGGCAGTGTCAGAGGTGACAGTTTCCAAATGGAATGGCAAATCTGGGTTAGGACTGACCAAAGCTAGAACTGAGGCCATTGCCTGCTTGAGGGAAGTAACAGCAACTATGTGTTCTGGTCCCCATTGCCAGGGAACATCCTTTTTCAGTAGCTCATACAGGGGTGCGGCCTTCTGTGCAAAATTCCAGATGAAGTCTCTGGAGTAGTTTACCATGCCCAGGAAGTGCCTCAGAGTGGAGACACTGGTAGGTAAGGGCAGGTCCTGAATACCTTGGACCTTGTACAAAGTAGGACTTCTGCCTTCTGTGGTGATGCACAGGCCTAAAAAGTAGACTTTTGGGAGACATAGTTGCACCTTTGCAGGGTTGCACTTGAGGGCTGCCTTCTGTAGGAGTGCAAGGAGCTTTTCTAAGAGCTGCAAATGTCTCTCTAGGCCTGATGTAGCCAAGAGAAGGTCATCCACATACAGCAAGAGGCAGTCAGGGGAGGAAAATCCCTTTATGGCATCCCTCATGTGGATGTGAAAAAGAGAAGAGCTGTTATGAAGCCACTGGGGAAGGGTAACCTGTGAAGCGGGCGCATGAGGAAGGGCGCCGTCTGTTAAGGTGACACCTTCCCGGTGCAATCCACTCACGGCGACGGAAAGGTAGGGCGACTGGATGAGGGGTGGGTGAACTAGGCGACAGGATGTCGCTATACGTATACACGCTGGGGTGGGAACAAGCATAGCGGCGTGGGCTGGGAGGGGTGGAGGCTGTGAGGTGGTGCTGCGGTTGCCGGTCGAGCGCGCCATGGTAAATAGGGATAGGCTAGTGGCTGGGTGGCTGAGGTACCGGTTCGGTCCATGTGCTGGTGGCGATTTTATGGCGCCCAGCCCAAACCTTTCATTTTACTGGTTTCACCCCTGACATGCAATCCCCTGGAGTTGAGAATCCTTAAGTAGGGGGGGTCCAGGGCAAAGTCACCCATGAGAGGGTTGGGGGGCATTGCCCCCCCCCCACAGAAAGCAGTAAAAATATGTCCTGGTGCCATTGTGCTGGTGTGCCAGGGTTGTCAGAGTGCCAAAAATGTGTTCAGCACTCTGACTGAGCGATAACGGTGATCACCTTTAGGCGTTCGCCATTATCACATAGACCCCTGGGGAGGCAGGTCTATGTGTACTGACATATCAAAGATAAAGGCAAACTTGTATTGGCTCCCGGGAGCCACCGGTAGTGACCAGAAGCCATTGGAAATACCCAGGGCACTAAACCACTTGTGTTGAGGCTTGAGTAGTTTAAGCACATCTGGTGAAGATGCCATGGTGGGTGCACAATTGGGGTGGCCTGGTTGAGCTTCCTGTAGTCAATGGTTAACCTCCAACTGTTGTTGGATTTCTTGACAGGCCAAATCAGGGAATTGACTGTAGAGATACAGGGCCTAATAACCCCTTGGTCCCAAAGGGATTTTATTGTGGCCCTAAGAGTTGGGATTGCCTCTGCTGGAAATGGGCACTGCCTCTGACGTGGAGGGTGCACGCCTGTAATCTGTATGAGGGTGTCCTTTCTGCCACAGTCATGTTTGTATTTGGCAAAGGCATCCTGGTGCTTCTCCAAAATAGGCCTCAATCAAGGAAAGAGAGAATGTTGCTGGAACATAAGGATGACGTCATATTCCATGTAATTAGCCTTCCCTGCTGCTACCACATATAAGGCAGAAATGAGTAGCAGATGAGACTTGGAGTAATAGCCCCTTGGCTAAGTCTACCACGCATCCATGTCGGGCAAGAAATTTTATACCCAGGATGCTCTAATGATGATGTAAGGCCATGAGGTCAAAGTGATGTTTCACTTCCAAGGTACCAATGATGATGGGTATTGGTTTGGACCAATAGGTCATAATCACAGTCCCCTCAAAGGTCTGGGTGGAAGTGACCTTCCCTGTTGACCAAAGAGAGTATTCAGGATCATCTTGATGCAACACTGAAATGGCGGCACCTGTGTCCAGAAGTAGTTCAAGCTGGTGGCCCCCAACCAGTGATTTTACACATGGGTGTCTGGAATCATCGGTAACCAAAGAAGTGAGAATTTGAACCGGGGCCTGACACCATCAGTCTGATCTGTTTTGTTCTTGCAAAGGTGTTGTAAAGGGTTGGCTCCACCTCCTGGAGCATCTGCACTGCTGAGGAATACAGGGACTTTTCCTGCCAACCCTCATCAGAGTCTTGTTCCAGAGGAGGAGAGGACAGGATAGCTGCCACGATTTTCATGGAGGATTGGGTTGTAAGTGATTGGACTTTGGCCTTGAACTCCCGAAGTTGCTCAACTTCTTCTGTCAAATCCTTATATGAGGGCCCAGACCATTGTTTGCATCCATTATTTCCCCTTGCATACAACTGGTTCGACTTTGATCAATATTTTTGTCTGTTGTATCCCCCTCGGGTCAGTATGAGGACTTCTCTGGTTAAGAGTCTTTGGGTTTTCCTTCCACTTGGGCAAAGTGCTAAGTAGCCACCTAGCTGGCATTAGAGCAGATATGGAGGTGGACCAAATGTGGTTCATTAAGGAAGGAATACTGATTGCCACAGATGAGTGCGTTAAGCTCAGGGGGAAGAACAAAAGGGCCAAAGAGCCCAGCTGGTTCAGTTCTGGGGTTTCCCAGCCAGTAAGAGAAAAGAGTCTGGCCTATAGAAAATTCAGGAAGATCAAGAGAGAGAGGTGGATAAGGAAAATTACCTAAGGTTGGCTAATGAGGCAAATAAGGAAGTCTGTCAAGCAAAGGCATAGAAGGAGCTGCAGATAACTGAAGGAATTAAGAAGGAGAAGGCTTTCTTTCACTATGTAAGTGAGAAAAGGGACAAGAAGGAAGGGATTGTTAGGCTTAAGAAAGGGGAGGAATGGGTGGAGGATGATGGGGGAAAGCAGAGATACTAAATTAATTCTTCTGTTCTGTCTTCACCAGGGAGAAGGATGGACCAGTACCTTCAGGAGGGAAAAGAGGAGCAGGGGGGAGTACAAAAGTAGTGATAGAGGAGGATAGAGTGAGGGAGGGGCTGCTGGCATTGAAGGTGGACAAATCACCAGGCCTGGACAGAGCACATCCAAGGGTACTAAAGGAACTGGCTAAGGAGCTAGCAGGGTCACTAGCAGACCTATTTAATAGTTCACTAGAGTCAGGTGTGGTACCACAGGACTGGAGAATAGCACATGTAGTGCCCCTCCATCAAAGCGGTCCCAAGGATGACCCAGGGAATTACAGATCAGTCAGTCTGACCTCCATTGTGGGCAAGCTCATGGAGACCATACTAAAGGAAAGGTTGGTGGAATATCTAGAGAAGCATAGTCTCCAGGATGCGAGGCAACATGGGCTCATTGGGGGGATTGTGTCAAACGAATCTGATTGATTTCTTTGACTGTGTCACTAAGACAGTAGACATGGGCCAAGTAGTAGACATCCTCCATCTTGATTTCAGCAAGGCCTTTGACTCTGTACCCCATAAAAGGTTGATCAGGAAGTTGGTGGATCTCGGGGTTGTGGAAAAGATGGCCAGATGGGTGGAAAACTGGCTGAGGGGCAGAACCCAGAGGGTGGTTGCGGGGGGAGAGTTATCTGGCACCAGAGAAGTAACCAGTGGGGTCCCATAGGGCTTGGTGCTGGTGCCAGTGTTGTTCAATGTCTTCATCAATAACATTCGGGATGGCATTAAGGACAAAATGTGCCTATTCGCAGATGACACCAAGCTCTGTGGGAGAGTGGACACAGCTGAAGGGATACAGGACCTACAGGAAGATCTGGAAAAGCTGGGGAGGTGGACCAAGATCTGGCAGCTTGGCTTCAATGCCAAGAAATGCAAAGCTATGCATATTGGAGCCAAGAATCCCAGGACAGAGTACCACCTGGTGGTGTCTGAATATCTGCATCAGAGGAGAAAAAGGACCTGGGAGTGATGATCGCTAGTGACCTGAAGCACTCCACGCAGTGCAAGAAAGCAGCAGCAAAGGCAAACAAGATGTTGGTATGCATATCTAGGGGGATCAGTAGTAGGAGAGAGGAGGTTATACTGCCCTTGTACAGGTCACTGGTAAGGCCTCATCTAGAGTATGGAGTTCAGTACTGGTGCTCACACCTCAAAAAGGACATTAACCTGCTGGAGAATCAAGAGGAGGGCTACAAAGATGTTAGCTGGTCAGCAGGGTAAGGCATATGAGGAGAGGTTGAGGGCACCGAACATGTACTCCCTGGAAGACAGAAGAAAGAAAGGGGACATTATTGGGAGCTTCAAGTACTTGAAAGGGATATATAAGGTGGATAAATAGAGTCTCTTTAAGCTGAGTGACAACCATAACATGAAGGGATACAGTCTTAAGCTGATGGGTGGGAGGTCTAGTAGGGAGGTCAGGAAGCACTTCTTCACAGAGAGGGTGGTGGGCACTTGGAATGTGCTACCGGAAGAGGTGATTTTGTTGAACACAGTGGGCAGCTTTTAAGAGGCTGGGATAGACACTGGGGGAAGGTAAAGATCATGGGTAGGGAGGATGGAAGAGTGGGGAGGAAGGGCAGGGACAGTAGCTCAAGCTGTGGACCCTGCAATACGAGCAGACTAGATAGACCAAATTGCCTTCTTCTGCTGGCTTCTTCATATGTTCATTTGTTTCATTACGTATTGAGTGGAGGAATCGGTGCCGTACTGTACAGCAACTACTCTGGACTTAGAGCCTGAACCAAGGTCTCTTGCACAGACTTGGTACACACGTTCCACCCACTCCATGATTTCATGTAGGCAGTTCTGTCTAGGGAATATGGTATCTTCCACCTTTATGCGGAGGGACAGCTGGAGGTTTTTCAAAAACAGGCATTTGTACTCAATCAAATTTTTGTCTGGCTGCTCTCCGGCCAAATCTTTGCCTGCACTGTACACAAGCTACAAGTGGCTCTCATACTGGGCTAGAGTTTCTTTGACGCACTGCTTCACCTGGGTCACTACCATTACACCAACCATGTTAGGGTCATGCATCACCAAGAGGTGAGCCGTGACTCCGTGAAAGGGGCTTTGACATCATTAGGTATGCTTTCCGGAAGCTTGGCCCACAACATGGCATCCACAGTTTGCTTCAAAACCTGTACTTGGTACTTGGCCATGAGGCTGAGCATTTGGCAGTGGTTCTGCACTTTTTCCAAATGGCAACTAAGGTTGTCACCGGGGAACATGTGGTCAGTTTTGTCCACAATGTTCTGAATAGGTTGCACGGCTGCAGGACAGGAGCTCGCTCCCTGCCCAATTATAGTTTTAGCGAAAGCCTCGGCTGTGGCATTAGCCATGCCCTAAAGGAGGGTCTGTTTCTCCACCTCCTTCTTCAATGTATCGCTGACCGCTTATTTCAGTGCTTCTGCCTGAGCATCAGAGATGCCAGCATTTGAGATCACCTTTTAAATCAGGGTTTCCACCTCTTTTTTAAACTTTTTATTTGAGGTGCTACCAGTGGGTGAGGCCTCAACCCTCCGGAGTTGGAGAAAAGAAAAGCATTCAGGAAATATAAGGAAACACAGAAGGAGCAGGACAGAGAACTTGATCAGTTAAAGCAGAAAGAGGCTGGGAAGGCAGTCAGAATAGCAAAGGCCCAAACTGAGGAAAGGATAGCCAACTGTGTTAAGAAGGGGGATAAGACCTTTTATAGGTACATTAGGGAGCGAAGAAAGACCAAAGGAGGGATATTGAGGCTTAACAAAGGGTAGGGAATGTGGGTAGAGGGTGACAGTGAAAAAGCAGGGATACTGAACGGATATTTCTGCTCAGTATTCACAAAGGAAGAGGAAGGGGAGGTACCTAAACTAAACAAGAGAAACACTCTGAAGACGGGGGTCGATACCAGTCCATTTACAGAAGAAAGGGTTCTGAAAGAACTAATAAAATTGAAGGTGGACAAAGTAATGGGGCCTGATGGGATTCACCCAAAATTCTAAAAGAACTAAGGGTAGAACTAGTGACACCGCTGACTACTCTCTTTAACAAATCATGGGAGGATGGGGTGGTACCTGAGGACTGGAGGAGGGCGGATGTGATGCCTCTTCACAAAAGTGGGAGCAGGACAGAGGCAGGAAACTAGAGACCAGTTAGTTTGACCTCAGTGGTAGGGAAAATGATGGAATCACTTCTGAAGGAAAGAATTGTTGAGTACCTAGAGGCCAGTGGGGCACAGGACCCAAGGCAGCATGGATTCACGATGAGAAGGTCGTGTCAGACGAATCTAATTGATTTCTTTGACTGGGTGACCAAAGTAGTAGACCAGGGAGGGGCTGTGGACATGGCCTACCTAGATTTTAGCAAGACATCTGATACAGTCCCACACAAAAGATTAATACACAAGTTAGCCAGCCTTGGAGTGGGTCCCAAGGTGGCAGCCTGGATAAAAAATTGGCTAGACAACAGGATGCAAAGGATAGTAGTAAATGGAGTCCACAGTGAAGAAAGGAGGGTTACTAGTGGGGTACTGCAGGGTTCAATACTGGGACCGGTCCTTTTTAATGTCTTTATAAGTGACACTGCAGAGGAACTGGAAGGAAAAGTATGTCTCTTTGCAGGCGGACAAAGATCTACAACAGGGTTGATACACAGGATGGAGTGGAAAGGATGAGAGGGACTTGGCAAGGTTGGAGAAATGGTCAAATGTATGGCAGCTCAGATTCAATGCAAAGAAGTGCAGGTAATGCACCTGGGAAACAAAACCCAGGGAAGAGTACATAGTGGGAGTGAGATACTGACAACAGTAAAATGGAAAGGGACCTGGGGTAATTATATCAGATGAACTAAAGGTGGGCAAGCAATGTGAGAAGGCAGTAAGGGAAGATTGGGGATACTGGGATGCATGGGAGAGGCATCAATAGTAGAAAACAGGAAGTTGTTATCCTTCTGTACAGACAGTTGGTGAGACCCCATCTGGAGTACTGTGTGCAGTTCTGGAGACCCCATCTCCATAAAGACATGAGACAGGTGGAGGCTGTCAGAGGAGAACAACCAAAATGGTGCAGGGTCTGCCAAGAAGACATCGACGAAAGACTAAAGGAGCTTAATATGTATACCCTTGAGGAAAGAAGGAGAGAGGGACATGATAGAAACTTTCAAGTACCTCAAGGAATCAACAAAGTCCAAGAGGGTAGCATCTTTCAGAAAAGAGATGTGCAAGAACAAGAGGCTGAATTTGAAGATAGAGGGGACAGCTCAGAGGTAATGTGAGGAAGTATTTTTTTCACAGAGAGGGTTGTGGATGCATGGAACAGCCTCTCTGAGGAGGTCGTGGAGTCAAGAACAGTGCAGGAATTCAAGAATGCATGGGACAGACATAAGGCAGTCCTAGTGGGGGGTAGGAGGAAGTAAGCTGTTGATTAACTAGGATCTTCAGCTTATCTGTTAGGTAGGAATACGGGCAGACTAGGTGGGCCAGGCGGTCCTTATCTGCCGTCAAATTCTATGTTTCTATGTTAGTCTCAAGGACCGCCATCTTGGATGCCATCATCATTGCTGTCATCATCCTCCAATGACGACAACGTGATAGGTGGAGCAAATGGCATAGCTTTCACATGACCTCTCAGTATTGTCAACTACTGACGTAATACCTTTATCTTAATTCTACACATCGAGTGATCCACTCTGCCTTTGAACTGCCCCTTACTAACATGATCCTGCATAACTCTATACATGGCATTTACTTTGTGAATTTCCCTACGCTCCTTTTCCATTGCATTCTGACATCTCTCAAATTCCTGCTCTAACTCCTCATACTCTCTTCTCAACATATCATTCATACTCGTAAGCACATCATTCAGCTGTAACACATGCTTTTTAGCCTGCTGTAACCTCTCATTATCTTGTTTCAGCCTTAAAATATCTGTCTTTCTCCTGTACCTCTCTCTCAAGTTCATTCTTATGTTTGTTCCTAAGCTTTTCAAAATGTCTCCTTCCAAATCTTTCTGTTACTCTCCCGCCTCTTTGGATTTGCAGCCCAACTCTTCTCTCAGAGTCAGGACCTCTGATTCCATCACTTAAAATAAAGCATGCAGGGAAGCAACCATAGCACCTTTTTGGTAATGTTTCTTAGCTGCAGACTTTGCCTCCATGTACAGCATGCCAACATACTGTACCAGATTAGTCTGCAATTTCACTTCCAGCCTGAAATCACTACAACCTCCATGGGAGGTCAGAAAGTTTAAGATGTCTAATTTGAGCTCTGTACTAATGGCCATTGTTGGAAGTTTCCCTCTTCTGCACAAACTGGCATAGAAACATAGAAACTGTCGGCAGATAAGGACTGTCGGGCCCATCCAGTCTGCCCGTAAGCCCTACACTAGTCATTGGCTACTTGACCCTACCTGGTCAATGGCCCCTTCCCTTTCCTCACTGTCTGTAAGGTTCCCTTATGCCTGTCCCAGGCATGTTTAAATCCCTCCATTGTCCTCGCCCCACCCCCTGTGGCAGGCTATTCCGTGCGTCAACCACCCTCTCTGTAAAGAAGAAATTCCTAAGATTTCCCCTCAACTTGCCACATTCTAATTTCATATCATGCCCTCTTCTTCTCGTGCTCTTCCTAAATTGGAAGATGTCTCCCACCTGCACCTTGTTTATACCCCTGATGTATCTTGAATGTTTCTATCATGTCACCATGGTCTCTCCTCTCCTACAGCGAGTGCATATTGAGGTCCTTGAGTCTCTCCTCATATGTTTTCTTGTTTAAGCCCTACACCATCTTTGTTGCCCGCCTCTGAACTGCCTCCACTCTGTCGATGTTCTTTTGAAGGTGTGGCCTCCAGAATTGCACACAGTACTCCAAGTGAGGCCTTACCAGTGCTTTGTACAATGGCATCACCACCTCCCACCTTCTGCTTGTGATGCCTCTGCCCATGCACCCCAGCATGCCACTGGCATTCCCCTGCCACCTTTGAACTCTGTTCGGACACCTTTAGGTCATCTGAAATCATAACCCCCAGGTCCCTTTCCTCTTTGGTGAGACCCAACTACCCCCAATCCTGTAGCACTACCCTGGGTTCCTTCTTCCCAGGTGCATTATTTTGCACTTCTTTGAATTGAACTTTAGCTGCCACTCCTCAGACCATTTTTTCAAGCTTCTCCAGGTCCCTCCTCATTTTTTCCACCCATCATGTGTATCCACCCTGTTACAGATCTTGGTATTGTCTGCAAACAGGCAGACCTTTCCCCGAGCCCTTCAGCAATGTCACTAATGAAGACATTGAATAAGACTGGCCCCAGGACTGATTCCTGTGGTACCCCTCTGGTCACTCCCCTCTCTCTCTCTAGATTGGAACCCGTTTACCACCACCCTTTGCCTCCTGTCCGTTATCCAGTTTCTAATCCAGTTTACCACTGTTTGCCCCATGCCCAGACTACCCATTTTGTTAACCTGTCTTCTATGTGGGACAGTGTCAAATGCCTTGCTGAAGCTGAGGTAGGCAACATCCACCACCCCACCCTGATTTACCTCTTTTATCACCCAATCAAAAAACACTGTCAGATTAGTTTGACACAACCTTTCTGCTGTGAAACCATGCTGTCTTGGATCCTGGGCATCAATGGATTCTAAGTATGCCACTATTCTTTCTTTAAACAGTGCCTCCATGATCTTGCCTACTACTGAGGTGAAGCTGACTGGTCTATAGTTCCCTGCCGCCTCCCTACTTCCACTTTTGTGAAGAGGGACTACATGTGTCCTGTTCCAGTCCTCTGGAACTATCCTTGTGTTGAGTGACTCGGTGAACATTGCTGCCAAAGGTGCTGCTAGCTCCCTTCTCAGTTCTCTTTATATCGGGCCATGTGGTCCTTTTCTGCCGGCAAATTTCTGTGTGTGTAAATCCTCGGGTATATGCCATCAGGCCCCATAGCCTTGTCCACCTTCAGTTTTGTGAGCTCCTCCAATACTCTCTCCTCTGTGAATGGATCTATGTTTACCTCCCCTCTCCCTTCGAGCCTGTTTCCCAGTTGTGGCCCTTGACCTCCCCCTCCTCAGTGAATACTGAACAGAAGTATTTGTTCAGTATTTCCGCCTTCTCCAGGTCTCCTTCCTTACAATCCCCTGTATCCCCTCTGAGCCGTACACTCCCCCCACTTTTCATTCTTTCACTGATGTTCCTAAAGAAAATATTGTCCCCTTTTCTCACTGACTGTGCTAATCTTTCCTCAGTCTGCGCCTTTGCACTCCTAACAGCTTCCCCTTCCTCCTTAAGATTCTTTAGGTATACCTCCCTGTCTCCCCCCCCCCCTTTGAGTCTCTTTATATCTCCTGAAACCCTTTCTTTTGGCCCTTACTTTTGTCCGCCACCTCCTTTGAGAACTATAGTGGTCTCCTTTCCTTAGCTTTGCTTTCCATCCTAATGCATTGGTTGGTCATCTCCTCTATGGCACCCTTCAGTTGTTCCCACTGCTCCTCAACTTCCCATCTAACCCCTGCTCACTATGGCCTCTTTGATATCCTTCCTCATTTTATCAAAATCCAACCCCTCTATAATCCAAGACACTTGTCTTAGAGTGACTTGACTGTGTCTCCATCACCATGTTAAACTACACTATGTGGTAGTCGCTAGATCCCAGCTGATCTTCCACCCTGATGTCTCTGATTCTGTCCCCACTGATCAGTACTAGGTCCAGAATTGCCCTGTCTCTGGTGGAATCACTCACCAGCTGTCTGAGGCCTTCCCCCTGTAGAGAATCCAGGATGTCCCAGCTCCTGGATGAGGCAGCTGCCATGGTAGTCCAATCAACATCTGGGATATTGAAATCCCCCAACAGTACTGCCTCCTCTTTTGTTGTCATTTCCTGAATCTGGTTCATTTTTTCCCTATCCACATCCTTCCCTTGTGCTGGAGGTCTGTAGATCACCCCCATGTGGATTGTTGTGCTTTTGCCTGGCTCAAGAGTGACCCACAGAGCCTCGGGCTCCTCCTGTCTACCCTGCACCTCTGTTGCTTTGGTACCTTTTCTAACACACAGGGCTACCCCTCCCCCTTTCTGCTCCCCTGAACCCTCCTCAATATAGCATAACCTGGAACATATGTGTCCCAGTCATGATTGGTGGTGAACCAGGTCTCCGTAATTGCCGCTATGTTCAGGTCTGCTTCTACAATCAAGGCCTCCAGGTCTGGGATTTTATTTCCCAGGCTTCGGGCATTTGTAACCATGGCCTTCCATAGTTTGCCATCTGTCCCCCCTCTCCCTCTTTGTTTGTGCTCCTGTTTCCTGTTCCCATCCCCTACTCCCTTTTTCTGCTGCCTATCTGTTGCTGCCCTTCCCTTAGTGACTGGTACTGCAGTCCCTTCTTGTGCCATACCTTCATGTTCTTTATTTCGGACTCCAGTCCAATTTGTAACTTCTTTACTGGCTGCCTTAGCCTGTGGTGATGGGCAATGTGATTGACCCTGCTCTTTATCCGCCCCCCCCCTTGGCTGGCTTAAATGCTTGGTAATGAAGCACTGAAACTGTTCACTAAGGACCCAGTGCCCATGCAGGAAACATGCAGGCCAACCTCCCCATACAGACCTGCATCAGGATCTCCTGAGGTGGGCCCCCAGTCCCCAATGTAGCCAAACCCTTGCTCTCTGCACCAGCTCCTCAGCCAAGCATTGAAGTTCATGATGCGGTGATCCCTGGCCACCCCCTTGCCATGGACAATCAGAACCTCTGAGAAGGTCACGGAGTTTACCACCAGTCCCAGGCCCCTTCCCAGTTCCCTAAACTCCCTCTGCACCCTTGCTAACTCTGCCTTGTTCCCAGCTAGGTCATTTGTTCCCAGATGGACAATGACATTGAGCATCCCCCTCCTTGCTATCACCACAGTGATCCCCTGGATCCGCTCTCCATCTCTCAGAGCTGTGCTGCCTGGTAAGCACTTAACCTCCCTCCCCTACCCTCCACTTGCTGCTCCTAGTTCTACCCCCAGACAATGGAGTCCCCCACCATGAGTATCTTCCTCTTCCTTTGGGGTCCTCCTCCACCCACCCTTTGGGTTCCATTCTGGAGACCCCTCTCATCCTCCCTTGGTGCTACCTCAGGTGACCCTATGGGGTCTTCCTGTTCCTCGAGTACAGCACAGGAATTGCTTAGTAGCACTGGCTGGGGAATGTACCTCTGCCTCTCCCCCCTAACCCTGCCTGAGCCCACTGTAGTCCAATCACCCCTCCTGCTGGGCAACTTTGGAGGTAGTGGGTGCAGATACATTGGCCTTTGGGTGGGGGTTGAGGCCTCCTGAATCCTAGCCAACTCGGCCTGGAGACTGGCAACCTCTTCCCTCAGCCCAGAGAGGTGCCTGCAGATGGGGCAGCACCACAGTATCCAGAAGGCTTTCCTAAATACTGCTGCTCCACAACCACTGCACTGCACCACTCCCAGCATCTCCTCCCTTTGTCTATGGATATTTCTAACCTCTGACACTTCTGAGACTAGAAATATTTAGTGACACCTGCCTTTATTAAGCCAACCCTTATATCTAGAGGCCCCTTCCTAATTGTGTCTCACCCTTTATCTCTTCTGTTGCATGGTGCCTTTCCCTCTACTATATTTGGTCTGGCTGCTGCACCCCTTTCCCGTCACTAGTAGGAAGTCATCAGGACTGAGTCAGCCAGAGCCTATAAATGTAGAGTAGGGCGGGTGGGATGGCGGTAGGGTAGGGTGGGCCCTTCTCTCTGTCGAAATGTGAGGAAGATGAAATTAAAGAGACAAAAAATACAAAAAGAACAATCAACCAGCATCAACAGATTGCTACCAACAGACCT
Source organism: Neoceratodus forsteri (assembly GCA_016271365.2). Taxonomy (NCBI): domain Eukaryota; kingdom Metazoa; phylum Chordata; order Ceratodontiformes; family Ceratodontidae; genus Neoceratodus; species Neoceratodus forsteri. The sequence continues at coordinate 669,554,675 of CM057459.1, read as the reverse complement.
ACACAATCAGCACAGTGTAATGCCAGTAGATATTGCAAAACTTAAACTTCCTTTCCCTGATGAGGCCTTTCCCAACTCCCTGAAGCAGGAACTTGCTGTTCCCTGCCCACTGCTCCTTCAGCCCTCTACACCAGCCTCTGAAATCCTCCCCTTACAGAAAGGAAGCTTCACTGACTTCTGACTGCAGCACCATAAGCTTTCTGCCTAGAAACGCTAGTGCCACTGAGCCTCCTACGCCTGCGCTGCCTAAGAGGAGCTCCGCTGCGGCCACTAACTGCCCAGGATCAATGAGCTCATTGGCTAATAAACCCACAGCAACTGATTTGAATTCTGGCACCTTCTCAGCTCTCCTCTGCTATCGGCTGCCCGGAATTCCTTTGATTCCCAGTGACACATGTACTGAACCATGCCCTCCATCTAAATGTGAGCAAGTTGAAATTAAAGAGACAGAAAATAAAAAAAAAAAACAATCTACCAGCCTTAATAGACTGCTACCAGTAGACCTACACAATCAGCACAGTGTAAAGCCAATAGATATTTCAAAACTTAAACTTCCCTTCCCTGATGAGGCCTTTCCCAACTCCCTGATGAAGGTACTAGCTGTTCTCTGCCCGTTGCTCCTTCAGCCCTCTACACCAGCCTCAGAAATCCTCCCCTCACAGAAAAGAAGCTTCACTGGCTTCCAACTGCAACACCACACACCTTCTGCCAGGAAGCGCTAGTGCTGCTGAGCCTCCTCCACCTGCACTGCCTATGAGGAGCTCTTCTGTTGCCACTAACTGCCCAGGGTTGATGAGTGCATTGGCTAATAAACCCCCAGCAACTGATTTGAATTCCAGTGCCTTCTCGGCTCTCCTCCGCTACTGGCTGCCAGGAATGTCTTTGATTCTCAGTGATGCGCTTACCAAACCATGCCCTCCATCTAAATGTGAATGAGCTGACATTAAAGAGAAAAAAAATACAAACAAAAAAACAATCTACCAGCCTCACTAGATTGCTACCAACAGACCTGTACAATCAGCACAGTGTATTGCCAGTAGGTATTGCAAAGCTTAAATTTTCCTTCCCTGATGAGGCCTTTCCCAACTCCCTGAAGCAGGTACTTGCTGTTACCTGCCCACTGCTCCTTCAGGCCTCTACTCTAGCCTCTGAAATCCTCCTCTTGCAGAAATGGAGCTTCACTGGCTTCCAGCTACAGCGCCTCACGTCTTCTGCCTGGAAGTGCTAGTGCTGCTGAACCTCCTCCACCTGCGCTGCCTAAAGGAGCTTCCCTGCGGCCACTAACTGCAGTCAGAGATGTACAGGTTCACCTCAGCCCTGACAGCTAAACAGTCGCATGTTCTGGGCAGTGGTTCTAATGGTCCAACTGCTGCAAGCCGAAGGGGGTAGCACAGATTCAAACACCTTTGTGATTCTCAATCCCACTCACCTGTGTACCCTTTGGCATACTGGTTTGGTTCCATCCAAACAGGTTCTCCTGTGGTCACCAATTTGTTAGCTGGCAGGATTCTAGACCTATTAGCAAAGCACAACACAGAAGTCCAGGTATCAGAGAGCAAATTTATTCCAAAACATGTAAGAAACCAGCGTACCTGCTGGGAGTTTGGAAACCTCTGAACACTGCAACGTCATCATGCAAACTCCGAGAAAAACAGTCTTGAAGTCATTCTTATACTATAGATAAGAAAAGCAAGTTACTAGGTAATTGAACCTTCCAAGAATGCGGAGCAGAATACACCAATTCTATTGGTGGGCAGTTAGCTCCTAGGACAGTTAGATCATTACTGGTTTTGCACATAGACACTGATAAGCATATGCTGACTAAGGCTACTTTTGGGTAATAATACAGCAATTCATAATAAGCTCCTCCTCCTGGGGCTGTGTGGGTGGCTGTTTGTGCTTGTCTGTGTCTGTAGGTCAGTTTTTGCTCATTTACATGTTTTTCTGCTGGGAATACCTGTGCCATTCTTGCACACAACATTGGTGAAAGTCTCCTGGACTGAATTTCTGCAAATCGCCATCATCAGGTATCAGCTTTGTAATTTTAAATCAACTTTCTTGAAGCCTCCCCAAGGAAGTATATGCCTTACAACTAGTCTTACAAACATGGTGATGCTGGGTCCTGCAGCTGAATCAACATTTTCAACATTCTCATCTGACCACTCTTAAAGCAACTGCACTTGTGGACTTTAAAGAACAAAGGAATTTTAACACATTTTGTGACTGAATCAACATTTTGTCTGACCTTTTCCAAAGGTATTGTACTTGTCTCTGAGGACTTTGAAGATCAAAGAAACATACAGACAAAGGGATTTCACACATTGCATATGCCTACTGTCTGACCTACTCCCAAGGTATTGTACTTATCTCTGAGGACTTTGAAGAACAAAGGAAACATATAGACAAAGGGATTTACACATTGCATATGCCCAGGCCACAGTTTATCACCTTTCAGGAACTTTAACATATTATGTGATCCTGGATCTCAACAGTACTATAGTACTTCTCTTAAACCCTCTAGCACCAAACCTTCCCAGTCTTTTTTTTCATTTTTCTCTGTACTTCTCCATAGTGCTTAGCTATCCACCTTAGCCCACTAAAATCCGTACCCCACCACCCTCCTATTGCTCGCCACCCCCCCTCCCCAACTGCCTAGCCCACACTACTTCTCGGCTCTCTCTCCTGCCTCGCTAAAAAATGCTTTGGCTTACTCTCCACCACCTGTTCCTGCTCACCCTCACCCTCCTTTTCCCTTTATGCCAACTCCCCCCCTCCGCCTACCCTACCCCTCCACCTACTCTCACCTTTCTATACTACTACCCGAAACATTGTACCATGGCTTTTACTCTGGAAGTCTTAAACAAACATCACCCAATTAATACCTGGGTGCAAAGAGCCATATTTCCTAATTGGAAACTGCCACATCATTATAACTCACTAACAATGACCCTCTACTGGGACTCCAGAAGACAATCCAAGCATCTTAAAAAGTACAAGCAGAAACTCACTCCAACCTATTATAAACTACGAATGGCATCGCTGAAACTCCTGCTTCTCCTACTTTTAATATCTGGTGGGATACACCCAAACCCTGGTCCTGTTGCACTGAAGCCGACAAAAACAGAGAAAGTTGGTAGTGGTCTCTCCATTATCACTCTAAATATCTGTAGCCTCCTTCCCAAATTGGCATCTCTTCAAACTCTCGCTGGACAAAAAAATCCTGATATACTAGCCATTGTGGAAACCTGGCTATCTCCCAACACCGGATCATGCGGTCTCGCTGAAGGCTACAATCTTTTCAGACGCGACCGGGCAAGCAAGAAAGGTGGGGCTGTGCTATCTACATAAGGACAACCTCTCCTGTCAGCGGCAGCTTCACCCCACAAATACAGATGCAACTCCTCCCTATCAAACTGCTTCTTGGTGCACAAAACAAAGTTCTCACAGTGGCGCAGTCTATATCCCTCAAAAGACCACCGTGCAGTATTAAGTCTGTACTTGATTTTGTTAGTCTGCAGCCCTCTGAAAATGAGCTCCTCCTCCTCGGGATTTCAACATAAACTGGCTCGCCTCTGACACTGGCTCTTACAAAGATGACATCCAGGCAGCAAACCTGACTCAGATGGTAACCTCCCCCACCCGGAAAAATTACAAAACTGGTACAAGCGCCCTTATTGACTGGGTTCTCACAAATCACCCTGACCGGATAAAAAACATTAAAGTCCTCCCTGACTCCCTCAGTGACCACTCCCAGTGTCCTGTACCTGGTCTAATAAATTTCTCAAGCCACCCCCAAAGTTATAACAAGCAGAGTATTGCCTTATGGGAATCTTATCAAGTTGAAAACCCATCTCCTACAACAGGACTGGATGCCAATCCTTGAATCAACTGATATTAATACCGCACAGATACTTCATTAAATCTTTCAACTCTGCATGCGACTTATCGCCCAGTAAAGCGTAAAATCAAAGCGCTATCAAATCCATGGATTACTGCCAAACTACTTGCAGAGCTCAAGGTTCGGGACCACCTCTGGGCAGTTGCCAGAGACACAGGCTCACCTCATGATACCCTAAAATACAAGCAGGCACGAAATAGATGTACCTCACAAATTAGGCAAATGAAGGCGCCTATTTCAAAATGCCCTTGAATCCACCTGGGGTGATGGAAGAGCTTTTGGGACAACATCCGAAACATAATGGATAAACAATCAAAATCGTCACCTACCATTATGAAAGTTGATGGATCCACCACTCTTGACCCAAAGTCTATTGCAGATGCGCTTAATAAGACATTCACAGACCTTAGTGGGGTCCTCCCCCAAGATTTCTTCTCGGACTTACCTGTGCCTAGCCTAGTATCACAAAACACCCCTCGTGACAAACCACAATTTTACTTCAAGAAAATCAAAGTGCACGAAGCACACAAGTACATAAGAAAGGCCTGCTCCAAATCCAGAACAAGTAGTGACACGCTAGATCTAAAAATCCTGTCTCTCACCCTGGATGAAGTAATTCACCCCCTTGCAAAAATTTTTAATCTGTCACTTTGCCAAAGTCAATTTCCCAACAAATGGAAATCTGCCATAAGTTACGCCAGTGCACAAGGGGAGGACAAAACCTCAACAGAAACTATCGACCAATATCAATACTCCCTCCCTCTCCAAAGCACTTGAGCGAATAGTGGCAGACCAACTCTCTGATTACCTGGACAAATACAATCTACTCTGTAATCAACAGCACGGCTTTAGGAAAGGACATAGTACAACAACAGCCTTACTTGATTTCTCTGGAGAAGTCCACTCAGCCCTGGACAAGGGTGCCAAACAGGTGCAGTCTTTATCGATCTTACAAAGCTTTGACACAGTCCATCATGGCTACTTACCTCCCTACTTTCTAGCCTAGGCCTGGCCGAAGTTCCTTGTGCTTGGGTAAAAAGTTACCTGTCCAATCGGTCACAGGCTGTAAAAATCGCTAATGAACTCTCCGACTTCAAACCAGTTCTCTCGGGTGTACCACAGGGATCAGTTCTTGGACCACTCCTCTTTAGCCTGTTCCTTAACTCCCTCCCAGATATCTGCCAGGAGAAAATAATCTTATACGCTGATGATGCTGTAATTCTCTCTTCCCACAAGGATCCAAACTCCCTACGAAAAAGCCTGCAACTTGCTTTCTCTAGTGTTGAAAGGTGGTTCCTGGATAGTAAACTTGTGCTAAACCACAATAAAACAAAGCCATGCTCTTCTCCAATCACCAAAACAAAAATAGGCATACTCCACTCACCATACAAACCTCTGCGGAATTACACTGGACCAAGTAAATACTTTCAAATACCTTGGCATCACTTTTGACCAAGGGCTTACCTTTGCAACCCACATTGACAACACTGCGAAAACAGTGAACCAACGCCTTGGAATACTATTCCGTAACCGTCAATTTCTAAATCAAGCGGCATTGAGAATAGCTATACAGAGTTCCATAATCTCAATCATTGACTATGGCCTTATTATTTATGGCTCAGCTACCTCCACTGCTCTAAGGCGTATCTCAATCACTCTAAATAAGGCCTGCCGGCTCCTCATGGGGGCTCAAAGACTGACTCACACGTGTGATCTGTACTATGAATCAGGCTGGTTGAACCTATCAAATCGTCTCATTTATCTCACCTGCACAATGGCAAAAAAATCTATCTTGGGACTGACTCCATTATGTATTCAAAACCTACTCCGACTGAATCCTGGCTCATGACCCTCCACCAGATCTGAGCGCCAACCTTTCCTGGTTCGAGATGCCGGACTGCACAGGGACAAAGATCTTTCGGCGTACAGGGCCCGACATGGTTCAATGCGCTGGTCCACCTACTCTATCCTCAGCCTCGCTTGAAGCTTTCAAATCCATGCTCTATGCCCACCTCACCACCACTAGCAACTGTGATTGCGCTAGATAAAGACTACTGCTCCTCATGTCCATCCTCACATCTGAGGCCTCTTCCTCCCTGACTAATGAACCCTCTGGTACCTCTACTACTTCCTGTCTCCCACCCAAACTCACTCCCCCCCCTTTTTTCCTGTCCCCTCTCACTTACTCTCTCACTCACCACCTTTCCCTCCTCTCTAGCCTCCTTTTGGCGCCTAATGATCACCCTCTCCCTGGAAGTTTCCTTAACCTCGAAAACTGTCTACTCGCTTGAACCTGTTATAGCTTGTTTTCTATGAAACTTAAAAGCGTTACTGCCTTAAACTGTTAATAGCAAATTTATGATGTAACTTTCCTGTCTGGTTTTACCTGTAATGTGTATCGTGCTTTGTTAAATGTTCTTTGTGACGTGGAACCTTTGTAAAAGAGCCCTGGCTCAAAGGTATTAATTCCTAGACTAATAAACTAAACTAAACTAAAGTGCTGATCCTTGCATCATGGCAAAAAGCTGTAGGTGGTGCACAAGCACCACAAAATAATTATTCTGGATAACGGTCCCCAAACACATAATAATAAGCCTGAGTAAGTACAAATGTACCTTATGTTGCAGTAGTGTATGTAATAGTATGCATGAAGGTCTGTAGGGCATCCAGGTCTGTAATAACTGACTGGTTATTATGGCAAACAAGTGCCAACACACACACACACAGCAGCTATGCTCGAGACGCGTGCAGTCACTCTGTTTCCCACTTTGCATTCTCTCACATGGCAGTCATTTTTCAATAAGAAAAAATGCTGATTCAGTGAGGCTGGCAACCGCACCACAAATATGCTGCTTTAAAGAAAAAGAACTGACCAGCAGTCCTGTAAAAAGGTTTTCACTCATCCATGCACAAAAGGAAATTGGTTGGTGAACATCTACTTAGGCAAAAATGAAAGCGAATGTGACTCATAGGGCCAGAATCTCAAAGTGGGCTTGGATCAGCGCAAGCTGCAGTAAACAGCAGCTTGCACCAAAGCCCACTGCATTAGAGACCGTGTGCCCAATTCTCTATCAGGCAGGGTCCCAGCGGCTAAGTCACACAGCTTGCAGCAAGTGTGATTGTGCAACAAACAGACGGCACCCCAGGAGGGTTAACTGCAAGCCACAGGGTGCTGTGCACTGCTCTAGTCCCTGTTGGGCTAGTGGCTCCCCTCCCTGATGTGCACATTTAACTAACCCTTCCACTGATGGCAGAGTGGCCCCCCACCCTGATGCCTGATCCAGTATGAAATAGATCCCCCTTCATCCTGCGTGATGCTTCCTGTTATGAATATTTTCAATATTACCCCCATCCCTGGTGTTCCAGTGGCCCCCTCCCCAATGCCCAATCTCATAATCTCACACCTCCGTGGCTGGCCCTGACTAAACTGTCATGCAGCACGTACTGTAATGTGTATGCACTCATTGAATGAGTGCACACACTTTACAGTACAGCGCTTAGTAACAGTTCAGTCAGAGCTGGCCACGGAGGGGTGTGTGGAGGATGGCCAAAGCAGTCCCAGCTCTGTCAGAGGATGAGGGGAGCAGGTCGGTGGGCACTACCTGCTGGATTGGGGGGGGTCCACTAGACCACCAGGCATGGGTGTGTTTTGTACAACAGCAAGCAGCATTGGGGGGACGGAGGAGTATTTACTAGCCATTCTTATGGGCAGCATCACGGAAGGGAAGAGGAGGGTGGATTTATCATTTACAGGCAGCATCAGAGAGGGGGACGGGGCATTTCTTACTCATATGTCTTACGGGCAGCATCAGGGATGGGAGGGGGTCTCTGGAACACCAGGGATGCAGAATTATTGAATATATTAATAATGGGTGGCATTGGGCAGGGGTAGGGGGGTCTATTTCTTATGGGACTGGGCATTGGGGAGGGGGGGCTGCAGCACATTACCAAGTACAGGCTGCTCTCCTAGAGGAGAATATTCTAAATACCCTTAGACCAGTACTGGCTGGTCTAAGGGTACTTAGAATTTCTCCCTCTGAGAGATATCTGTGAATCAAGTTTTCGGGGATGTGGCAGCTTGTGTCTGCCACATACCACCAAGCACCATATCGCAGACCATTTTTGGGTGCAGGAGTGGTGCAAGCCCCATTTGGGGCAGGCAGCCTGTGAATGACGCAGGCTGCCTTTGTGAATAGCTCAGGGGCAATGTTTGATGCAAGGTGCCACTTGCGCCATATATGTTTGGTGCAGGCACCTTGCGTCAAACTCAGGGCTTTGAGAATTGAGGCCATAATGTTTACATTTTGGGGTGGTTAAAAAATATGTGGTCAGTGATTATATAAAATAAAGCATGGGATTGTGTAACTATAAGAAGTTAATACACACCCTTGGTGTGTGATGCTTGAATAAACCCCTCAAGCTTTGCTCTCTGGGTTTATGTAGCATTAGACACCTCAGATGTGTATTAAATTCTTGTAATATACACCATCCCGTGTATTATTCTGTATATAACAGTGTAACCAAATTGCATGAGCAACAGTTAGCTTAGCAAATAATGTATTAATGAAAGAAACTGACATGCTTCTTACAATTTGTGTGTGTGTGAAATAACATTTAAAAAGCATTGTGTGTAACCAGAATTTTACACACACCCTTGGTGTGGAATGCTACATAAACCCTGAGGTTGAAACCTGAGGGGTTTATAAAAACATCCCACACTGAGGGGGTGGTCGTAAAATTCTGATTTTACACACACTCACCCATGTATTATTTTATTTAATTACGGGTCCTCATTTTTTGCAGGCAGTGGCGCAGCACACACACACACACACACACACATTGCCTGTCTCTCCATTTCAATCAGTCATTTTATGTTTGCTTCGCGCATGTGCAAGAAACATAGTGCCATCATCGAGTTTCTGGAGGTGTGTCACCTCTCTTCCAATTCCTCCGTGTGTTTGCAGGCGCGTACAGTTGCCCAATGCATGCTGCAGCTGTCTATGACAGCATTTCGGAATGCAGTGGCTTACAGTGCAAAGGGAGAGAGCAGCTTCAGTGAGCACGATCAGATAAGGAAGTGCTCACTGAAGTGCTCCCCAAACAGTCTTCCAAGTGCCAGCTGAGGCCACCCACCATGGCAACAATGTTTGGCCGACTGGGTGCCCAATCTCATCGGCTCCACATCCCCCACCAAAGGTTGCGAGAGCCACGCTGGGAGCCCACCCCAGCGTGGCAAAAGTCGGAATGGCTGAAGGGGGTGCCCAATCCCCGTCGGCTCCACTGCCCCACCAAAGCTTTCCAGCTGCCATGCTGGGAGCCCACCCCAGCATGGCAAATGTCCCGTCGTAATTAAAAACAAACCTGAAAACACAAAATGGTCCATCGCAGTCTCCTGCCCCCTCCCCCACCCGCCCACCCTCTGCGCACCTGCCTCCCCACAGCCCCATCTCACCTCATACTTACCCGGGCTTAGTGCGGCGATCTTGATGGACCTGGAACCGTCTGCACTCTTCAAAGCCGACCGTGAACTGAGGAAATGCGGTAAGCTGTATAATGTAATGAATAGGGTGTTTTCAACTTTGCTGCATATCTCGGGCATTTTTGGAATTTTGGCACCAAATTTTTCAACATGGGGTTTTGGGACCCCTCCTCATGAATTCTGTCACTGTCATGGCGTTAACTGGGCCCGAAGGGTGATTTTGCGGTCACTGCACGAAATCATCTTTTGGGACCAATTAACGAAATGACAGTGCCAGTGTTCATAAGGTGGGCTCTCAAAAAGCCTATGTTGAAAATTTGGTGAAAAAATTCCTAAAAATGACTGTTTTTCGAGTGTGCGTTGCGCTGTTCCTACGCTCGCTCGTAGGTTACCGAATTTTCAATATTTTCACTCCAGATTTTCAACATTGCCATTTGACCACACCTCCATGAGTAGTACAGCTGTCATTTTCCACATATCACCCAAAATGTGTTTCCGCGCATGTAGCGCACAATGGCGCAGTCGGTGTGCGAAATCAATGTTCGGGACACATTAAGAAAATCACAGTGACACTGTTCATGAGCAGAGGTGTTAAAATAGCTATGTTAAAAATTTGGTGAAAAAATTCCCACAAATTACTATTTTACGAGCATGCGTTGCGCTGTTCCTACGCACACTCGTAAGTTCACGAATTTTCAATATTTTCATTCCAGATTTTCAACATTGCCATTTTACCACACCTTCTTATGAGCAGTATAGCTGTCATTTCTCACTTCTCACCCAAAATGTGTTTCCGTGCATGTAGCGTACAATGGCACAGTCGGTGTGCGAACTCAATGTATGGGACACATTAAGAACATCACAGTGACACTGTTCATGAGCAGAAGTGTTAAAATGGCTATGTTAAAAATTTGGTGAAAAAATTCCCCAAAATTACTGTTTTACGAGCGTTTGTTGCACTTATCCTACGCACGCTCATAAGTTTGCACATTTTCAATATTTTCACTCCAGATTTTCAACATTGCCATTTTACCACACCTCCTTGTGAGCAGTACAGCTGTCATTTTCAAATCTTGCCCAAAACATGTTTCCATATATGTTGCGCACAATGGCGTAGTCGGTAAAGCAAATCAATGTATGGGACACATTAAGAAAATCACAGTGACACTGTTCATGAGTAGAGGTCTTAAAATGGCTATTTTTAAAATTTGGTGAAAAATTCTAAGCAGTTTCCACGCACCTCGTAGTTCATGAATTTGCAATATTTTCAGTCCAGATTTTCACCAGTGGCATTTTTCCACACTTCCTTATGAACAGTACAGCTGTCATTTTTCACAACATGGCCGAAATGTGTTTTCACACTTTCAGCACAGAAATGCATGGTCGCTGTGGGAAATCATTGTTCGGGACAGATAAAGAAAATCAGTGACACTGTTCATGACCGGAGGTCCCAAAATGTCTGTGTTGACAATCTGCTGTAAATAATTCCCAAACTAATTACATTACGGTGCACGTTGCACAGTTTCTATGCACGCTCATGACTTCACCAGTTTTTTTTAATATTTTCACTGCAGATTTTCAACATTGCCATTTTTTACACCTCCCCATGAACAGTACAGCAGTCATTTTTCACATCCAGTTCAGAATGTGTTTTTGTACCTGTGGTGACAAATGCCGTAGTCACTGTGCAAAAGCAGCTTTCAGCTAACAAACTGATATTGCCACTGTTCATGAGGTGGGGGGTCACAAAAAACCCATGTTGAAAATTTGGAGTAAAAATACCAACGAATGCCTGAGGCGTTAGGGTTTCTGACCATAACACCCCACCCTATAGAGAATGACAGGCATCAGGGGTGTGACTTGGGATTCTTGCCTGTAATGCTCGTACCATTCCACACCCTGCAGCCAGTGAGAGGCATCGAGGTATGCCTCGGACTCTTCGGCCCCAAAGTTCACCCCATTCTCCTATATCGCACCCATCTCACAATATTTCCTGGTGGAATGGGGTGCGCATAAGGGCCAAAGCCCCCAAGGCACACCATGACACTTGGTGTCTGCACGGTAGGGTGTGGTGAAATGGCGTGGCGGTTATGCCTGATGACCCAAAGGCACACCCCAATGCCTGTCAGTCTCTGCAGGGTGCTGGTGGGGTTGGCTTCAGTTGAATACTTCACTGCCATTCCTATTATGCAGCTCTGTAACTTCTACACTACCAATGCCAATGCCAGCAAGCAAACATTCAGCATTGACAAATGCTTGTTTTTCCTGAACTGCAGTATGAATCGGAGCTAGTCAGTTGCTTGCTGTCAGTTAAGGATGCAGCCGTGGAGCCCTGCCCAAAAGGTAAGAATGGCAGGATCAACCAGATAGATTTTTAACACTGTGAGGGCAGGATCAATCAGAGAGTTACTGAAAAATATAAAAACAAATTACCTGGCATGAAGTGAGATGGAAAGGATAACTTTGGGAACTCGGTTACCGAGCAATGGAGCTGCCATGTTTAGAGAGATGTTCAGCCTGCCCAGACAGAGACTAACAGCCATTGAACTGCACAGCCCTTGTTTGAGTGACAAGCATGGATTACAACCACCTGGTTTTAATGGAAATTATCAACCGGAGGGTTGTAATGTGAATTAAAAGTCTGGTTATCCAGACTAAAATAACGACTACCAGTAATTAAAAATACTTATTTATATTTATTTGTCCAGTGAAACAAGTGGATTTCCAGCTTTGCTTTTTACACTGCTAAGAACAGGAATTCAATACAGTTCTGGTATTGTGATATCAGAAACTGCCATCTACTTAGGAAACCAGTGTACTGTATCTTGGTGAGGAATTAGAGACATTTTTCTGCAATAACTGGTGACTCACTGTAATGACTGCATTGGCACTGATAATAACGTCTTTTTTTTTTTTCGAACTCTATTTTTTCACCCACCATCGCTGAACTCTCTCCAGCACCTTCTCTGGTGCATTCTCTACCTCCTTGTGTTGCCTCCCATACCTGTCACTGCTCCTCTCCAGCACCGGGCATCCCACGGGTCTGCCCTCCGGGAAGGGTGGCCCCCGCCCAGGGCACTCTATCTTATAGTATTGAGCCACCGGGCTGGAGAGGGAGGGAGAAGCGGAGGGTACTCGGGCCCGACTCCAGGAGTGTGGAATGCGAGGGGAAGCGCCATCGCCTATCAGCGGTGGAGGAGGATTTTTTTCTATGTTGTTACATTCCCTGTGGAGCCCAGCAACCAAGGCAACACCCGCCGTGGCTCCACCCCCCTGGCATATGCCTGCGACGCTTGTTATGGCTATCCCCCGGCTTTCGCCAGAGGTCACTCATTGAGCAATCGCTACCCCAACCCTCCCCAAGGAAGAGAGAGTAGTCCTCTGGACACTCAATCTCTTCCTCCCCTGCCGACCCCTGGCCACCCAGTCTCGTTCCCGAACCCCGGTCGCCGGTGTGGTGTGAGGTGTGGCGTACAGTGCCTCAACCCTCAGTGCCACCGGGCCGGACCCGATAACATGTCATAATAACCTGCTGAATTCTATAATAACTGAATAGCAAGATATTACAACACTTTCTTCCTTGCACTATCACTTCAGTGAAGCGTGAAAAAAGTAAAGTGGCTCAAGACCTTCAGTCTGTGACCACACAACAAACTCTACTACTTCGTCACAGAGAGGGTGGTAGACACTCGGAATGTGCTGCCAGAAAAGGTGGTCTCGTTGAAGACAGTGGGCAGCTACAAGACAGCCTGGGATAGGCATGGGGGAAAGGAAGGATCATGAGTAGGGAGGATGAGAGGAGTGGGAAGGGGGGTCGGGGACAGTAGCTCAAGCTGAGGACCATGCAATATGTGCAGACTAGATAGACCAAATGGCATTCTTCTGCTGGCTTCTTCATATATTCATATGTACTACCACCCTTACATTTCTGCCTTCAGCAAAAGCGTCTCCCTCCATCACAGCAGTAGCCACATAAAATACATTTCTTAATAAAAAGAAAGCCCAAAGCAAAAGCCATTTACTATGGCAGCTGCTCAGGGACATGCTCACTAACGACAGAAATACAGCTTACGATTTTTGTCTCTATTGAAATCTTGTACCAGTTATTATAAAAAATAATGACTGTGTAAAGTTTATCTTATGAGGATTTTCACACACCCTTGGTGAGTGATAATCTCATAAACTTCTCAAGCTTCACTCTCGGGATTTAAGGATTATCATACACCTTGGGTGGGTGAAAAATCCTAATAATCCTAAGAACACATTCCCACACAGGCATTATTCTCTATAGCCCAGATATTTAAAGGAGAGGCACCCTGCGCATCTGAGTTGCGCTGACACATCCCTGAAATTCGCCCCAGGGCCATATTCAAAAGGGGTTGATGCGCCGTGCAAATCTGGATGCGCCATAGCACAAAGATAATGTATGCGGTGCATACAGAGGGGGCATTGCCCTGCATACATGGCACATCTACATATTCAGCCAAGATGTGCGGCGCAGCTGCCCGCACATCTCAGAGATGTGTCACCAAAGATAGGCATGGAAAAAGCATGCCTAAGTCATAGTCATCCATAGGTGGGCTGCTGTATTGCACAGTGCAACACAGCAGCCCAGCCCCAGAGTGGCTACACCCCCCAAACACATGCCCACAAAAGGGCAGCTGTCCTTGGTAGTCTAGTGTCCCCCCACCGATCCCTGATGACATAGGAAAAGGAATCCTTGGTAGTTTAGTGCCCCCCTTCCCTTCCCTGAACCATGTTCAAATGATATGAAGTCCCTGAAACATCCTGGTAGTCTAGTAGCACCCCCATCCCGACTGCATATAGAATTGTACATTTCCCCGTATCCTGGCAGTCCAGTAGCCCCCCATCCCGCTCACATATGAGTGTAAATTTTCCTGTATCCCTAGTAGTCAGTCCCCCTCCTGAATCCATAACCATGTCCTGATAAAACAGCTAATACCTCCTGGTAGTCCAGTGGTACCACCCTCCCAGAACCCAGTCGTACAATACTAAATAACTCCCCATTAGCCCCTGCTGGTCCAGTGGACCCAAAACCCCCCACCCACTGTGGTGACCACACCCCACCCCACTCCCCCAAACCAAAATGGCTGGTTGTCCACAGAGCCAGCAGGCAGCACATCCCTCCACACACTGCCACAGCTGCCCATCAACTGAGCTGTCAGTGAATGACAGCGGACAGTACACTTAGCAGCCCATTGGTTGACACTGTTGACCAAAGGACTTGCAGTGTCAGGGGCATAGCTACAAGGGTGCAGGGAGTGCAGTGGCACCCAGGCCCATGAGGTTTGAGGGGCTGAAATCATAATTTTGATGTTTATTCAAAACTGGGGAGGGGCCCTGTAACATCACCTCGCACCCAGGCCCTTTGGGAATTTGCTACGGTACTGTGCAGTGTGTACTGTAAGCTTTCATTCACAACTATGTGAGAGTTGTGAATGAAAGCTTACAGTACACACTGCAAGCCCATTGGTCGGCAGTGTCAGCCAATGGGCTGCTAGGTGTACTGTACACTGTCATCACTGACAGCTCAGTCGGTATGCAGCCGTGGTGGTGTGTGAGGGATGTGTTGCCCACTGGCTCTCTGGCCAATTGGCCATTTTGGCTTTGGGGGAGCAGGGTGGGGTGTGGTCACCACAGTGGTTGGGGGGTGGGAGGTCCACTGGACCAGCAGGCTACTGAGAGTTATGTAGTATTGTACAATCAGGTTTGGGGACAGGAGGAGGGTACCACTGGACTACCAGGGAGGGATTAGCTGTGTTATCATGACATGATCGTGGTTTCAGGGTAGGGGAGAACCGGACTGCCAGGGATACAGGGAAGATTTACATTTCATATGCGATCAGGGATGGGGGGGCACTGGACTACCAGGGATACAGGGAATATGTACATTGCACATGTGTTCGGGGATGGGAGTGGGGCCACTAGACTGCCTGGGAAACTATTACCTTGCAGGGTCAGGTTTCACTTGCAGGGTGCCCCATGCAACCTGCTGGGTGCATCCCTGCCCCAGACATGCAAATGGAGCCATAATGACATGCAAATAGCCCCATTTGCACCTTGCATGCATAATGGCCCTATTTGCATGTCGAGGTCTGAATATCTGGAATCTGCACCTGGCGCCATCCTGGGGGTGCACTGTGCAGTCCCATTCCAGGTATTCAAACCATGCAGGAGGATGCGCCAGCACATCTTCAGCAGCCCCCATTTGTGCCGCCCACATCCTTGCTATATTCAGACAGAATGCGCATTGCGCATCTTGTTTGAATATAGCATTTTTTGCACTCCAGCGCAACTCAGTCGTGCAGCGTGCACACTTGCGCCCTTTCTGGGTGCAATTTGAAAATCCTGGCCTATATCTTTTTTCAAAATAAATATACAGTATATTTCTTTCGGCAACAAACTTTGCCTTTCATATGTTTGCATTATTGTGGTTCATCTGTATGATTTCACAATTTTTTGAAATAGTAAGTGGCTTCTCTTTTTCTTCTTCCCATGTAAAATGTGGGTAAGAAGAAAACATCACCTGATAAATTATAACAAAAGATCACAGGTTATGAAAAACTCACGTATTTCTAATAAATCTATACTATTGCAGTGGTAAAAAGCTTTATTCCTCTATGAAAATAGAAAAACAGATGTACAGTTCCCCCTTCTAAATATACTGCCAGCCTTACCAGTAAAGGTGTTCTGACTTTATAAGGATTTCATTGGATTCATTTTTACTAGTAGTTGGCAAAATAAAAGAAAATGATGAAAAGGTAAGTAAAGAAACAAAAGAAAACAAAATAGATTACTGAGCCACCTAAAACCCCAAACTTTCGTTCTTTAAGATATACATCTTTATTGCACACGTGTTCTTTAAAGAAATATTCAAATGTGACTTTATTTTTAACACCCTTACACCCTGAAGAAGAGGCAACTTTTTAGCCACAAAATGTTGTTGTAATGAATGTCGGTCTTTGATGTGTCTTCCATGAAAACATAATAAATTCATTGTTGTGATCATACCGCTCAGCCTCTCAGTATTAAAATGCATAACAGTGGCCTTCAAAATTTGGAACAAATGTCCAGAACTTGTTGCTTTTTCTTATTTTGAATGATAATATGTCTAAAAATAGAAGTCCTCATATGTTTCGTGTCAAGGAATGTTTCTGCCAAGTTATAATAGTTCAATGTTTTAATCGTTTTTATTTCCAGAAATAGCTCTAGTATTTTGAGGAACATAAGTAAATATTTGCAGAGCAAGGGTAAATTTGAGCATAAAAATCATAGCGCTATGTAAATTTCACAGCAGTTGAAAGGTATGAGTGTGATTACATAGAGGATAATGTAAGGGCATCAGTTAACAACAAACGCTGTATTCACTTTGAAAGCACAAAGAGAATCGTAAATAGGCCATTTTTGTAATAGAATCATATCAGTTGTGCATATTTTCTTTGAGAAAGTCTGGAGGCCTCACTGGGTTATCCATAAGGTTTAACTTGGAGTAGTTTACTAGAAAAAGTGGTTGAGTCTGGAACACTGAATTCTTTTAAAGCAGTAGTATTTGTTAGTCGGTGAAAAAAAAAAAATCGCCATATAGTTTTTTTTAGCACAAATGTATTTCTGACAACCTAAGATTCATGCTCAGTGTATTCCTTACTTTCTCAGGTGTGTTAAGACTTTTTTTATGACTGATCTTGTAATTAATGACTCCCGTCATTAAAGATGGCTGCCATTCACCATTTTAAAAAAATCTCTTCCCCTGGTGTTACTTATTGAATGTGCGTGGTAGATTCATGCTGTAGTTGCATTAGGATGATTGTTCTGCATGTTCCTGATAGTAAACAGCACAACAATTTTTTTTTTCATGGTGGGTGTGGCATGGGTGTGGCAAGGGTGTGGCAACTTTAAAAAACATCAAGGCCTCATATCTTGGTTCAGGAATGAATGAAAATGAAAAGAAAAATATGTATCTTGATATTTTTGCAAGACAAACCTTATTACTGAAAAAATGTGTATGTTTATTAACAAGCACTACTGCTTTAATGTGATCTATAGAAATATTTTGGGGGGGGTGAATCTAAAATGGTATAACTACTAGGCAGTCATGGACAGTGTGATTTGCTATAGTATGTGGCTTTCTTCTGGCTTAGCTTCCAGTGTGCCTATGAATGTGTTATAGTATACTATAGGCCAGTCAGCCTGACATCAGTGGTGGAGAAGTTAATAAAAGCAACGCTGAAGGAAAGGACTGTGGAGTATCTTGAATCCAGTGGGTCACAAGATCTGAAGTAGCATAGATTCACGGGACGGTGGGGGTTATGTCAAACAAAAAAATCAGACAGATTTCTTAGGCTGGCTGATGAAGGAAATAGACCGTGGAGAAGGAGGACATGGCCTACCTAGAGTTCAGTAAGGCTTTCAACGTCATTCCACAAAGGAGACTTGTAAGTAAGCTGGGCATCTTAGGAGTGAATCCAAATGTGGTAAGCTGGGTAATAAATTGGTTATGGGACTGGCGACAGAGGGTGATGATCAACAGAGCTCACTCTGGAGAAGGGAAAGTATCCTGTGGGGTGATTCAGGGCTCAGTACTAGGATCAGTCCTATTAAATATCTTTATAAATGACATTGCAGATGAGCTGGAAGGGAAGGTCTGTCTCTTTGTGGATGACACTAAAATTCGCAACTGGTTTTGAGGTGTGGTCAAGGGTATGGCAGCTGGATTTCAATGCAAAAAAAACCAAAATCATGCAGTTAGGGCATGGTAATCCAGAGGAGGAGTACAAAAGGGGAGAAGAGGTAGTGACAACCACCAAACAGGAAAGAGACCTACAGGTAATCATATCAGATGACCAAAAGGTGGCCAGGCAGTACAACAATGCAGAAAGAAAGGCCAGTGGAATGCAGGGGTGCATAAGGAGGGGTACCAACAGCAGAAGGAGGGAATCAGTGTTGCCTCTGCATAGATCACTGGTGTGGCCCCAACTAGAATACTGTGTCCAGCTCCAGAGGCCACATTTCTGGAAGAACACAGACAGACTGGAAGCTGTCCACAAAATAGCACCTAAAATGGTGCGGGGTCTGCAAAAGAAGCCCTTAGAGGAGAGACTAAAGGACCTCAATAGGTACACCCTGGAAGAGAGAAGAGAAAAAGGGGGAATATGATAGAGACCTTTGAATACCTCATGGGAGTAAATAAGGTATACAAGGGGAGTATTGTTTTTGGGGAAAAAAAGATGCTCAAGGACAAGGGGACATGCAATTAAGCTGGAGGGGGGAGTAAATTTAGGAGAGATGTAAGGAAGTACTTCTTCACAGAAAGAGTAGTGGATGCCTGGAACAGTCTTCCAGTGGAGGTGGTGGGGGTGAAAGCAGCATGGAATAAGCATAAGGGAATCTTAATGGAAAGTAAGTGGGTGGGTGGGAGCCGGAGATCAAGTAGGGGCTGCAGTGACACTATAGGCAGGGAAAATGACAGTTACCTAAGAACTTACCATAACAGTAGATCCTCGAGAGAGGTTCTTGCAGTAGGTTTTTACACATAGGACTGCACAGCCTGGTGTCATGACCACACAACAAACTTCTAGCTAGCAATCATTAGTGGGGAACCGCCCCCGGCATCACCTGATCAAATGTCAGCATGACAGTATGTATGGTGAAGTCCCCACACCCGCCCTCCAGTTCTCCCACCACAGACCTCTGAAGAGGAAACAGGAGAAAGGAGTAAAAAAGCAACTACTTAGGCACTGTGCTCTGGAAATGAAGTCTTGGTAAAGGAAAAGAGGACAAAATAACAGGATCTGGGGGAATGTGGGTGGGAAATCCAGACCTAATGCAGGAACCTCTCGAAGATCTCCTGTTACGGTAAGTTCTTATGTAACTGTCATATCTTACTTCTAAAGGGTTCCTATAGTATGTCTTTACACATAGGACTGAATACCAAGCAGTCGAAATTAAAGGAGGAGTCGGAGAATAAGTTCCAGGAGGAAGGTGTGCCTGCCAACTAGAAACCTTCTTAAGAAAGAAGGCCTTGCAAAATGGCAAGGCCAAAGCCGGCTCTATGTCTAGAGGCAAAGTCCAAACTGTAATGCTTTGTGAATGTGTGGACAGAGAACCAAGTGGCTACTGCACAGATATCTGCTGTGGACACATTCCTGAGAAAGGCCCGTTGAAGCAGCCATGCCCCGAGTAGAATGGCCTTTCACTTCCCCCGGAAGGGGCTTCTCTCGTACATGTACGAGATGCAGTTAGCCAACCATTTCGACAAATTCTGTTTGGAGATGGCCTTGCCCTGACATTTGGGAGCAAAGGTCACAAACAACTGGTCAGACCTCCGAGCCTCTTTGGTGCTAGAGATGTAATATCTCAGAGTCCTGTGCACATCTAAAGTGTGCAGAAGGTATTCCCCCCTGTTGGAATACTGTGGGTAAAAACCATCAATTCAACATTCTGGTTCAAACTAAATTCCGAAACAACTTTCGGGAATAAAAGAAGGGTTAGTCCTCAGAGCCACCCGGTCTCTGTGGAAAATGAAGTAAGGCTCCTTACAGACAAGGGCCTGAAGCTCTGAAATCCTTCCAGCTGAAGTTATAGCGACCAAAAAGAATGTTTTCCAGGACAAGTAACGCATGTCGCAACTTGCTGCTGGCTCAAATAGGGCAAAGTAAATTTTTCCAAAATAAAATTTGAATTCCAGGGGTGAACTGGATTCTGGACTGGAGGCTTAAGGTGGAGGATCCCCTTGAGAAAGGTTCTGGAGACCTCCAACTGAGAAATGGTTTGGCCCCCGATCAGAAGGTGGTAGGCGGAAACTGCAGATAAGTGGACCTTCAGAGAGGAATAACAGGCCCAAATCAGACAGGTGCAAGAGGTACTCAAGTACCTGGGGAGCCAAGAAAGTGAATGGATCCAGGCTCTTGGTCATGGCCCAGAAAGAGAATCTCTTCCACTTCATAGCATACGTGGATCTGGTAGAGGGTTTTCTAGCCTCTACTAGAACCTGGGCAACTCAAGAAGAGACGCCATAACGAGAGACAGTTATGTCCAAAGGTGCCACATGTGCAGGTGGAGAGACTTGAGGCTCGAGTACACTAGGCTGCCCTGCTCCTGAGACAGAAGGTCATGGGAGAGAGGAAGAGGTACTGGAGGTTCCAGTGTCAGCTGCTGCAGCAGAGGGAACCATATCTGCCAAGGCCAAAGAGGGGCTATGAGAATCATGTGAGACCCCTCTGCCTGGAGATTCAGCAGAACTTTCTGCAGAATAGAACAGGGAGGGAAAGCGTACAGAAGTCTCCCTGTCTGGGATAGAGATAGCGCATCTCACCAAAAAACACCATGCCCGGGAATGAGCGAGAAAAAGTTGTGTAGTTTTGCATTGGATGGGAAGGCAAATAGATCTATTTCTGGCCAACCCCATTGAAGGAAGAGATCTTCCATTACTTCCTGCTTCAGCTCCCACTCATGAGCCAATGTGACAGTGTGGCTGAGACTGTCCAACAGAACGTTGTGAACTCCTGGAGCATGGACTGCTATCAATGACAGGCCATGCTGGACTTCCCAGTACCACATCCGCATCGCCTCCCTGCAAAGGGGTTACGATCGGGTGCCTCCCTGCTTGTTTATGTACCAGACTGTAGCTGTGTTGTTGGTCTGGAGCAATAGTGTTCCCTGTATGAAGAGGAACGGGAATGCTTGGAGAGCATAGAGCACTGCTCTCATCTCCAAAATATTGATATGTAGATGTTCCTCTAGTGGAGACCATGTCCCCTGCGTTCAGTGATCTCCCAGGTGAGCACCCCATCCCTGGCCTAAGGCATCTGTCATCAGGGTCATGGAGGGGATTGGGGGTGGAAGAGGATCCCCAACAAAAGGTTGAAAAAATCCTGCCACCACAGGAGATCCCTCTTCAGGCTGCTGGAGACTAGGACCATGTGGTCCATGTCATCAAGACGTTGATCCCACTGGACCTGAAGAGACCACTGGGTCACCCTCATGTGCAGTCTGGCCAAAGGGACTGTGGGTATGGCAGCCACCATTAGACCCAACAGGCGGAGAACAGAGCATGCCTTGGTCCTCCAGAAGGAGGATACCAACACCGCTTGTTGCATCAGAGTTTCCACCCTGTCCATAGGCAAGAAGGCCCTGCCCTGAACCATGTCCAGCACTGCTCCAATGAACTGGAGCCGCTAGGAGGGTGAAAGTTGAGCCATTGGTTCTGTTGGAGCAGGGGCAAGAGTCAGAGTCCCTGGAGCATTAACATACAGAATCTCTTGTATTCTATGAAGAGATTGAGTAGGCTAAGATCCAGAATTGGGCTCAGATATCCCATCTTTTTGGGAACTAAGAAGAAGTGGACTAATATCCCCTTCCTATTTGCCCTGGTGGAATTGGCTCTATGGCTTGTTTTTGAAGTAGAACCTGGATCTTCTGATGAATAAGGCCTAGATGGTCTGATGGATAGTGAGACCTGCCCAGTAGGTTGCCCAGAGGTGTGGATAGGAACTCAATTGAGTGTCCTCTTGCTACTAGCTGTAGGACCCAGAGATTTTCGGTTACCATCTTCCACCCTTCCAGGTGGAGGGAAAACTGCCCCCACTGGTTACTCGGGAGATGCGGGAGGAGAAGGGGAAACCCCCTCCTGTCAGGACACAGAGGGGAGTGCCACTTTTCCACCTCCAGTGGTCTTTTGGGATTTTGCCTGCGGGGTCTGTGAGCCAGAACCGGTGGAGTGATGCTTACCCTGTCACCTACCTTGGTTCTGCCTGTTCCACCTCTTCTGAGGTTGATGAAAGGACTGCTTGGGCTTTTGTCCCGAGTGATACATAGAGAGTACATCCTTAAGTGACCTTCCTCTCTCCTGTAGCTCCATGATTATGTCCTTTGCATCTCCCCAAAACAGGATGGGACCCCTAAAGGGGGCATCCAGGAGGGTGCTCTGGATGTCTTGTGCCAGTCACACAAGATGGAGCCAAGCCATGCGCCTCAAGCAAATGCCCATGACAGTGCAACAGGCCACTAAACCTACTGTATCATAAGTGGCCCATAAAGTGTGGTGGCAAGAAGAATTATTCAGACTTACCTTCTCCAAGATCTGATTTCTGAGCTCCTCTTCTAAAATCTCCTGAAAATCCTTCTCCAAGTTGGACAATGCCTACTTCTGGAAGGACACCATATGGGCTACATAGTTTAATGACCGGATGGCACAGGTCAGTGAAGAATAGACTTTGCATCCATACTGATCCATTTGTTTGGATTCTTTATCCGGAGGAGAATCACTCAGGTGTTTTGGCTGTGCCAACCTGTCATAGACCACAGTGATAACCATGGAGTTGTCCTTTGGTTGACTGGTCAGATGACCAACTCCTTCTGGGGGGGGTGATATGTTCTGTCAGCTTTTTTGGAGACAGCTGGAATAGAGGATGGCTGTTGCCAAATTGTAGAAGTAAGATCCTCATGCAGTCCCAATCATAGGGGAATAGGGAGGGGGGCCACGCTGGTGAGGTCTAGGTGCTCTGCAAGATGTCTCCTCTTGAGGTCCCAATTCCCGAGATGCTCAGCCACAGGTCTGTTTGATGGACCTTAGGAGTTCTGTGAAGGATTGATCCTCCGGCGGAGATTTCAGGGACTCCTTGGGCTGTGTGGGCCTGCTGTGTCGGAGAAGGTGGACTTGGTTGCCTGACTCGGGTTGTTGCCCTAGGGGGATCAGGCAGTGCTGACCAGAAGGCGGGCACTTGCTGGTTGCCTTGGGGGCCACCAAGGGCTGCTCAGCATAGGTTGGGTTTTCAGCAGTGGCTCTGCTTGGGGGAAACTCAGGCTGGGTGCCTGCTTTGGGGCTGGGATGACTCAGAGAGCCGGATGGCCATGGGATCCATTTTTCCTGGAGCCCGGTGACTATTTGTGATGGTGGAAGTTTTGTGAAGATCTTGGCCGGATGGTGTTGGGGGCTGTGTGACTGCCCTTACTGACTGGGAGTTTTGAATCTCTTCCTCCCCTGGGATTTATTATTCTTACAAGCTGATGCTGGGCCTGTTGAGGAGATATTGGATTTATTCAGAAGGCTGTGAGAGGGCCTTACTTCATTATCATTTAAATAACCACTTTAAGCTGTGGCAGTGAGAGGGATACAGTGAGAGGACATTAGTTGATGAAGAAGGTGGTGAGAGCCCTTGTTCTTCATGATTTTACAGAGACTCTGTGGTCATACAGACTATCTCAGTTTTGCGGACTGACAGTGAAATATAATTTCTTTTTTTTATTGAAGTGACTTTAGTTCATATTTAATACTTTTGTTGGGCCGTATTTTGGCGGGGTGTTTGTTTTATTGTGGGGGGGACGATTTTATTATTTTTTCGGGAGTACTGTTATTTAATTATTGTAGTTATTGTCATATAGGTTACGGTTTCAGAATGTGTGGGGATCATGCCTCGGTGGGCTTGCGATATTCCCCTTCCAGGTTGAGGGACCTGCACCCCCTTTATTTGTCCCCCATTGCAACCCGAGGTGTACATGCGCTGTCGTGCATTAGGGATAGCACAGAGGGGCCGGAGGGGTGGGTGCCCGGGACCCGGGGGGTTGGGGTGGGCCGACTGGGGTAGTGGGGTCAAGAAGGTGCCCTGGGGCAAAATGGGGCCAGGAAAGGGGGCCTCCATGTCTGGTGCCCGTACCCAAGGGTTCCACTAACAGTGGGCAAGTAGCCCGCTCTTCCATGGCCTCTCTTCCAATTTGGGTGGTGTTATGCAGTGCCAGGTCAATAAAGAACAAGACAGCAATTATTGCTGATCTTGTTGAGACATCTGACCTGGCTTACATCACTGAGATCTGGCGGAACGAAAATGCCGGTCCGGTATTGGAATCAACAGTACCTGCCGGGTTCTTGGTGATACACCTCCTGAGACTGGATCATAGGGGCGGGGGTGTACCCATTTGTTTTAAGGCAGAACTGGGCCTTGTAGAGGTACCAGTGGGGGCCACCAGGGCCTTCGAGTGTATCATGGGTGCAGGTGTGGGTTGCAGGATTCTTCTCATCTACCGTCCACCCGGAGATGGGAAAGTTTTCCTGCAGGAAGTTGCGGACTTCATGGTCGACATGGTGCTGGAATCCTCCAGGTGGTTGGTCCTGGGGATTTCAATGCCTAGGTTGACGATTAACTCTCACCTTATGGCCAGAACTTCCTCCAATTGATGATTTCATTGGACTCCACACAGGTAGTTACCACTGTAACCCATATTCAGGGTCACTCCCTGGACCTGGTGTTCCTCCTGGGGATGGAGGCCACTGACCTGTTGGTGGAACCGGCCGGGTGGTCTGACCATCATTCTGTAATGTTCAGTTTCGTGGCTCCCCCTGTGAGACCTGCCCCTTTGGAGATGGTCTGGTGCTGCCCTTTGGAGATGGTCCGGTGCTGCCCTTTGAGGGGAGTTACCCCAGAGGGTCTGATGGCGGTACTGGACCTATCGAGTTGGCCACTGGAATACGTAGAACCAGGGGACATGGTATCATGCTATAATAGTGTGGTGTCAGAGGCCCTGGATTCTGTAGCTCCTGTATACATTCACCCACTCTCTCTCTGCCCTCAGTCCCCTTGGTTTGATGGGACCTTGAGGAAGTTGAAGAGACTAGGGCAAAGACTGGAACATGGCTGGCAGAAATCCAGCCTGGAGGAAGACAGACTTTGATTGTTAGCCCATTATTTGTACTGTCAGTCAGCAATCTCCCATAAGAAGGCAGAGTTCCTGTCCAGGGAGATTGCCTCAGCAAGGAATCGACTGGCTCAGCTTTTCTGGACTGTGGACAGGCTGTGCAATCCAGCCTGTCTTCAGGGCTGGAGAGCTTTTTCACAAGAGAAGTGTGATGAGTTTGCTCAATTCTTTGTAGATAAGGTGTCTTCCATCAGGTTGGAGATCCACTTGTCTCATTCAAATGAGCATTGCGGAGGTTGGTAAGAGAGCACAGACACATGGTCTGCTTGGATGAATTTCAACCAGCCAGCAATCAGGGATATCGTGAAGATTGTTCAGGGTATGCGACCAACTTGCTGTAGATTGGATCCTGGTCCAACCCGCCTCTTTGTCAGGTATGTGGATGCCATCGAACTAATCCCTGCTCAGATTGTTTAGGGTTCATTGGATAAGGGTGTGTCTCCTGGCCCCCTGAAGGAGGTAGTGGTGACACCTCTTTTGAAGAAATCTACCCTTGACCCAGACAGTCTGCTAACTATAGACCTATCTCAACCCTGCCGTTTTTGGGTAAGGTTATTGAGAAGGTGGTCGCATTGCAACTTGAGAGCTTTCTTACTG
Source organism: Neoceratodus forsteri (assembly GCA_016271365.2). NCBI lineage: Eukaryota > Metazoa > Chordata > Ceratodontiformes > Ceratodontidae > Neoceratodus > Neoceratodus forsteri. The sequence goes on along the minus strand of CM057459.1, from coordinate 669,528,993 downwards.
CCCATGAAGTCTACAATCCTCTCCAGTCTGGTTTCAGGAAGAGGCATAGTACCAAGACTGCTCTAGTTCTGGTACTTAATGATCTCCTGATAGCGAGGGATCGGAGGCGCCATTCAAGTCTTGGTCCTCCTTGATCTCTCTGCAGCATTTGACACCGTGGATCATGGGGTGCTACTGGATCACCTGCGGCTACTCTGTGAACTGTTGGGGACAGTCCTCAAGTGGTTCCATTCTTTCCTCACAGGTAGGATGCAGAGGGTGGTATCGGGAATTTTTTCCTCGGCCCCCATCTCCCTGACTTGTGGGGTGCAGCAGGGTTCTGTGTTGTCCCCAATGTTGTTCATGGTGTATATGCTGCCATTAGGCAACATTATAAGGCAGTATGGGCTGAGATTTCACTGCTATGTAGATGATACTCAGCTGTACATGTTCTTTGTGCCCAAACAGAGTGATGCAGTCTTGGTTTTTAACAACTGCTTTGCTGAGATTCAAAACTGGATGAATGCTAACTGGTTGAGATTGAATCCAGATAAGACTGAGGTGTTAGTGGTGGACCCAGGTCATTGGGCAGAGAGGTCGACTCCTGATCAGTCATTTGGCCTTGTGCTAGGGGGCAACCAGTTGAGACCCTCTCAACAGGTGTGGAATCTGGGTGTAGTACTTGACGGTGAGCTGACGCTAAAAGCTCAGGTGTCAGCAGTCTTTAAGTCATCTTTTTACCATCTGAAGAATATTGCTCAGATAAAGCACCTAGTTCAGCCCAAGGACCTTCCTGTGTTGGTCCACTCTTTTGTGTCCTCTCGCTTGGACTACAGCAATGATCTATATCTAGGGCTGCCAGGGGTGGACCTCCATCACCTGCAGCTGGTGCAGAACGCTGCAGCCAGGTTGTTGACAGGTTTGTCGAGATCTAGCCATGTCACTCCTGTGCTTCATGAGCTGCACTGGCTGCCTGTGCAATGGAGGATCTTCTTCAAGGTCACATTGCTGACCTATAAGGCCCTACATGGACAGGACCAGGCTACTTGCAAGACTTCCTGCGGCCCTACTGCCCCTTCCGCCTACTCCATTCCGCTGATGAGGGATTGCTATCAGTTCCCTGGGTCTGCCTCCAAACTTCGGGTGCTAGAGCATTTTCTTTTGCTGCCCCAACCCTGTGGAATTCTCTACCTTGTCAGATTAGAGAGTACCTGTCCACCGAATCTTTTAAGTCCTCCCGGAAGACCTATTTATTTAGTTTGGCCTTCAGGGAGGAGTTTTAGCTGGCTGTGTTTCGGACGTCTTTGATTAAATTTTATTGTAATATAAACTTGCTGTTTTATGTGTACTGTTTATTGTTGTCTTATATTGTATTGCACTTTGGTTTTTGGAAAGCACATGGTAAATAAAGCATGATTTGATTTGATTTGATCTATGCCAGGCAATGCTTTAAAAGGTGAGCATTGAGGGCCTTCTGGTGAATGGTACGCATGGCCTGCTTAAAGGCCTGGCAGATCTTGTAATCTGCAACCTGATGTTTGGGGCCCAGGCAAAGAACACAGTGGGAGTGGTTGTTTCTGTGCGGGATTTGGGCACAGCACTGCGAGCACTTTTTCTTCAATTTACGCGAAGACATACACGTAACACTATTTGGAAAAATGGGGCAAAAAACTTGACTATATAGAAAGAAATGGCAGATGACTGAGCTAGTTCACAGCAAGGATCCAATGAGTTCAGGTCAACGGTGGGAAAGAACTGGATGGTGAGTGTGGGGACCGCCCCTTATATACTGTCACACTGACATCCGATCAGGTGATGCCGGGGGCAGTCCCCTGCTAATAATTGCTAGCTAGAAGTTTGCCATGTGGTCCTGACGCCAGGGGACACAGTCCTATGAGTAAAGACCTACTGCCAGAACTCTCTCGAAGTAAGATCAAATGGGCAGACTGGGTAGACAAATGTATCCTTGTCTGCCACCAGATTCTGTGGGCAGGATGTTTAAAAGTCTTAGATCACCTCAGGCCCTGGTGCACTGATGATACGGCACATGGAGCTTGCGGCAATCTAATGGGATTTTCTATCTTGTGCGGCAATTGCCATAAGTTAGACCAACTTTTTCTGGTCTAAATTGCAGCAATCTTGGGGGCCTTTTTTACAGAGCTTGCACCAAATATTTGGCACAAGTGCCATAAATCATGGAAATTGTTGCAACTGCGCCCAAGATTGTAAAATCGGACACAGTTGTAATGATGGGTCATTGGATCCTTTGTATGGTACTGTTGATTGTGCTTGTTAATTATCTGAATTTTGGAAGTTATTGACTTTGGTATCTTGGAATTTTTTGCTATTTTGAAAATAATAGAATGTTTATATATATAAAAAAAATTGGGCGCAGATGTGGGAAAGGGTTTGGTGCACCACCAGAACCTAAGTGCCGTGGCACAGGGCTAGCTACAAGCCCTTCTCCACGCTTTGAAAGTCCTGCCCTGTGTTTCTATATTAAGAGTTGCTACCAAGTTTAAACTAGCCACTCAATACAATTATATAAATACATTAGCTAAAGCATGCTATTTTATTCCCCTCATGACAGGCACCCAAGTTATTACTTTGTCAGTACTGGTTCTCTCTGTAAAGTGTAATTATTGCAATGAGCAGTTCATTATAATCAAAGGAAGCATTGTCTCTTTGGTCATATACTTTTTTCTGTTACAGCAACTGAAAATCTGGAAGAATAAAGTTTAATGCTTCTAAATGGTGATTTAGAGGAACAGGTGTACAGTATCTGTTATGGAAAAATGAACAGTGTTTCATAATAGACACACCAAGGAATATCTATGATCCTAATCAGTAAGAGTTGAAATTTTCTGTGTAACTGAAACTCAGAATGGGAGTCTGACCATTTAAATAGGTCTATTTAACAGCACAAAGGAAGACCCCTGTGACTTCAACTGCTGACAGCAGTAGTTACTGCCTGGTGTTGTTCTCATTGAGCTGAACAGCAGGTCTGATCAATAGGCCGTGAGTAAAAGGGCAGGAGGACAGACAAAAACAGACTGATCTAACTGTAAACAGACTGAACTAACCGGTGCTTGAGATCAGAAACAGCCGATTACAGATGAAACAGTAAGTACAATGACATTTTTATTGCCTTTAAAGTTTCTGAACTATCTGATGCTGAGATCTTGTTGGGCCCAAAACAAATTAAGTAGCTGTTCCTTGGGGTGGGGTCAGGAGTTCTGTAGGCAGAGAATGGACTAACATAAAGGGGATGGCATGCTTAATATAGCAATGGCAGCCGGCTGTGCTGTGAAAATGTTTGAATCCTTTTTTTTGGGGGGGTGGGGGGTAACTGGGTATTACAGGATGTTTGCAATCAGGTTAGGAGTAACAGTAAGTAGACAGGCTAATATCTAATGTTGGCACTGCTGTGCACTACTCTGAGGGGTTTGTTATCCTTGGAAAGGCTGTTGTTTGGTTAGATGGCCAGCTGAAATGCTTTTTGCATGAGTGCTTTTGTGTCTTGGCTTTTGCAGTGCAACTTGTGCAGCTGATCATATTTGGTTCTTATACAATATAAGGCTCTAACAGCAGAGGCTGCATTCTGGAATACATTTCATGTGATTGTGCCTATGAAGCAAGAAGGCTGCTTACTGGACTGTCATTTAAAGTTGTTATCCCGGAATGGACCTGTTAACTCCTGAAGCTTTTCAGAGTTACAAATATTGCATCATCACATTAGCCTGTTTCTGGTGGTTGTCTACAGCTGGCAGTTAAAGGTTCCATGTCACTACTGGAACAATGCTTTAAAATGATTTTGTCAGATTAAGGGGGTAATTTACACTAAATTGAAGCTTGTGCTCACAATAGTCCTTGTGGATACATGTTAGTAATGTTTGTGTGACTGTTATGGAATGGGAACAGAATCATAGTTTGGCCCTGACAAGGTGGACAACTGATCCCTTCCACTTCCTGAATCATTTCCATGCCCAGGCATATTATAACTTCCAGCATGGAAGAGCCTGAGGGCAACCCCCATTGAAATGAATTTTTTATTTCAATTTTGTTGACCTGGTAGGCCCAGTGAGACTAGAAGTCCCTTTTTCAAGGGCAATGGTAACCAAGTGAAATTGAACCACATTAAGCTGCTGGTGGTATTTTTAGTGAATGGGAGAAATCTGGCCAGGACACCAGGGAAATTTCCCTACTCTTTTCAAGAAGTGCCATGGGATCTTTAATGTCCACCTGAGCAACCACCAGAACAGGAAGACTGGACCTCGGTTTAATGCCTTATCCCAAAGATGGCACCTCAGGAGTGCGGCACCCCCCCTCATGCTGCACTACAGTGTCAGTATTAGGATTTAACTCAAGTGCCTGGTTTGGGGATAGAAGCCACAGCCTTCTGATCTTCCAGCCTCAGAGGTGAGTGTGCAACCTGCTGCGCCACTGACACTCAGGTCATTTCTTTGGCAGCATTTTCTACATTATGATGGCAAGTTAGAAATTAATGAAGGCCACTGCTCGACTAACAAGGACCTTGTTAGTTGAGCGGTGGCCTTCATTAAAGTGATTTTGTCATATTCTGAAATTAGGGGGTGATTTACATTAAACTGAAGCTTGTGCTCATGATAGTCCTTCTGGATACATGTTAATAATATTTGTGCAGCTGTTATTGAATAGTAAGGGATTGTAATTTAGCCCCGACAGGGTGGCCAGCCAGTCCCTTCCACTTTCCAATTCATTTCCATGCCCCCAAACTATGACATCCAAAGAGGGAGAGTGTGGGGGTGAACACCATTGAAATGAATGGGGACATTTTTTAAGCAGTGTTTTCTACATTATAATGGCAAATTAGAGATTAAGGAAGGCCACTGCTCAACTAACAAGGTCCTTGTTAGTCTAGCAAGGTCCTTGTTAGTTGAGTGGTGGCCTTCATTAGTCTCTAACTTGCCATCATAATGTAGAAAACGTGGCAAAAAAAATGCCCCCATTCATTTCAATGGGGCTCACCCCTGTGCTCTCCCTTGCTGGAGAAATGAATCGGGAAATGGAAGGGATTGGTTGACTACCTTCTCGGGGCTAAACTATGATCCCTTCCCATTCGATAAAAGCCACACAAAATGCATTAATATATGTATCCACAAGGACTATTACAAACACAAACTTCAGTTTAATGTAAGTTACCCCTTAATTTCAGAATGTGACAAAATCACATTAAAAGAAGATAATTCAGACCAGCACTTCCACTCTCTATGGAACTAGTACTAATATAGTTGTCCATGGCTGTGAGGTAGATTTAGTTATTTATTTTATTTATTTATTTAAAGTTTACACGTGATAAATCCAATGAGACCAAAGTATCATTAACAGAATGTCCTGAACATAAATGGCTAACAGTAATTTTAGACAAGCATATGATTCATTGATCAATCAAACTGCAAACAGTTTAGAGCTGGTTCTTTATAGAATAAAAGGGGGGCAGTATAGTGCAGTGGTTAAGACTCTGAGCTGCAAATCTGGTGACATCCAGCAGACCAGACCTGTCAGACCAGACCTGGGTTTGAACCCCACAGCTTCCACTTACATACTGTGTGACCCTGAGCAAGTTGCTTAACTTCCCTGTGCTCCCAGGGTGCACCTGTAAAAAAGCTTTCAACTTAGTGTGCTACTCCTGGTTCAACAACAACAACAACAAAAAAGTAAGCAACACCATCACAGTTTTTGAGAGTAGGATCCAAGGAATTACAAGTTAAAGGGGCCACAAAAGAAAAAGATGCTTTGCCAACTGCATGTGTTACCCAAAGTAAACAGAAAATTTGGTTTAAGATAACCTATAGCCCATGCCTGTGCTAAGTGACCACAATTTGTTTTACAACAATACAAGGGACAGTAACGTTAGTTATACATATATATATTCATTTTAGTCAGTTTACAGTAACTCTCCTTCTGAATCCAAAGAGGACCAGCCCAGCTGGCATAACAAAACTCAATGGTGTGTATCAAATGTGCAATTCAAAATAAAGCACAGTAGTCTACGGGATGTCACTATGTCTCATACAATCTGCTGTGCTTGTAGTCACTGCATCATCACTGAAAACTCATGGCTCCTGAAAATGTAAGATTCTATTCAAGGAAGGATGAGATATGTAACCTGCCTATTCTACCATTTTTTGTTCACCATACCTACAGTGCGCACTGTGGGATTTAGGTTTATGCAGTTAGTTTCCAAAGATAGTGAAAGATGCAGTAGTGGTGCAAGTAGTAGACAAGAAGTGCAGGAACTCAGGCATTGGCAAATATGAAATGCAGAATGAAGTTCCTCAATCTGAAGGATAACTATATAGATACTATGGGATTCAATAAGGGATACTGAAGTCCTTCTAGGAAAATATCATTGTTGTACAAGTCAAATTTTGCGATGGAATCTCTGATTTCAGGTCACAGGCCCAGAAACTGTCATTATTTTGCTAGTTTAAGAATTTCAGTATGAGTATCAGTGGGAAAAATTACAGGAACTCCGTTCCTACTACAAAAAAGGTACAGGAACCGAGTTCCTGTGCGTTCCTGTTCACTTTCATCACTGTGCATACTAGACCACAGGTAAAAGAAAAACGCAGTCTGTGGTTTCTACATGGGCTGACTGGCTACATCTGACTATCAGTAAAATAACTAGCCTTGATGACTGTATACTAACCATTTAGCCTGCAGGTGTCCAGTTGTGGACAGCAGCACCATTAATCACAAATGGCTCTGCAAACAAAAACAAAATGCCTTGACTGGGAAGTTAAGTGGTGGTATGGCAGCTGGTGGGGACCTGTTTAGCCACAAGGTTTAGTTACATTGTGTTGCTTAAGCGGTCTCTTTAGACACTTGGTAACATGTAATTTATCTTATCTGAACAAGGCTACTCTAACAAAAACACCTCTAATGAGTAGCTTTCCTCATGGAACATTAAATTAGTAGTCTGGCACTGAGAAAAAAATAAGAGAAAGAGGTCTTAAAAAGCAGGATTTTTCTTCGGTATATAATTTAGAAACATAGAAACATAGAAGTTGACGGCAGATAAGGACCGCAAGGCCCATCCAGTCTGCCCATTTCTTTTTCTACCTTATAAATGTGCCATCGGCCTTTGCTCTGTCAGTGGCCTATCTATTCATAGTCATTTGTATTGCTCCCTTATGCCTATCCCATGCCTGTTTGAAGCCCTGCACTGTATTCATAGCCACCACTTCTTGTGGTAAGCCATTCCATGCATCCACCACCCTTTCTGTGAAAAACTTTCATAAACATATTTTACTCAGCTATTACAATTTATAGAATGGCAAGAACAAATACAGGGACCATACCGGGTAACACCTGTCACCTGATTATGGATTAAACAGGTCAGGTCACTGATCTTTTTATGCCCCTCAAACTGATGTTTAGGTCAAAGCTAATTTATTAGCACAGTACTACACTCCAGTGTGTGTATTAAAGCATTTGTGATGCCCTTCCCAAAGTGTTACGCCACTCAGCCTTCAGCATTATGCTTCACAAAACTCCTGTGGCATGCATTAAATAAATAATAATGCCTGACAATGCATGCAGTTATTGAGTAATTACCATGTGCCCCACTACTCCATGGGTTGGCGGCGCAAGGCATCAGCCAAGTGTGCTTCAACCATGGGGTGGGGATGAGTGTGGTAATCTCAAAATAATCGCATACCTCAAAGTGTGTTATTGATTTTATAAAATAGTACCAAAATAATAAAAACATCAGACTAAATAAATCTTTATCATTGGTAAATTTGTTTTCATACAAACAGCTAGGTTTGCCCCATGAAAGAGGTCACACTGGCTGGCAGGTAGGTTACTTATTGTTAGCTTTACCCTTTTTCTGTTTTTTCCAGCTTTCACAGTTACTGAGAATTCCAGACAGTGTAGTTCCCAGACTTTCAAGCCACTTTCCAGACCTGTGAGGTTATTGGTCAATTATTGCACAGTTCTGGACAGCTATTCACCAATCAGATTGCTGGATTATTTTTAGTTCAGAACCTCTTTTATGCAGTTTATTTACTTTTCCCAGGTTTTGTAGTAAATATTTGCTAATTTATTTGTTATGCCTGCATTTAAAAAACGTTTGCACTTCACAGTGGATTTGTTATGACAACATAATGCTTGCTGTGAGAACAGATTTAGATGTCACAAATTCAGTAGTTGTAAAGTCAGTGAAGGACAGATGGATGCTTTGAAACTGAAAGTGCTACTAGAAAAGAATGGTTTTATTCTTAGCCAGAACAACTACTAGTGTCTTCCAGCCATTTCCAAAAATAATCGTTTATGATATTTCATAAAGCATGAAATTGTATTTTAATTAATGGTCCTCATTTTTTATCCATGGATAACCATGTTTTTATTCTGAGTTACAACCTCCCATGTACTATTTTCAGTTACAACACAGGAGGTTGTAATCACCTTCTGCCACTTAAAGAACAGCTATGCAGCACATTGGCTGCAACTCAGTCTGGGTGGGCCGAGCATCTCTAAAAAAACATGGCGGCTCTGTTGCTCAGTAACCGAGTTCCCGAACCCTGGTCCTGAACTTCTCCTTTGTGCCCCATTTCATGTCAGGAAATTTTTTCCACATATTTTTCAATATTTATCATGTTGATCCTACCTTCAAACTGAAAAAACATATCTGGTTGATCCTGCTATACCTACCTATCAAACAGAGCTCTGCGCCACCACTGCATCTCTTACAAACTGCAAACAACTGACCAGTGAGTGAGAGACAAACGGTGTGTGTGGTATGTCTCTCACAGGCAGAGAGAGACAGAGAGACAGAGAGACAGAGAGAGAGAGAGAGAGAGAGAAAGTAAAACTAAAAAATTAAAATAAGGACCAATAATCAAATAAAATAATACATGGGTGAGTGTACACACACCCACAATGTGGGATGCTTTTATAAACCCCGAAGGCTTTGCCTTCTGGGTTTATGTAGTATCCCACACCTCAAGTGTGTGAAACATTCTGGTTACACACACCCACCAATATATTGCTCTATATTTAATAGCTGTAATATTTTAACAGTTAATCATAGAAACTTTGTTTTTAAATGAATGCTTGGAGTCTGTTCAACATGTATTACGCCTAATGATACAGTTCTGTTTTGCTACAGGTCTATACAGATAGGACTTTAAAAATGTTGTGAACTGTATAGTTTTTATATTGATACATAAAATTGTTGGTTTTTCTATATTGATATACAGTTGCTACAGTTCTATCTTATTGATATATCTAATTAATTAGCTGACTCCAAACTTTCATTAAAAAAAAAAAATAATAATTATATGCCACATTTTCAAAGATCAGCACAGGGCATGCATCAGGCCTGCTCCAGAACACTTTGAAATCACCACTACACCAATGCCATTCGCTGTAACTGCTCCCGATTTTCAAAGGTCTGACACAGTTGCGTCAGTTTTCCCACTTTATGGCAGCCTGCACCAAATCTCAGGTGCAAGCTCTGTAAAAACTAGATCACAACAATATGGTCTATCTTGCATAAATTGCTGCATGGGATAGAAAATCCCATTAGATTACTGTATGTCTGGTGTGCCATATCTTTGGCACACTCGGGGCTTGTGGCAGTCTCGCCCTTCTGAAAATCCTGCTCCATGGCTCTATGGTTCCAAACCTATTACATTTAAAATGAAATATCTTTTTAAAGGTCTACCTTTGGAAAAGTTTGGGCTAAAACCTTTTTTAATGAAAACTCTGAGTCTAGCCGTTAAGAAGTGGTATCATTACTATATCATTATCATGTAATGGTAGTCATTATAGAATCAATATAGAAACTGTCAGTTTTCTCTAGCTATACACACACACACACACACACACACACATATATATATTTACATCATGACACCGGTGTTGTTTTTAATCAAATAAATGTTGATATACTTTTTCCATAATGGCAAAGTATATCAATATACTTTATTTAATATCAACATGGAATTTTAATGATGGTTTTAACAAAATAAAAAAAACTTGTTTTTGAACTTTTTCTGAATTTTGGTATTAGTCCCCATAATTTAATTAGTATGTATCTACATAATACCCATAAACATTCATTTTATGCCTTAAATCATGTGGTGATTAACCTTCCGGTCTCCTCCACAGCCCTCAAAAGCATCAGAAGATAAGTCCTAGTTACTGAGAAATATTTAGAAGGCTGATAATAGTATGAAGCCAACCCCCTAGAAAACATTTACGTTAAATGTGATTGTTAAACACATAAGACATCATATGGAGTATATTGTTGTGGTACAATGACACAGGCCTTATGCGCATTATGAACCATGAGGCATTACTAAATGCCTTTAATGACCTTAAAAATGTTGTTATACTATAGCGGGGGCGGGGGGGATAAAATGTTATGGTAAGTAAATGAAAAGTTTTGGGTAAAAAATTCTTTTATAGTAATTTTATCAAATAAGTTTTACAGCACAGCAAAAATAGCCACTCTAACAATATTTGGTATTCATCCATACCCCCCTTTCCCCAGAAAGAAAACACAGACACATGCCTTGGAGGAAATGGCTGCAGCCATGGATTTATTAACAGTCCAAATTAAGAACAGCATGCACACCTAGGAGGATCACTGCCAGTGGTCATAATGGCCAAGGCTGTTCATCTGCCCCCGTTGGGCATCAATGGCCTTGCAATATAGTTGTACCTACTGGAGGCGGACCATGACCCCTCCCCTGGATTAGGGTACTCAGTTTCCACCACCATGATGACCAAAGGGGAGGTCGCAAGCCCTTCAGAAGAATTCTTCTCTTCACTACCCCCCTTCCACCCTTCCATGTCATAGTGATCCTCCAGAGATGCCAAACCATGACTGCAACAGTTTAACAAATCACCCTTATCATGACTATTTAGTCTAGCCTATTTAGTATTCTCCCGCATCTGCCTCAGTTTAACCTCTCTTGGAGGAGGTGAAAAATTTGGGAAACTCTTTCACAGGGAAAAACCAGGAAAAGTCACTCCCCAACCCCTAGTGCAGTCACCCATATTGAATCAGTAGAGGGGCCCTAACTGCCTGGCCCCACTACCCCACTTTTACGAGGGCAGGTGGGTGGGTGATCCTAGTAGGGTGAAAGGAGAAAGAAGAGGAACTGCTGCCTACAGTCCAGGAAATTCCTCTTTCTCTCCCCCCCCACAGGATGTGACCCCCCAAGTGGGAGGCCTTGGTGGTCCCTTGTCCAATCAATGGACTTACCTAGTCCCCTCAGGACCACCTTTCTCTTCCCTCTCCCTCCTCCTTCCTGGGTCCAGGGGAGGATGGCCCCAGACAAAATACTGCTGCTGCCAACTGTTGCAGCTTCTGTATTATCTGGTATCCATCCATACCCCCTTTCCCCAGAAAGAAAACACAGACATGTCTTGGAGGAAATGGCTGTAGTCATGCATTTATTGATTAACAATCCAAATTAAGAGCAGCGTGTGCACCCGGGAGGATCACTGCCTGTGGTCATAATGGCCAAGGCTGCTCAACTGCCCCTGTCAGGTGCCGTTAGCCTTGCAGTATAGCTGTACCTGCTGGAGGTGGACCATGACCCCTTCCCGGGGTCAGGGTACTCGGTTTCTGCCCCCATACTGACCAAAGGGGGAATCACAAGCCCTTTAGAAGAATTCAGCTCATCACCACCAACCTACCACCCTTCCACGTCATAGTGATCCTCCTGAGACACCACAGGATGGGATAACGTCCAACCCCCAAAACTGACTGCTCTACCACTTCCTCCAAGACCTGCTCCAATTCTCCTAACTGGAGGTCTAACCCCCTCTCAGTCAACCATCCCATCTCGGCTACCATGATTTGACCAGAGGCCTGTCTCCGACTATGTTTTATCGCAGTCCCTCCTAATGCCAGCATGACCTTCCTCATCATCCTGTTGATCCAAATGCAGGCCCTGTTGAAAGGGGCCACCCCCTCCCTGTTCGGCTAGCTAGACCTCTGGATCAACTGGGACCAGATGAGCAAGACATGTGGCCACCACTCCCTAATGGTTCAGAAGTCCTCCTTCATTGCCAACAGCAAGTCCACAGTCTTCCGACTGCCCAAATCTTCCCCTCCAAGATGAACCACCATCACCTCTGGGATATGCTGGGTCTGCCCTTCCTCCCTCCCTCCCTCAACAGGGGGAGCTACTCATTCCAGGGCATGTGCTCCGACCCCAGCCATTGGATGTGGACCCATAGATGACCATTCCTCCGGGGCTGCCTACCTGCCCCGTCCGCCACTCATGCTGCTGCTTGCTGGATGAAGGCCTAAACACAGATCCAGATTGCACCCATGTCCTCTGGGGGCCCTGGAAGAAATAAAAGCTGTTATTGTAAAGTAGGCGCATGTATTCCAAGGCTTGCGACCTCCTTCACCCCAGTGCTTGGATCTAGCCATCTGCCCACACCCTAGTCCATTTCATTCTCCCTAAGCCTCACCCAGGCCCCCCTGCTCCATTGCAAGAATGTCCCCCAGCTCCCATACTATAAGTCTGGTGCTCCGGGAGGGCTGTGTGAGCTTTGACCCCTGAAAGCCTCGCAGATGCAGAACCACCAAGACCCTAGTATCAACCAGGAGCACCTTGAACGGGGACCGACAGCCTCCTGGAAGCACCCCAAGGATGCTCCCCAGGATTGTCGGGGTGATGGGATGCCTCATGTCCTGGAGGGAAGTGAGCAACTTCCCACACCCTACTAGCACCTCTCTCTCTCTGACAGTTTTGGTGCTGTCAGTGGCCCCCAAAGCCCTGTAGACCCAACACAATTCAGTGAGGTGCCTCGCAACCACTCCCAGGGTGACCCCATCCTGCTTCACAGCATGATGGCCTGGCACCACTGGTCCACCGGAATAAGCCAATCCTCCGGCCAGCCCTGTTGTGCTCGTACCCTTAGATCGTGGTCCACCCCTCTCCTATATACTTCCCTCGACTTCAGTGAGATGGAATTACCATTGCAGATCGAAGTCAAGCTACCACTACACTCAACAGAAGGGGGGCACCAAACGTGGCTGCTGCTCCGATGCTGGAGCCAGCTCTTGAAACCACTGTCACTGTGAACGACAGCCAGCATCAGCAATCCCCCTTGTCAACCCCAGGTACAGTATGTGCATGCTTTAAGTGATATGTTTGACAGCAATCAATATAGTGAACAACTGCACCTCAAATCCCCCACTGGGCCCTACTGCCCCAAATGCTCATTAGCTAAGTGTGTCCTCCCATGTTGTCTGACCCAAATCGGACCTAGCTGCACTTATGCCAGCTTCTTCTGGACTATCTGTGGATGGGCTCTAGCGAATCCCACGTGTTCTGCTTCAAGCTCCCCATTGGGGGTGACATATATAAGCCTGAAACCCACTGTGACTCTATCCTTGTCCGGGTACTGTGCCAGCCATCAGTTAGTCCTGCCCCCCCCTTACCGGGGTAGGCTGGTTTGTTCTCTTGTTGGTTACCTGGCTTCCTGGCAGCTCCCCCGAAGTCCCCTTTTGGGGATCACGATGATGCACACTGCAGGAAGGGGTGTTGCTGCCCACAAACCATACAGATGTGCCAAAAGTGAAACACCACACTTGAAGACTTCGCCTGGTTGTAGGCATAACATGCCTGCAACCTGGTGTGGCCCCCTTCAGGCCTCTGTGGTGATGTTGGTGCCACCCACAGTGGCAAGCCACTGTAGGTATGCACTATTCCCCCCCGTACATAACGTCCATCAAGAGAGAGTCATATTTACTCTCCGCCACCCTAGAGCACTGTCATCCTGCCTCTGCCACTGAAACTCCTCATCGTATTTGAGCCTTGCTACCCCTCCCTTCCTGTGGTGCATCAGCGTAATCCTGTTCTAGTATGTGTACAACCCCAGCCACTGGTCCTTTTCCACCTGCAGGATGGTGCCCACATAGATGGGGAAGGCCGCAATCCAGTTCTCAAAGGTGCCGGGCATCTTCAGCGGCTTCTTTTCAGCCTCCTTACCTTTTTCTTTCTTCTTATCGTCCCTCTCAGCTGGTCTGTTTAATAGAGAGAACATAGCCACATATTCCCTCTTCCTTATTTGCTGCCTAACCTTATTGTTGAGGTGGGACCCCAACTGTTTATCCAGACCTGCATATGAGCTCGGCAGAGGAGGAGGGGCCTCAAAGGTGGTCTGGGCTGGGGGGACAGCCACCCCCGCAGCTGCATCCTTCCCTCTTGTTTTCTTGACCGTCAGCGCCATGAGGTCCGGTAGTTTGTCTAATGAAGCTTCCATCCCCATGCGCCCCAGCCTGCCCTGCGATGGGACCCCATGGTTCCCCATCACCACGGCAGCATGCTGCTGTGCGGGTCGTGAAGCAACCTCCATCTCTCCCCCCTGGGTTGCCTGGCCTATCCTGCTCTTGCCCCCCATCCTCTAATGCCACATCGAGTACCTGTAACACCTCCCTGTCAGTCAATCATCTTACCTCAGATCACTGCTTACCTCTCCCTGGCATGCTGGGAACCTTTGCAGGTGGTGCCCCCTGGCCCTTCACCGGCTGTTTCTTTGATGGCACCCCCCCAGTCGCTGCTGTTGATGGGCTCTCCAGCCCTTTCAAGCAAGCTTTGAGCCACATGTCTCCCCTTCTCTAGTACATGTCCTGCAACTGTACTTCCAGACTTTCTGTGGCCTTCACCGAAAGTTTTCTCTGCCGAGTTGACATCTCCACTGCAAGACACTGAGAACCCCCGTGTCCCTAGAGATAGTTAGTAGGATCCTCATCAAGTCCGCCCCCTGCCGGAGGATGTTGAAGTCACTGGGGGATGCTGAGCCACCCTTCCCCCTCCTGGGTACCCATCCCATAGGCAGAATGAGCCCTCCGTTGCCGACCACTGTGCCCATGGACCCCGCTTCGTGCCCCACCAGTCATGTTCCTAAAGCCATACCCCTGGCCAAATGTGCTTATTGGCTTGGCTATTCTGGCAATCATACCTATCCGGGTTTCTCTTTTTTTTTATGTTAATCTTCCTTTCTGTTTATATATTATTTTATACATATAAATATATATATATATATATATATATATATATAAATAATTTTTTTTTTTAAATCTCTCAGAGCCACCCCCCAGAGAAAGACCTCAAAGGCACCCCTGTGTGAAGGTGCAGGGGGAAGGGGGCTGCTGGACAAGAAAGGCCCTTGTTAACTGGAGGTCATTAACATATATGAGGATAATGGGGTATGCTACCCGACGGGCCCGGTTCCCTATGTTATTATTTATTTATTAATTTCATTTTTTTTTTTTTCATTTAATTGAGCTCCGTGGCACGATGGGCGCCACCAGATTTGCTAACCGGTGAGCAGCCCCACCACATTGCCATCATCAAGATGGTCATGAGAGTCTTGCGAGACCTTGGCAGCAAATCCTCACATTGTCCCATCTTGTGAGCCTCACTCCTGAAGCCCACAGGATTCCAACTATAGGCCATAGCTAGTAGCCACTGCCCAGCCAGCCCCCAAGGCCCTCCGCGCCCCACAGAAGGATTCCAGGACAGCGACTCCTCCTGGAAGTCCTCTTCCACTGTCATGAGCTTTAGAAATGCTCAGGGAACTGCCCCCCCATGCACCCCACGAGGGAGCGGCACTTGGGCCGCCGCCACCCAGGAACTCCCCTTCCCACTGACTGAAGGGGACTGCTGATGCCTGTCCGGAAGCACCATGAGGACAATCTGCAGCACAGATCAATCAGAAGTGCTGCCGCAATGCCGGGGCATCCCTCCAGCCACCATCCAGCCCAAGAAACCGCACTCACCAAAGTGCTTAGGGTAGCTGCCCCGCCGCCCTGCCCCTTCCCCACCCAGAGAGGACGGCCAAGGGAAGTGACCAGCCAGTGAGTGAGGACAGCAGACAGCAGGTTGGGAAGCAGAAGAGGATGTGCAAGGACTCCCAGCCCCAGCACCCCAGGTAAGCCCAAACCTCTTTTGAGAGGGGTACCACTTCACAGATGCTGCTGCCGAACCCACCCTGAAGGCATACCCCTGTTCTCCAGTAAACTTGTCAACCTTTGCTACCAACTTCAATTTTTTTTTTATTTTATTGTAAGGCGCTTGTCATAGCCGCCCAGGTCTGCTGGCTGCACCCAGCCCATACCCAGCTCATAGATCTAGCCTCCTTGATACTGCCTACCTCTCTTTCCCACTGGCCCTGCCTCCTATAGCCCCAGGCATGAGTGAACCCTCAGGCCTACTAGGCCCTTACCTGGGTGACCTGACTAGCTGGATGTGTGGACATGCTGGTCCTAGCAGGGCGAAAGGAGAAAGAAGAGGAACTGCTGACTACAGTCCAAAAAAGTCCTCTTTCTCCCCCCCCACAGGATGTGACCCCCAAGTGGGAGGCCTTGGCCATCCCTTGTCCAATCACTGGACCCTACCTAGCCCCTCAGAACCACCTCTCTCTTCCCCCTCCCTCCTCCTCCTTCCTTGGTCCAGGGGAGGATGGCCCCATACAAAATACAGCTGCTGCCAACTGTTGCAGCCTCTGTATTCTGTAAGGTGAATTCATCTGGAATGTGTGACTACCATAAAACACAAGCATTCAAAATTATTCTCAGTTCCATTTGCAGAATATTCATCCCCCCCAACACACACACACACACACACCCACAACAGAAGACCTCATATGAGGCAGGGCCTCAATTTTCCCCCAACAGACTAAGCAGCAGAGATTTCCCTAGCAAGCTGCAAAGGACTGGGGTGGGGGGAGCGAGGCACGGTCACTAAAGAAACACCAGAAAACTAAAACTGTGAACAGTGTTTCATTTGTTTAATTTATTTTCTGTGTGTAAGGAGGGCATCATGACAGCAAGCATCTTTCAGTTATTTCTTTCTTTCTTTTTGTGTATAAGTGAGTTTTACTCTTCAGGGCCTAGTGGATGATTTTCAGAGAGTAAAGGTGGCAGGCATGTTTGTAATAGAAAGCATGGCTAGGTGAAGTGGCTTATGAATTCTGCATGTGATTTGCTCATATTCCAAATCCCACTGCTAACCTTTTGCAACGCTGCATACGTTGGAAATTTGCAAAATGTATTTTCTCAAAATGTATTTTGCCAGACAGGAAGCAGAAAATGTTGCCAATCAGGAAGCAGAATGTTTCTAACCTATATTATAAATTTTCTTTACTAGGTAGCTGTTTATTACATATCTAGTTTGAAATGGCATTTTGACAATATCAGTAGTTGAAATGGCTTGGTTATACATTTTTACAGACCCAAGAGTCTTCTATGCCTCCATTATGTCTCCTCATGTGTTCCTAGAGGGACAAAACAGCAAAGCAAATGGCTGAAGAAGTGAAACACAGAAACATGGAATTTACCAGCAGATAAGGATTGACTGCCCCCTGTCTACCCCTCGTCTACCCATTTTCCCTGCCTATGGAATCATTGCAGATCTTACTTGATCTCAGGCCCATTCACCCCCCCACCCCCGTTTCCTTTTGCCTAAGATTCTCTCATGTCTATCCCATGCATTTTTCAACCCCGCCACTTTTTTTGTCCCACCACCTCTACTGGAGGACTGTTCCAGGAATCCACCACTCTTTCTGTGAAGAAGTACTTCCTTGCATCTCTCCTGAATCTACCCTCGTCCAGCTTCTTATCATGCCCTCTTGTCCTTGACCACCTTTTTTCCTGAAAAATGCTTTCTTCCAGTACCTTATTTACCCCTGTAAGGAATTTAAAGATCTCGATTATATCCCCCCTCTCTCCTCTCTTCCAGGGTGTTCATGTTTAGGTCCATAAGTCTCTCTTTGTAGGGCTTCTGACACAGACCCTGCACCATTTTAGTTGCCCTCCTCTGGGCCACCTCCACTCTGGCTATGTCCATCTGGAGATGTGCTCTCCAGAACTGGACACGATACTTTAGGTGGCGTCTTACTTGTGATCTATATGAAGGCAACACCATCTCCCTCTTTCTGCTGATGATACCCCTCCCTATGCACCCCAGTACCTCACTAGCCATCCCAACTGCCTTATTGCACTGCCTGGCCATCTTTAGGTTATCCAATATGATCACCCCAGGTCTCTTTCCTGCTTGGTTGTTGTTGTCTATACCACTCCTCCCATTTTGTACTCTGCCTGGAGTTTCTGTGCCCCAAGTGCATTACCTTCCCCTTTTTGCATTGAAACCCAGCTGCCATACCCTTGACCATACCTCAAATTTTCTCAGGTCTCTGTTCATCCTTTCCATGGCTACTAGAATGTCAACCCTACTGCAGATTTTGATACTATCGACAAAGAAGCAAACCTTCCCTTCCAGCTGCTCTGCAATGTCACTTATAAAGACATTAAAGAGGACCAGTCCCAGCACTGATCCCTGAGGCACCCTGCTGGTTACCCTCTCTTCTTCTGCGTGAACTTTTTTTTACCCCCACCCTCTGTCACCTACCCCCTAATTAATTTCTTAACCAGTTTACCACCTTTGGACCCACTCCTAAGCTACTAAGCTTGCTTACTAGTCTCCAATATGGAACGGTGTCAAAAGCCGTACTGAAATCTAGGTAGGCCATGCCCACGGCTCCGCCATGATCTAATGCCTTGGTCACCCGTCAAAGAACTCTATCAGATTCATTTGACATGACCTCTCCCTGTGACACTCAGGCATGAGACACTTGGGTCTTCATATAAATGTAGTACAGATTATAGAATTATTATTAAAACTTTAGAATAAAAAAAAAAAGAAGTGTAAAACCAACTCTTTAAAAAATAGAAAATAAACTAATCTCTCTATTTCTAAAGTGGAGCAATCCATGTTTTGAAATGCTGCCCATTAGCCCCACTTCTTGTTACAATCTTCTGGTTATATGCTGACAAATCCTCAGCAAGGACTGCTACAACCAGTCCTTGCTATCTTATAAGAAATAGTTACAGCCTACAGCCTTTATCTTATTGCTGGTGGTGCTCTCTGGTTATCAAATTGTCCTCCAGGTATGTGACCCTAATGATCTGAGTTCCTGAAATGGTATTCTAGCCACCTACCCCCCAATAACTATAGTACACATTGCAGCACTTAATTTATTTCCTCAAAATAAATTTTGGCAGTCTCTGTTCAGGTGTCTGCATCACAAATTCACCATCACAACATATCCATCGTTGGTAGTCTCACAAGGCTGGACAAAGTACCCACTAGAAGTATTCTGTCCATAACAGAGTTGAGGAACACTGGAGGTAGTGTAGAGAAACTTGCACTGTGGCCACCCATGCTGCATGTGTTCTTTCCTGTGGTCAATAAAGAACTTGGGTTGATCACTGGCACTTTTCATGAGTCCTAACACCCCACCACAAAAGAACATTTCTAAATATTTCCAGTAGTGAAAATATTTATTATAGCACTTGAAAAATTCTCATCTTCAGAGAATTTTAACCTTTCTGTTTTAAGCAGACAGTTGCATTTTCTTCTTTTTATGTTTGCTTGCACGCATGCACAACAAACATTATGTGACAGCTTAGGAGAGAAGCGGGTTGTGGAGGCACAACACAGTGGAAGCCAAGGGCGGCACAGCATTTGGGGGCTTGGCAGTGGTGGGCCAATGGAGACACAGTGTGCTGATGAAACTGGCTTCCAAAAGTGCCACTAAGTTCTAATGTTTTTGCCGCAGCAATCAGAGGCCGCCTCATCATTGCAGTGTCAGCCATTCCACTGCAATGAGGGAGTGACCCGTCATTTCTTGGGCAGAACGTTGGTACTGTATTATTGTTTGTGAACATGGTGGTGGTTTGCCGCTGTGTTCACAAACAATATTACTGAGCCCCCAGTGCTGAGAGGGTGCCCCCCAACAGTGTTTGTTTACCAATGGGGGCCCCAGTCTCCGCCGGCTTCAGTCCCTGCATGAATTAATGGTTGCCGACGGGGGAGCCCACTCCCCATCGGCATAATGTCCCACCTCCAGAACAAAAGTAGGTGTGTGCCGAGGGGGGTGCCCATTTCCCTGTCGGCTACAGTCACCTCCCAAACAAAGCACTCAGTTGGCACACTGGGGGCCCACCCCAGTGTGCCAAATGCCCCTGTAAAAAAAAAAAAAAATCCCACAACTTTTTTGTTGTTGTTGTTGTTTTTAACCTGTAAAAAAGAAAACTGTTCCTCGCAGTCTCCCTGCCCCCTCCCACAACCCACGTCTACCCTCTGCGCACCCTGCCTCCCCACCCTCCTCACCCCATACTTACCTCCGGAGCCCGGCGTGATGATCTTCAGTGGACCAGGAACACCTCTGCACTCTTCAAAGCCGACCCCGAACTGAGGAAATGCCGGTAAGCTGTATAATGGCATAAATAGGTTTTTTTCAGCTTTGATGCATATCTCAGGCCTGTTTTGGAATTTTGGCACCAAATTTTCAACATGGGGTTTTAGGAGCCCATAATTCAGCCACTGTCATGGTATCTGATCCCAAAGGTGATTTCATGTCACCGCGTGAAATCACCTTCGGACTGATTAACAAAAATGATAAAAGCAGTGCTCATGAGGTGGGCTCCTCAAAAAGTCGATGTTGTAAATCTGGTGGGAAAAATCCAAAAAATGACTTTTACACAAGCGTGCATTGTGCAGTTTCCACGCACGCTCGTAAGTTCATGAATTTGCAATATTTTCACTCAAGATTTTCAACATTGCCATTTTTCCGCACCTCCTTATGAACAAGGCAGCTGTCATTTTTTACATCCTGGCCAAAATGTGTTTTCACTCTTCCGGTGCACAATAGCGCAGTCGCTGTGGGAAATCAGTGTTTGGGATGCATGAAGAAAATCACAATGACACTGTTCATGAGCAGAGGTCCTCAAATGTCTATGTTGAAAATTTTGTAATGAAAGTCCATAAAATTAGTGTGTTACGAGCGTGCATTGCACAGTTTCCACGCACGCTCGTAACTTCGCAAATTTGCAATATTTTTACTCCAGATTTTCAACATTGCCATTTTGCTGTATCTTCTTATGAACAGTATGCTGTCATTTTTCAAATCCTGGCCAAAATATATTTTCACACTTTCGGCGCAGAAAAGCGCGGTCACTGTGGGAAATCA
The DNA here is from genome assembly GCA_016271365.2 of Neoceratodus forsteri. Taxonomy (NCBI): domain Eukaryota; kingdom Metazoa; phylum Chordata; order Ceratodontiformes; family Ceratodontidae; genus Neoceratodus; species Neoceratodus forsteri. The sequence continues at coordinate 669,507,960 of CM057459.1, read as the reverse complement.
GTGTTCGGGACATATGAAGAAAATCACAGTGACACTGTTTATTGGCAGAGGTCCTAAAATGCCTGTGTTGAAAAGTTTGTGATGAACGTCCATAAAATGAGTGTGTTACGAGCGTGCATTGTGCAATTTCCACGCATGCTTGTAACTTCGCACACGTGTAATATTTTCACTCCAGATTTTCAAAATTGCCATGTTTCCACACTTCCTAATGAACAGTACAGATGTCATTTTTCACATCCTGGCTGACATGTGTTTTCATACTTGCGGCGCAGAGTAGCACAGTCGCTGTGGGAAATCAGTGTTCGGGACACATTAAGAAAATCACAGTGACACTGTTCATTAGCAGAGGTCCTCAAATGCCTATGTTGAAAATTTTGTGACAAACGTCCATAAAATGACTGTTATGAGTATGCGTTCCGCAGTTTCCATACACACTTGTAACTTTGCACATTTGTAATATTTTCACTCCAGATTTTCAGCATTCCCATTTTTCCATACCTCCTTATGAACAGTACAGCTGTAATTTTTCACATCCTGGCCGAAATGTGTTTTCACACTTCAGCACAGAATAGCACAGGCTCTGTGGGAAATCAGTGTTCGGGACACATTAAGAAAATCACAGTGACACTGTTCATGAACAGAGGTCCTACAATGCCTATGTTGAAAATTTGGAGACAAAAGTCCATAAAATGACTGTGTTATGCACATGCATTGAGCAGTTTCCACGTATGCTTGGACATATTTCCACTACAGGTTTTCAACATTGTCATCTGTTCACACCTCCCTATGGATGGTACAGCTGTCATTCTTCACATCCTGCCCAATCTATGTTTTCGTACATGTGGCGCAGAATGGCATGGTCGCTGTTGGAACTCAAAGTTCTGGACACATTGACAAAATCACACTGCCACTCTTCATGAGAAGAGGTCCCAAATGCTTTCATGAGATGGGGTCACAAAAAGGCCTTGTTGAAAATTTGTAGTGCAATACTAAAAACGCCTGGGGCGTTAGGTTTGTAACAATAATGTCCCACCTGTACAGACTGACAGACATCAGGGGTGTGCCTTTGATTGCGACTGCACTGTTCATGCCATCCCCCCACTGATAGGCATCGAGGTGTACCCTTGGACTCTTCGGCCCCAGACTTCACCCCATTGTCCTATGCTACCCATTTCAGCGTATGTCCTTATGTAATGGGGTGACTGTAAAGCCAAACACCCCAAAGCACACCTCAACACCTGTCGGTGTCTGCAGAATAGGGTGAGGTGACATGGCATGACCGTCATGGGCGACGACCCAAACACTTACCCCAGTGCCTGTTCATCTCTACAGGATGGAGGTGGGGTTGGCGTGAAGTTCAGTACTTCACTGCCATTCCTATTCTGCATCTAACTTCTGCATTTCCAATGCTAATACCAGCAGGCAAACATTCGGCATTTACAAATGCTTGTTTTTCCATTGGAGTTCTGACTCTTTATAGTATGAATGGGTTCAGACTTCTACTGTATTCATTTTATTTGAGGTCTTGATGCTCTTTCATACTTTGCCTATTAACAAAAAAATCAATTTGAAAGCAGAACACTTTACACCTAGTAAAACAATTACTGTATAGAGCGCTGTGTTAGCAAGAAATCTTAGTTGATATGAAACTATTTTTAAATGCTTAATGAATCATGTGACAGTCATCATATGGCAAGCAATCAGACAATATTTTAGTGCATTTTTTCCTTGATTGATTAATTTACAGGAAGACCTTTGAGCAACAGGTACACATTTTTAAGGGTGATCTAAGTCGGTACAAGTAATGCAAAAACAACAACCATTTGAAACATATAGTGTCACAAAGTTGTGTAACACCATCTGCAGGGTGTTACAAAAGAAAGATACTGCTGCATAGAAAGGACCAATCAGTAGCCGGAGAAGTTTGGAAGTGACAGTGATGGCAGGTGTGTTATACATTATACTGTGTGAAGTCAGGAGCAGCTGGCAGTGCTCATGAGGTAGTTTTTCAGCTGCTTTTTGCCCACATGGTTGATGAGTACAATCTGTAGGTTAGGGCGTATGTGGTTTCATGCCTTCGAGGCATTGTACGAGATGGATCTCGGACCCTGGGATGTCCTCTCCAATGGAAGGTGAAAATGTAGGCAGCCTGCTGACCCTGTGATATGAGAGCTCTCTGAGGCGGGAAGGGTTAGGTACATTTTATACTAATGGGGGAGCATGATTTTTGGGGGGGGAGGATTTTTACCTCTGTTTAGTTTGTGTGATATTGCCATCTCTGCTCAAATGGCAGCCATCCCATTCTGCTATGAAGTTCATAGTGTTGAGTCTGAATATTTGCTCCAAGTAAAAAGTGACAGATTTTACTGAGAAGGGACTTGATTCTGGAAAGTGTGCTGTCAGCTACTGCAGAGTAGATATTGATTCTGTTGTCAGTTAGGGATAGTAGGAGGCTTTGGGATACTAGCTTTCTGGTTTAGTCTGTGACATTAATTTTCTTTCTGTACAAGAGTCCCAATCTCTTGTCGGCTGCTTGAATGAGATAGTCAACATGTTCTGCATAGGACAGCATGTAGTTCAGTGATAATGAAAGATATGTTACAAAATGGCTGGGATGGGCTCAGCTCCTTATTGCTACCAACGATCTTTATATGTTGGCTTGCGCGCACGTGCAAGCAACATCTCGTGCTAGTAGCACATTTCAGAGGTGTGTCAGTGTTGGCGAATTCAGGGCACACTTTAGTAGGTGCGTCCCTCATTCACCAATTAGACAGCATGCTACCGCTGATGCACATATTATGTAAAGTGGACACAACTTGTAAGAAAAGTGCTGCTGCAATCAGAGACAAGCTTGCCATGCAGCAACACAATGACACGCCTCCCAATGTGCCTTTCCTAATGAAACAGTTAAACAAACATGGCAAACAGAAACAAAATTCTGTCTCTTTCTCCCCCACATTCCAGCAGAGTTTTTGAAATTGATATAGCAGGCACTCAGGTCATTACACATCAGGGCTCTGTGTGTCTAAGGGGCATCAATAGAGTGAGATAGTGACTGCAGAAGTGTTGCTCTGTGGTGAGAGTGAGAAAGATGGAGAGTGAAACAGCGAGCAACACATGCAGAATTCCTTCCCTCTTTCTCTCTCTCTCTCTGTGATCACCAGCTGTCAGTCTGTCAGCACAGTGGTGTAGATTGGAAGGTAAGAAGGGCACCTTGCCCCCTCCCCATCAGATCAATATGAGGGGAACGTTTAAAGCTCAGAGTTGTTTTTATTTTAATTTGTAACTCCCTACCCCAACTAGCACCTGCCTCTCCTGCTTCATCTTGGATTGGCAGAATGGGGCTCAGACATGGTCGTGGTCCCTGCTGTTGAAAGGACTTGTTTGCACCCATTACTGGCCTTGTGTGTTGGGAGCATTAGAATGGGTTCCAGTGTGTGAGCATGTCAGTAGCATGCATTTCTACAGGCAGCTTGGGAAGGGCTGTGTAGGATCTTTAGGGAGAGAAAACATGGCAACTTATTTCTTGCTTTAGCGAGTGACTATACAAGTTCATTTTGATTTAAATTCAGTCCACTTTAAAGAACTGAAAGATTTCCTGTTGTTCTTGTAGGCTCTGGAAGAGGGGCTTGTCAAGGTTAATTAGGTCTGTTCCTCAACAGATCTGTTCTAAAATCTATTAGGTTTATTTTATATATGTACTTCCTCTTAAAGCGAGCTCCTTCAAATATAGTTTGTCCATCCAATATGACACCCCCCCCCCAACAAAGACCATCTGGTCAAAGCGCTTGAGCTGCTAATTGACATTCTCCACATGGGTCACAAATGAATGTGTAACAGCAGTATTAGCTGCCTCTGGATTTGCCCGCTCGGGCGATTATGACCGGCTCAAGCTTTAACCCCCTCCCCACTCAATTTAATATGAAGCCTCTCTGCACTTGCAGAAAATATATTTTTAAATCCCCTACCCACACAGCATTTGGCCCTACTTTAATTTTCTCCCACCCACCAGTCAACTATTAGCACCCAGTTCTCCAATATAAAAGGAGAAGGTGACCGGCCCAACCTTCCCTCTTTCTCAGCTGGTCCCCTTCTCATGAATGAAAGTGATCTGCTCTTGTACTTGTTTTAGTAAAACCAGCTGATCAGTTGGCTTTACTACAGCAAGAACAAGAGCAGGTCACTTTGATTAAAAATATACTTTCTGTAAGCGAAAAGAGAGGAGCAAGGATGATATTTAAAAAAAAAAACTTGAAAAAATATGCCTCCTTCATTCCGGCTGCACCTTTTTGCAAATCCTGCATGTAGTGACCCACAGTTCCATAACTGTAGCCCATACTTTTTCTTCTCAGGACCTCTTTATTTCCCCAGTGCATTTTCTGTCTGCTGCAACAATTGTATTCTACTTTGATCCTTTTGGATCGAGTCCACAAAAACAACCACACTGCAAAGAGGTTTGGCGCTAATCGCTCCCTCACAAGCCATGTGAAGCCTTCCAGGGCTCCCCACCGAGGCATCCAAGAACACCGGGTGATAAGCGCTCACCAAGCCACCGCCCGAGACCTCCAGGCTGGACTCGCTCCCTCACAAGCCATGTGAAGCCATCCAGGGCTCCCCAGCTCACTAGCCAAGGCATCCTTGGACACCGGGTGGTTGGCGCTCACCAAGCTGCCACCCAAGACCTCTAGACTGGACTCGCTCCCTCACAAGGTATGGGAAAAGCCATCGTCCAATCAGAATGTGGGTGCTTCTCTCTGCTGTATTCCTATTGGCCAGCAGTCCACTTCCACTCCCACTCTTGCTAATCCTACTAAAACAAAAAAGCACTGTAATTTCTTGCCTTGCTAAAAACTGTTGTTGAAAATGTACTGAATTTGCTTAGACTGTGTTAAGCTACATCCCCAGAGCATAATTTGTGATTACAGCCCTTCCAGTACAAGTGTTCAGCAGCATCCCTGACAACCGGGCGCCTTTCCAAATCACTGGGATTGTGGTGCAGATTGGACTCCCGCTGGTTTCTGCTGGTCCCTTTGTCTCTGCCACTATTTAATCCTCCCTCTCTTCTCTCCCCCCAGTCATGTGAAGCCTTCCAGGGCTCCCCAGCTCACCAGCCAAGGCATCCTCAGAAGACGGGCGGTCGGCACTCACCAAGCCATCGCCCGAGACCTCCAGGCTGGACTCGCTCCCTCACAAGTGCAGCAAAAGTCTCATTTTTCTCCCGCCTCCCATCCCCACCCTTCATTTATTATATACGCTTCATCCCACCTCCCCATCTGCTATACCCACTGGAGCCACGCCTACTCAAATTTTAACCATCTGCAGTCCTTTCACACGAATCTACCGACAGGGATCTATCATCTTTCTATAGTCTCCACTGGACACTCATCAGAAAGAACAACTATAGGCTCAGTGTCTGATACTGGGCCGTTTACTTTCATCACCCAATGCTGTGGTGTTTAAGACCTACCATGGGAGGGAACAGCTGGCTCCTCTGTGTGTTCCTTGTTCTGCTAGCGCACAGCGCGCTCTATCAGACCCCTCATTCCTCTCTAAAGGGGAATAAGCTTTGCGCTTCTCCCTGTTATGTGCCGTACAACTCCTCTCAAGTAGTTATACTGGATTATTGGACCTCACAGCTGTATCTGCCGGGGAGTGGGACATCTCCCAAAATGCCTCTGCGGAGTACTCCCCCCTTCTGTCTCAATACTTCTTCCTCCTGGCAAGTTCCTGCTAGGACCCTAGTGGCTACAACCCTAGGCAACTTTAGCACCAGGAGTGGTGACAGGTTTATTCAACGTCACTGCCCCCCCAGTCACTCAAAGATAAAGTCACTATCAAAAGATAGTGACTACAAATTAAATTTTGCTGCCTTAAAAAGGATTTTGCTGCTATTGCTACTGTGCTCAGGCAATGTCGAACTCAACCCAGGGCCTCTAGATACCCTTGCTTCTCCCTCAGACATGGCAGGTATTAAAGGAATGTCATTTATGCATCTCAATGTCTGTAGGTTACTGAAAAAGTTCACCTTGATCCAGGCTTGGGTAAGCCACACCCTACCTGATATTCTGGTGATCACTGAGACCTGGCTTAGGCCAGTCACTCCAGATAGTGAAATCAACATCCCAAGTTATTTACTCTTCTGAGCGGATAGGCAATCAAGAGGAGGTGGGGTGGCGATTTATGTCAGGGACAAATACTCAGTTGCATGCATAGAAGCATCCTCCACCCCAAGGAATTTGAGTGCTTGACCATAAAGATTGAACTTTCTCCTTCCTTCGCACTCTGTGTAATAGGCTGCTACAGGCCCACTTCTGTGGGGTTTCATCTCTTGTCTCATCTAAGCTCTGTACTGGGACTTAGTACACTGGAAACCATTATTCTTGGTGATCTGAACTACTACTGGTTATCAAATGCCTTGGCTCCCTTAAAATCCTTTTGTGACATCTTAGGGCTGGTGCAACTCATTGTCGAGCCAACTCACCCAAATAAAAAGAACCCTAGCAACAGCACCCTCTTAGATGTAATTATGGTTAATAAATTACACCTGTTCTCCCATGTCTGAACATAAGCGATCACTGTTTCATCACCAGTATTAGATCTGTGTACCATCCACAGTTTGTAGCAAAGTTCTCAATCAAGAGGTGTAAACGTAACCTCGACTTGTTTGCCTACATCGATGAATTGAAACATTCACTGCGATGGCAGGATTTCTTCCTAGCTAAAACAGTTAATGAGGCATATACTATTTTTCACGATATAATAAGTGTGGACTTAAACAGGCATGCACCCATGGTTAAGGTACGTGTTAGGAACAGTACTTGCGACTGGTTTTCACCAGAACTCAAAGCTTCCATGATAGAAGGGGATACACTATGGAAAAAGCATGCAGAATCAAGAATAACTCGGACTGGTGTCAATTTAGGAGAGCACGCAACAAGTGCACCGAGCTGGTCAGAGCAGCCAAGGCCGCTTTCTATCTTGCAGAGCTAGCCTCTGCCTCAATGAATCCTTCAAAACTCTGGAAAACAATAAAGGACGTGTCTGCGCCTGGTAATTCCCTACCATCAAAAATTAATTCCGGTAGTAGCATCATCTCTTACCAATCGGAGATATTGGAACCCCTCAATAATCATTTTGCAACTGCTGGGCTAGCATTTGATACACCCCCTGCCAAGGACATCCGCACACAACAAGGCTTATCGAGTCATGAGCCCCCTTCTACCAAGGAGGCCTTCTCCCTCCCGACTGCCTCTCTAAAAGAGGTGGAAGACCTACTGCTGCAACTGGATACCAAGAAGGGTGCAGGCTGTGACTCCATAGAGCCTTACTATCTGAAATGTGCATACCATGTGTTGGCTGTACCAATCACTCACCTCTTCAACATGTCACTTTCCCAGTTGAGCCTCCCCTCACAATGGAAATTAGCCCATGTCATCCCTCTGCTAAAATCAGGTGACCCCGGCGACCTAAATAATTATAGACCAATCTCCCTCCTCCCCATTCTGTGTAAATTATTAGAAATAATAGTGAGTGGTCCGCTAAGGGCATACCTCAAATCCAGAAGCCTGTTAAACCCTGTTTAGTCTGGATTCAGAGCAAAGCACAGCACCATAACAGCCTTAGCAAAGATGACCAATGATTGCCTCCTTGACCTTGACAATAGGAATCATGTCTGTGCCGTTTTCTTGGATCTAAGTAAGGCCTTCGACACAATCAGTCATAGCCTGCTTCTTTCCTCTCTAAGTAAGATAGGTCTGGACCATAATTCTGTGTGCTGGTTTGCTGACTACCTCACAGAACAGAAACAGGTTAAAGCTGAAGGTGATCTTTCACCACTTAAACCTATGCTGAGAGGTGTGCATCAGGGATCTATCCTTGATCCCTTCTTATTTATGGTTTACATTAATAACATCAATGACACCATCAATAAAGCCAATATCCATTTATTCGCTGATGACACAGTACTTTACTTGAGTCGTCCTACGCCAGAAGTAGCCTGTGAAGACCTCCAAGCTGAATTTAATCTATTACAATACCAGCTCATAAACAAAAAGCTTCTGCTCAATGCAAAAAAAACAAAAGCAATGCTCTTTTCACCTTCCTCATATGCGCCAAATCCTGCCTGCATGGGGGCTATACCTCAAATTACCACAGTACTTTCGAAATACTAGAGCATGCGCCAAAATTCAAATATCTGGGTGTATGGTTTGATCACAAACTCTTCTTCGCCGAAGATCTAGAAGAACTACAGAAGAAACTAAGACAAAGATTAGGACTATTCTACAGAATTAACCACCTTCTCACTAAGGAGGCCAAGCTTCAATCGGTTCAAGCCACCTTCCTTTCATTAGTAGATTACGCAGACCTTCTCTATAGCCACTGAACTGCCTTTGCCCTGGCTACGTTGGACACCTTTTACCACAGAGCAATCAGTTTCATAACCAGCCTTCCTTTTTCCACACACCATTGCTTCTTGTACTCAGCGATGGGCTGGACTTCCCTTCATTATAGGAGAAATAGAAACACCGCTCTATGGGCCTTCAGAGCAGTAACCCACAAGCTCCCCCCATACATCTCTGATTGTATTTCCAGGAGTGTGATAGGCACCTATGCTCTCAGGAACTATTCCCCTATTCGCCCTCCAAGTTCTGAAGGTCAAATCTCATTTCGGCAGAGCTGCTTTAAGTTTCTCTTTGCTTGCCTTGTGGAATGGTTTGCAAAAAAACTTGAAGCTGAGCAGTCCCGTTAGTCTGAATATTTTCAAGTCGCTCTATGACCACTACATAAAAGAATCCTGCAAATGTTTCCCACATCGCTAGCTCACTTATTGCACTGTTCCCCCATCCATCCTGCCTCACGCCCTGCCTCTACCCCTGCCTCTCTCTCTCTCTCTCTCTCTCCCTCTGTCAAAATATCTGCTTCTCTCACTCTTCCCTGTCCATCTGTAGCCTTGGCCAAGTTCCACCCCCTCCCATGAAGTATGCCAGATAACTACCCCTTCTCCACTGTTGTCTTTCTAAACTGGTATCCCACAGCTGTCTGTCCTTAACTATGGCCAAATTCCACCCTCTTCCCTGAAGTATGACAGAAACAATTCCTTCCCTTTCAGTATCTCCCTAATCTGGTACCCCTCATACTGCCTTTCTTGCCCCTTTCAATGAACAGGCCGGCTGTACCAACCAATAAGCCTCTCTGTTGTAAAGCTCCATACGGTCATATTTTGTTGTACATATGCCGATCTTTCACCTTTGTATAATATTGCATTTTGTTCTACCTTGCTATTGTACTGTATATATTGTATATTTGTTCCCTCTCTGTATAATATTGCACTATGTCTACCATGTTACTGTACTGCACAATGATTTTTTCATGACCAGGTCCACCTTTAAATGAGCCTTACTCAATGGTGCCCGCTTGGATAAATAAAGATTTTGATTGATTGATTGATAATTAATCAACAGAAGCAGTAGGGAAAAAGAGCAGCACCAAACCAAGGATCATGGTACAAAATGTTTTTGTCAGAAAAAAACCTTTGCGCTTAAAAACATCGCCATGGCTAATAAAGTAACATTACAGCAAAGCATTACCTTTTGCAGGGGCGGCTGCCGTCCTTCATCAGAGATGCTGACCTTCTCAATGCAAAGATAAGAATAAGCTATATGAGAGAAGCCGGTCTTGCACTTGGTTAAAAAAATCTGAACGGTATTATTTGCTCAAAACAAATACTTTCTATTAATTAAAAATTCCCAGAGATAGTTTAACTATATTATGGGCATTTTTTTTCTATCAGTGACTGACGTATATATAGTTTTACTGTGTATGCCTAGTGATATGAATTTTCCTTCATACAGTCTCTGTCACTCTAATGTGTGTGTCTGGTCATCCAGCCATGTTGTTTTTAATTATTATTTGCCATTCATTAGTTCCATATTGTGAGTGGGTGGGCACTTGTTAAAGTATTTGTAATAAGCATGTCATCATCTCCAAGGAAGCATGACACTCAAACGCTAAGGTTACTTAGCCATTACATGTTTTATTTATTTATTTATTCAATTTTGGTGACCGGGTAGGCCCAGTGGGCCTTGAAAGTCCCTTTTTCAGGGGCAACCCAGGTAGGTTTACAGAGTTGCTTCAACCATATATAGTCATTTACATACATAAAAGTTTATAAGACACAGTCTTCAGACATGTTTTGAGACATAGACAGTGGTAGACTAGGTAGTAGTGCTATACATGCTTATAGACATTAATTCTTCTGTTAGATACTGTTCAGTGCAGATAAAGATTAACACGTTGAGCATAGTTGTGAATGGCGGGGGGAGGGAGGAGGGAAAAGAGGGGTTGCTCATTTCCCATGGCAATGGCATGAGCTAGCCTCTAGCTGGTAGGCCTTGAGTTTTGTGCAGAATGTTTTGATAGATGGGGCTTCCAGTACAGTAGGTGGCAGTTTGTTCCATAATGAGGGAGTAGTGCTGGAAAAGGACTTGCCACTCGTTTTAGTCCTCACTCTGGGTTCTTCGAGTAGGACTCGGCCTGAGGTCCAGAGGTTCCGCCTATTGTACTTAGGAGTTATGAACCCAGAGAGGGCTGGTTGGAGGGGAAGGACTTAGTAGTTTGTAAGTTTGGCAGAGTAGGAGGTAGCATAGGTGGTGGTCCAGTGTAGGCCAGTTTAGAAGTGCTAAGGCATCTCAGTGATGGCTCCTGGGATGAGATTGTGTGGCGAAGCATGCCACCTTGTTGTAAAGCACCTGCAGTCAGTTGATCTCATGCTTGACCAAGCCCTGCAAGACTGGTGCTGCATTGGTCAAGGTGGGGAGGAGGACACTAGTGGCAATGGTGATCCTGGCCTCAGGGATCAGCTGACCCTTTAGTCTGTAAAGGGTTCCTAGTTTAGAGTGAGTGGTTTTGGTTACTTGGTCGATGTGATTCTTTAGAGTGAGGCCTTGGTCAAGCATAAGGCCAAGGTATTTGAGGGAAGCCACAACTCCAATGCAGTTCCCTGATTACATGCTGTGTTTCCAGCCATGATGATGTTTTGAAGCACAAAAGTTTATTATTTATTTTTTTACACATAAACATTCTGGGCCAGATTTTCAAAGCCCTGACGCAAGCTGCGACAATGGCAGATTGCGCCGAGTGCAGGTGCACCCAGGACCCTGTGCCCAAATTTCTAATCCACAGGGTCCTGGTACAAAAGTTCAGTGGCTTGTGGAAAAGGTGGTGCTGCACCAAACCTATGGCGCACCCACCCAGAATGCTGCAATTGCAGTGGGGAGTCTGCGGCACCCTCAGACAGGGGCTAGAAACTGGACACAGTCCCACCCCAACACCACTATGCCGCCAGCACCCGTGCCCCAACACACACCAGTACCCTGGTGGTCTAGTGCCCCCCCTGCTGGTAGTGCCCATCTCTGCACTCCCAGACCCCTCCATTACCCTGATCCAGCAACGGGCACAGCCCTCCACACACCACCATGACCGGCCGCCGAATGAGCTATCAGTGTGCGTACTGTATACTGTATACAGTACGTGCACTGACAGCTCATTCAGTGGCCAGCCATGGTAGTGTGTGGAGGGCTGTGCCAGTCACCTGATCAAGGTAATGGGGGTGGAGTGCAGAGATAGACACTACCTGCGGGGGGCAATTAGACTACCAGGGAGATGTCAATATGCAATGCAGTGGGTGTCGGGGATTGTGACGGGGGGGTGAGGGGGGACCACTGGACCACCAGGGATCACCCATAGGGGATGGACTGGGGCAGGCCACACAGTGGCACATACTGGACAACCCTCCCAGGAGCTGTCTAAGTGCTGTTAGACCAGCTCTTTGCTGGTCCAAGAATACTTGGCACTTAGTTCCTGGGGTCTTTGAAATTCTGGATCTGAGGGCTGCGGCAGTCTAGGTCTGCCACAAGTCTCCTAGCGCCATGCCACAGCCACCTTTGTGGTGCAAGGTGGGCATTAGCACATTTTGGTGCAGGCAGCCTGCTGGGCAACACAGGCTGCCTTTGAAAATACCACTTGGGGCAGCCCTTGGCGCTAGGTGCCTCTTGCGTCAGACGTGATTGACGCAAGCACCTTGCACCAGTCTGAGGCCTTTGAAAATCTGGCCCTATGTATCATTGCCCTTGGTTTGGGTGCTGTTATTGTTCCCCCATTACACTGGTGAATGGAGCAACTGTCTTAGAGAGGACAGGAAATAAAAATTGAGACTTCCCTCAACCATTGTGTCCTGTCCTGTCATTTTATTTTAATTTTTTTCACAATATACTAGAGATAAGCACTTGACCTGCTAGCTGACATTCTCCACATGGATCACAAATAAATGTGTAATAGCAGTTTTAGCCTGCCTCTGGATTTGCCCCCTCCGGTGATCATGCCCGTCTCAATCCGTAACCCCCACCCCCTTGCAGCCAACTTAATATGAAGCCTCTTTGCCCTTACAGAAAATATATTTTTAACTCTCCCCCAACAGCATTCGGCCCTACTTTAATTTTCTCCCACCCATCAGTCTACTATTAGTACCCAGTTCTCCAATATAAAAGGAGAAGGTGACCAGCCCAAACCTCCTTCTTCCTCAGCTGGTCCCCTTCTCATGAATGAAAGTGATCTGCTCTTGTTCTTGCTATAGTAAAATCAGCTGATGAGCAGGCTTTAGTATAGCAAGCACAAGAGCAGGTCACTTTGATTAAAAATATACTTTCTGTATGCGAAAAGAGCAGAACAAGGATGATATTTAAAAAAAAACAAAGAACTTGAAAACATATGCCTCCTTCATTCCGGCTGCACCTTTTTGCAAATCCTGCATGTAGTCACCCACAGTTCCATAACTGTCGCCGATACTTTGTCTTCTCAAGACCTCTTTATTTCCCCAGTGTATTTTCTGTCTGCTGCAACATTTCATTCTATTTTGATCCTTTTGGATGCAGTCCACAAAAACAACTGCACTGGGAAAAGGTTTCGTGCTAATTAATCAAAAGAAGCAGGAGGGAAAAATAGCAGCACCAAACCAAGGATCATGGTACAAAATGTTTTTATTTGTCAGAAAAAAAAAATGTTTGTGCTTCAAAACATCACCATGGCTAATAAAGTAACAATACAGCAAAGTATTACCTTTTGCAGAGGCGGCTGCCATCCTTCATTAGAGATGCTGACCTGCTCAATGCAAAGAGAAGAATAAGCTATACGAGTGGAGCCAGTCTTGCACTTGGTTGAAAATATTTGAACCATATTATTTGCTCAAAGCAAATGCTTTCTATTAATTAAATATTCCCAGAAATAGTTTAGCTGTATTGTGGGCAATTTGTTTATTTCAGTGACTGGTGTATATATGGTTTTACTGTGTATGCCTATTAATATGATTTTTCTTTCATGCTTTCATGCTGTCTCTGTCACTCTAATGTATGTGCCTGGTCGTTCAGCCATGTTGTTTTAATTATTATTTGCCATTCATTAATTCCATATTGTGAGTGGTTGGGCACTTGTTTTTAAAGTATTTGTAATAAGCATGTCATCATCTCCAAGGAAGCATGGCACTCACCCATGCAAAAGGTTAACTCTAAGGTTACTTATCCATTCCATGCTACGTTTTCAGGCATGGTAACATTTTTGAAGCACAAAAGTTTATTTATTTTTTTGCACATAAACATTTTGTACCATGGTCCTTGGTTTTGGTGTTATTTTTTCCCCATGACACTGGTAGATGGAACAACTGTCTTAAAGAGGACAGGAAATAAAAATTGAGACTACCCTCAACCATTGTGTTCTGCCATTTTTTTCACAATGCATTAAAGATAAATGTTAAAACCCCATTTATTTTCGGTTTTATTTGTTTCACTTGTTTTGACAACATGGCTGATTCTGGAGCAATAAAGTACATCTTTCTGGTTTTAACACTGTGGTCTCCTTGTTTTTAACACAGTCTTGCCTTGCTAATACTATCTTTCACTGCAGGGTTGTAGTATGCTTTTTTTTTTTATATAATATAGCTGTTTCATCCCTGTCACCTCCTCCATCAAACTGTCATGTGGAGACACATAAATATTATTATTTTTTTTTTTTTTTTTTTTTTTTTTACAGGTTTCTCTCCTTGCCCCGAGGCCCGACACACAGCCGTGCGAGCATGTGGAGGCACCCATGCACCCCGTGGCACCAGCTCATCCCCTTCCACCTCCCATAACTGTTTGCTGCCACCTCTCTGCCTATGCTGCCCACTGGACTTCTACCCATGGGAGCAGAACAATGGGGGGTGTCAACCCACCCTCAGGAGAGGAGAACTGCCCATCGGCATGCGCGATCATGTTCCGTCCTCCCCATCCACGTCGGCACCCCAACAACCCAAGTTCATTCCTGTACCCCTGTTGCCAGCATAGCATAAGGTAATGTGTCCAGTGCCACAACCCTCTGCACCACTGAGTGTGCTCACCTGTAGTATGTTCAGTAAAAGAAACTAACCAGAACACGTCCCTTTTTCCTTGGGGAGCACAGGTGCTTTTCAGTTAAGAAAAATATACTGAGGTATTGCAGCTCCCAATCCATTTTTCTACTATTGGAGAATTCGAATAAACTGACAAGGAACCCCTGCCACCGATCAGGCCCACCCCACCACTATGGCTGCATTGAGGATGAAGAAGGAAATGGTGGACATACAGAGTTTATTTTTAATCGAGAATAATGCCTTATGCTGTTAGAGAATCGTTTTAGCCTGTACAACCTCTGCTGAGAGGCGATTCCATGCATCCACCACCCTTTCTGTGAAAAATACTTCTTCACTTTTCCCCTGAGTCTTCCCCTCCTTTACCCTCATATTGTGAACCCTTGTTCTTGTGCATCTCTTTTTATGAAAGATGCTACCCTACTGGACCTTGTTGATTCCCCTGAGGTACTTGAATGCCTCTAACATATCCCTCTCTGCCTCTTTTCCTCCAGGGTATACACATTGTGGTCTTTAAGTCATTCCTCATATGTTTTATGGTTCAGTCCTTTCACTATTTTTCTTGCCCTTCTCTGGACCACCTCTATTCTGTCAATGTCCTTCTGGAGATGCAGCCTCTAGAAATGAACACAGTATTCAAGATGTGGCCCAACCCACTGTCTGTACAGTGGCATCACCACCTCCTGTTTTCTACTAGTGATGCCCTCACTATGCCCTCCAGCATGCCTCTGGCCCTCCCCACCACCTTTTCACATTGCTTGCCCACCATCAGGTCGAATGTTATGTTCACCCCCAGGTCCCTTTTCGGTTTTTTTGTTCTTAGTATCCCCCACCCATTTTGTATTCCCCTCCAGAATTCCTGTGGCCTAAGTGCATGACTTTGCACTTTTTTGCATTGAATTGTGCCTGTCCACTCTTGGTGGCTGTACTGTCCCACCCCAGTCGCTTGCTGGATCACTCACCAGGTGTGCTCTTCTCCTGTCACCAGTTGGTGCATACCAGCAGCAAACATTCGGCATTTACAAATGCTTGTTTACACCTTCTCATCAAAAGTACAGCTGTCATTTTTCACATCCTGCCCGAAATGTGTTTTCGCACCTGTGGCACCAAATGGTGCAGTCGCTTTTCAAAATCACCATTCAGCTAACAAACTGATAGTGCCATTGTTCATGAGGTGGGGTCACAGAAAGCTCATGTTGAAAATTTAGAGTGAAAATACCAACAAATTCCAACCGTAATGCCCCACCCTGTAGAGACTGACTGGTGTCAGGGGTGTGACTTGGGATTGTCGGCTGTAATGCTCATGCCATTCCACCCCAACCCCGCAGCCAGCGACAGGCATCGAGGTGTGCCTTGGACTCTCTGGCCCTAAAGTTCACCCCATTCTCCTACACTGCACCAATCTCAGTATATTTCCTTATGAAATGGGGTGAGCATAAGGCCAGAAGACTCCAAGGCACAATGTGACACTTGTCAGTGTCTGCAGAGTAGGGTGAGGTGAAATGGTGGGATCGTTCTGGTCGATGATCGAAAGTCACATCCCCGTCTCTGCAGGATTTGGGGTGGGTTTGGCATCAGTTCAATACTTCACTGCCATTCCTACTGTGCATCTCTCTAGCTCCTGCACTACCAATGTCAATGCCAGCAAGACAACATTCGGTATTGACAAATGCCTGTTTTTCCTTTACCTTCATTAATATGGCATTTTCCATAAGTCAGCTCTGCAGTAAATCAAAGTTGACCTGCAAGCTGTCAGAAACTGCCTTTAAAGACTGTTCCCTAATGAAGCACACTGTGCCACATGCATATAAGAGCACCGTTGTGTTAGTGCATGCTGGGGGTAGATTGTTTAAAAAACGGCTAAATAACAGTGTCCACAAAACTAATCCCTGGGGGACCCTATATGTTGAGATTCTTAGGGGACGAGAGAGCCTCTTTAATCTTTACTCTTAGGTATCCATCTTCAAGATAGCTGGTGAACCAGCTTACTACTTATTTTGAGAAGCTTAGTTCAGACAGTTTCACTAACAGGAATCCATGCCCAGCAAGATGGAATGCCTATATGGTGTCAATAAATACAGCGATGGTGTAATAACACTTATCAATTGTTCTGCAGGAAGTCTGTTAGTCCTGTCAGGGCTGAGACTGCACCATGATTCTTCCTGAACTATGCTGTGCATCTGTTAGGATACTGTGTTTTCTTATGTTAGTGGAGGTTTGATCAAGGGCAATTCTCTCAAGCATTTTGGAGAGGGGAGGCAAAATGCTTGAGAGCAAAAAATGGGCCTGTAGTTATCAGTGGCTTATAGGTAGACTTGCCAGGATTCGATTTTTATTTTTTTTAGCGTTCGACTGAAAATGCTGAAGGTTATTTTTTTGCCTCTGTCCTGATTTTTTGCAATCAAATCTGTCACAGATGCGCAAAATTCCGGCTTTGTAATCATATCTTTAGATCTTTTTCGATTTTATCGTATCTTCGCTATTTTAACCATAATGGGTCATAATTGGTCATAATGGTGACAAAACAAAGAAAAGACACGCTACATCCACATACTAATCCAGAGCAAGGAAACATCACAAAACCGACAGTTCGTAAAGTGTGATAGCACACACGATCCTAGAGCTAGAGATCCTGAGCATGGAAACCCTTTCCTGTACCACCAGGGCTTCTGAAGGACAACACAGGTTGTTTAGATTTTATCTTTCTGTGTTTGCAAAAGGTACACAGTCCATAGCATGTGATAGCACACACGATCTGCAGTGCACAGCCTACTGGACATAAAACAAGCTACCTGAAATAATGATCCAGTTCTGCTAGAGCTAGAGACCTGGAGCATGGAAACCACTTCCTGTACCTTTCTGTGTTTGGTAAACTACTTATAGTTAATTACAGACATCCTTGAAGCTGCAGACAGCACAACACGTGAGTAGCAGCAGTGGGGCAGAGTCCCAGGCATGAACGGCAGCTAAACTGACCAGAAACCTTTGTTAAAAATTCGATCAATATCGATGCTAATTTTTTTTTTGTCTATTTAATTTGTAATTTTTTTTAATCGATATTTATCACATTTTACCAATACTTATCGAATCCTGGCAAGCCTACTGATAGGCTCTTCTCTTTGTGTACTGGGATGATGGTAGCCGACTTCCAGACCTTAGGCATGGCCTGAGCACATAGAGAAAGATTCATTATTGTCCTAATGGGTCCACAAGGGAAGAGTTGTCCAATTTAATTAGTCTAAGATCAAGGCCATCAGTACCTACCAGGATTTTGGTAATTAGTTTTTGTATGCATTTCAGGGTTTCAGACCTTACAAGGATTTTAAAGTGGAACTGATGACAATTCATACACTATTCAGCCTGGACTTTTGACCAGTCAGCGGCCAATAAGTTGCAATTGGGTGATTGTTCTAGGCTGCAGAAGTAGGTAATAAAGGTCTCAGTTAACTCCAGGGGGTTAGAAAGGATTGGATCCTTTGTCAGGGATATAGATTTGGGAACAGGAGGGGGATGGATAGGGAGGTCAGGTTTCTCATGGCACCATAGCCCCAAATGATGGGAAATAAATCCTGGGTATCGCTAGGGCAGCAGGAAGAAAAGGGGAGCTGGATGTCATTGTCCACCTGAGAACCAATGTCCTGGCTAGGGATGGGGCTGAGATGGTGCAGGGGGAGTTTAAAGAGCTGAAGAGTGGTTTTAGGTAGCATGCTTAGTGGCAAATGTAGAGGTGCTACCTGTCTATAACAGGGGGGAGAAGAGGGTTCTCCACACCAGGAACTTCAGCTCATGGCTGAAGGAATGATGCAGAGAGGAGGGGTTTAGTTACAGTAGTAACTGGGGACCCACCTGGCAGGATGAGGTCCTATACAGGGGTGACAGCCTGCACCCATCTGTGAGGGAAACTGCAGTCTTCAGTGGATGGTTTAAATGTTACTTCAATGAACATTTGAACTAGCTGAGAGGAGTGGTAGAAAGAATCAAGGAGGTAGAATCTGTCACCACACATACTGATGTAGAGAGTAGGGAGAATCCAAGAGGAGAGGAGCCCCAGGAGTGCAAATTAATAAAGGAAGCAGGGTGATAGAAACAAAGGAGGAGAGGAACAGGAACATTAAAGCGAGGGCGGGGGAGGAGGTGGGCAAAAAGTGAAAAGGGGAGGACAAACAGTGTGCTAACAAAATCTGGAAAGTCATATGTGCAAATGCTAGAAGTCTAGAAAATAAGATTCCAGATCTAGAGGCCATTATGGCAGAGGCTGACCTGGATATAGTGGCCATTACAGAGTCATGGTGCACTGAAAACCATGACTGTGACATGGTCATACCAGGCTATACTCTGATCAGGAAACACAGGGTGGGAAGGAAAGTAAGAGGTGTGGTGCTTTGTGAGGGAGGGAAAGCATAAAAGCAACAGAGATACAGGGATTACGGGGAGGCAGAGGTAGCGTGAGCCATCCTGGAGTCGGGGAACAGAGACACTATTGGCACCATCCATGATATACAGACCTCTGGCACTGGGGGAGGAGTTAGAGAAGGTATTGATGGAAGCCACTGGCAAAATGGCGGAAAGCGGGAGTTGCTGCTGGTGGGGTACTTCAGTCTCCCGAATGTAGATTGGAGCCTTCAAGCTGCAGCTTTAGCCAGGAGCAGGCACATCCTGGTCCTGCAGGGGACGTTCCTCATGATGCAACTAGTCAGTGATCCCACTCATGATGGGGCAACACTGGATCTGCTACTGACTAACAGGGACAGTGTTGCAGAAGTCAGTGTAGGAGGCCTGCTGGGGACCAGTTATCACCGTACACAATGGCTCAATATATGGATGGCTGTAGAATCAGACCACACAAGGGTAAGAGTCCTGAACTTCAGGAGTGTGATTTTATAAAGATGGGCAAATGCCTAAGGGATCATCTAGCAGGGGGAGATGACTTGGCAAGGTGGAGGAACAATGGGCAAAGCAAAAAGGGACACATACAAACAGAGGTGAGAAAGAAGTAAATGCCTCAGATGGGACTTGAATCCAGGCTGCCCAGAATACCGTTCCAACTGGCTAACCAGCTGCGCCATTGAGACAACTGGAACCTGGGCTGTCTTCGAGCACATTGCTCTTTCTCAAATGCACAACCCAATGACAACAAAGATATTTTTTACTTGTAACAATCGCACAGGAATGCGGTGTGCATATTTATGGAACACATACAAACAGAGGTGCTGGGACCAATCCTTTTTAATGTCCTTGTAAGTGACACTACAGAGCAACTGGAAGGACATGTCTGCCTCTTTGTGAGTGACACCAAAATCTGCAACAGGGTGAACACTCGAGGGGGACGGGGTGTAAAGGATGAGCCGAGACCAGAGAACGTGGGGAGTTGTTGAGGGTTGACAGCTGTGTTCTAATGCAAAAAAAGTGCAAAATAATGCACTTAGGGCACAGAAACCTGAGGGTGGAGCACAAAATAGCTGGAGTGGTATTGATGACAACCAAGCAAAAAAGAGACCTAGAGGTAATTATATCAGATGACCTAAAGGTGGCAAGGCAATGTGACAAGGCAGGTGGGAGTGCTAATGGGATGCTGGGGTGCATAGGAAGGGGTATCACCAGCAGAAAGATGGAGGTGCTGTTGCCCCTAGATCACTGGTAAGAACTCACCTTGAGTGCTTGTGTACAGTGTCCAGTTCTAGAAACCACATCTCCAGAAGGACATAGAGTAGAGGCAGTCCAGAGGAGGGCAACTAAAATGGTGCAGGATCTGCATCAAAAGCCATATGAGGAGAGACTTAAGGACCTCAGTATGTATACCCAGGAAGAGAGGAAAGGGTAGGATATGATAGAGACCTTTAAATACCTCATGGGGCTAAATAAGGTACAGGAGGGAAGTATTTTTTTTTAGAAAAAAGGAGCTCATGAAACATAGAGTTTGACGGCAGATAAGGACCACTTGGCCTAACCAGTCTGCCCCTTTCCCTACCTATTGGATAAGCTACAGATTCTAGTTAACCAACAGCCTGCTTCCTGCAACCCCCCACTATAATTGCCTTATGTCTGTCCCATGCATGTTTGAATTCTCCCACTGTTTTAGACCCACAACCTCTCCAGGAAGGTGGTTCCATCGCCCACCACTCTCTCCGTGAAAAGAATTTCCTCACATTACCCTGGAGCCGTCCCCTCTAACTTTAAATTGTGTCCCTTTGTTCTTACACATCTCTTTTCTGAAAGATGCTACCCTCCTGGACTTTGTTGATTCCCTTGAGATACTTAAAGTTTCCATCATGTCCCCCCTGTCCTTCCTTTCATCAAGGGTATACATATTAAGCTCTCTCAGTCTCTCTTCATATGGTTCCTGATGTAGACCCTGCACCATTTTAGTTGCCCTCCTCTGGACTGCTTCCATCCTGTCTATATCCTTGCGTAGATGAGGTCTCCAAAACTGCACGCAGTACTCCAGATGGGGTCTCTCCAACTGTCTGTACAGAGGGATAACCACTTCCCTTTTTCTACTTGTGATGCCCCTCCCTCCCTATGCAACCCAGTATCCCCTTGGCTCTTCTTACTGTCGTCTCACATTGCTTACCCACCTTTAGGTCATCTGACATGACTACACCCAGATCCCTTTCCACTATTGTTGTCATTAGTTCCTCCCTTGCTATTGTGTACTCTTTTCCTGGATTTTTATTTCCCAGGTGCATTACTTTGCACTTCTTTGCATTGAATCTAAGTTGCCATATGTCTGACCATTCCTCCAACCTTGCCAAGTCCCTTCTCATCCTTTCTACCCCCCCCACGTGTATCAATTCTGTTACAGATCTTTGTGTCATCAGCAAAGAGGCATACTTTTCCTTCCAGACCCTCTGCAATGTCACCTATAAAGACGTTAAAGAGGACTGGACCCAGTATTGAGCCCTGAGGTACTCCACTAGTAACCCCCCTTTCTTCAGAATGTGTTCCATTCACTATTACCTTCTGTGTCCTGTTGTGCAGCCAGTTTGCTACCCAGGCTACCACCCTGGGACCCACTCCCAGGCTGGCTAACTTGACTATTAATCTTTTGTGGGGGACTGTGTCAAATGCCTTGCTAAAGTCTAGGTAGGCCATATCTACAGCCCCTCCCTGGTCCTTTACTTTGGTCACCCAGTCAAAGTAATTGATTAGATTCGTCTGACATGACCTTCCTGCTGTGAATCCATGCTGATTTGGGTCCTGTGCCCCGCTGGCCTCTAGGTACTGAATAATTCTTTCTTTCAGAAGTGATTCCATCATTTTCCCCACCACTGAGGTCAAACTAACAGGTCTGTAGTTTCCTGCTTCTGCCTTGCTCCCACTTTTGTGAAGGGGAATCACATCTGCTCTCCTCCAGTCCTCAGGTACCACCCCATCTTCCCATGATTTGTTAAAAAGTGTGGTTTGTGGTGTCATTAGGTCCTCCCTTAGCTCTTTTAGGATTCTAGGGTGAATCCCATCAGGCTCCATTGCTTTGTCCACCTTGAGTTTAAGGAGTTCTTTTAGGACTCTTTCTTCTGTAAATGGACTGGCGTCAACCCCCCTACCCAGAGTGCTTCTACTGTCTGGTTTAGGTAACTCCTCCTCCTCTTCTTCTTTGGTGAATACTGAGCAAAAGTATTCATTCAGTATATCTGCCTTTTCACTGTCTCCCTCTGCCCACCTCCCCTCTCCTTTATTAATCTTCACTATCCCTCCCTTAACCTTTCTATGCTCCCTAATGTACCTATAAAAGGTTTTATCCCCCTTCTTAACTGAGTTGGCTATCTTTTCCTCGGTTTGGGCCTTTGGTTTTCTGACTGCCTTCCCCACTTCTTTCTGCTTTAATTGATACAGCTCTCTGTTGTGCTCCGTCTGTGATTCCTTCTACTTTTTGAATGCAGTCTTTTTCTCCTTAACCTTCCCTGACACCTCTTTTGAGAACCATAGTGGTTTTTTATTCCACTTTGTTTTTTTTATTTGTTTCACACAATGGCTTGTTGCCTCCATGATGGCAGTTTTGATTTTTCTCCATTGTTCTTCCACCCCTCCTTTCTGGCCATTTGCTAATTAATTCCTCAGGTATTCACCCATTATGCCAAAGTCAGCCCTTCTAAAGGAAGCGGGTTAGATTCAGGAGAGATGTGAGGAAGTACTTCTTCACAGAAAGAGTGGTAGATTCCTGGAACAACCTTCCAGCAGAGCTGGTGGGGTGACAGTAGGGGGTGGGAGTTGAAGAATGCATGGGATAGGCATAAGGTTATCTTGATGGAAAGGAAGGGGAAGAAAGAAAGAGCAGGAGATCAGTTAGAGTCTGCAGTGATACTGTAGGTAGGGATAAATGGGTAGACTGGGTGGGTCAAATGGTCCTTATCTGCCATCAAATTCTATGTTTACATTTCTACCAGTTCCCTACACTTTTGAAGAAGGACCTAGTCTTTATATTTCCTATGTATGTCCCAGGCTCTGACTGGCCCACCAGCACAGTGGTAGTGGTACATTTCACGATGCTAATGGCCTGAGCCCGGGAATGAGCCCAGAGCCTAAGAGAGCCAGCAGGGGGGAGGGAGAGTTAGGATGACCATCCAAAGGACTGCTCTCCTCATCCAGGGGGAGGGGTAAATCCCAGTGTAAGTGTAACTCCCAGAGGAGACCAGAGGGGTAGAGCAGCAACATGGGATCATGTCGAAGGGGGTGGGGATGACAGGAAAACATCTGTGGGGCATGTGTGGGAGCATATGTGCCCCACACTGATGTCACTGCATGTCTGCTTCTTCAGGGGTACCTAAGCAGAAAACCCCTATGGCAGCAACATGGCGATGCTAGGGCCTTGCAAATGAAGCCTCAGCCCACTCTAGGGGATGCCAGAGGTCTGCATTAGCATCTCTTTCCTCTCCTTTTGGTCTGGGGGAGCCCCACCATGGGGGCAAGCCACGATCTTCTGGATTCCCCAGGTCCCCTGAGGAGGCACAGCATGGGGCGAAACTGAAAGAGGCTTCATGGATGCTATGAGGTATATCCACAGCCTCCTGCAGGAGCATAAACAGAGCTGATAAAAAATAAGAAAGTTCCAGGCTCTGTCTCTTTCTCTCATTACTTTTAATACATTATTATTTATCCACTTCTGTGTATTACCCTTAATGTGGATTTCCTTAAAGGGAGAGTATTGGTCACATATGTTATTGAACTCATGGTCTTCTAAGACAATATTGCTGATTTCACCATAATGATGCAAGAATGCCATCTAAACTAGCAGAAATCTGGAGGAGCTCTGCTCTTTACTGTAGTTTATAGAGATGAAGGGAGAGTGGATTTTTCCTTTGAGTGCCATCTACATGACAGTGCTAGCCTATTCTTATGCAGTTGCCCAGATTCAATCAGTTTTCATGTCATCTGAAAAGGATCAGATAGGACAACTGTTATCCAGTCAAACTATCCTAACTGAAAAAATAGATAACTGGCTGACCCATGCCACAGCAACATTGAAGTGAGCGATGTAAAATACATTGCAAGCAATGCACTGACAGCACCTATGGCACCCTGACAATCTGCTGCCCGGGTGTGGTAGTGCCATACGAAAAGAAGAAACACAAGTAACATGTACTTTCAGAACTGCAATATTGCAGGGGGTTCCACCTCCCCCCCGCATCCCCCTATGCAGGGGACTTCACACCCCCTCCACCACTGAATATAACAAACTCCAGGTCTTGGCACAGTAGACAAAGGGCTACAGTAAGGTACATACAACCCAGCAGCACAGCACTCTGGAAACTGTTCAAGCTCAAAACACAGTCTGACAACAAATCAAAGTAGCCCATGAAGTCTGCAGCAACATCCTGTTGACAAAATTACCGTGGCAATAGTCATTTGGCACATTAATGGGATACTGCCTCTCTCAGGTGCAGTCTGTTAAGTCTCCACTGATCACCCATGGAAGTACCTGAACTTCAGGGAGCAGAGTTCTTTGCCGCAAATTCCATTTGTCCAAAAGCACATAACATCAACACATTTGATATGTTTTGCAATGCATAGAGAATGAAAAGAGTCTGAATTAGTATTGATGCCTGACCCTAAACACTAAATTACAAAGTACAGGATGGGAAATGAAGAGTATGCAAAGTCAAGGAGAATTTATTACTAGGTTGAACTTCCACCCAACCTTATGCAGCTGTTTGATTTACAAGCAGCTTGGCAAGGAAGCATATTCAAAGTGTGTTTGTGTTATTTTTTTTTTTCTTACTCTGTTTCTCTCCCCTGGCAGCCCATGTTCAGGCGTGCACTCCAGCCCCATCCCCTGACTTCTGCCAACTCCAGCTTCTGCCCCCAGGGCTCCCATCCCCAGTGTGGTCAGTGAGGGGAGTGCTAACCCCCGCCACTTTCAGGATCTGGTTCTGCTTGTCCAATTGGCCTGGGGCAAGTCTGTGGGTGTCCACCATCATCCAACCGCCGGCAGTTTCCCTTACGTATTTCTCCCTGCAGAGAGGGGCATACTGGGACCCAATGGCGGTGCTGCACATGCTCCTGTATGCGGCACACCAGGTGTCTGCCCTGCCTCTGCTCCTCAGTCTAACAGCATCGGTGTGCCAGTCCCTAGCCTCCACTAGGGGCAGCCTAACACCAACTGCTGCATCCCCCCCTCCCCGGAGGAGAGCTGTCCTGGAGACACTCGATCCTCCTCCTCCTCTTCCCCAGCCAGCCCCTGGCGACCCACTCACACCGCAAACATGGGTCACCCGCATAGAAGGAGGTAAGGCATGGATGCCTCAGCCCTCCACACCACTGGGCTGGCACATGTTTGTGTTATTGCTTCTTTCCTGTCCTGGAATTTGAAGAAAGTGGGTAGCAGTAGTGCCAATTCTGTACCCGCCTCCTGGCCCTGGCGGAAATGCAGTACAAAACACAGGAAGTGCTCCTGCACAGCTCTTTCATGTAAACCATGGCTGCTAGCAATGTGAGTGGAACAGGGGGTGAGCAGCACAGATGGAGGCACAACAGCCAGGTATGTGTAAATGCACCTTAGAAAATGGGTATAGAAAATTCTGTTTTGTG
The DNA here is from genome assembly GCA_016271365.2 of Neoceratodus forsteri. NCBI lineage: Eukaryota > Metazoa > Chordata > Ceratodontiformes > Ceratodontidae > Neoceratodus > Neoceratodus forsteri. Next base: position 669,482,501 of record CM057459.1, on the reverse strand, counting down.
ATTGGCCTGTTGGCATCCTACAACCCTGGTCTATGTGACAACATACCACATGTAGAAACGAGTGTCAGTGCCAACTGGCAAGTCTACCAACATATATAAGTAAGTCAGCTAACAGTTCGAGCAGAAATGGGATTTTCAAATGCGAGCTGTCAGTTTGAGCAGAAAAGCATTCATCTCGGAGGAGATTCTGTGGGCCTCTACAACAATAAAAATGGAAACATGTCAGATGCTTACCTGTCAGTTTTGACATTATCTTCAACCAGTAGCTCAGAGAAGATGAAAAGGCAGATTTTAATCCAGTGTCCGACCTCCAACCTGGCAAAAAAGACTATCAGAAAATCCTGTCAGTACGGACACCATGGAGAGGCACGTGTGACAGAGGATCAGCTAAAAGTCACAGAAATTGACAGAGAAGAAAATTACACAGAAAAATATGTCTTGGGCTGTGACAGTTCAGCAGGACTGGGCAAACAAATGTAGGCTAACAACTGATTTAAAAGGGCTGAGTCCTGAAAATTGAAATGTAATTTTGGGGTAGTTTTATGCCAAAGTGAGAACCAGCAGTGGCACTGAATATTCAGTGTCCAGACTGTGTGCGAACCGAGTGGGTATCAATAGATATCCGAACAGCCCCTCGGTCACACGATCGCTGAATATTATATCTGACTCCAGACTGACGAGTGCTAATAATGTGTTTATCAGCATACTTAAAGGGTACAGAAAGCAAAATAAAGATGATAAGTCTGTACATCGCCCAGCACTCACAGAAATAGACCTCAGCATATATCTCTCTCTCTCTCTCTCTCTCTCTCGATCTCTCTCTCTCTCGACACAGTGCTGGGCCTTGTAAAGTAAGTGTGGTTAAAGATACAACTACACATGGCCCGGCATGGTCGGGAAGGATTACATGAACTAACGCCTAACTCATTTCAAATAAAAAGTGATGAAAACAGAACCAAATACATTAGTCTTGCTCAAAATGCCCATACCAAAAATCATGGTAACACTTTGGAAATCAGTAAAGAGAACACTAGGGGTTTCATTATCTATCGCACCTTCTTACAGCACTCCGAGTCTCAACACATGGGTAATCTCTGGCTCTCCTCTCAGGCTGATGCACAATGAAATTTCAGAATCAAAATCCGATCCTTCTCTCCCCTGTGTCTGTCTCCTCCTCTGTAGCTCCTAGACTCCTCAGTTCTTTTGTGCATCTCACTCAGGCTGGTCACAGATTGTTGGTTCTGCGCCAAAACATCTAAAGTAAGAACTGTAATTTTAAAGCAGTCCTGCAGAAGATATAGCCTTTTGGCTTTAACTGTTACTGTAATGTATCAGCACCTATGGGGCGATAGACTAGTGCTGTAACTGATTATTATACTCATTCAGACAGCCAAGTCGACGGGCGTCAGGGCCAGGTAGTTTTGAATGGTTAACTCTGTTGCTGCTTACTAAACAATGCCCCCCTTCATTTTGTACCACCTTCCCTCAGTTTACCTTGCTCTGCTGAGGGAATGGAACAGGCGCCTGAACCTATCCAACAGACTTTCTTATGCATTTCCAGTGCCTAGCTCACCCACCCCCCGCCCGGTTTACCTTGTTCAGCCGGGGGTATGAGCTCAAAGCCAAGCGTTACTTCAGGCGAAGGTAACACTGTTTTCTCACCTCGCGTTTGTCTTTGTTCAACTGCGAGATGGTGACTGCCACACAAATTCCTGCCTGCAGGTCATGAAGCCTACATAAGTGAAGCGACTGAGTGAAAAACCCACCTGCATCTCGCAGGGTTCAGTGTCTTCACTGCGCCTAAAATGCGCTCACGCCCGGAAAGCCGCACTCAGCATCGCCCTCATGCCAGATACACATTCCTCGCTCTGCTATCCTTACTTCATTGCTCGATTGGCTGCCAGACCTTTGAATTTCATGCCATGAGCAGAGGCTTTGTTCTGAGGACTGGCCGCCATCTTAGGAGACTCCACATGCTTCTCGTGAGCCTTTCCAATGCCCCAGGCAGTCCTACTGCTGCCTATGCAGTTCGAAAAAATTACTCACCTTAGTAATGTTGTTTCTTCTAATGGAGTCTTGCTATATTATGACAATTGCAGTTTGTCCCACCATTAGAACTGCTCCGGAGGTGAAAGAGTTAACTACCATGCCAGGCATGGAGTTTAGAGCGCGAGCTCGGTTAGAGAAACTCTGTCTGGTTATTTTCAAACCGAAACTGTCAGATCTTTACGAGCAAAAACTCACTAAGGTTCTGTGTGGAAGCTGTAACCTACACTAGCCAACTGGCTACCTAAATATTACACCTATTCCTGGTCCCAACACCAAGACTCAAGTCAGGGGACCAGAAAAATAATAACATAAGATAAAATAAAACACAACACCCCAAAACCCCAAAAAGGGGTGGAAAAAACATAAAATGGGCATAACAAGTGCCAACACTGGACTGCCCACTTCATACCCAAGTAGAAGTTCTGAGAGGGGCAGGCTGGGGGGGAGGTCATAATATAGCAAGACTCCATTAGAAGAAACAACATTACTAAGGTGAGTAATTTTTTCTTCAAACAACATGCTATATTATGACAACTGCAGAATACACAGCAGTACCTCCATGGTGGAGGGACAGAACCTACTTAGGGAATAGGCTCTGAAGCACGGCTGTGCCAAATCTAGCATCCCTCCTGGCCTGGATATCCATGAGTAATGCTTGGTGAAAGTGTGTACCGTTTTCCGGTAGCTGCTTGACATATCTCCAAGATAGGGATGTCTCTGGCAGCAGCTAGAGATGCAGCTGTACCTCTGGTAGAGTGAGCCCTCAGGCCTGAAGAGACCTTTCCCAGTTTTGATAACAAAATTGGATACACGAGACAATCCACCTGGCAATGGATCTCTTAGTGGCAGGTTTACCTTCCCTAACCTCACCATAAGTGAGAAGAGTTGGAGGATTGAACCTATGACCATGGTACCTCTATATAGTAACTGAGGGCCCTCTTAACATCTAGCTGTGCAGCCTCCTCTCACCAGAGGAGGAATGGTCAGTGAAGAACACTGGAAGGAGATAGATTGGTTAAGATGGAAATCTGAAACCACCTTAGGCAAAACTTCCTGTTAGTCCTAAGGACTACTTTATCCTGTGAAGGAAATAAAGTCAGTCTCCACTGACAAGGCTTGTAACTCACTTATGCACCTGGCAGAAGTGATGGCTACTAGAAACAACAGTTTTCCAAGTCAAATACTTAAGCTCTGCAGAAGACAAAGGTTCAAAGGGGGGGTTGCATCAACTAAGCAATGCAAACATTAAGATCCCAGGCAGGGGCTGGGTCCCAGAAAGGTGGATTAGTATGAAGTAATCCCTTGAAAAACTTGGAAAATACAGGGTGAGTGGAAAGAGAAGAGGGCTTTCCTGCTGAAATAAAAGCAGAGACAGCTGCCAAATGTACTTTCAGGGTAGATGGTCTCAGACCCAAAGAGTCAAAATAGACCATATAGTCCAAAACAATGGGTAATCAGCAGATTCCGGGGAATATGCTTCCCAAACACCAGATAGAAACCTTTCCATTTAGAATTGTAAGTAGCCCTAGTGGAAGGCTTCCTAGAAGCCTTCAGGATGTCAGAACACCTTGAGAAAGGTGTGGGTCAACAAACTCTAACTCCTCAAAAGCCAGGCCTTGAGGTTGAGGGAGTTGAGATTCGGATACCAAACTCTCCCTCGGCACAAGATAACAGGTTGTGTTTCTGGGAGGCACAGGGAAGATGGACTGCTAAGGACAGAAGGAGGGTACCATGGCTGCCTGGCCAATCCGAGCAATCAGAATCATCCTGCAAGGCTGGGATCTGATTTTCAGCACCTTGAAAAGGAGAGGAAGGGGAAAGGCATATAAAACTTCCCTTTCCAATCTAGGAGAAAGGCATCCAGGGGACTGAGCCCATCACTGGGGCCTGCAACAAAACAGTGGAAGTTGGTGATTGTCTGGGGCTGCGAAAAGATCTATCTGAGGAGTGCCCCATCTGGCAAAAACTATCCCCAGTACTTGGGGATCCAGTGACCATTCGTGATGGCCCTGGGAAATCCTGCTGAGAGCATCTGCCAGGACATTGTCCTTTCCTGGGAGGTGAACTGCTATGAGGAAGTGTTGGGAATAAGTCAGAGACCACAACTTCATTGCTTCTGTGCACAAGGCCGAAGACCGAGTGCCCCCTTGTTTGTTGATGTACCACATTGTGGTGGTGTTGTCTGTTCTGACTTGCACCACTTTGTTCTGAACAGATGCAGAAAACACCTGAAGTGCTAGAAAGACAGCTCTGAGTTCCATCAAACTGATGTGGAGCAGAGACTCTTGAGGGGACCACATTCCCTGGGTGGAGAGGTCGCCCATGTGAGCTCCCCATCCCAGAAGAGACGCATCTGTAGTAAGGGTCAAGGAGTCAGATAGGGGGATGAAGGGGACCCCTAGTCTTAAATTGCTCTGATCCTGCCACCACTGAAGGGCCTGGATCAGGGTTCGAGTCACTGGGATCAACTTGGAAAGGGGATCTTTTCTTTGAGACCAAAAGGCTCTCAAGTGAAACTGAATGTCCCTCATCTGAAATCTTGCTCCTTGCACTACAGCTGTGGAAGCAGCCATGTGTCCTAGGAGATGCAAGAAGTGCCTTGCTGGTCGAGAGACCTGCAGAGTGAAGGAAGAGGCCAGGGCCACCAGGTTCCTTACCCTCTCTAAGGGCAGGAAGGCTCTGGCCTGCTTTGTATCCAGTTCTGCACCTATGAAGGTGAGTACCTGAACAGGTTCCAGCACTGACTTTGGGAGATTGAGCAGAAAACCCAGAGAGGTGAGCAGCTGCTGGGTAACTTGCAGGTGTGATTTGACCTGTTCTGGAGACTGGCCTACAATAAGCGAGTCGTCTAGGTAGGGAAAAACAGCAATCCTTTGCCTTCTTAAATAAGCAACTGCTACTGCTAGGCATTTTGTGAATACCCTTGGGGCAGAGGTGAGGCTGAAGGGCATTGCTCTGAACTGGTAATGGCCTGAGGGCAGTTAGAATCTGAGGTACTTTCAGTGGGAGCTTCTGATTAGAACATGAAAATAGGCATCCTTGAGGTCCAGGGAAGCTAGCCAGTCCCCTGGCCTTACAGAAGGTAAAATTATTGCCAGAGTCACCATTTTGAATTTTGGTTTCAAAAGGTGCTTGTTCAGATATCTTAGGTCCAAAATGGGCCGCCATTCTCCTGTCTTTTTTGGGGTAAGGAAGTACCTGGAGTACAGACCCTTGCCCTGGAGTAGGGGGGGGGACCCTTTCTACAGCTCTGAGAGCCAGGAGGGTTGAGACTTCTGTTTCTAAGGCAAAGGTCTCTAGAGGGTTTGCAGGTGGAAAAGATCTGGCTCTCATCTTTGGAAATTTTTTTTTAAGCTGAGAACCAGACCCTGGCTTACTACTTCCAAGACCCACTTGTCCGATGTTAGAGACTATTACTTACAATACCACAGACAGAGCTTGAACCGATCGGTTTGCGGTTAAAATAATAATACTCGCAGTTGAATTTAACCGAGAAAATACTGTTTAAACCGAGAAATGAACCGAGCAGTAGGAGAAATCTCCGGAGCGACTGTTCAGTGAGGCGGAGTAAAGAATCTGACAGTTTCGGTTTGAAAATAACCAGACAGAGTTTCTCTAACCGAGCTCGCGCTCTAAACTCCATGCCTGGCATGATAGTTAACTCTTTCACCTCCGGAGCAGTTCTAATGGTGGGACAAACTGCAATTGTCATAATATAGCAAGACTTCATGTTGTTTGAACCTCATCTTAGATGACGGCACCCAAAGGCTTACATTCCCAAAATGGCGCAATCGTAAGCGCCATTCTTAAAGGGGCATGTCCCCTATGCCTCTTAAAAGAGAAACAGAGATCGTAAAAAAGTAGGTTTTAAACATAATGTACCTCAGTATGACAAATGGGCATTTGTGATTATGTACAGTCCTGGTTATTTGTTATTATTCAGAAGCTGGATGTATCTTCTCCAGGCTTCTGACTGATACGATAAACTTTAAAAAAAAAATGTTTTGATTAATGTGCTAGCCAACCTGTCTGGTTTTTGTGAGTGCATACAGTCCTCTATGGTTGTGTTAATGCAGAGGCCTGAAGTTTTCTTTTCCAGGCCTCTGACTGGTATGATAAAGATTTAAACTTTGAATTTTAACCTGAAAAAGATTTAAAGTTGTAATTAATGTGCTAGCACCCAGCGCATTACAGCCTAACTGAAGCAAGCCTACTGCTGATTATATCTTTCAGGAAAATCAGTGGCTTCTAGATAAATATGAAGAAAATGCCCTAATATTCTACTAACTACAGATATAGGGGACCTCTACTCCCTATGCATGGTAGACTCCGAACCAAATATTTTTACCTCAGATTCCGGGTCCCCGGACATGGACCTCTTGCAAGACAATGCATCCAGCTCATCCCAGAGCGTGGTGGTACAACTATTCCAAACATTGTTGGAGAGAATGGATGCCATGGGCTCGGACAAATGGACCCACGCCCCTGAGAACCCCCCCCCCAAAAAAAACAAGGGGTGCTACTCGTCCAACCCCGGATGACAGGTCAGAAACTCCTCACTCAGGGGACGAAGACCCAGAGGAGGAAGAGGGTGAAAAGGACATGACTGGCAGGCAATGCTCATTTGACATAATCCCGGAGATCATCAGGATGGTCTGTGAAATGCTCAGAATCGATGAGCCAGTAGAAGAACAGGAAAGCAGGTTGGACCCCTAGTACACGATAGAAAACGATCTACCACATACTTTCCCATTTGCAAGGCCTTAGAAAGTATCCTGGCAAAAGAATGGGAGGCACCAGACCCTATCAGAACAAGGTAGAAGGATACATTTGAGAAGACATACCCACTAGCTCAGGAAAAGAAGGCTTGGTCGACGGCCCCAAAAGTTGACTCAGAGGTCTCCCCCATGAGCAACAAGACGGTAATACCCTCCGAGTCAGCATCTGCTTTAAGAGATCCCATGGATAGAAAAGTGGACAATATAGTTTGGAAGGTTCACGACATGTTAGTCATGAACATGAGAGCTTCCATGGCTGCCACTTACTCATCCAGAGGCGGTCCTCAGATGGCTGGAAGCAGCACGCCAAAATGTCCCCAAAACCAGCACCCATGGAGCCACCATGGACTATACGATACAAGCGATAAAATACGTGCCAGATGCCACCATTGACACCTTTAAGATGTGTCCAGATCAGCAGCATCTCTTAACAGAGCCAGAAGATTCATTTGGCTCAAAATCTGGAACTCTGGCCAAGAGTCAAAATCCAGGGTGATGAAACTGCACTTCTCGGGGGACAAGGTATTCTGCCCTGGAATAGAGGAATTTACGGTTTAGAAGGGGGATGACAAGGACAACCAAGGGGGTCAGGCCATCTTACCATCCTTTTGGAGCAACAGATTTCACCCCTATTCCAACAGAGGCAAGAGGGGGGATAATGATACCAAGGCCAAGACAGGCACTCATTCGGTTTCAAACCGAACTTCTTTGGTCACAAACCACAATTCCAAACCAATCGTGACTGTGGCACCCACTTCAACCCCAGGCAGGGGTACAAACCCAACAGGCAGAACAGAGGATTCCAGCAATGAGAATTCTCAGCTCCAGGACAATGTGGATACAGCGGGGGGAAGACTTCAACACTTTGCCACAACCTGGACTGAGTCAGTCAAGGACAGATGGGTCAAAGAAATAATCAAACACAGTTATGCCATAGAATTCAACTGCATGCCAAGGCGGGAGAGGTACATAGAGTCACACATCACATGAGATAAGATGACCTCACAACAGGTCAGATCAATCCTGCACTTACTGCTGAACAGCAAAGCCATAAAGCCTGTTCCAAGCCAAGAGTGATACTTTGGCGTCTACTCTGTGTTCTTTCTGGAACCAAAAAAAGACAGGAGACTTACGCCCAATTCTGGATCTCAAGTTTGTGAACAATTTTGTGAGGTATCAGAAGTTCAAAATGGAAACACCATGGCCCACCATTACTGCAGTCCGCAAGGGAGACCTACTGACCTCTATAGACCTGAAGGACGCCTACCTCCACATACCAATCAGACCGTCTCACCATAGATTTCTCTGGTTCAGCATTCTGGGGTACCACTTCCAGTACCAGTGCCTGCCCTTCGGCCTGGCATCAGCACTCTGAGTATTCACCAAAGTCATGGCACCACTAGCAGCAATACTCCGCATGGAAGGAGTCCATGTAATCCCTTACCTCAATGACTGGCTAATGCAGGCAAGATCTCAGGAGCAGTCCCAAGTGGCAACCTGCAGAGCTCAACAGTTGCTCACCCAACACAAGTGGATTATCAACGAAGCCAAGAGCCACCTGTCACCCATGGCAACAATAGAACACCTGGGGGCAGTGTTCAACACAGCCACTGGAACAGTCAAACCATCGGAAACCCGCATCACCACGCTAGTGACACACTGCAGGCGACTGCTGCACTGCAAACAATGACGCTGTGGCACCTAATGCAATTGTTGGGACTAATGGCTGCATGCATAGACCTACATGACTGGGCCAGATCGCACATGAGACAGCTGCAACACCTACTTCTCGACAACTGAAACTACAACCTGCAGAACTACAACCAAAGGGTGACCATACCTGCGAAGGTGCAAAGGTCACTGAGATGGTGGGCAGACCCACACAATCTGAATCAGGGGGCGAGACTGGAAAAAGGTTCAACAAGAACCCTAGAAACAGATGCAAGCCTGCTAGACTGGGGTGCTGTGCTAGACAGGCCAGGCGATCAGTTGAAGGAAAGTGGACAGAGCCAGAAACAAAACTACCAATCAACGTTCTGGAGACCAGGGTGACTCGGCTAGTTCTCTGACACTTCAAAACACAAGTATCAAGGCACCACTTAAAGGTGCACACAGACAGATGATTCAAACAGCACTGAGTCAGGTTCCTCCTCCCACCCACAACAAGTCCAATACTGCTGTATAATCACCGATGAGTTGAGACTCAGAGTGCTGTAAGAAGGTACGATAGATAATGGTAGTTTACTCACCTGGTAAAGGTGATTAAAAAAACACAACCTTACAGCACTCCATATCCCACCCATTGAGGAGGAGCACACTTTAACAAGGTCATGAATGATGATTATAAAGAATGTTGTGATGCAAGGCTGTACACTAAGACACCAATGTCGATTACATAGACAGTACTGATGTAACGTTGTACATATGAAGTGTAACCCCTAGATGGCGCTATCCCAGGGGCTACTACCCCTGCCTGATTTGCCACTAACAGGTTGAGGGGCCTGGATCCGATGGCGGGTGCCTCCACCCAGGGGTCAGGGTTTGCAATAGTTAAACTAACTTGGCCACAGCCCTCTGGGACACTGCAACCCCCCTTTCTTCCCACTAGTGGCCCACACAGTATATCAAAATTACCTTCACAGTATACACTTACCCCCAGGATTGGTTCAAGCACTGGGACCTGCTATAAAATAAGAAGATACAGTGCAACAATCACAGTACAATACTTTAACATAGACATATACCTCAGGCAGTATAACTTTGCTGAAACAAGCAGCTCTGATTTATTTAGGGGGATATAACAAGGACAGGGGGAAATCAGGTTAATTAGCTTATCACTTTACTCATCTACCTACGGCTCTGTGCACAGGTCTATCCCTACCAGTTACTGTCCCTGGGTACCCAAGCCCTAGTGGCTAGTCCAAACTGTGGCAGCTAGTACGGGCCCTCTCACACAGAAAAAAGAAAAATTAGTTAAACAGTCAGCAGTACAGTAATTCCATTTGGATTCAATGTGGCAATTCAACACGGAGCGACCCTGAATTAGTACTCACGATCTCCAAACAAGATAGGGTCCTTCAACATCAGCAGGGCTACTCTTGAGCTCCACGAGACTCCTCACACATTTATATGACAAACTGCAACAGGCAAAAGTCCTTTAATGGCAGCAGGATTCACTTGAGCTACACAAGCCCCCTCACACATTTATATGGTAAACAGTAACAGGAAAAAGTCTTTTAATGGCAGCAGGATTCACTTGAGCTACACAAGCCTCCTCACACATTTATATGGTAAACAGTAATAGGCAAAAGTCCTTTAATTGCAGCAGGATTCAGTTCCTGACAGACCGAGCACAATTCAGCAATTTCTCCAGTCTTCTACAGGGTGAGCCTGGTTTCTACTCTTCAGATATCCTTTGATTCTCTTCACAGGATGGATTCAGTCCTAACAAGCAGTTACACAAGCTGCAGACCGAAACTCGGGGCCTTACACGAATTTCCCTACTAAAACTGCACACCGAAAAAGCACAGAGCTCCTTCCCTCTTCACTGCCAGAGCTCAACTGAAACTCCAGCAGACAAAACCGGGCACTTCCTTTGAGTTAATCCCAGTTCTTGGCTGGATTGGCTGTCACTCACAATAGACTGCCCCTGTTGGTCCAAAAAGGCGCCGAAGTCCAAACTACATCTCCCAGAGTCACTGCCCACATAATCCTCTTGTGGCTGGCTCAGATTACGAGTGCAAGTTCTGATTCGTCCAAGGCACCATTTTAGAGCTACCTTAACCCACACTGATTGGTCCAGTTCAGCAGTTCAAAACTAGAATGGGGAACTAGGCAAACACAGTTCTGACTGCAAAGAAAGCAGGTTAGACAAACTGTATTTTCATTATTACTCTAAATGATTTCTGGCAAACAGTTACATCTTTCAGATAGGTTCCCTTTGCACTCGTAGTGACTGCAAAAATGGAGTGAATTGGCAGCAGCTCGAGTGGTACTCAAGCAGAGAAACACAGTCCCCCCATACAAACTAATTATGTCTGCAAGCAGACAGCTCTTAAAGAGACAGTACCAGAGGCTCTAAAAACACTCACAGATAAATGGCTTAAAGCAAACACCATTCAGGCTTGGAGCATTCAAGCAAGCTCCTGAAGTCTTTTAGGGAACCCCAGTTGCAGGGGGTTACACCTTCCTGGCCTGGGAAAGCTTGACGTCCCGGCTACAAGAATTTCATAAGTTTCAACTGCAACCATATACATTTGCATTAGGCTTACAACATGTAATCATCAGTCAATATATCATTTTACCAAGAACACATTTCTGAAACATTGCAAGTACGTCACTCTTTACACAGTATTACACACATTGTACCATAACTCAAGTTATTACCTCTTGTACATGAAACCTGAAGAGAGGGGGCCCTTCCCTATCAGTTACCTTGGGGCTGGACGGGGCAAGGGTACCATACTAAGAGGGCAACATAAGTAACTTGGAGTTAGCACTGATGCTCAGTTTGGGCAATGAGCTCGGGGACACATACACTCCTTTATGGACAACATTGAGAGGCAAGTCCACAGGCCTCCCAAGGGAATCATAACTGAGGTGCACCACAGGCTTTACAGTTCGACCGGTCTTTCTAGGGGGAACTGATACAGTCTCTGCACTCTGAGCCTCATTTTTAGCATTGTCCTCACTTGTCAGGGGGAGTCTCCATGGGGGTAGAGAGGCTAGAACTTGGGGCACTTTCAGCTCCAGGAGTTACAGTTTCTGAGTCCACAACATTTGGCTCGCATGGAAAGCTTTCGAACACTGGCAGTGGACTGTCAGGGCACTCAAAATACTCTTCTTGTTCTGGTGTATCACCAGTCTGCCCCAATCCATCATTTTCCTCCTCTGAAAGCTCAAACAGTTGAACCGTGCACAATGATTCCATTTCGTCTGATCTGATGCTTTGCACTTCACTTTCTGGGAGCATTGGCTCCAGGGACGAAGCTGGGGGCTTAGACAGTCCAGAAGGCCCAGCTTTGTCTCCAGTATTGACTAGGGGATTGCCCCAAAACAATTGACTCAGTTCGGAAGAAGGATAGTATTCAAAGTCACTCTCACTTTCTTCTGATATGGACTGACAGTCATGCTCAACTGGGACTTCTGGAGGGGAACGCTTTAACTCTGCTTCTGTAGATGCAGACTTTCTTGATCTTTTCTTAGCAGCAGCTCTAGTCACTGGTCCAGAGGGGACATCTTCTGGGGGCTCAGACTCGATCAAGATTTGTCCAATCGGCAGTAAATGATTTCTATGCATTGTTTTTACATCTTTTGAATTATTCTCAGGCCTTACTTTGTACATTGGCAGATCATCTAGTTTGCCCACTACAATGGGAGGAGATGGTGCCATCTGTCAGTAATCTTGTGTTTGCCATGCAGTCCCAGATTTCTTAGCAAACCCGATCTCCCTCCTGGAGTTCCTGTGCTTTCACCTTTTATCATACCTTTCTTTGTTGGCCAGATTTCTTTTGGCGCCATGGTTTGAGCTAGTTGGTAATGCATGAGTTAGCTGGGCCTTTAACTTTTGCACATACTGTAAATAGTTGTCAGCTTGAACCCCATCAGGAGAGACCCCAAAACACACATCTACCGTAGTCGAGCTTCTCTTCCAAACATCAGGCAGTAGGGGAGAACCAGTGGCATCACTTTTGGTGCAGTTATAAGCATGTACCAGGGTGCTAATTTGTTGGCTCCATCTAGGCTTGTCCTTTGGGTGCAGGTACCTAGCATATCTAGCAAAATACGGTTGAAACGTTCAGGCAATGGGTCCCCTGGGGTGGTAAAGAGTGGTTCTGGACTTCGCACTCCCACAGAAAGCATCTCTTTGATCAGGCGACTCTCAAAGTCTCTCCCTTGATCAGAATGGATTCTTTGTGGAGCCCATAGTGAGCGAAAAGTTTTCTACAAGGACTTTGGCCACAGTGGATGCTTTCTGGTCTTTGGTGGGAAAGCTTGGGCATATCTCGTGAAATGGTCAGCGACCACCAGCACATTACTGATATTTCTTTGATCTGACTCCAAACTCAGAAAATCAATACAGACCAGCTCCATGGGTGCACTGGTGGTGATGTTAACAAGGGGGGCAGCCCTCTGGGGCAAAGCTTTCCTCTGTAAGCAGCGACTACAAGTTTGAATGTGTTGCTCCACATCAGCCCCCATCTTAGGTCAACAGAATCTGGATCTCACCAAGTCAAGTGTTCTGTCTATACCAAGGTGCCCCATGTGGTTGTGCAAGGACCTCAATACTGAGTCTCGAAAGGCAGTGGGCAGCACTAGTTGTTGTTTGTCTACTTGTCCCCCTCTGTCTACTGTTTCTCTGTATAACAGTTTATTGATCAGTTTCAACTTAGGACCTTCTTTGTATAACAGTGCAGTTCTCAAATCAGTGGAGCGTAATTTGGACACATCTTTTCCTGCACAGAGGGCTTCTAAAGCTGATTTGATCATGGGATCGCGGGACTGAGCCCGCCGAATACTATCATTGTCCAGCTGAGGCAGTGTACCAATGTCTATTGCAGAAAAGTGGCAATAAGCAGCAGGTATGCAATTCTCAGAGGGTCCCAAGCAATCCACCATGCAGTCTACTGCGTCTGTGGCCATTTGTTCCTCCCTGTCAAACTTCCGGCAGAGTGCCCGAATGTCAGGTTCTGCCAATCTGACCCAATCAGTCTGGGGAACAGGCCTCCGGGAGAGAGCATTACCATCTATGTGGTTCAGACCTGCTCGGTATTCGAGAGCATAGTCGTACGTAGATAATGCAGAAAGCCACCTATGGTCAGTGGCATCCAACTTAACTGAGGTCTGCACATAGGTCAAAGGATTATTGTCAGTTTTTACTAGTATTTTAGCCCCATACAAGTACTCATGGAATTGGTCAACAATAGCCCACTTCAAAGCTAGGAACTCTAACTTATGTACAGGATAGTTCTTTCGGATGGGGTCAGGCTTCTACTGGCAAAAGCCACTGGTCTCAGGCCATTCTCGTGCTCTTGGTACAACATTAGCTCCCAACCCTTGCAAGCTAGCATCAGTGTGCAGGACGTAAGGTTTTCTTGGATCGGCATAGGCCAGCATTGGAGCATGGGTAAGTTGATATATGATCTCATGAAAAGCAGTCTCACAATCAGGAGTCCAGTGGGCCCAAATACTTCACTCGGATGAAAATACACTCTTTCAGTCTTGAGGGCGCTGACGTTTGGTATTTTTGTGGGTTGGGGATACTTTGAGTAAGGTAAAGTAAAGGCGGATCACTCTTGAATAGTCCTTGATGAAGCGTCGATAATAACCACAGAATCCCAGGAATCTTTGCAGTTCTTTTAGATTTTTGGGCTGTGGCCAGGTGGTCAAGGCCTCAACTTTACTTGGGTCGGTCTCTATTCCCTCGGTGGATACTATGTGTCCAACATACTTTACTGATGTTTGAAAGAATTGACACTTATCAATGGACAGTTTAAGGCCAAAGTCCTCCAGTCGGTCCAATACCTTAAATAATCTGCTCTCATGTTCCTCCAGTGAGCTGCCAAACACAATATCATCATCTAGGTATACCAGGCACTCTAGTAAGTTCATGTCCCCCACTGCATGCTCCATCAATCGTTGAAAAGCGGCTGGGGCACCTGAAATCCCTTGAGGCATCCTCATGAATTCATAGAAGCCAAGCGGACAGATAAAGGCTGTCTTCTCACGGTCCTCTGGGGCCATCGGGATCTGGTAGTACCCACTGTGGAGATCCAACAGAGAACCACTTGCTCCCATTTAAGCAGTCCAAAGCATCCTGAATGCGGGGCATTGTGTACTGATCAGGGATAGTCCGCCGGTTTAAGGTGCGATAATCCACACACATCCTTACTGTCCCATTCTTTTCCTCCACTACCACAATGGGGAAGCATAAGGGCTTCTGGATTCTTGTATTACACCAGCAGCTAACATTTCTTGCAGATGCCGTCTCACATCATCTATGTCAGCAGGTGCCAGGCGTCGAGACCTCTCACGAAATGGTTTTCGTCATGCAGCCGGATATTGTGCTCAGCTCCTTGCATGCATCCTACTTCCCATTCCTTAAAGAAAACACCTGGTCTCTAGGCAAGCTTCTCACTGATCCTCACTTTCCATTCAGCTGGAACAGGGAGTCGGCGAAATCAAACAAGTCAGGACGCTACTCTGTCATTCTTCCTCGAACTCTTGCTGCTGGGTAGCACTGCAGTGTCTGCACAATGCACATTAGCCAGGATGCAACCTCTATTTACTCGAATGTCTCTTTCAGACACATTATGAACTTGGACCATTACCCTTCTGGCATAAGCATGGGCTCTAGCGGGCAAAATACTAGGCTTGACCAGCAGTTCCTCTGGCAATTTTCCATCGCCTGGTGCATCCAACATTAATATTTTATTCTTAGCATCCTTTCTGATCTGGACCTCTCCCTGTAAGGTACACTGGGCATTTGGCGCCAGGATCAGAGACTCAGGATCCTTCTTCCATACAATTCCGACCGGTTCCTCTGGTTCTATTTTTTCAGCATCTCTCTGTGCCTCATAGGCCTTCTTAATTAAAGCCGGAACTCTTACAGCTCTACTAGTCTTTGACCCCTGTTTTTCATAACACAACTGTGCCAGCCTTCCAAACATATGAGCATTTGTTCCAATCAACAAAGGGACACCATCATACAGTCCAGTGGGGGGACACACTAAGGCTAGGGTCTCTACTTGTTCGGCCACTCTAGCCACGGAGGTGAGGAAAGACAGCCAAATTCAGATATACCCGGAATAGGGGTAGGCCTTCTCACTTAACCCCCATACATGCAGTCCTTCTAATGGTTGTAAGGGTACATCTGACAAATGCTTCTGATACCAATCCTGGAACATAATTGTCACTTGGAGCCACTGTCTAATACAGTTCTTGTAGACACTCCATTCACCTTTACAGTGGTCTCCATGGAGGGACCCACTATTCTGGACCAGCCTGGAGGGCGGTAGTGGGGGCCTGGGCAGCTGACCTTGCCACAAAAGGACGTGGAGTTAGCATTTTTGGTGCCCTCACTGGAATCATTCGTGCACCTCTTAACCACTGATTTGTTCTCGAAGCTCTCCTTGTAGCCTATATGCAACTTTGTCAGTGTCTTTTGGGAACCGGCATTCTCTTTTCATGTGCCCATCCTTCCCACAATTATAGCAAAACATACTTTGTGGAGTTTGAGCTGGCCGAGGCGCCACACTGGGAGCCAGGGCGGGGGTATTACTAACTGGAAACCTTGGTGCCATCTCTGTCTGTGGCGTGATAAGCATTTGGAGACATCTCGTCAATTTCTCCACTTCCACGGGCAAGGAATCGAGTTTGGAGCTGTTATCAGCAGGAGATAAATGGGTGGGTACCCCCACTCCCACAGCAGATGCAGTCAGATATAGGTCAGGGCCCGTACTTGCAGACGTGGCCTTCATAAAGGGACTGTTTTTGAATTCCCGGATCTCTCTCAACAGTTCCTCCATTGTGGCATATCTTTTCCTTGTCAGAGCACTCATTGACTGCCAACCTCTGCCCTGAACTTCACTTGATGGGTCACCCTCAGTCACTCGGGTTGTAGCCGCAGCTATTAGTGCAGGGCCCTCCCGAGGTCGCCTTTTCTCAACTCTTCGAATTTCTCTCATTAACTCATCATAGGAGGGTGGGGATTCCAGTCGATTTGCCAGGCATAACTGAAGCAACAGCAGTTCTGAGAAGGGGGCAGACTTAAGGATCCTGTCCAGCCGGGTTCAGTCCAGTTCAATCGCTGGCAAACTACCCTTTCTGAGGCATTGTTGCAACAATTTTTCCAGCCGAGATACATACACAGACAACAACTCCCCTTGGTACTGTTGTGCATTTCTTACTCTCCACCATAGGTCCTCATCAGAATCTGGGCTCCCATACATTCTCAAGGCCTCAAGATAGGCCTGTGCAGTCACTTCAGGGTTACTGGCCCGTTTAGCACGGATGGTAGCCAGGGCAGGACCTTGGAGGCTCTCACTAACCCTCTTTCACTTTTCGGCTTCCGAGCATTGCCATTCTAGCACTTGGGGGGCAACATAGTCTAGCCAGGTCTCCCAGTCATCCTCCCCTTTGGGGGTGGGGAGGGTGCCAGAGAAGATCCTCAACCTTCGGTAAGAGTCGTGACTAATGGCAGGTGCAGAAGTAGGAGTCTGCATTGGTTCAGCCACCATTACGGGTACTGGAGCGGGAGAGGGTGTTGGGGGAGGAACACCCCCAGGTGGCAAGAATAGTTTCTTCAAGTCCTCCACAGTTTTCCCTTCCTCCAGCAACCATTTAGCAAATTTCTCCTCAAAAGTTTCAGATAGTGGTGGGGCTCATTCCCCAGGTCTTTGCTGTCTAGTTATCACTCTCAAGCAGTGAGGGCTCCCTCTGGGGTA
The DNA here is from genome assembly GCA_016271365.2 of Neoceratodus forsteri. Classification (NCBI taxonomy): domain Eukaryota; kingdom Metazoa; phylum Chordata; order Ceratodontiformes; family Ceratodontidae; genus Neoceratodus; species Neoceratodus forsteri. Next base: position 669,465,229 of record CM057459.1, on the reverse strand, counting down.
ATGGTCTGTGGCACTTTGGTGCTATCTATGGGATCCTTAAACTCTACTAGGGCCAGGAAAGTGTGGGTGAGCAGATTAGCATGCCGACCCACCACCACAGGGTTTTGTAAACCTTCCACCTTGGAAAGTATTCCCTGTACAGTGCCCGTATTGATACCCAGGGGGATGTCCAGGATAAGCATAGCATTTTGGGGGTCGTTCTCCTCCCCAGTACACCAATCCACCAGCCGGTGCACAACCACTTCTGTCGGGGTACCCATTTATTCATTTTTTTCTTAACAGTGGTTCGTAAATATGGCCACTAGAGGACACACAATCCCAGCGGTGAGCCTCCAAGATGTAACCACTAGATGGCGCTATCCCAGGGGCTACTACCCCTGCCTGATTTGCCACTAACAGGTTGAGGGGCCTGGATCCGATGGCGGGTGCCTCCACCCAGAGGTCAGGGTTTGCAATAGTTAAACTAACTTGGCCACAGCCCTCTGGGACTCTGCAACCCCCCTTTCTTCCCACTAGTGGCCCACACAGTATATCAGAATTACCTTCTCAGTACACATTTACCCCCAGGACTGGTTCAGGCACTGGGACCCCCTGTAAAATAAGAAGATACAGTGCAACCATCACAGTACAATACTTTAACATAGACAAATACCTCAGGCAGTATAACTTTGCTGAAACAAGCAGCTCTGATTTATTTAGGGAGATATAACAAGGACAGGGGTTATCACTTTACTCATCTACCTATGGCTCTGTGAGCAGGCCTATCCCTACCAGTTACTGTCCCTGGGTACCCAAGCCCTAGTGGCTAGTCCAAACCGTGGCAGCTGGTAGGGGCCCTTTCACACAGAGAAAAAAAAAATAGTTAAACAGTCAGCAGTACAGTAATTCCATTTGGATTCAATGTAGCAATTCAACACGGAGCGACCCTGAATTAGTACTCACGACCTCCAAAGAAGATAGGGTCCTTCAACGTCAGCAGGGCTACTCTTGAGCTCCACAAGACTGCTCACACATTTATATGACAAACTGCAATAGGCAAAAGTCCTTTAATGGCAGCAGGATTCACTTGAGCTACACAAGCCCCCCTCACACATTTATATGGTAAACAGTAACAGGCAAAAGTCATTTAATTGCAGCAGGATTCAGTTCCTGACAGACTGAGCGCAATTCAGCAATTTCTCCAGTCTTCTACAGGGTGAGCCTGGTTTCTACTCTTCAGATATCCTTTGATTCTCTTCACAGGACGGATTCAGTCCTAACAAGCAGTTACACAAGCTGCAGACCGAAACTCGTGGCCTTACACGCTGCTTCCCGACTAAACTGCACACACCGAAAAAGCACAGGGCTCTTCCTCTTCACTGCCAGAGCTCAACTGAAACTCCAGCAGACAAAACCGGTACTTCCTTTGAGTTCCTCCCAGTTCTTGGCTGGATTGGCTGTCACTCACAAGAGACTGCCCGTTGGTCCAAAAGGTGCAGAGTCCAAACTACATCTCCCAGAGTCACTGCCCATATAATCCTCTTGTGGCTGGCTCAGATTACGAGTGCAAGTTCTGATTCGTCCAAGGCACCATTTTAGAGCTACCTTAACCCACACTGATTGGTCCAGTTCAGCAGTTCAAAACTAGAATTGGGAACTAGGCAAACACAGTTCTGACTGCAAAGAAAGCAGGTTAGAGAAACTGTATTTTCATTATTACTCTAAATGATTTCTGGCAAACAGTTACATCTTTCAGATAGGTTCCCTTTGCACTCCTAGTGACTGCAAAAATGGAGTGAATTGGCAGCAGCTTGAGTGGTACTCAAGCAGAGAAACACACAGTCCCCCCCCATACAAACTAATTATGTCTGCAAGCAGACAGCTCTTAAAGAGACAGTACCAGAGGCTCTAAAAACACTCACAGATAAATGGCTTAAACGCCAAACACCATTCAGGCTTGGAGCATTCAAGCAAGCTCCTGGAAGTCTTTTGGGAACCCCCATTTGCAGGGGGGTTACAGAAGGTTTCCACAGAAAGAGTAAATGATGTTTTTTTTCTTCACATAACATAAAACTGTGTGGTGTGTATTTCTACAGGGTGGCCCTCCTAATGGAGACCGCCAAGCATCTTTACTGCCGGTTTATATATCATTTTCAGAAGTTCCATAAACTCTGGAAGATCTTGTACTGAGGAGTCGGGGAGCGACAGAGGAGGAGACAGACGCGGCGGGGAGGAGAAGGATCGGATTTCGATTCTGAAATTTCATTGTGCATCAGCCTGAGAGGAGAGCCAGAAATTACCCATGTGTTGAGACTCGGAGTCATGCTCTTATAATCACCTTCACCAGGTGAGTAAACTATCATTTATGAAGAGCTCAAGGACCCAAACTGTCCTGTGAAATGTACTGAGAAATATTTATCAAAAATTCCAGTAGACGTTATAGCCTTTAACTGTACCTTTACCCCAGATGCATACCTCTCAACTGTCCCTGATTTTCAGGGATGTCCCTGATTTTACCTCAAAATTTTACTCTGTCCCTCCTAAAAATTGTGTTTCCGTGACCAAACAGCAGTGGTTGTAAGCACAAAATAATGTCAAACATTAAAGTTACATATTTGCTTTTCCTTGGAAAATGCATTTTGCACTAAGCCCCTTATTCTACCAGGTTCCTGAGTAGATATCACAAATTTTGAAGATGTGTCCCTGATTTTGGTCTTTTGTCCCTGATTTTTTTAAGCCTTGTCCCTGATTTATGAGGCAGGAGGTTGAGAGGTATGCCCAGACGTGTTGCCCAGTCAATTCTAGACAGTTAAACTGTCTGGTACACAACAGAAACCATGGGGAAAATTATTTAGGGTCTCATGTCCAAACTGAATATTGAAGCAAACCATAGCAAAAGGTATACAAACCATTCCATAAGAGTAACAGCAGTGCATATTCTCTCGAATGCAGGGTTTCAGGCAAGAGAGATTGTAGCAGTCACAGGACACAGATATGAAGCTAGACTCTAAAGCTACTGAACAGTATTGATGACAAACCAAAAGAAACAAAGCAACCTTTTAGGAGAACAACCCACAGCAGTTACACAGGAAGAAGAACATAGACATAGAAGCCAGCAGACACTCATAGCACCCCCGAAGCTTCCTGCAGATCATCACTGTCACCAAGAGACTCATCAAACTCACCCTTCAACTTAATCAACTGTACAATCACTGCACCAGTCAATTTTATTGAAATGCACAAATAATGCTCCACAGTTTATTTTTTGAGCCATCCCATACCCACAACTGAATGTGTACTGAGGGAGTTAAAAATTGTGTTATTGTTTTGCCCACCACATCCTAAAATGGGACTACTTTATCTCCCTTTTGCATTCAGTTAAGAAATTTCTCAATAAATTAGTGTGATTTTACTTAATCATACATTTTTCTATCTGTCTCTTTATTGATATCTGTTACCTATTTTCTAAGCACCATAATACCCTCCAGGGTGGGCAGTATTGTGCTATACCAGACCTTTCAAGAGCTATAAGGCCCTCCGCCTGTGGTGTCAGGCCTCTAACCACCCCTGGGTGGTCAAGTATAACACAGTACGGCCCACCCTTTTGGGTATTATTGCTTACTTGGACTTCATGCTAATCTCCCTCAGTGTTCCAGATGGCCTGGTGTAATTCACAGCTCTTAAAGAGCTGCAATTACCAGGCAGTGCAAGATGGGGACCCAACAAAAGTTTCAATGAGAGTCATTGTCAGCTCATTGTTAGGGCTCCCACCCAATGACGTGATGTTGATCAAGTGGTGCAGTGCTGTTGAATCACTAGCTTCTAGTGTTGTAAGTTTAAAGGTGTGTTTACGTTACTGGATTTGCACTATTGCCAGCAGTGCAGAAGAGTTGTTTCAGTGCAAATCTGGCAGTGTAAGAAGCTGGTGGAGCATTGCAACCTGCTTCACTGCAGTACACAGAGGTCCCTGTTTTTCTGGGAACATGTACCAGTGCAGGAATTTTTACCTAGTGTGGAAACACGCTGCTCCACCTACACCAGTATATTCCCATGGAACCCCGCGCCATGTCTCTGGCTCCTGCTGCAGATGATGACACCAGCAGTAACAGTGACTCAGATAATGAGTGATTCTGCCCCGAAAAGCCCACACAGTACAAGGCCGTTTGTAGACTGGAAACAGGGCTGTCAAGACTTAACTAAGGACACTGATCCTTATTCAACTGTGGCAGCTGGGCTCCTATCTTACACACATGATGTGGTCACCAGAAAAAAATGCAGCAGGAAAACCAAAACTATTCTAAGAAGTGATCTCTTTGAATAGATTTAGTGCCTCCTAAATTCAAATTATTTTTCAACAATTCGGTAAGCTCAGACCCTAACTGTCTTACTGTGCATTACCCCACCAAAACACGGAAGTGTTGTCTGCACCTTACAGTGGTGCACTGCTCTCCTAGTGCAAACAGAGGTTGCCAGTGGTATAAGTGGAGTGGAAAATGAGAGGTGCAGGCTTAAGCACAACTGCCAAGTACTTGTAAACACACCATATGTCTCCATGTGCGTGATGAAGTGCACCACATTATTAAGTAATTCCTAAATTTTTGAGTGTCAGTATCATTTCAGTGACAACATATTAAGAGGTACAGTGTACAGGACCTGGAACTCCCCAAATGAAAAAGCCATTTAAATTTTGTGAATGAGCAAGCACTGAGCTGTTAATTTTGTGCTTGGGAGATGTATGGCTCTCTCATAAGCTAGTCCCTCACCAGTTGGCTGGGGATTGTACCTTAATTACTGTAATGAAGGACAATTTAGACAGCGCATCTTATATAAAGGAAGCCAATTCAGGTTGTTACATTTTAGAGCAGGGACCTAGCTAATGAGTGACCTACCTTGATATTTGGTAGGTGGGCAACTTTACAGCAGGGTCCTGATGTGAACACCAAGGGACCCCACTGCTATTGGAGCTAAAATAAGTCAATGGCCAGTTCAAGCAGAAAGAATATTATATTTGTAAGATTTGCCATTGGGGTGGGCGCTGAATTCTCTATTTTGTTCTGTCCTGTAGGTGGTGGGTTTTATCCCAGCTTCCTATCTCTTCACAATCTCCCAGCTCCATACTTTCCATGGACAACACTGTGCAGGTCAATGGCAAAAGAGAACTTTTTTATTTATTTATTAAATTTTGGTGACCGGGTAGGCCCACTGAGCCCCAAAGGTCCCTTTTTCAGGGGTGACCCGGGATAACAATACAAGTTATAAGAATGAACAAGGACATAAGGAACATCTGAGGCATTGTGAGTTACATCATGAGGTGGTTACAGTAAAGAAAAATAGTGGATACAGGCATGATAAAAGAAAAGCAGTGGATACAGGCATGGCTTACAGGCATAGTAAAAGAAAAGCAGTGGATGCAGGCATGGGTAAAGGCATGGTTATCATCATGACATGTAAGCAATTGGTAGTACTTTGCATATAGTTTGCAATTGGTAGTAGTTTGCATATAGAATGGAATGACTATCCATAGTATCATAGCTGCCATGTGGTAGGTGTACTGTAGGTGTCCCAACTCCTAGTGAACTGTGCCAGTCAGTGCCCTCCATGTATTTCCACCCTTATTGCACCCACCAACTCTTGTCATCCTAAAAACAATGCTTTGGTACATGGATGGTAGAAAAATAAAACCTAATAAAGCAGATAATATGAATGGATGAATGGCCAAATCACAGACAGCTACAGATAAATAGAGTAGCTGAAACTGCAAGTGGTACTCCCAGTGTTAGTGGTTCAAATCCGAAGCTCCCAAAATGGTTAGTCTCTGAACAGCAAACAGTGTCCCACAGGAATTGTCAAGTCTGCTCTAGTCTAAGCCTCATGCAGCTCCGAGCATCCCAGAGAGTTTCTGCTTAATACTGGCAACCCCAGAGACCCGAGCAACACTCCATTCTAAGGCTGAATAGGCTTCCAGGCTTATCCTGGCCAAGTCAAAGTCCAACCGGAAAGAGAGACAGGCTGCCACCACTGCACTTCCTGCAACACAGACTGCCACCACTGCACTGCTCCGGTGACCTAGCAAGGAATCTTCTTTGCTCTCGTCCCAGGACAAGAAATATAGGTGCAGAGCCCACCCGTGTCAACCCAAGTAAGGTGCCAGAGTTATGATGTGGGTCACTTACTTCCTCCCCGGAGCTCTGCTCCCCACATGGCACAAGTGGTCCCAAAAGGCTCATGGATTCTCAGTCCTGACCACTCACATTATCGGCCAGTCTTCAATGCTGTGGGCTGGGGTGGCAAACGGCCCACCTCGTTCCCGAACCTGGGCCCCCACAGCTGAACACACTCGGGCTGCCTCCTCTCTTTTCTTCCCCAAGGACTCTCTCTGCCGAAAAGAACTCCCTTCTTTATACCCTCTGGTCTGGGGCCCCCCCTGCTTGCAGACCAGCTGCCAACTCCAGACCTACAGGCACCAGAACTTCCTTTGCACTAACTAAACCTCCCAGTCCAGCCTCCTCCTACTAAGTTTTACTAACTAGAACATTTTTTTTCCAAAAGGACAAATATTTTAACTTACTGGGGATTCAACCCCTTAAAAATGTAAAAATGTTAAACACCAAATGACAATAAAAGGGATTGATCTCACCCAGCATCCAGCAGTGGAGGGTCCATATTTTTTCAGTCCTGCCATGGTATCTGATGCCAAAGCCTGCACTGGGGGGGGGGAGAACAGTCCAGCCACAAATCTTTTTAGGACAGTCTTAGAGCAGTCTGTAAAAGAAACACCATTATTTCTGGGGTTCTGAGGCATAATACAGTTTTGGATCAGAATTGGTACATTCCTCACCAAAAGCATCATCCTCACAGATAATGTAATAATTTGTTCTCTGTCCCTCTCCATCCTGGACCATTGCAAAAGTTTTAAACAGTGTCACTCCAGTCCACTCCACTGAGGTACACATCTGTTGTGCTTCTCTGATTGCTTGCTGCTCATGGTCTCCCAGATCCAGGGCAGTCCCTCTGCTTCTCTGGTTGACCTTGTCCAGGGCTCCTTGGAAGACCTAGTTCTCTCTCCTTTCCTCAATGATGTCCCAGATCCTCTTGCACAAGTACTGGTAATTCTCTCCTGGGAACTTCTTTTTGATCCTCCTTCTTACCCAGCACTCAGTCTGTGACCAGTCGGATACGGTCCTCACACAGGTTCTCGGGGCAGTACCCTTTAGCAGCCAATGTGTACCGAGAGTAGTGAGGGTTAGTTGGGCGGAGGGTGCCCATATCCTTCCTTCACTTTTGACAGACCTACCGCAGCCGGGGGATGATGTCGGGGTATTTCAAACTGGGGAAGTGGTAAGGCCTTGGGATGTCCTGCTCCCAAACAGGATCTTCAAATGTGAAGGACTTAGCAAGGACACCCAGAGCAGGGGATACTGCATGCAGTCTTTCTGTGTCTTCCATGGTGCTTGAATCTTCCTCGGAGATGACCTCCTGCACCTCCACATCTAGTTTCTTAGCTACTGCAGTACCTGCAGCAGCAGGGGGAGATCCTTGGGTGGTCTTCTTGGTGACTGCCTCTGATGGGTGGATACCCTGAGCAGGGGACACTGTTGGCTTAAGCTTCCCTGCCACCCCACGGCCTCTTCCTCTGCCACGGAGACAGTCAGGCACTGATGGGGGAGAAGGGCTGGGTGGATGGCTAGCATCCTTCTCTGCAGGCATTGCCTCACAGGCTGCAGTTTCCACTTCATCCTAATTTTCTAGACTGAAAGTATCTGTGCTTATTAACGCAGAGGTGGCGGTCCAACTCCAGGCAGGCTGATAAGGCAGGGCAGACTCGGGGGATGAAGGGAAGGGGAGGGAAGGTATGTGGGAGGGGGTGTGGCAGGCAGTTGCCGAGCTGGTCCTGTAGCGTGGTGGAGAGGGTGGTTGCTTGGGAGGTGCAGGGTTTGGGTCTGGTGTGGTACTTTTTTTCCCAGTAGGCAGCATTTTTTTTTTTTTTTTTTTTTTTAAGTATTTCAACCCTCCCCCCAACATGCATCTCCCTAGAGTTGAGAATCCTTTAGTAGGGGGGCGAAGGGGCACAGCCCCCCAACATTAAAAAAATACTTGTATCTCATGTGCCCACTTTCCACTGTGGATGTACACTCGCCCTAATGGCGATCGCTATTCCGCAGTCGCTATTATGACATAGAACCCACTCGGGCCACCTTCTTTCTTCTCTTCCCCAAGGACTCTCACTGTGCCAAACAAAAATTCCCTTCTTTATACCCTCTGGGATGGGCCCCCCCCACACGCTTGCAGGCAGGCTGCCAGCTCCAGACCTACAGGCACCAGAACTTCCTTTGCACTAACTAGAGCTCTCAGATACATTAAGTAGTAAGCTCACAGAGGGGGCTTACATAGAAAATTAAAAAAATACAGAGTTTTCCATGTCACACACAATGCAGTATGGTCCAGTCCAGTACATCAATGTCTCATTTAAATTAGGAACAAATATTTTGTTCTTTTAAATTCTGATACACAGCCATTGAAAAGGACTTCAATGTTCTAAAAATCTTAATGTTTTAGAGACAAGTGTTCATGACTTGGAACTATTTCCCTTTGGTGATGAAAGGGCACATTTTTAAAAAGTATGTTATTGTTAGAGCAGAGCATCTCAAAATCAGTGCTAATGCTTCTGTCTCTTGTATACATTAAAAAAGTGTTGCAAAGTTGTCTATGCCAGAAGCACCTTTGGATTGTCTGCTGCCCCCAAAAAATTCCTAGCTCTGCCCCAGGCTCACTTGATGCAGTTCAGACACGTTCAGAAGTACAGGTCTCTGGCTGGCCACACAGTTGTGGCTAAGCATGTAATTTTCTGCTTGACTCCAGTCATTGCCTTGTTAGTGAGGAGTGAGGAGTGAGAGTGTGGTGATGTGCATGGTGGGTGCAGAAAGAGAAAGAGAGGGGACCAGAGTACCAAATAATGTGTGTTTTGGAGGAGGGTGGGGGAGTGCAGGCTGTTTGTCAGTACGTGGCACATCTTTTCTTGCAGAAGTGAGAAGCAATGTACGGGAGCAGGATAAACATACAATAATCAAAGAATATTTATTGACTTGCATTTGTTTACTGAATGAGCACACAAAATGTTACATTATACGGTAATTATGGGCTTGATTCTCAAAAAGCCCTTAGATTGCAGCAATTTGCAGTGATCTAGGGCTGCAGCACACTCTGGGTGCGTCGGGTACCCTGTGCCCCAATTCTGTAAAAACACGGGTCACTGCGTAAAAGACCCATGAGTTGCTACACCCCTAGGCTATTGCAAAATAAGTGTCACACCTGCAGAAATTGATGCAGGGAACCAGCTCCCCCTCTGCCCAGTGCAACACTAGAAGGCAGTGCACCACTAGAAAAGCCGGGATGGTTGGGGGGGCATGTTTGCCAGGAGGGGTATGGGGTAGAAGGGGCATGAGGTGCCATGGGTGTAGTTGAGGGACAGTGGGCATGTGAGGGGTGATGTGGCACCCAGCAGAGGTGCATTATATGCTATTAAGCTAATGGGATGGGACTGCAGGAGCAGGTTCAAGAACAAACAGTGCCAGAGGCTGAGGCTGCTGCCAGGTCTGTACCCACCTGGGGCCATGGCACTGTTTGTCTCTGGACCCCCCCCCCGGATACCATTGCAATAGCTTAATAGTTATATAAATGGCCTCCCCACAAAGTGCCACATCATCTCCTCACATGACCACGGTCACTCCTACACCCCTATGACACCCTGTGCCCCTTCTGCCCCTGGACCCCACTTTCGGAGCCCAATCAATTAGCCACATTTGGCACATGGCATTTAGACTACTTCACAGCTGGTCTAAGTCGAGCCTTTTGCTGCGCCCATGACAGGGTTTACAGAACATAAGAAAAAGGTATTATAATAATCTGAATGTAGTGCACTTCTAATGTTTTGGTATTTATGAATATTTTGCTCTACATCTTTATAGCATTTTGTTGTCTAAATCAGTCTTCTATCTTTATAGTATTTTGTTGTTTAAATCAGTCCTCTATCTGGGAAAGCTGAGCTGTGTAGTAATACCAAAGAAAATTTGGTAGGCTAAATCGTGTTCTTCTTTTGGTAACTGCAATTTTTGTAAAGTTAGCCGGGGTCTTTTATTATTCCACAGAAATTCAATGATAATTTTGCCCAAATGTTTTAAGTATTTAATTGATACTTCTAAAGGTAATTTTTGAAATAAATATAATAGTTTAGGTAAGATGTTCATTTTTATGATGTTACAACATCCTATCAGTGTTAAAGGCGGTGTTCTCCACTTATCCAGGTCTAATTTTATTTGAGAAAAAATTGTTCCACAGTTCTGATCCGATAGGTTTTCTTTATCTCTAGTCACCATAATCCCCAAATATTTAAATTGTTTAATAATTCTGTTAGCTAAATGTTGTGGTATATTGTTGTTACTGTTTTTTGGTAATCTCAACATTTGCGTTTTCATTAATCTTATAGCCACAAGCTTTTCCAAAGTTTTCTATTATTTGCAAACAGGTTTTAATAGAGAGAGAGGGGTTTGCTAAATAAAGTAGTGTGCCATCTGCATCATAGAGACCAATATGGTTTTCAACAGATCCCATCTTAATTCCTGTTAAATGTTGGCTGCTTCTTACTGCAACTGCTAAAGGTTTGATGGTAAGAACAAATAACAGGAGTGAGAATGGGCAGCCCTGCCGTGTGCCTCTTGACAGAGTGAAGTGGGATTAAATGTTTTTATTAGTTTGTATTATTGCCTTAGGATTGCTATATAGAGCTTTAATTCCTTTGATGAATTTGTTGCCAAATCCATAATTTTCTAATATTTAAATTATAAAGTCCCACTCCACTCTGTCAAAGGCCTTTTCCACATCCAAGGCCATGATGCAAGCGTCCTCTTGTTGTGAATAATCTATGATATTATGTAGTCATCTTATATTGGTGCCTATTTTTCTTTGCTTCACGAAGCCATTTTGGTCCGTATGAATAATATGGCTCATTACTTTTTCCAATCGTATAGCTATAATATTGGTGCAGATTTTCACATCAGTATTTATTAATGATATTGGTCCATATGATAAAACTAGTTTGGGTACATTATCTTTTTTTTTTTTTAAATACTGACATTTTTGCATCATAAAAGGTGGATGGAAGGTTTCCTATTTCCCAACAGTTGTTATAAAGTGCTAGTAGAGGAGTCTGTAAAATGTCTAAATATTTTTTATAGAAATCTGATGGAATTTACTCTGGTCCTTGTGCCTTTCCGGAGGGGAGAATTTTAATTGCACTTATGAATTCCTCTGTACTGATTGGTTGATCTAATATTTCAGCATCTGAAGCATTCATTTTTGGATAGTTTTATGTCAGTGTCCCGAGAGCATATACATTTCCATGGGTAATGAATAATTAAAGGCTGGTAATTGTTCCTTCTTAATTGGGACTAGCTGAACAAGTTTGGAGTCCGAAGACAAAATGAAGGAACCAAAACAACTGTTCTGTTGTTTATTCTTCTTTCTTTATTTTTCCATGCCCTGACGTTTTGCACTAGAATGTGCTTTTTCAAAGGGCATCTTGCAGTATTAAATAACATATTTCATAATCCGTGTATTCATTCAATTCTTTATGACAAACAATTTCAACCAAGTTGTGGATGCTTTACTGCTATGTAACATTTCTATCAAGGTTTTAACTTTTCCTCTTAGCCTCATTTAATACCCAATGTCAGTATTCTGCATATACAATCATTTTTTAATGCTGTTATCATTTACTACACCATTTAGTGCTTCATATCATCCCCTAAGCTCCTGTAAAAGTTGCCATATCTCTTGTGGTGCCCCTTTAAGGCTTGCTACCACTTTTTTAACACATCACTGCAACACCAGACCCATGGCCTCCAAGTCTCCAGCATTCTGCTGGAGTCTACAGCAATTTACTGCTTATTCAGACCTCCAGCAAGCAATAAATAACCTCAGCATACTGAGCTGGAGGTCAACTACCTTCTGCCAGCTTTTACTATTTTCTGGTCAGGAAGTCAAATTTGGCAAGCTAAGGCACTTGTAAAGTGCTCATGTCATTGGTAATAGCTGATAGCTTCTAAATAAAGATTATTGGGTGGTAGTGTTGAATATTGGGTATGCCTAGGACCAGGGGAGCATACGGGGGACAACTGTCCTGGGCCCAGTGGTTCAGGGGGGGACATGTAATAGGAGATGTGAGGCTGGCGGGTGGGGGCAGTCCTAAAGGTGTGTCCTGGGTCCAGGAATTTTTATTGGCACCCTTGCCTAGGACCTACAGTATTAGCGTAGCACTCAAGCTACACTATTTGGTACAGTTGCCTTTATATTAGTTTATTTGGGTTGAGGTTCATCCCCACACTAACCTGCAGGGCTCCCATATCTACAGGGATTTGGAGGCATCTACAGGAAAACTCTTCCCATAGACTTGCATTGATTATACAGGAAAACAGGGCAATTCAGCTTCCATAGGAAATAATGTAATCTACAGGAAAACACAGGAATATCACCCTGGAGTTACAGGGAAAATGCCAAATCAATATGGGAGCACTGAACCTGTAAAGAAAAAAAAAAAGGTCTGGTGGGGGCAAGATCCCTCGCCAGGTTAAACTGACAACCAAGTAAGGAAGATCACCAAAAGCAGCGCTGTATTCAGAAATCTTTACTGCAGCGCCACTGTGGGTGATTGTGTAGTTTGTCAGACCAGCGGCTGAGCTGAGCTTAATGCATAACTGACAAAGAGCAAGCGTCATGTTGCGTACCTACGTGCAGAGATAGCCCGAACTAGAGGGGGGGTGCGGGGGCACAGCCCCCCGATGAAAGGTTAAGTACATTGATTAAGTCTGCTATTATGTTTGTTTTTTACACTTTCTCATTATAATTTATTTTATTTGTGGTTGTGTCAGTTGACACGTGTGTCTCATTACGTTAGTTATGCTAAGCTTACGTTTACAGCGAAAAGCAGCGTGCGATTCCCATAGCTTTTGCGCTATGCAACGTGGGTGGTCTGACTCTCTACACAATCGCCCCATGTGTACCCGATAGTCTACATTATCACTGGTTATTGATTAAAAAGGAACCCGGCGATAGTAAGAACACCGGAGGAGGCAGCATAGCACAGTGGTTTAAGGCTCTGAGCTGGAGACCTGGGTTTGAATCCTACAGCCCCCACTTGCATACAGTGTGACCCTGAGCAAATAACTTCCTTGTGCTCCCAGGTCAGACTGTAAACAAGCTTCCAGCTTAGTCCTGGTAAAAAAAAAAAAAAACAAACTTGTGCAGCTGTGTTTCAAAATCAGACACCAATGCGCAAATAGGGTACCCTACGGTAGTTATACAATGCATGCTCTGTCAGTTATTTTTAGTTTGTTAGAGTTTGGAGGGTTGCCACCCCCACCACATATTTTCAACATTTGGTGCAGGGGCAAAACCCCCAAATGAACAACCTAAAAAAGTAACTGACTGAGCTTTACTTAGGCAGAGTACACATCGTGGCATCATGTTTGTCACTCTGTCTGAGTGGAGGGCTGTGCTCCCACACCCTCTGTGTCTTTTTTAACATAGGGGATGTGGGGTGGGGAGGGAAGTGCCCCAACTCAAACAAACTAAAAAACAACCAGCAGAGCATGAATTCTGAAGTGGACATTTAAAAGTACTGATACTATGACTGACGCTGTCATGCAATCATGTACACTGGTGCAATCAGTCAGATGTGACCTACGCTAATTCCTTCCAGAAATGCCGGTGGTCCGGTGTTCTCCACTTCTGCCAACAATCCCTGGTAGAGTAGCTCATGTAGCATTAACGGAGCTGAGTGCTAATTGCCTAATTTAAGGTTATAGCTGCCAGGATCCACCCATTTACAGTAGTGGCAGTTTTAGACTGCATGTGTGGTGTCATGGTGGCAGTTTGTCCACCACAGAGCCATTAGCTGACTGCAACAGAGTTTCCACTTATCTAAACATTTTTACTGTCAGTGCTACTGAAGAGGAATTAGCCAGCAGAGGTAAAACTGACACCTTGTATAGAATCAATCTAATGTCTCATTGATGCCTTTACAGCTGCAGTCTGATGTTGAGAGATACAGAGTTCTCACTGATAGAAATTATGTTTTAAGGGCTGCAGTAGCTATCAATAGTGTCCTCTGGTATGGGGAGGATGAATTTTTTGTGCAAATGCTAGCTATTGGCTGGAAAGGAAGCTGATACAGTATGATTACAACTACACATGGGTGGTGGTTGATAACTTGTACCTGGACAATGCTGGTTGTGTACTGTGATGTGTGTTATGCGTTTGTTCATGCAGGGAGCGTCTGCTTTGTTGATATATAACAGTGGCCATTGAATGTTTTATTTTTGGTGTTCGATGGTAGAATCGCACTTGATGTTCCAAAACAGGGCCCCATCTATTAAATGAAAGTGTGCGGCTTTTTAGTGCCCTATTTCAAATAATATTTATTTATTTAGTTTTTGTTAACTGGGTAGGTACACTAGACAGCATAGCTGCCTATTTTCAGGTACGACCTGGGAGATTACAACAAGAGGTATGTAGTACCTACAATAGTAGATACAAGAAAACATCATGGGAACAAGCTGAAGTCAGACATAGTACACTTATACAAAATTTTCCAGCAATGACAGTACATTTGCAGGAATCTATATGTAGTAAAACAGGAATATAAGTGCAAATAATTAACAGTCATAAGTCATTTAACTAGTAAGTGCTAGAAGAGAGGAAATAGCAAGATTTCCAGACAGGTTTGAGAGTAGTAGAGGTTGGAGCCAGTAGGCTACTAGGAGGAACCAGTACAGGAGTGGGTGGATAGAGGACAGGAGCAGGGTTCAGAGCTTAGAAAGCCATCTGAAGCTCCTGTTTGAAGCTATGTGGGGAAGGGAGATTCTTAGACTCAGTGGAAGGGAGTTCCATTGTTTGGGGCCCAGCTAAAGAAAGCATTCTCTACATTTTGGTTTTACATCTCAGTTGGACAGGAAGGATTTGTCAGCTGATCTCTGTGGGTAGGAAGAGGTCACAGGTTTGAGCAGTAGAGCCAATTTGTCAGGTATCTGAGAGGAGATTATATTGTTTATAAAACAGTAGGAAGTAAACTGACGGAAGGCTGAGGGGATAAATCATCCCAGAATGGAGTATATGGTGCATCAGTGAGTAAGTTTGGGTAAAGACAGAGCAAAATGGCAAATGCTGTTGTAGCAGACATCCCACTTTTGGAGGAGCCCTCCAGTAGTTGCCAGTAAGGCTATTAATCCATGTCAGTGGCTCAGCAGGTAGCACACTTGCCTCTGAGGCCGGAGATCAGAATGCTGTGGTTCTATCCCCACCAGGCACTTGGGTTAATATCCCAATACTGACACTGTAGTGCAGCATGAAGGGGTGCTGCACTCCTGAGAGCCATCTTTCATATGAGACATTAAACCAAGGTCCCATCTGCCTGTTCAGGTAGATGTTAAAAATCCATGGCACTTCTCGAAAGAGTAGGGAATTTCCCAGTGCCCTGGCCAAATTTCCCCCATTCACTAAAAATACCACCAACAGCTTAATCTGGTTCAAGGCTGGTTGATATTCATCTGTATCCCCTCCCCGGTCGTGCCTGAAAATAGGCAGAATTTGTGTAGTGCATAACTGGTCAAAAAAAAAATGCCCGCTGGCCCAGGTGGCACTGAGGTTGAGGCGCTGGATACCACCTCGACCACGCGGTGACCCGGGTTCAGGAGCAGACTCGGGCCGTCGGGGGTCAGCTGGGAGGGAGAAGGATTGAGCGCCCAACGGCTTGCTCTCTTTCTCTGGGGTAAGTTGGGAAACTTTCCCTGCTGCAATACCACTGCCCACTGGGGAACTTGGGGGGGTGATGGTGCAGCAGGGGAGATGCTACGGCATTGGTCGACGCTGGCAGAAGACTTGATCGGATGCATGTCTCAACATGCGCTCAACTCCTTGTGTCTCATTGAACGCCAGCGTCAGGGGTGTAACTTGGAGGAAAAACATCTCCAATCCTCCTAGATTACAACCGCCGATGCCTACTTCATCACCCGCCAACTGGAAAGGGAAGACTCCGCTGTGCAGCTTGCTCTCCCAGGGATAGAGGAGGGTAAGAGGGTTCCCTCCTCACCCCACCTGGGGGTAATCTGGGCCATCAAAGGTCCCCAGGGGATTAGCGAGTGTGACACTCTAGGAGAAGACCCTGGGACAGTTGATAGGGTCGGGGAGCAGAGCACCTTGAAGGCCTGAAGGAGTGGAGGTTAGGAGACAGTAGAGGTGCAGAAAAATAGAAAGTAAAAAAAAAATGCCAATTTAGGTCTCAGGGTCCCCTGTGCAATGACCATCCTCGCCGTGGATGTTAGGCTATGTCTCAAATTACATGCCAGCCCAAGTTGAATATTGACGGGTTTAATGACTGAGGCTAGGTGCAGGTCAAAATCCAAGGTGGGATCAAGAGTTACTTCTAGGTATTTAAAAGAGGTAACAGTGTTAAGAGGAGTGCCATCAAGCTCTCTGATACCTAATGGCTGGGTGCAGGACCGAATTTTTTAACCTGAACCGAATAGCATAGTCATCATTTTATTTTTAAGACAAGCTTGTTTTGCAATAGCCAGCTCTGAAAGGTACTGAAGTTACTATTGAGATTCAGGTTGATATCTGAGAGGTTTGAGGAGGATGAGTAAAGAACAAGATCACTGGCATATTATTCCCTAGTCAAGTGCCTCGGTGCAACTTTCAGTGATGCAGCATTCATGCGCTTGACAATCCTGCTGTTTACTTTTGAATTCCTGAAATAAGACTACCACAATGTTATATTAAATTTGTTTTCAGGGTATTTATGCATCTACTGCAAGATCATCGTCATGAAACTCGCTATTTCTTATTCAAAGAAATAATTGAAGATTACATTAGCAGTTGGTTACTTCTGAGTCTGATAACAGCTTGTGCTGGATCATGTTGGTTTGACCTGAAGAAACCTTTCCCTTCCAGCTTTGTTTCTAAGGCAGTCATGTACCAATCTCAGTACATTAAAATAAATAAAAAATAATTCTGACACTTGTGTGTTATTACATTTTCAAGGGATTTCCCTCAAGTTTACCCAGTTCCATAGATGGCAACATTAAGGACTATAAGTCAATCTTGTCATTAAAACTTCTCTCATTACGCATTTGAGAATACAGTACTTACTGTACCATTTCTAGAGTTTGACAAATGATGTATGCCTCCTTTACATTTAAAGGACTATAGAACATTACCAGTTTTGAAATTCAACTGGTTTATTTTCTCATTTGCTGCGATATAGTCTTTATTATGCATTTAATCAATCAATCTATCATTCTTTATTTATATGAGGTGCCTTTCTTAAACCAAGGCGCCTGTACAAATTACATAAAACAATAAATATTTAAAACAAAATTAAAATAATCAACAATCATTAAAAGCTTTGCTAAAAAGGTAGGTTTTCAAGGCTCCTTTAAAGCTTTGGACAATCGGGCAATTTCACACCTGACGAGGTAGAGAATTCCACAGGGTCAGAGCCATAAAACTTAAAGATCTTGCAACTGAAGTTTTTAAGCAAACCCTGGGAGTCTCTAGCAATCCCTCATCAGTGGATCGGAGAGAGCAGGGGACAGTAGGGACAAAGGAGATCTTTCAGGTAAGCAGGTCCCTGATCGTGTAGGGCTTTATAGGTCAGCAAACTGACCTTGAAGGTGATTCACCAACAAACTGGCAGCCAGTGCAGTCCACGGAGCACAAGAGTTACATGACTGGACCGAGAAGAACCAGTCAGAAGCTTGGCTGCCGCATTCTGCACTAGCTGCAAGCAGCGAAGTTCAATCCCCGTGAGCCCTAAGTATAGGGCATTGCAGTAGTCCAGGCGGGAGGTAACGAAGGCATGGACCAAAGTTGGAAGATCCTCTGGAGGAACCAGGTGCTTCACCTGGGTGATATTCCTCAGATGATAAAAATAGGTTTTGACAACCGCTGACACCTGAGATTTAAAAGTCAGACAATCTTCAAATACAACGCCCAGGTTCCGCACCCGGTCTGAGGTAGTCAGCTGGACACCCCCCAAGCCATAAGCCCAAGGGTGATCCAGATAACAAACCCACCTCACAGCGACCCTGGTCCACAACCAACACCTCAGTTTTTTCAGGGTTCAACCGCAGCCAACTCACATTCATCCAGTCTTGGATTTCGGCAAGACAGTTGTTAAAGACCGAAATGGCAGCATCCTGGCTGGGCACAAAAGACATGTACAGCTGGGTAAGTTAGAGACAAGCCTGTAAATAGCCAGACAGTCCGGGTCCAAGGAGGACTTCTTAAGAAGGGGCTTAACTACAGCCTCCTTAAGAGGATCTGGAAAGATCCTCCTCTCCGAGGACCTCCAGACTATCTCAGCAAGGACTGGGATGATTTTATCCACACAATCCAGTAAGAGACGTGTGGGGCCTGGGTCCAAATTACAGTTGGTCGGACGCAGTGATTGGATGACCATCACAATGTCACTGATTGTGGAGAGGCTGAAGTCAGACCACACAAACTGGGTGTCCGACATCTCCAGCCGACCATCACAACTCCCATTTGAGAGGGTCAGATGGACCTCTGATCTGATTTTAGCAACTTTATCTGCAAAGAACAGAGCAAACTCCTCACACCGTTCTTGAGAAAAGGCTCTTCCGGACTGAAGACAGATTGGATTGCACAATCTGTCCACAGTCTGGAAGAGCTGAGCAGGTCTATTCTGTATAGCCGCAATCTCTCTGGACAGGAATTCTGCCTTCTTACGAGAGATTGCGGATTTATAGACCACACAGTGGTCCATCAAAATAAGTTTGTCACCATTCAGACCCGACCTCCGCCAGCACCTCTCCAACCTTTGTCCAACTCTCCTCAACTCCCTCAAGGTCTCATCAAACCAAGGAGACCTGGGACGAAGAGTGAGAGGACGAACATGAACAGGAGCAATGGAATCCAGGGCCCCTGCCACCGCCTTATTATAGGCAAGTACCAGCTCTCCTGGATCCATGCAATCTCTCGGTAAGCCCGATAGGTCCAGCACCGCCATCAGGTAATTCGGGGAAACACCCCTTAATGGGCGGTACCAGACCATTTCCATAGGGGCTGACCTACTAGGGGTGGCCTCAAAACTGAACCCAATGGAGTGATGGTCTAACCATCCGATCGGTTCCACCACCAAGTCGGATATCTCCATCCCCAGAAGGAACACCAAATCCAATGAATGACCACCAACATGGGTCGAGGAGGAAATAACCTGTGTGAAGCCCAGTGAAATCATTAACTGGAGGAAGTCTTGACCAAAGTCCGAGAGTTCATCATCGACCCAGCATTCAAGTCCCCAGAACCAACCATCTGGGGATCCCAGTGTCAGGTCGACAATGAAGTCTCGACTTCCGCATGAAAACATTCCCATCACCTGGTGGACGGTATATGAGAAGTATCCTGGCCCACACCTCACCTAGATTACATTCAAAGGTTTTGGTAGTTCCCTGGCACCTCCAGTAGGCCCAGTTCTGTTCTAAAACAAATACGCAACACTCCACCCCTACGATCCACCGGGCGTGTATCGCCGAGTACTCCAATCGAATTAAGCTGCTGCCAAACTGTTCAGCATTTTCATCAAGCCAGGTCTCGTGATGCACGCCAGGTCAGATGACCCAACAAAATCAGCTATAATAGCCATCTTGTTTTAATAGACCTGGCGTTGCACAACACCCCCGAGTAGGATGAGCCTCGAGGATGACCGTAAGTAAAGTATGATTCAAATTGTAACAGTTTTGTACTTTAATGCCCATTTCCTGGGAGCATAGTCAGTCTGTACTAGAATTACAAATGTTACTAGTATACAGTAAGGGAGGGAAGGGATCATAACTGTGGCTGAACTACTGACCAGCTGATCTGTTTTCACGTTCCTGTCTGCCTGTTCTGCAGTGGCTTTCATTTTTTTATCAAAGGTTGCTTAATGTGCTGTAAAAACAATTTGAAAATAATCCCCATAGACTTGTATGGGGTACACCCTCGCGCTCTCCCTGGATAAATGTCAAAATGTGAGAGTGCAGGGGCAGAGCAGGCAGACAGGGAAGTGGAAAGGGATCGGCTAGCCAGTGGCTCAGCCACAGTTACAGTCCCTTCCCTCCCTTACTGGACACTACATAGAAACATAGAATTTGACAGCAGATAAGGACCACTTGAACCACCTAGTCTGCCCAATTCCCTACCTAAGTGATAAGCTGCAGATCTTAGTTAACCAATAGCCTACTTCCTCCTACCCCCACTAGAATTGCTGTATATCTGTCCCATGCATTCTTGAATTTCCCCACTGTTTTTGGCTCCACAACCTCCTCAGAAAGGCTGTTCCATGCATCCACAACCCTCTCCATGAAAAAATACTTCCTCACATTACCTTTGAGCCATCCCCCCTCTATCTTCAAATTGTGCCCCCTTGTTCTTGCATGTCTCTTTTTCTGAAAGATGTTACCCTCTTAGATTTTGTTGATTCCCTTGAGGTACTTGAAAGTTTCTATCATGTCCTCTCTTCCTCCTTTCTTCGAGTATACATATTAAGCTCCTTTAGTCTCTCTTTGTATGTCTTCTGATGCAGACCCTGCACCATTTTGGTTGCCCTCCTGTGGACAGCCTCCACCCTGTCTATATCTTTAGGAGATGGTATCTCCAGAACACATACAGTACTCCAGATGGGGTCTCACGAACTGTCTGTACAGAGGATGACAACTTCCTGTTTTCTACTGATGCTGCCTCTCCCTATGCATCCCAGTAGCCCCAGCCCTCCTTACTGCCTCTCTCACATTGCTTGCCCACCTTTAGGTAATCTGTTATAACTACCCCAGGTCCCTTTCCATTTTGTTGTTGTTAGTATCTCACCCCATTGTGCACTCTTCCCTGGGTTTTGTTTCCCAAGTGCATTATTTTGCATTTCTTTGCATTGAATCTAATCTGCCATACATTTGACCATTCCTCCAACCATGCCAAGTTCCTTCTCATCCTTTCCACACCACCTTGTGCATCAACCCTGTTGCAGACCTTTGTATCATCCGCAAAGTGACATACTTTTCCTTCTAGATCCTCTGCAATATCACTTATAAAGACATTAAAGAGGACCTGTCCCAGTACTGCACCCTGCTGTACCCCACTAGTAACTTCACTGGTGACTCTGTTTATTATAACCCTCTGTATCCTGTTTTCTAGCCAATTGTTTACCCAGGCAACCACCTTGGGACCCACTGCCAGGCTGGCTAACTTGTATATTAATCTTGTGTGTGGGACTGTGTCAAATGCCTTGCAAAAATCTAGGTAGGCCGTGTCCACAGCCCATCCCTGGTCACCCAATCAAAAAAATCTATTAATCCGACTGACCCTGCTGCTTGAATCCATGCTGCCTTGGGTCCTGTGTCCCCGCCTGGCCTCTAGGTAATGCTTTCCTTCAGAAGTGATTCCATCATTTTCACTACCCTGAGGTCAAACTAACCAGTCTGTAGTTTCCTGCCTCTGTCCTGCTCCCACTTTTGTCAAGTGGACTCACATCTGCCCTCCTCCAGTCCTCGGGTACCACCCATCCTCCCATGATTTGTTAAAGAGAATAGTCAGTGGTGTCACTGATTCTACCTTAGTTCTTTCAGAATTCTGGTGAATCTGTCCGCCCCATTGCTTTGTCCACCTTCAGTTTGAAAAGTTATTTCGAACCCTTTCTTCTGTGAATGGACTAGTATCACCCCCCATCTAGAGTGTTTCTCTTGTTTGGTTTGAGCCTTCCCCTCTTCTTTTGTGAATACTGAGCAGAAATATTCATTCCAGTATCCTGCTTTCCCCTGTCACCCTCTGCCCACATTCCCTCCCTTTAATAAGCTTCATATTCCTCTCTTGGTATTTCTTCGCTCCATACTGTACCTAAAAGGTTTTAACCCCTTCTTAACAAAGTTGGTTATCTTTTCCTCAGTTTGGACCTTTGCTATTTTGACTGCCTTCCCCTGCCTCCTTCTGCTTTAAATGATATAGTTCTCTGTCCTGTTTCTTCTGTGTTTCCTTATATTTCTGAATGCTATCCTTTTCTCCTTAACTTTCCTTCCACCTCTTCTGAGGAACCATAGTGGCTTTTCTTTCATTTTGTTTTGTTGATGTGCTTTACACAAGGTTTGTTGCCTCTGATGGCAGTTTCGATTTTACCTATTGTTTCCCTACCCTCCTTCTTACCTGTTTACTAGTACTTTCTGAAGCGCTCTCCTATTTTGCCAAAGTAAGCCCTCCTAAAGTCCAACACTCTTGCTTTTGTAAGGCTTGATTACACAGTTGTGTTTATTGTGAACCACACTGTTTGGTGCTTGTTCCCAGATGGCTACCCACTTCTAAATCTGAGATCCTCCACCATCCTCATTTGAGTACCAGGTCTAAGATTGCTCCCTCCTGAGTGGGTTCTAACACTAGCTTGGCAGAAGACACCAGGAGAAAGGACTGCTGTGTGACTGAACTTCTACTGGGACAAAGTAGAAGAACTTTTGTATTTGGACCTTTAATTTAGGGTAAAAACAACATACAAAACAAAAAAAAGTGTGTGTTTGGGTTAACTGAACTGAATGGGTAACTGAAAAGTCATCTAGGTGTAAATCTCAGGTGACTGAAAGGACTTAATTGCTGTGAGGTTTAAATTACTTGTGGAAAGATCTGGTAAGTAGGGGAGTGGCTTAGCTAGAAGGAAGCTACATTTAAGACTGCCTTAGAAAATTCTGCTAATAGCTTGGCAGAAGACACCAGGAGAAAGGACTGCTGTGTGACTGAACTTCTCTACTGGGACTATATTGCCCTCCTTCCTCCTCTCACCCCCAAAGCTAGTTCTATTTTTATAGGCCAGGATTTGACTGACAACAGGAACTTCCTGTTTAGGGGCGAAAGTGATGATCACAGTACCACCAAGGACCCACCATCCTGAAGGGCAAGAGTAGCTCTCCGGCCCCCTCTGGCTGCTGGGGTCTGCCTCTGAACAAGTAAGTGGTCTACTGAGAAATATAGGATATTCTTGTCTCAGAACAGGACAATCAGGAGCTTAAAGGGCACACAGGCAGAAATGAAGGAGAAGAGAAAAAAAAAGGCGAAAGAGTAGGATTGCAAACAGTTGAGGCAGAAATAAGACATGATTGAGTGGTGCAGTGCAGTGGCTGAGGAGCAGCAGTCTTCGGGAGATGTTCTGGAGGATGCGATGTTGTCCCATCTGCAGGCACCTCTCTGGGCTGAGGGAGGAGGTTGCTCATCTCCAGGCTGAGTTGGCCAGGATTTGTGGGACCTCCTCTTCCATCCAGGGACCACCAGTGCCACTGCCGTTGCCTCAGAGGTTGCCAAGAAGAGGGCGGTTGGACCACAGTGGGCTCAGGAGGGTGAGGGTGGTGGAACAGGGCATATCCTCCAGTTGTACCTCTCACAATTCCTATGCCATTCTGGCAAAGTGTGGTTCCTCTATGGAGGCACCTACAGTGGAGACCAAGGAGGATGCTGGGAACCTCCACAAAGGAGACCCACAGGAGGGTGGCAGGGGACCCTGCAGGGGAAGGAAACAACTCCTGGTGGGGGATTCCATTGTTAGGAAGGTAGAACTGGGCAAGGAAGGGGAGAGGGAGGTAAGGTGCCTGCCTGGCGCCATGGCTTGGAGGGACAGGGAGCGAATCCTCAGGATTGCCGGAGCAGCTGCACAGGGAGGGAGCTGAATGTCATTGTCCACCTAGGGACAAATGACCTGGCTAAGAAAAGGATTAGAGAAGTGCAGGAAGAGTTTGTGGAATTGGGAGGGCCTTGGTCAAGTAGCACACACGGTAACCTTCTCAGAGGTGCTACCCATCTATGGCATAAGAGAGGCTAGGTGTTCTGTACCATGGGATTCAATCAGTGGTTGAAAAACTGGTGTGGAGCTCAGGATTTGGCTTCATTGGGGACTGGGGTCCACCTGGAGTGATGCAAGCCTATACTGGCATGATGGGCTGCATCTGTCCGGAGGGAACCAGGATCCTAGGTGATAGAGTTTAAATGCTTCATTGGCAAGCTTTTAAACTAGCCAAGGAGGAGGCACTGGAAAGGAGCAGGAAAATCCTAGCCCCAAACAATCATGGTAGAAGTGTGGCAAACACCAACATGGAGGTGTCGATGGGAGAAGGGCAGGGGTGAAATGGAGAGAAGTGACAAGGCAAGAAGGACAGGGATGGGGCAAAAGAGGTAGGCCATCAGGAATGGAGGGTAATGAGTACCAATGCCTGTAGTCTTGGCAACAAGCTCCCTGAGCTGGTGGCCTTAATGGAAGAGGGATGCCTGGATATCGTAGCAGTCACAGAAACATGGTACACAAGAGAACCATGACTGGGATGTTAACTTACCAGGGTACATAACACAGGAGAGACAGGCAGGAAGAAGAAGGGGAGGAATGACTCTCTATGTAAAGGAAGGGATAAAGCAACTGAACAAAGAGTAAACAGGAGGAGAGGAGGCACTGTGGGTCACCTTGGAGATGGAAAGGGCACCAATCCGCACAGGGGTTGTGTACAGACCCCCATGTCAGGGGAAGGAATGGACAAGGATATGATGGAAGGCATTCTTAGAATGGCAGAGAAAGGGAGATACTGTCTGATGGGAGACCTGAATATGCCAGATGTTAACTGGAGCACATTGCTGCAGCCACATCCAAGAGCAGGGCCATTCTTAATGCCCTACAGGTGGCAGGCATTAGACAGCTAGTTTGGAACCCACTCATGAGGAGCAATCTTAGACCTCGAGACTCTCAAACGGGGGTAGTGAGAGGAATCTCAGATCTAGAAGTGGGTTGCCATCTGGGAGACAAGTGACCATCAAACAGTGTGGTTTCACGTTAAACTCCAGCTACAGAGTCAAGACATACAAAAGTGAGGGTACTGGACTTTAGGAGGGCTGACTTTGGCAAGATGGAGAGTGCCTCAGAAAAGCACTAGCAAACAGGCTAGAAGGAGGTGTGGAGCAACAATGGGGAATTATCAAAACTGCCATCACAGAGGCAACAAGCCTTTGTGTGAAGCAAATAAACAAATCAAAATGAAAGAAAAAGCCACTATGGTTCTCAAGAGAGGTGGCTGTGAAAGTCAGGAAGAAAAAGACAGCATTCCGGAAGTATAAGGAAACACAGAAGGAGCAGGACAGAGAGCTGTACCAGTTAAGGCAGAAAGAAGCAGGGAGGGAAGTCAGAATAGCAAAGGCACAAACTGAGGAAAAGATAGCCAACTCAGTTAAGAAGGAGGATAAACCTTTATAGGTACACATCAGCGTGATAGAAAGACAAAGAGGAGGGATAGTGAGGCTGAATAGAATGAACGGTGGGTGGGCAGAGGAGGACAGTGAAAAGCAGGAATACTGAGCGAATATTTCTGCTCCAGTATTCCAAAAGAGGAGGGGAAGTGCCTAATCCAATTAACAGAAGCACTCTTGATAGGGGGGTCGATCCCAGTCCTTTCACAGAAGAAAGGGTTCTGCAAGAACTCCTAAAACTGAAGGTGGACAAAGCAATGGGTCCTGATGGAATTCACCCCAGAATTCTAAAATAATTAAGGAAGGAACTAGTGAAACCACTGGCTACTCTTTTTAATAAATCATGGGAGGATGGTGTGGTACCTGAGGACTGGAGGAAGGCGGATGTGATTCCCCTTCACAAAAGTGGGACCAAGACAGAGGCAGAAAACTACAGACCTGTCAGTCTGACCTCTGTGGTAAGGAAAGTGATGGAGTCACTTCTGAAGGAAAGAATAGTTGAGTACCTAGAGGTCAGTGGAGCACAGGATCCAAGGCAGCATGGGTTCACAGGGAAGGTCATGTCAGGCCAGATCTAATTGATTTCTTTGACTGGGTGACCAAGTAGTAGACCAGGGAGGGCGGTGGACATGGCCTACCTAGACTTTAGCAGGCACTTGACACAGTCCCACAAAAGATTATTAGTCAAATTAACCAGCCTTGGAGTGGGTCCCAGGGTGGTAGCCTGGGTAAAACATTGGCTGGACAACAGGACACAGAAGGTAATTGTAAATGGAGTCCACTCTGAAGAAAGGGCGGTTACAGTGGGAACCGTGGGAGTTCAATGTTGGGTCCAGTCCTTTTATTGTCTTCATCAGTGACATTGCAGAGGAACCGGAAGAAAAAGTATGCCTTTTGCAGATGACACAAAGATCTGCAACAGGGTAGATACACAAGGAGGCGTGGAAAGGATGAAAAGGGACTTGGCAGTTGGAGGAATGGTCAGGCATATGGCAGCTAGGATTCAATGCAAAAAAGTGCAAATAATGCACCTGGGAAACAAGAACCCAGGGAAGAATACACAATGGGTGGGAGGTAGTAACAACAAAAAACAGGAAAGGGACCTGGGGGTAATCATATCAGATGACCTTAAGGTTGTAAGCAATGTGAGAAGGCAGTAGAGGGCGGGGGTATACTGGGATGTATAGGAGAGGCATCAGCAGCAGAAAACAGGAAGTTGTTATCCATCTGTACAGACAGTTGGTGAGACCCCATCTGGAATACTTTGTCCAGTTCTGGAGACCCCATCCGCAAAGGACATAGACAGGATAGAGGCAGTCCAGAGGAGGGCAACTAAAATGGTGCAGGGTCTGCAAGAGAAGCCGTAGATGAGGAGGACTAAGGAGCTTAATATGTATACCCTTGAGGAAAGAAGGAGGGTGACATGATAGAAACTTTCAAGTACCTCAAGGGAATCAATAAAAGTCCAAGAGGGTAGCATCTTTCAGAAAAGAGACTTGCAAGAACAAGGACACAATTTAAAGATAGAAGGAGGCGTGTTCAGGGGCAATGTGAGGAAGTATTATTTCACAGAGAGGGTAGTGGATGCATGGAACAGCCTTCCTGAGGAAGTTGTGGGGTCTTAAAACAGTGGGAGAATTCAAGAATGCATGGGACAGACATAAAGGCAATTCTTGTGGGGCAGGAAGATATAGGCTGTTGGTTAACTAGGATCTAAGGCCTATCCTGTAGGTGGGGAAATGGGCAGACTAGATGGGCCTGAGTGGTCCTTATCTGCCATCAAAGTCTATGTTTCTAGCTGTCTGAGGAATGCCCCCTGCAGGGCACAGAGAATGACCCTGCTCTTGGGTGTGGCTGCAGTAACTATTACTAACCTTTGTAATTCTGGCATAGTTTGACTATCACCCCCACAGGAAAACAGTCTCTGAAGACCAACAAGGTATGTCACATTTCCTTTGAGGTTTTTGCTCATCATGCTTGCTTCTTTTTGGTGCATCTCCATCTAAGAGGGTCTTGGAGGACTCAAAGAGCAGCTGAGTTGTTACATAGTGTAGTGCCACAAAAGATTTGCCTTCTCCTTGGCAATCATGGATGTGTGATGATAAAAGGGGTTCCAGGATATAGACTGGCAGAGCCAGTGGCACCCTGTAGGTGCACACACACACACACTCACACTTTCCCTTGGCAAGGTAGTAGTGCAGGGCAGGAAAAAACATATATACTTTCCATTAATGTTGTCAACAAAGAGAACGGGGGGATGGTTTGCTAGTTTAAGAGCTGTTATGGAGAGTGTGTGTGTGTGTGTGTGTGTGTGTGTGTGTGTGTGTGTGTGTGTAGAAGATGGAATGATTGGCTCTGTTCAGGAAACCAGCATACGATAGAATACCTCACAATGTAAGGATTTGTTATAAAGAAATAAACAGTAATGTATGTGAACTGGTAATAAAATGGGTCTTGGAGATCCCAAAATATTACATGAAGAACAGATTATTTCCATGGAGGCAGGTATGATGTGGTTATTAGCAGAAGTGTGTAGTGGCTTTTTTTTTTTAGGTGAGACACACTAGCTGAAAGCTTGTTTCAGGTGCAATCTAGGAGCACAAGGAAGTTAAGTGACTTACAAGTGGGGGCTGTGGGATTCAAACCAAGTCCCCATCTCAGAGCCTTAAACCACTGTGCTATACTGCCTCCAGATAGTATGTTCAACATGTTCAAAACAAGCTCTAAAATGCACCACAGAGCACCTAACATCCCAGAGGGAGCCTGGCGGCCCCAGACTTCCCGGCTTTCATTTAAACTATTTGCTCCAGCAAAATCAGCAAATCTCCAGCAAAATTGCTAAAATAATCCAGCAAAACTTCAGACCTCTCTTGGAAGGTATGTATTATGAGTTCTGTAACTCAGAGTATAAACAGCTTTTATCATGCGTGCTCTTCTGTGGTTTAACTCTACCTTATATAATTTAAAAAAAATCTTGTTTTTTTACCTGTCTTACTCGTGCATCGCCGAATTTCTCTGCTATTGAAACCTGAACGCCCATGTGGCGTCTGGTTGCTGCAAAGCTTCCTCTTGGGCCTGACTGCTCGTCATGTGGTGTATCTGCATGACGTCCTCACGTAAAACGTGGAACTCTGTTGCTTAGCAACTTGTAGCTGTGCCTGTACTACCACGGCTGCTGTAGTCAGGCGCTTTGGCAATCATTTAGGCTGCTCACTGGGGTTTAAAACATCAGATTTAACTGTTAAATTCACATCCCTAATCAATCTGCTGGGATGTTTACCAGATACCCCTTAACGCTACTCTTTCTTCTCCTTTCTAATAATTATGTTCATTTTGCAAACATACTTTTCAAAACAGAGGGCTAAACAACAGAGTTTCACGTTTTACGTGAAGACGTCATGCAGATGCGTGCTCGAGTAAGAGATATAAAAACAGGAGAGATTTATTAATACTAAAGAGCAGAATTATATCACAGAAGAGCACACATGAGTAACAGCTGTTTATACTCTCAGTTACAGAACTCACAATACGTAGACAGACAGCAAGCTTTGCGGCTTAAGGAGAAATAAAGTAGAACGATGAGCGTTTTTTTTTTCTGTAAGAAAAAGAATACACTAGAAAAAAGGTAAATAAACATAGAAGAACATTTAAATAGGAAGTTGGTTTCCTTGTTAAAACGAGGTTAAAAAGAATAAGGGAGTGAAAACATTTGAAACGTGTATTAATTTAACATTGTTGTAACTTTCAGTTTAATGACATAGTAAAGCGCATGGGAGAGAATAAAGTTCCCTGAAGGAAAGCGAGGTTTAAGCAACCGAATATAAGGTATATATAAAAAAACTATATTACAGTTTTTGGCAATTTTCATTGAAAGAGTAAGAAAGAACAATAACATGTTGGGTCTCAATACCTAGACAAACAATGCGCTTTGTGGCTAAAGGAGAAATAAAGTAGAATGATGAGTGTTTTTTCTGTATGAAAAAGAATACACTAGAAAAAAAGGTAAATAAAGGTAGAAGAACATTTAAAAAGGAAGTTGGTTCCCTTGTTAAGACAAGGAGGTTAAAAAGAATAAGGGAATATAAACACCATTTGAAATATGCATTAATTCAACATTGTTGTAACTTGCAGTTTAATGGCATAGTTAAGTGCATGGGACAGAATAAAGTTCCCTGAAGGAAAGCGAGGTTTAAACAACCGAATATAAGGTATACATAAAAAAAGCTTTATTACAGTGTTTGGCAATTTTCATTGAAAGAGTAAGAAAGAGCAATAACATGTTGAGTCTGGTGCTGCAGTGATGTGTTAAAAAAGTGATAGCAAGCCTTAAAGGGGCAGCACAAGAGATATGGCAACTTTTATAGGAGCTTAGGGGGTAAAATGAAGCACTAAATTGTATATTATACAATGTGGTAAATCAAATATGCCGAATCCTGCATCCTGATTGGTTGGCTGGCACAATGACCACCGTGATAAATCCTCCAGTGTACCCACTGGAAGAAGTGCCAGCCAACCTTGTACAGTGCTAATCGGGTCGCTTTCACTAAAAACGAAACTGCCGCGGTTTGTCCCGTTGCCGCTTCGCTAAGAGAACGCGGTAAAGTTTTAGCAAAATTACCTTCTTTTTCAAAGTGTAGGGACCTCAGTCAGTTATAACATAGTTAAAAAACGTTAAAAAAAAAAACATTCGGCATTGTATAATAAAAATTTATCCCTCCAGGGTGTGGGTACACTGGAGGATTAAACACTACTGGTGTGATTCGGTCACTCGGCTGCGCCTCGTGACCGAATCACACCAGCCGTGGGTAAATCCTCCAGTGTACCACACCCTGGAGGGATAAATTCTTAAGTAAATGATAACAGCATTGAAGAATGATTGTATATACAGAAAACTGACATTGGGTATTAAATGAGGCTAAGAGGAAAAGTTAAAACCTTGATAGAAATACAGCATGGTAATAAAGCATCCACAACTTGGTTGAAATTGTTTATCAAATATGAACCATGAATTATGAAATATATTTTATTTAATACTGCAGGATGCCCTTTGAAAAAACATATTCTATTGTGAAACGTCAGGGCCTGGAAAAAATACAAAAGAAAGAAGAATAAACCACAGAACAGTTGTTTTTGTTCTTTCATTTTTTCTTCAGACTCCAAACTTGTGTAGTTTTTTGTTAGCCAGAAATTGTTCAACAGCATATGAATATTCAGTTTTTTCTGTTGAGTAAAGTTTAGAATAATAATTTATAAAAAAATATTACTTTCTTTTGAGTATGTATTTATTTCAGTAATTTTACAAGGGTCTTTTGAGATCTCAGTGATTAGTCTTTCTTGTTTTTCTTTTTGGAGTTGCTATGCCATTAGTTTGTCTGGTTTATCCCCTAGGGCATAATATTTTCATCTATTCCTTAAAATACTGTTTTCAGCCTGTTTGGTGGTTGTTCTGTTATATTCTTTTTTCATCATTAAGGTCTGGTGTATATTCGGGTATTGGTTATTCATATGAAGGGTTTCTATTTTTTAAATTTCATTTTCTAGATATTGTAATTTTTCTTTTTACTTGTAGAATATGAAATAATAAAGCCTCTTAAAGTGGCTTTAAATGCATCCCAGTGGTTATTGTATGAAATGTGTGTAGGTTTGTTAAATGTGAAATATTCTTTTATTGCTTCTTTAATATTTTTGATATAGTTTTTTATTTCTAAGGTAGGGTCTAATATCCATGTTTTTATTTCTTCATGTTTTTGTGTATTAAGAATAGTTTCCACAGGTGCATGGTCAAATATTATACTATGCAGGGATTATTTAACTCTAAAAATTGATTAGCGTTTTGCTCATAAAATTTCTAAAACATTGTGAAAATGCTTAGCACTTGCCTCAATGTGTTTAACAAACATAACACTTCTAGAAAACCTATATAAATGCTTTCTGTATGGTTAGCATTGTACCAAGAAAAAAACTGCCAATCAATTATTTAAAACCCTTCTATGGTACTTTATAAATGTTATACAATGCTGTAATGGTTGTGAAATTAGTATAGAATATATTCTTGTATAGCACTGGTGTGCTACTGAAAAAAAAAATGACGTAATTTCTGGTTAAGTTCTTGCCATATATCAAGTAGTTTTAGATCTTCCATATGAATTCGTAGTAGTTTTCTAAGGCCTGCCATGTTATCCATAAATTAGAAAGATTTGTCTAATCTGCAGTTTAATGCCGCATTAAAATCTCCCCCTATTAAGTATAGACCTTCATAGGTTAGGAAAGAAGGTGGTAATAAATTGAGGTTTGTATACATTGGGAGTGTAAATCTTATCTAATGTAAAGTTGCCTTCAGGCTAATAGCTTGGCAGAAGACACCAGGAGAAAGGACTGCTGTGTGACTGAACTTCTGTGCTGGGACTAAAGTAGAAGAACTTTTGTATTTGACCTTTAATTTAGGGTAAAAAAACTAACATAAAAAAAAAAAGTGTGTGTTTGGGTTAACTGAACTGAATGGGTATCTGAAGAGTTATCTAGGTGTAAATCTCAGGTGACTGAAAGGACTTAACTGCTGTGAGGTTTAAATTACTTGTAGAAAGATCTGGTAAGTAGGGGGAGTGGCTTAGCTGGAAGGAAGCTACATTTAAAGAGTGCCTTAGAAAGTTTCTGCTAATAGCTAGCAGAAGACACCAGGAGAAAGGACTGCTGTGTGACTGAACTTCTGCTGGGACTATATTGCCCTCCCTTCCCTCCACCGAAAGCTAATTCTATTTTTATAGGCACAGAATTTGACTGACAACAGGAACTTCCTGTTTAGGGCAGGAAGTGAGTGATCACAGAACCACCAAGGACCCACCATCCTAGAAGGGCAAGAGTAGCTCTCCGCCCCTCTAGCTGCAGGAGGTCTGCTCTGAGCAAGTAAGTGGTCTACTGTAAATATAGGATATTCTTGTCTCAGAACAGGACAATCAGGAGCTTAAAGGGCACAGGCAGAAAGTAAGTAGAGAGAGAGAATAATAAAAAAAAAAAAAACAGAGGAGAGAGTAAGGATTGCAAACAGTTAAGGGCCAGAAATAAGACATGATTGGAGTGGTGCAGTGCAGTGGCTGTGGAGCAGCAGTCTTCCGGGAGATGTTCTGGAGGATGCGGTGTTGTCCCATCTGCAGGCACCTCTCTGGGCTGAGGAGGAGGTTGCTCATCTCCAGGCTGAGCTGGCCAGGATTTGTGGGACCTCCTTCCATCCACGGACCACCAGTGCCACTGCCGCTGCCTCAGAGGTTGCCAAGAAAGAGGAGCGGTTGGACCACAGTGGGCTCATGGAGGTGAGGGTGGTGGAACAGAGGCGATCCTCCCATTGTACCTCTCACACCCTATGCCATTCTGGCAAGTGTGTTCTCTGTGGAGGCACCCACAGTGGAGACCAAGGAGGATGCTGGGAACCACACAAAAGAGACCCACAGGGGAGGGTGGCAGGGAAGGAGAAACAACTCCTGGTGGGGACTCCATTGTTGAAGGGAACGAGAACTGGGAGGAAGAGGAGAGGAGGTAAGGTGCCTGCCTGGCGCCATGGCTTGTAGGGACAGGAAGCAAATCCTCAGGATTGCCTGAGCAGCCACAATAGGGAGGGAGCTGGATGTCATTGTCCACCTAGGACAAATGACCTGTCTAAGAAAGGGATTAGAGAAGTGCAGGAAGAGTTTGTGGAATTGGGAGAGGCCTTAGTCAAGTAGCACGACGGTAACCTTCTGGAGGTGCTACTCATCTATGGCATAGGAGGGGCTAGGTGTTCTACACCATAGATTCAATCAGTGGTTGAAAAACTGGTGTGGAGCTCAGGATTTAGCTTCTCATTGGGGACTGGGGTCCACCTGGAGTGATGCAAGCCTATACTGGCATGATGGGCTGCATCTGTCCCGGGAGGGAACCAGGATCCTCGGTGATAGGTTTAAATGCTTCATTGGCAAGCTTTTAAACTAGCCAAGGGGGAGGCACTGGAAAGGAGCAGGAAAATCCTAGCCCCCCCCCAAAAATAATCACAGTAGTAAGTGCGGCAAACACTAATATAGAGGTGTCGATAGGGAGAAGGGCAGGGGTAAATGGAGAAAGTGACAAAGGCAAGAAGGACAGGGATGGGGCAAAAGGGAGTAAGGCCATCAGGAAATGGAGGGTAATGAGTACCAATGCGTAGCCTGGGCAACAAGCTCCCTGAGCTGATGGCCTAATGGAAGAGGGATGCCAGATATCGAGCAGTCACAGAAACATGGTACACAGAGAACCATGACTGGGATGTTAACTTACCAGGTACATAACCTCCAGGAGAGACGGCAGGGAGGAGGGGGAGTAGCTCTCTATGTAAAGGAAGGATATAAACAACTGAACAAAAGAGTAAGCGGAGGGAGGAGGACTGTGGGTCACCTTGGAGACTGGAAAGGGCACCACAATCCGCTGCAGGTTGTGTACAGACCCCCATGTCAGGGGAAGGAATGGACAAGGATATGATAGAAGGCATTCTTAGAATGGCAGAGAAAGGGGAGATACTGTTGATGGGAGACCTGAATATGCCAGATGTTAACTGGAGCACATTTGCTGCAGCCACATCCAAGAGCAGGGCCATTCTTGATGCCCTACAGGTGGCAGGCATTAGACAGCTAGTTTCGGAACCCACTCATGAGGGAGCAATCTTAGACCTCATACTCTCAAACGGGGGCAGTGAGAGGATCTCAGATCTAGAAGTGGGTTGCCATCTGGGGACAAGTGACCATCAAACAGTGTGGTTCACGTTAAACTCAGCTGCAGAGTAAAGCCATACAAAAGTGAAGGTACTAGACTTTAGGAGGGCTGACTTTGGAAAGATGGGAGAGTGCCTCAGAAAAGCACTAGCAAACAGGTTAGAAGGAGGTGTGGAGCAACAATGGGGAATTATCAAAACTGCCATCACAGAGGCAACAAGCCTTTGTGTAAAGCAAATGAACAAATCAAAATGAAAGAAAAAGCCACTGTGGTTCTCAAAAGAGGTGGCTGTGAAAGTCAGGAAAGAATAGCATTCCACAGTATAAGAAACACAGAAGGAGCAGGACAGAGGCTGTACCAGTTGGGGCAGAAAGAAGCAGGGAGGAAGTCAGAATAGCAAAGGCCCAAACTGAGGAAAAGATAGCCAACTCAGTTAAGAAGGGGATAAAACCTTTTATAGGTACATCAGCGGCGAGAAAGACAAATGGAGGGATAGTGAGGCTGAATAGAATGAACAGTGGGTGGGCAGAGGGGGACAGTGAAAAAGCAGGAATACTGAATGAATATTTCTGCTCAGTATTCACAAAAGAGGAGGGGGATGTGCCTAATCAAATTAACAGAAGCACTCTTGATAGGAGGGGGTCAATCCCAGTCCTTTCACAGAAGAAAGGGTTCTGCAAGAACTCCTAAAACTGAAGGTGGACAAAGGAATGGGTCCTGATGAATTCACCCAGAATTCTAAAAAGAATTAAGGAGGAACTAGTGAAACCACTGGCTTCTCTTTTTAATAAATCATGGGAGGATGGTGTGGTACCGGGGACTGGAGGAAGGCGGATGTGAGTCCCCTTCACAAAGTGGGTCCAAGACAGAGCGAAACCACAGACCTGTCAGTCTGATCTCTGTGGTAGGGAAAGTGATGAGTCACTTCTGAAGGAAAGAATATTCAGTACCTAGAGGCCAGTGGAGCACAGGACCCAAGGCAGCATGGGTTCACAGCAGGAAGGTCATGTCAGACGAATCTAATATTTCTTTAGACTGGGTGACCAAAGTAGATGAGACCAGGAGGGGCTGTGGAAATGGCTACCTAGACTTCTTGCAAGGCATTTGACACAGTCCCACACAAAGATTAATAATCCAAATTAACCAACCTAGGGGCAGGACCCAGAATTTGTTAGCCTAGATAAAAACATTGGCTGGACAACAGGACACAGAAGGTAATTGTAAATGGAGTCCATCCTGAAGAAAAGGGGTTACTAGTAAGGTGCCGCAAGGTTCAGTATTGGGTCCAGTCCTTTTAATGTCTTCATCAGTGACATTGCAGAGGGACTGGAAGGAAAAGTATGCCTTTGCAGATGACACAAAAATCTGCAACAGGGTTGATGCACAAGGAGGCGTGGAAAGGATGAAAAGGGACTTGGCAAGGTTGGAGGAATGGTCAGAAGAATGGCAGCTAAGATTCAATGCAAAGAAGTGCAAAATAATGCACCTGGGAAGCAAGAACCCAGGGGAAGAATACACAATGGGTGGGGAGGTAGTAACCACAATAAAAAAGGAAAGGGACCTGGGGGTAATCATATCAGATGACCTTAAGGTTTGCAAGCAATGTGAGAAGGCAGTAGGGAGGGCTGGGGGTATACTGGGATGTATAGGGAGAGGCATCATCAGCAAAAAACAGTAAGTTGTTATCCCTCTGTACAGACAGTTGGTGAGACCCCATCTGGAGTACTGTGTCCAGTTCTGGAGACCCCATCTCCGCAAGGACATAGACAGGATAGAGGCAGTTCAGAGGAGGGCAACTAAAATGGTGCAGGGTCTGCAAGAGAAGCCATATGAGGAGAGACTAAAGGAGCTTAATATGTATACCCTTGAGGAAAGAAGGGAGAGGGGGACATGATAGAAACTTTAAGTACCTCAGTGGAATCAACAAAAGTCCAAGAAGAGTAGCATTTTCAGAAAAGAAGACTTGCAAGAACAAGGGACACAATTTAAAGATAGGAGGGCAGTTCAGGGGCAATGTGAGGAATATTATTTCACAGAGGTGAGTGGATGCATGGAACAGCCTTCCTGAGGAGGTTGTGGGGTCTAAAACTGTGGGAGAATTCAAGAATGCATGGGACAGACATAAGGCAATTCTTGTTGGAGGTAGGAAGAAATAGACTGTTGGATAACTAGGATCTGCGGCCTATCCTGTAGGTAGGGGAAATGGGCAGACTAGATGGGCCTAGCGGTCCTTATCTGCCATCAAAGTCTATGTTTCTATGTTTTAGTGGTTTTAATTTCAGCCATCACAAATCTTCCCCGTGTGTCTGTTATTGTTTGTTCGAATTTGATCCCTTTGCTATCTTAATAGAAACATAGAATTTGACGGCAGATAAGGACCGCTTGGCCCACCCAGTCTGCCCATTTCCCTGCCTACTGGATAAGCTGCAGATCCTAGTTAACCAGCAGCCTACTTCTTCCTACCCCCATCCCCTAGAATTGCCTTATGACTGTCCCATTCATGCTTGAATTCCACCACTGTTTTTGATTCACGACCTCCTCCGAAGGCCATTCCATGCATCCACAACCCTCTCTGTGAAAAATACTTCCTTAAATTACTCTGAGCCCCCCCTCTATCTTCAAATTGTGCCCCCTTGTTCTTGCACACTCTTTTTGAAAGATGCTACCCTCTGGACTTTGTTGATTCCCTTGAGGTACTTGAAAGTTTCTATCATGTCCCCCCTCCCTCCTTTCCTTGAGGCTATACATATTAAGCTCCCTTTAGTCTCTCTTCATATGTCTTCCGGTGCAGACCCTGCACCATTTTAGTGCCCTCCTCTGGACAGCTTCCATCCCTGTCTTATGTCTTTGCGAATACTGGGTCTCCAGAATTGCACGCAGTACTCCAGATGGGTCTGACCAGCTGTCTGTACAGAGGGATAATAACCCTTGTTTTCTACTGGTGATGCCTCTCCCTATGCATCCCAATATCCTCCCAGCCCTCACTGCTGCCCTCTCATTGCTTGCCCACCTTTAGGTCATTCTGATATGACTACCCCAGGTCCCTTTCCATTTTTGTTGTTGTTAGTATCTCACCCCCATTGTGTACTCTTCCCCTGGGTTTTGTTTCCCAGGTGCATTACCTTGCACTTCTTAGCATTGAATCTAAGCTGCCATACATTTGACAATTCCTAACCTTGCCAAGTCCTTTTCATCTCTTCCACCCACATTGTGCATCAACTCTGTTGCAGATCTTTGTGTCATCTGCAAGAGACATACTTTTCCTTCCAGTCCTTCTGCAATGTGGATTGTAAAGACATTGAAGAGGACTAGTCCCTATCTGAACCCTCATGTGTACCCCATAATTACTCCCCTTTCATCAGAGTGGACCCCATTTACTATTACTCTCCGTGTCCTATTTTCCAGCCAATTTTTACCCAGGCTGTCATCTTGGGACCTACTCCCAGGCTAGCTAACTTGTATATTAATCTTTGTGTGGAGACTGTCTCAAATACCTTGCTAAAGTCTAGGTAGGCCATGTCCACAGCCCCTCCTGATCTACTACTTAGGTCACCCAGTCAAAGAAATCTATCAGATTTGTCTGGCATGACCTTCCTGCTGTGAATCCATGCTGCCTTGGGTCCTGTGCCCCACTGGCCTCTAGATACTCACCGATTCTTTCCTTCAGAAGTGATTCCATCATTTTCCCTACCACTGAGGTTAAACTAACAGGTCTGTAGTTTCCTGCTTCTGCCTTGCTCCCACTTTTGTGAAGAGGAATCACATCTGCCCTCCTCCAGTCCGCGGGTGCCACCCCATCCTCCCATGATTTGTTAAACAGGGTAGTCAGTGGTGTCACTAATTCTACCATAGTTCTTTAGAATTCTAGGATGAATCCCATCAGTCCCATTGCTTTGTCCACCTTCAGTTTAAGAGTTCTTTCAGAACCTTTCTTCTGTAAATGGGCTGGTATCAACTTCTGTATCAGTGTGTTTCTACTGTTTGTTCTAGGTACCCCCTCTTCCTTTGTAAGTACTGAGCAAAAATATTTGTTTAGTATCTCTGCCTTTTCACAGTCTTCCTCTGCCCTTTATTAAGCCTCACTGTCCCTCCCTTGGTCTTCCTTGGCTCCCTGATGTACCTATAAAAGGTTTTACCCCTTCTTAACTGAGTTGGCTATCTTTCCTCGGTTTGGGCCTTTGCTGTTCTGACTGCCTTCCCAGCTTCCTTTTACTTTAACTGATACAGTTCTCTGTCCTGCTCCTTCTGTGATTCCTTGTACATCCTGAAAGCTTCTTTTCTCTTGAACCTTCACTGCCACTTTCTTTGAGAACCATAGTGGTTTCTTACATCGTTTAGTTTGTTTATTTGCTTCACACAAAGGCTTGTTGCCTCTGTGATAGCAGTTTTATTATTCCCATTGTTCTTCCACCCTCCTTTCTGCCCATTTGCTAGTGCATTCATGGCAACTTACCATTTTGGCAAAGTCAGATCCATCCTAAAGTCCAGCACCTTTGCCTTTGTATGGCTTGACTCTGTTGCTGTGTTTATTGCGAACCATACTGTTCAATGGTCGCTAGTTCCCAGATGGCTACCCACTTCTACATCTGTGATCCTCCCTTCATCTCCATTGGAGAGAACTAGGTCTAAGATTGCTCCCTCTCGAGTGGGCTCCAATACTAGTTGTTTAAGGCATGCCCCCTGTAGTGCATCTAGAATAACCCCACTCGTCGAAGTGGCTGCGGCAACTGCACTCCAGTTAACATCTGGCGCATTCAGATCACCCATCAGGAATATCTCCCCTTTTTTTGCCATACTAAGTGTACTTTCTATCATTTCCACGTCCATTTCTTCCCCCTGAGAAGGGGGTCTGTATACAACCCCTGTGCGGATTGTGGTGCCATTGCCGGTCTCCAAATTTACCCACAGTGCTTCTTCTCCTCCCTGTTTTCTCTTTTGTTCTGTTAATTTGATTCCTTCCCTTATGTAAAGAGCTACTCCTCCTCCTCCTCCTCTTTTACCCTCTCTGTTTCTCCTATAGATAGTGTATCCTGGTATATTTACGTCCCAGTCATGGTTTTGTGTGAACCATGTTTCTGCGACTGCCACAATATCCAGATGATGTTCCTCCATCAAGGCCACTAATTCAGGAAGCTTGTTACTCAGACTACGTGCATTGTTACTCATTGCTTTCCATTTTTTGATGGTTTTACTTTCTGTTGCAGCATCCCCCACTGACCTTTCTACCTCAGTCTTTTTCCCATTTAGTACCCTGTTTTGTAGGGAGAGGCTGGGATTTTCCTGCTGCTTATCAGTGCCTTCCCCCTTGACTAGTTTAAAAGCTTGCCAATGAAACATTTAAACCGATTGCTCAAAAGACTTGTTCCCTTCCTGGACAGATGCAGACCATCCTTCCAGTATAGGCTGGTGTCCTTCCAGGTGGAACCCCAGTCCCCAATGAAGCCAAACCCCTGTGCTCCACACCATTTTTTTCAACCACTCATTAAACTGCATGGTGCAAAGTACCCTTGCCTCACTCATGCCATTTACAGGCAGCACCTCTGAGAAGGATACTGTGTGTGCTACTTGTCTTAGGTCCCTCCCCAGTTCTAAAAAGTCCTTCTGCACTGCTCTAA
Organism: Neoceratodus forsteri; assembly: GCA_016271365.2. NCBI lineage: Eukaryota > Metazoa > Chordata > Ceratodontiformes > Ceratodontidae > Neoceratodus > Neoceratodus forsteri. The sequence continues at coordinate 669,425,618 of CM057459.1, read as the reverse complement.
TCTCATGTTGAGCCAAGTCATTTGTCCCTAGGTGGACAATGACATCCAGTTCAGACTCCCGTGCAGCTGTTCGCGTGATCCTGAGGATGCGCTTCCTGTCCCTCCAAGCCATAGCACCAGGCAGGCACTTTACTTCAGTTTTCCCTGCTTCCCCCAGTTCTATCCCCTAATAATTGAGTCTCCCACCAGGAGCTGCTTCCTTTACTTGTGGCATCCTCTGCCTCCTTCCTGTGGGCCTCCCTTGTGACAGGTGTCCTCAGCCTCCTTAATCTTCTCTGTGGTGCATCCATAGGGAGCTGTGCTCCCCCAGAATGGTGTATGGATTGTGGAGTGGAACAACTGACTGGGTGTGCCTCTGTTCCACCCTCCTCACCCTCCTTGAGCCCACTGTGGTTCAACTGCTGTGCTTTCTTTGCAACCTCTGAGGTAGTGGTGGCGGCTCTGGTGCTCCCTGGATTGGGGGGGGGTTCCCTTCCTACCATCCTGTCTGGCTTGGGGGAAGGTTCTCTTACTGCTGTCCAGTGTGGCCTGAAGACAGGCAACTTCCTCCCTCAGGGCAGAGAGTTGTCTGCAAATAGGGCAGCATCTCGGCCTCCAGAAAGTCTCCCGGAAGACTGCTGCCCCACAGCCATTACATTGCACTACTCCCCACATGATTATGTACTTTTTTTTTCTGTGTGTGAGATTGGTTTGTGTAATATATAAAATATTATACAATGTTTATGCGTATATTTTCAGTGCTGTGAGCTAGAAAGGCTATGACATTGATATGCACCTTGCACTCTTGAGGAAATGATGTCAGAACCCAGGTATAAAGGAACTGTTTCAGGGGTGGGTGGGGTGAGGGTGGGAAGGGATGGGCCTAAACTGTGCCCTCACAAACAATCAGCAAAGAGCTCTGACCCACTGCTGCGATGAGTGTCTTCCTGTCAGCAAGATACCATACACAACAATTTGACAGAGAAAATCCCCTGCTAATCAAACAGAAAAATCCAGACATCCAAGTCAGACACAGGTAAACCTCCCCAGCCCCAAAACAGCCTGGTGGTTTGTGCTCTGAAAGCAGTCAGCCCCAAAATAAATCAGCTGTGCTTTGAACTCTTCCTGCACTGAAAATCTTAAGAATTGTAACAAGACTGTCTTTTCCTGATAATTGTAAATTCCTTATTTCACCTTTCAGTTAGAAACAGCCTCCACCTGCAGTATATCTGCTACAAACCAAAGACAATTGAAAGGTTCCCCTCTCTCTGTTGTGAGCACAACTCGCTTTCTTGCAACTACTATGTTCAGTATTGCAGCTCCCAACAAGAGATAGTTTGACTAGGAAAAATATTAGCTAATAAAAATTGCTGTTCCTCTAGCCTTTATGTTGTAATTGGCAAATTTACCTTCTGACCATTTTTTGAATGAAAAGCTGCTTCCTTATTACAAAAATGAGTTTCCTGTAATAAAAGTATATCTATATTTTTGTTATTGACATATTTAAAAATTCTTTTAGCTTTTTTTCAGTCCCTGAGCCCTAAAATGTTGTATGTCATTATCTTAATTTTTATTATGATTTTTTTTGGTCTGATCATATTTTATACAGGACATAAAGTAGCTCTTTCTTTTTAGTTATTTCCTATTTCTAAATTTTCTTACAGTTTCTTTGCCTCTTTTTTTTACCCTTTTTGCCTAACAATCCTTTCTTGATTTTTAGTCTTTAAATTTATTCTCGTATTTCTATCCTGTATACTCCCCCTCCTGCCCTTTTCTTTCTTAATCTCAAAATGAACATATTTTTTTTTCTATGCAAAATAAACTTAGTTAATGCATCATTTCGGGTTAAAACACAAAAAGTGAGGACATGAGACCTTTAGGGTTTAACCCCCCATGGACCCACCCATCATCCCAAGATTGACAGATGACAGGGTGTGTCATTGGGGTTGTGAGGCCTAAATGTCACCACATTTCATGTGTAATCATATTCACAATCCACAATAAAGAAGAATTGGGTGACATTTAGGCCTCATAACCCCAGTGACACACCTCGTCATCTGTCAATCTCGGGACGATGATGGGCCGGTCCACGAGGGGGAGGGGCAACTTAAAGGTCTCACTGCCTGACTTTTTTTTTTTTTGTTCTAACCCTAAGTGATGCATTAATGAAATTTTTTTGCATAGAAAGCCCTTACTTTTGAGAAAGAAGAGAAAAGTAGAAAGTCGCACAGGTTAGTGGGAGTGCGGGCCCTTTGGGCCCCACGCTTCCACCAACTTGCAAACTTCTGCCTAAGATAAGAGTACAAGTACTGAATATCATACGTATTGCTGGGAGTGCATATGGGTGGGATCGTGGGGCCCACCTCCATGAAACGGAACAAAGTGTCAGTTATCTGACTGGTATAATTCAACACCTGTTTACATGTCAGACACCTAAGCACTGAAAATTACCTCCATGGCAGCAAGACTAGGTACCCTATAAATGTGAACCTACTACCACACTGGAAAACACAATATGCAAAACATAAAGTGCAGCATGCAATATGTGCACAACAACAAAAATTTCAAACATCTAAGTATCATATTTCACATGTACAGGACATCCCCTCAACACCCTCCAAATTTCAGTTGAAAAGACCAAACCGTTTCCAAGATAAAACATTTGAAAGTTTGAGATTTTCATTCGTCGGAGTGGCAGAAGTCCGTACCTGTTTACATTTTAGACACCAAACGACTGAAAAGTACATCCATGGCAATAAGGCTAGCTACCATGTACATTTCAAGCCAGTACCATAATGGAAAACGCTGTCTGCAAAATGTAAACTGCGCCATGCAATATATCTGCAAAAAATGTATTGTCCGACACGTAAGCACAACATTTCACATGTACAGGACATCCTGTCAACAACTTCCAAATTTCAAGTGAAAAGACCAAGCCATTTCCAAGATATTTCATTTTAAAAATTGTGCTATCTGGTCCCTCCAAATCTGGCCATCTAGTCCTTCCCTCGCGATCAAAGATCGTGATCAAAAAATCTCGTGATCAGAGAATTTGCAGGCTGGCAACCAAAGAATTTGCAGGCTCGCGATCAAAGAATAAAAAATGGTAAAAGTGAGCAAAACCCATCCTCATTTGGCTTAATAAGTCACCCCTGGGCTGAGAAATTGTATTTTTTTTTTCATCTGACCATTTAGTCATGCCCTCGCGATCAAAGTTCACTGTCAAAGAATCTTGCGATCAAAGATTCTGCAGGCTCACGATCAAGGAATAAAAAAATGGTAAAATTCAATTGTTAGACAAAAGTAAGTAAATACCACAGACATGACTCGATAGAACTAAGCCTCCTGAGCAAAACCCATCTAAGTTTTACTTCAGGAGTCATCCCTGAGCCGAGATATTTGAGTTTTTCCGACCGCAAACTATAAACAAGATGGCGGCCGTCATGATCAAAGATTCTTTGATCGTGAGCCTGCAAATTCTTTGATCATGAGGAGGGACTAGATGGCCAAAACCTCATTCTTCTTTCTCAAAATAACCATATAAATTTTCCAATTGACTTATAATGGGAACTTAAAACTTTAATAACTTTTGAATGGATCAATATTTTTTCACCAAACAAAAAGCGGCATGTTCCTTGATCCAGACTCTTTCAGACAAGCCAAGTTGCAGAGCAGCACACCACATGATGGCTGCACAGCACCACAGACAAAGTCTGAAAAACTGGCGAAAAGTACATTTTTCAGCGTTGTGGTGCGCAAAAAACGTAATTCTGACTGAAGCAACATTTGGCATATCAAGAGATCTACTGTGCCCCACCATGCACACCAAATTCTATGCAAATCCTTTGAAAGGGTGCAAAGTTATTAACGTGCAAAATTTTGAGTTTAACACAGAAGTGCCTACTCAACCTTAAATATAGGGGCGCGACTGCGCCTCTATAATATATAAAGTTTGTAGCCATTTCAGTAGCACAAGCTTTTTGTTTAGGTAGTATATAAACTTCCTCCCCTCCCCCTTAGTGGGGAAAAAATTCCCACCTACCCTTTTTACATCTATGCTAGATGGCATTAGTTTCTACACCTATTCTGTGCTTTTGAGGCAGAATTTGACCCCTGCAAGCATTTTTAACATTACACGATATAGTTTTTTCAACTACTGTGTGACTATTGTCTGTCATAAAGCAGTATAAAGAGAAATAAAAGAGAAAAGTAGAGGTATAGCAAGAGAATATGTTTCATGGGGGTAAGGTTTACCTATGGCACAATGCATTTGACTGTGCATGCTAGTGTCCATTAGCTCTTGCATGTCTTTCTTACCATCTTACCATATCTGCTGGAAAAGGAAAAAGAAAAGGTGGAAAAAAGTGAAGTACATACTTCATAACATGTAAAAAGATAGAAAGAAAGAAATCCTATATGAAAGATATCAATCTAATAGTTTTTCAAAACGTTTTGCCATTAGAGGTTTCTTCTTAAATCACCCCCTTCAAATGAATGCAGGTTGTGTTGTTCATTAGTTTCCTTTTCAAAAGTTCCTTTTTTGTTTGGCTCCAGAAATCTCTGGAGCATCTTTCTAAGTTTTAGTGAGAGCAAGAGTTTGTTATAGAGAGAGGATCTCTCTTTTCTGCAGGTATTGTTGTTTGCTGTATAATTGAAAGTGGCTCTGATATTCTGGGTCACTCCTTCAGTATTTCTTCTGCTTCTTTTGGGTCATCAAACACCTTCATTCTTCCTCTGTAGTAAAATATGAGTTGTGCGGAGGGGCAGCAAGGTATACTTAATTCTCTTTACCCTAAGAATAGCCATAACAGGATTGAACTGTCTTTGGTCATACACAGTCATGCTACTAAAATCAGGAAAGACCTGAAACGATTAGCCGTTAAACAGCTTTCTGTTCTTGTTTTTCTTAATATTAATTATTTTCCCTAGTATCTGTGGGACTTAACATAAACCCAGATTTGTGTATCAGTCTGGGATTGAGGTCTGGGGCCCCCTGCTCTGTGGGCTCTATCCAACATGATTTTTTTAACTAGAGTATTCAAAGCCCACTGCTTTAGTAAGAAGTTCCTCGAAATAGGGAAGTGGGTCCCTTCAACTCTTTCTGGGATTAATCCTAATTTTATATTTCCTCTTCTCACTCTGTCGTCTTATTTATTTATTTGCTTTTGTTGACCGGGTGAGTACACTAGACATAGGAATGCCTATTTTCAGGTACAACCCAGGAGGGTACAAATGAAATACGAAACATCAGTGTGACGCAGCACACAAACCATACAGTAAATAGTAAGCCAGGAGAGTACAAAACGTCTCAAACACTAATAGGACTATAATAATACATGATCAAGCAAAGTAGGTAGTAGAAAACATGGATAACAGGATCATAGAGAAGAATGAGATAAGTGCAACACAGGTTAAGAGATTCCTGTAGGTCCTTAGCAAGAAGCCAGTTAGCAAGTCCGAGATACAACAGTGACTGGGAGAGGTGAAGGAGAGGGGGTAGAGTAGAAGAGGATAGATTGGGGAGTATAACAGGTAGGGTGGAAATAGGAAAGGGCAGGCAGAGCTGGGTATTGGTTTATGATGGCTGGAAACAGGTACAGGGACTTACTGTGAGTAGGTGTTGTCGGTGGAGCTTCTTAAAACAAGTATGCATTGGGGCAAGACGAATAGCTAGAGGGATAGTATTCAAATATTTAGGGGCAGCATGGGAGAAAGCTTGTGTACCCATTGAGCTCCTACATCTAGGGATGTACAGAGGTGTCTGGTCAACTGAACGGAGACAATAGGAAGGGGTTTGAGGATGTAGTAGCAAAGCAAGAGATTGAGGGAGGCCTGCTTATATCGTTCCGTCAATTAAGGCGCCATAAGATAGGCGATGGGCCACAGGACTAGGCCATTCTAGGTCCGCATAGAGCAGACAGTGATGTTTGAGCCGAGGAGAGGCAGACGCATAACTGCAAATGTTATATGTAGTGTCCCATGCATGGAGGGAGGTCTTAATTACACCTAGATAGATGACAGAGCCATAAGCCAAGGATGGGAGAAGAAGGCCTTGTGCCACGGCAAGCCTAGCTGATGGGGTAAGGGCATAGTTAGTGCGGTAGGCTCCTCCGATCTTTGCATTGACTGGTTTACAAGTTGTAGTGATGTGGAGATCAAAGTCCAAGGATTCATCAAGAAGAATACCAAGGTATCTAGAGGATGAGGTGTTGACTAACTGGGAATTATCGGAACAGGATATTTTGAAGGAGTTCCGATTTACTTTTAGTTTAGCTGGAGAGCCAAAGAGCATTGCCTGAGTTTTTGTTTCATTGAGAACAAAACGGTTTGCAGTAGGCCAGGATTGTATGTTTTGGAACTCTTGGGATAGAGAGTTAGTTAAGTCCGATACGTTACTGGCACTATGGTAGAATACAAGGTCATCTGCATAGAGCAAGTAGACACTTGTTGAGGGAGGTCGTTTATGAAAATCGAGAAGAGCAGTGGACCAAGTATGGATCCCTGTTGGACACCAGCTTGTATGTAAGATAGGTCTGATAGGGCTGAGTAAAAAGCGACAGCCTGCTGTCGATTAGATAGGTAACTCCGAAACCAGTTCACTGATTCAGCTGAAAAGCCAAGGGAGGTAGGCTTTGTAAGGAGAAGGGTATGATCAACAAGGTCAAAAGCCTTGGTGAGATCAATGAAAGTGGTACCTGTCAAGAGACCGGAGTCCATGGCTGTGTAAATATCATTAGTGAGTTTTAGAAGGGCAGTGGAAGTACTATGGCCTTTGCGAAATCCATGCTGGGACCCAGAGAGGAGGTTGTGTTTAAGGAGATATTCAGTAGTTTGCCTTGCAACTAGTTTTTCAAGAATTTTACTGAGCACCAAGAGAATGGCAATAGGCCAGTAGTTGGCCATCTCTTTAGGATTACCTTTCTTTAGGATAGGTGTTATCCTAGCTATCTTCCAAACGTTAGGAACTACACCATGACATAGCGACAGGCTGAACATTTTAGTTAGGGGGGAGGCTATGAGTGGGGCAGCGGCTTTCAGAAGCCTAGGTTCAAGACTATCAGCGCCAGGGCTAATATTGTCCGGGTTAGTCAGCAGCAGCTTTAGGACTTAAGATTTAGTGACAGTCCGGAACCTGAAAAGTGGATGGGAGAGCAGCGGAACCTTGGCCACAGGAGAGGATGCCAGGTGGCTAGGGGGGAAGGAGGCTAAGTAGCGTGACAGATCCAAGAAATGATGGTCGAAAGAGTTGCCAATGGTCACAGGGTTGTTACAGTGTACTCCATTCAGCAGCATATCATTAGAGGTGGAAGGTTTATCAGAACCAAGGAGAGTTTTGATGACAGACCAACATTTACGCGAATTTCCTCCGGCATTAATAAGTGAATCTTTATAGAAAGAGCTTTTTGCTAGTCGGATGTTGTTTACAGGAGTTTCTCAAAGCCCTGTAGTGACTGTAATCTGCTGGCAGTCCTGAGACCTTAAAACGATGCCAGCTTTTGTCCCTGTTTCGAAGTTGAGCCAGGAGATCCTTGGTTAGCCACTTTGTGTGCCTCTGATACGGTGAGTGACACGAGGCGCATGAAGGTCCTGAGAACCAACACATTTTTCAAGGAAATAGTCTAAGGCAGATTGAGCATTAAGAGAGGTAAAGATAGGTGACCAGTCAATGAGTGAGAGATCGTGCAGGAACTGTGTCGGATTAAAGTTGGCCATGTTACGAAAGGTGATTAATTTCAGAGGGGGAGATGATTGGCAGCACGCCAAGTGCAAAAAACTGGGGAGTGGTCACTAATTGAGTCAGCAAAGGTACCAGCTGAGACAGTGTGGTCAAGACTGTTTGTGAGGGCCCAGTCGAGTAAGGAACTGGATCGGGAGGGTGGGGCCTTGATCCTGGTAGGATCACTGATCAGTTGATGGAGGTCATAGTCTTGTACAATAGTATGGCGGTATTGGCAGGTATAACCTAACCAGTTTAGATTTAGGTCCCCAAAGATGAGGACTTCATTACGTCCAATAGCTAGGCTCACCTGGGAGAGGAGTTCAACTAAGCCTGGGGTACCACACCTAGGAGAGTTGTAAGCACATACAATGTGTAGCCGCTTAGATCCGAGTTGGAGAGTAGCATGAATAGCTTCACAGTGTGAGAGAGTGAGGGAGATATTCCGGTGTACCGAGAGGTAGGGTTTATATAGGATTGCAACCCCACCCCCACGTTTAGATGAGGACCTATCTTGTCTTATCATTTTGTAGTTTGGCAAACGGCATAAATGATCAGGTGTAGAGGGCTTGAGCCAGGTCTCTGTCAAACAAAGAGTATCAGGATTATATTGGGTGACCCAGGCCTCAAGTTCCGTTATATTATGAGGAAAGCTTCTGATATTCATATGAACAATGCACAGATCCTTGGTATTAGTCCAGTAGGTGTCAGAGATGGGGATATTACATCCGGGTCCTGGATTCAGCTCAGTATCACCAGCTAATAGTAGTGCCAAGAGGAGCAAGTACCACAGTTTACGGTGAGTAAATGTGGTAAGTAGAGGGGGCAAAGCACCGAGAGCGATCTTGTGGTAGAGAGATAACATAGTAAATGATCCGATTAGGGACTGAAAATGGTGAGGTGGCTGGTGGCATATGGGCCAGGATAAGCATGTTTGAGAAAGTATAGTCTTTGGGGTGATGGTAGTGACCATTTGGGGAGAGAGGGCTACTAACCGTCGGGATCCACATAATGGTGGCTAGAAGTGAGGCTTGTAGCAGTAGTACACCTAGGTCGAGTGCCCAGGGATACGAGTGCAGGGAGGGCATTTTATGTAGGTATGTTGCAGTGAGCAGGAGAAGCCAGTAGAAGATTTTGAGTAGACCCCAACTAAAAACAGCCAGAAAAATAAAGGCTAAGAAACAGGAGAGATAAGCAGGGTTGTTAGGACTGTAGATGCCCTCTAGTGATAAAGAGATATAAAGTGCGAATGAGAAAGTAGGGAGACAGTTAGAATTACACTCCCACTGGGCGTGGCATCAGGATTCCGGCACTATTTAAGTAATGCCGGACAAGGGTGGGGGTGGTGGGGGAGCGGGTGGGGAGCAGCCGGGGAAGTCCTCTGAATGAAAGGCGTCCCTTCTTGAGTCCCCGAGATGAGGAGGTGAAGTCCCGAAACCTATGCCGAAATCCCCCCACAGTAGCAGTCGCAGAAAAAGGCACAAAGATTTGAAACGCCAAACGAGTGCTCCGCCAGCAGAAACAATTACCTTCAAGTCATTTGGCTTGAAACAACGGCTGCAGCGCACTCCAGGGCTGGGTGCCCTTTGGGGGCAGGGGCTAGAAGAAAGGAGAAAAATCCAGCGGTTAACTCGGGTCAGAGACTGCAGGGGTCGGCTGTAATTGGAGAAGGCTAATGAGAGGAGGGGGCAGAGAGGAGAGGCGTGAGTGTGTGGATGAGTAAGAGGACGGGGGGGGGGAGAGGAGCACAGGGAAAGAAAAGATGAGAAAGCCGTATTTCACATTAGGTTACTTCAGCGAAATAATATCAAGCTACAGTTGTTTAAAACAGTACCTTTGCAGCACAAGTCAAAACTAACTGGGCTATGCTACGGTTTGTAATTACATAGGGTAAGGAAGGAAAAACAAAATTTAGCCTGCTACACAACAGTTCTGACTGGGAGGTAATTGTAGGAATGTTAACAGGGCTGAGGTAAAGCATTTGACAGTGTAAACTTTTGGTTAGATATAGAGTCTCTTAAACAGTTATTTGAGCTGCCCCAACAATCTGGGAGTCCTCTGAATGAAAGGCGTCCCTTCTTGAGTCCCCGAGATGAGGAGGTGAAGTCCCGAAACCTATGCCGAAATCCCCCCGTGGCAGCAGTCGCAGAAAAAGGCACGAAGATTTGAAAGGCCAAACGAGTGCTCCGCCAGCAGAAACAATTACCTTCAAGTCCTTTTACTTGAAACAACAGCTGCAGCGCGCTCCAGGGCTGGGTGCCCTTCAGGGGCAGGGGCTTCAAGTCCTTTTACTTGAAACAAAGGCTGCAGCGCGCTCCAGGGCTGGGTGCCCTTCGGGGGCAGGGGCTTCAAGTCCTTTTACTTGAAACAACGGCTGCAGTGCGCTCCAGGGCTGGGTGCCCTTTTGGGTTGTGTGTCGCCTAACAGTTTTTTGCAATGGGCTAATGTTATCTTCCAAAATGCTGACTCGGTTTTCTACCTCAGTAGTTCGTAAAGTTAATGCTTCCAGTTTGGAAGTAATTCCTGCTACTGCTTCATCTAATGTGGTTAATGTTTTTTGGATGTCTGAAATCCCTTTAGTAACAATAGCTTGAAACTCTTTAGTAGACTGTGCCTGGTTTGTGGTGTTGGGTTTAGTAGCTGTCTCATCCATTTTCTTGTTTGCCATTTTTGTGCTTTTTTCCCCCCCCAACTATCTTTTTCATTCTGCTCCCCCGTTCTGAGGTGTGATAGTTTTTCCGATGGTGCTGTGTCTAGCAGTTGCACTCCCTTCTGAGTCGCACTCTCTGTATTTGCCCACAATGCTAGTCCAGATACGCCCTAGGGCGTATGTAGATCTCTGGAGGTGTTCGTACCATGGTTTTCTCATTTGGTCCGGGTGTCTGCTTCCTCTGGGAGAGTTTCTTGGTGGACTGGTCCTGGTCCGCTTTGATTCTCCATTTTCAGGTTTGTGGTGTTCACATCTGGGACTACTCTTTCTTCCATGGCTGTTTCAACTGCTCTGGGCATGCCGCCTATAAAATCTTCACTGTTTTTATGGGATTGTGGGTTGCCATATTTTTTTTTTTTTTTGGGTGAAGATAGTCCCCCCAGTGATGTCTGGTAGTGTCCGTTGTTTTGAATTGAGACTGCTGGGTGACATTGGCGATAGTAGCGATGGTAATGGCTCCAATACGAAGTTCCATTCATTTACAGGTAGGAAGCTGAAGTTTTGTGATTTGTCCTGCCCAGTCTTCAGAATGTGTCTCGGTTTTGGTCCCAGCTCTGTTTTTGACAATTCCAACAACTCTTTAGCTCTCTCTATGCATTTAGACATTATTCCTTATTTTGTCTGGAGAAATTACTAACATTGTCACACAAAACTTTGTAGAATGTCTGCAGGTGCTGTCTGCCTCTTTCACACAGACCACCTCCGAGTCGCCATCTTGGATTGTGAATGGGATCAGAGTTTCCTATGAATTCAGCTTTATTATGACTACACTTAGCATTTTCCTTTGTCTACCATGGAAGGTCAGGTATGTGGTAGGGAAAAATTCATGGATATGGGTTCCACAGAATTCTCCAATTTTCACAAAAACACATGAAATACAACTGTTGTTGTTGTTGTTGTTGTTGTTGTTGTTGTTGTTGTTGTTTATTATGCTTTTTCTGCCGCTGACTGCCCGGTACCTTGGCCAGGTCATGGACCCTCTGATTCCACTCTCATAATGGCCATGACTCCTGATGCTCCCTCGCTTACCCCATGCTGGTTGCGGCACCGACCTTATAGTGCCGCATCCGATGAATCAGGTCAGGGCGCCGGCCTGAGAGCTAATGAAGCCGAGGGCAGACTTCATCAAGGACAGCCAGCAGCATATTTTTTTCCCCGATGTACAGAGGCAGGGATGTGCAGTGATGACCAGCATCCACCTCTGCCCCTAAGCAAATTGGCATTGGCGTGCTCGGTACACCTAGCCTCCACTAGGTGTCTATGTTACACCGAACACTCTACCCTGCTTCCCCCGGAGAAGGAGAACAGTCATTGGAGCTTAATACTTCTGCCCCCGGCCAGCCCTCTGATGTCCCAGATCCGTTCCCGAACCCGGGTCACCGGCATCTCAGGTAGGCGCAGCCTGCCCCTATGCCGGCCTTGAAATACAACCTTAAGTACTGACATTACAGTATTTTGCAATTTGTGACTGCTTAAAGTTTTAACATATTATCTTTAAGCAAAAGATGGGAAGAATGTTGTACCCAGCCTCCTTGTTAAAGTTTATGAACCTGCCAAACTTTATATGGTTGTATCCTCTAGTTTTAAAGTTACAGGTGCTTATAATTTTGCAGTTTGCATACAATATTTGCAAATTTAATTAAACTAGTTCTGAATGTTTGCTTACTTATAACTCGGCCTCTTTAAAGTCAGATACCTGAAACGCAGCATACACATATACTATATGTGACATGGATCTACAAACTTAATGAAATTTGGATGAGTAACTTAAAATAAAATTTTGGCAAATTTGTGTGAAATTTGAATGGAAATTCCGTGAATATTTTTTTTGTTTAAATGAACTCATAATTTTGCATGAACTCCAGTGACTGAAATTTAAATGTTACTCGGATCAAATAATTATACTATTCTACTTGTTTTTTTAGCCAGTTAGGAGGCTAGAATGTTATCCATTTTATAAACAACATTATAAAATGCGTTAAGAAAATACTGTGTTCTGATTAGTCAGTAGACATCCTCTGGTGTACATTTAGAGAGCAACAACCTTGTAGGTGGCACTTTTCTGGCAACTAGGACACAGCATATCCCACATATTCATGCCTGCCAGAAACTTAAAAACATTTTTCTGGCAGCCATGTTACTACACTGCAGACCCATTAATTTTCCTAACTCAATAAATGCATTTTTCAAAGTTTTCTAACGACGTCATACACACCAAACACTGAATAATTTAGGAAGCATTCATAAATAAAATTAAGCCAAAGCAGACCTCTTGCATTTTTTTTTTTTACAGTTTGTTTAGTTGCAGGCCTGTGACCATTGGCACAAGTTGCTGCTGCCACCTTTCATTCCAGTGGTTGTTTGGCCCCTAGTCCACTGGTTGTCTGGCTGTGGCTGTGTCCCGTCATCCCTAGCCATGATCATGTAGACACATTACTAAACAAATGCCAAAAAATCTTTTCCTTTTCTTAAAGACAGCAAGAGAGTGCTGCGCTTGCGTAATCTGAGCTGGCAGCTTTAAAGCAGAACTGCTTTTCCAAAATCCTAGCCGCATGTGGGTACCTGAGCAGGCAGCTTTCAAACTGTCCTGCTCCTAGGAGTTATGAAAGCAATGTTTTCTACTGTAAGTAGCACACATGCTCCATTTACAGTACACAGGACACATGCTCCCTGTCACTCCATACTGTGGCCAGCTGAGGGGGTGAGAGGAGGGCTGTGCCAGTCACCATATCAGATCCACGGTACTGGTGACCGAGGAAGGAGGGGTTAGCAGGGGTTTTCTTGGTACCAAGTGCAGGGGGCTCCCTAGATGCCAGGGGACTTTGTACACTTGTGCAGGGATGGGGATGGAGGTGGGGGGTGCCATTAGAAGCCAGGGGTGCTTAAATGTGTGGGGGGGGGAATGGGGTGCTACTAGACACCAGGGAGTAACACATAATCTATGGGGGATGGGGATCAGAGGTCTGGGGGTGCCGCCGGACACCAGGGAATATTACTCTTTGATGGGACAAGGATCAGAGGGTGGGTGGGTGCTGCTAGACACCAGAGAATATTACTCTTTGATGGGACAAGGATCAGAGGGTGGGTGGGTGCTGCTAGACACCAGGGGAATATGTAAGCAATAGACATGACAGGTGGCCATGGAACATATTTTACACTTGACCAGGGGGCGTAATAAGGCGCAGGCCTTGGCCGAGGTGCCTGTATAGATGCGGTAAATATACATCACACCCTGAAATGTCTTATTCTATATACAAATAAGGCTATTTATTTTTTTTAACAATTTTTTATGTAAAAAACACATATAGATAGGAATATACTGACATAAGTTAGTGTATTTATAGTAAAATAGTCCTTCCGCTTTGTGTTCGTAATTGCTTTAGTACATTTGTCCTCCATTGGGATCCGTAGTTATACTAAGATGAGGAAGTGGGCAAGATTTTTTTCTGATTAATTTAAGCTGCAACCGATAGCAGAAGTATGAAGTGGGGAATGAATTTAGATCTGGGGATGGGCGGGGATGGCAGGACAAGCACTTTTTTTTTTTTTTTTTTTTTTTTTTTTTAAGCGTGGCTGGCGAGTAACATTTTTTTTAAGACGAGTGGGCGAGGGATAAAAGCTGCAACCGATAGCAGCAGAAGTATGGAGTGGGAGAACTGCAGTTAGGTCTGGGACGGGCGAGGATGGCAGGACAAGAAAGCAATTTTTTTAAATGGAGCAGGCGAGGATCACAGCACAAGCAGTAACATTTTTTTAAACGGGAGGGTGTCCTGTAATCCCAAGCAAACTACTACAGCAGGGCTCATTTTGACACTTTTGTCAACAGCACAACACTTTTTACATTCAGGCAAAGTGACTGTGTTAAAATCTCTCCATCTTCTCAACCCACATGCTAATATAAATCTACTTTGCTCTAAACATCGTTCCGTTTTATAAAACTGGTAGGCTGAATAATTCAACTCGGTTTTCCTCAGGCTTGTCAATACAAAGATGGCAGACAGTAAAAATGCCAACGCTCCATGGCTTATGGATATTGGCCTTTTACTGCCAGCCCCTTTTTTTACCCATGCATGGAACATATTTCATGCATGGGTAACTAGCCAATCACATTGCTTCATTTAGCCTACCCATTTTATAATCTGCTTTTATGTGGACAGGGACTGGGGGGGGGGGGTGCCACTAGACACCAGAGAATACAATGTAATGTGCAGGTACAGACGTTCAAGGTTTTGAGGGGCTGCTCACAACTATGCCTACATGGGAGAACATGTACTTACCGCCACTTCCTATGCAAATGAGCCCATAATATGCATGCATATGGCCCCTTAGCACCTTGCATGCCCAGTGGGTTCATTTGCATTGTGCCAGCTGAATACCACACTGGGGTCTCCCAGCACTATTGGGTCTGGGGCACTATTCCCTGCACTTCCCAGATCCATGTCGGGGAAGCACTACTCGACTTAGCGCTGAGCCAACATGCCCCTCTATTTAGTCTGATAGTGATGGTGTGCTAAACGACTGAATATGGCATCCTCAGGGTCACTGGCATGGGAAGCACAGTGCAAACCTTTGTGCTCTGCTATTGCCCATATTCCATTATGGGGCTCCTGGAGAATGTAGTTAGGCATGAGGAACGTATGCTGAGAGCCTTTAAATGCACTTTAGACGTGAAAGTACTGTAAAGAATTAAACAATCCTGAAATCTTATTGCACATATAAAATGGGTCCTGCCAAAGAAACATAAAAAAATATTATTTTAAATACGATTTATGTTTATATTGGAAGTTATGTAGTAGAAAAACGAATTCCTATTCTTTTGTTGAATGACTCCCCCCCCCCCCCAAACACACACATACATTCACACCACAGTCAGTGAGGTGCTTTTATTTTATGTTTTTCCTTTTTTGTTCAGTTAGAAAAAGAAATTGATGTATCTTATTAAAATAATGAGAGTATTCTTCTTGAGTGACTGTTTGCTGTAGCAGCTGGATGGTGGAAATGCTAGTGAGAGCAAGATGTCCTGCTGCCGTCGCAAGAAGTGTCTAATGAGGCAGAGTAAGACAATGCTGGTAAAGTGAGACTGCACAGTAGACTAAATATCAGTGACCATCAGTAATTTACAACTATTAACAGAGTGGTGTCAACAATGTGTGTGTGTGTGTGTGTGTGTGTGTGTGTGTGTGTGTGTTACAGTTTTAAACTATGCTGGAAAGTTAGGGGTGGGACAGTATCAGCTGTGTGGTGACTGGTGGGGTTTCACTTTAGTAAAAATAAATGATTGGTAGCTGGTTATGAGTGCAACTGGGGGGATACATGCATTTTTTTTATGTGCTTTTGCTAAGACTACATCCTATGTACTTTGGGGGGAATAATTATACTGACTGGAGTAATTCTCAGCACGAGAACCCTGTATCTGTTATCCATTTTATGAATGTATTTATAAAACGGATAAAGGAAATCCTGCACTGTGATTGGTGGAATCCAGTGAAATGACCTTGCAGTGGTTAAAGTATAACCATATGGGAGGTTAGCAATGCCTTTTCTATTCATTTTTAACTATTTTTATAAGTAAAGTAATACATTTAAGTGTGTGCAGGTATGCTGTATTACACTGTAAAGGTCCCCCCCCTCCCTGCCAATCGAATGCAGAGTTACTGTCTCGTTATTTAGCAATACCAGTACAGTAAAATCATTAATGGGAATGTATGCTAATACCTGCATTCTGATTGGCTAATACCCACAAAATGCTGTTCACTGAAAATAGGCATTTCATATCAAGTACACTAACACTGGGAACAAACACTAAAGAAACAAATAAACATCCTGCCACTAACTTGTTTATTAAAAACAACATCAGAAGGGCCTGACTGATGGCTCAGTGGAAGTACGTCACACTTCTGTGCTGATGATCCTGGTTCAGAAGTGAGCCTAGGGTTACTGACATTGGGAGGCCAAGCTGGGGAGTGCGTCCAACGGAAGTATGAGTAGTCAGGGAGGGAGGTAGCTGTGCTCCAGCACAGCAGCTGCCCCCATGGTGAAGTGGGGAGCTTGTTCCCTTGGGGGGGGGGGGTGGCAGCAGCCCGGCATTCACTGCTGAGACTCAGGCTACGAGAGGCTATGCCCAATGTCATGGGGAGGTTGGAGGAGACAGGAAAAGAGGGAGAAAACCACAAGATATGTGCCTTTGACATCAAGAACGACAGTCCCCTTGGTCCATGGGTCTCATTCCATGTTGATCCCCACCAGCCATGACAGCGGGGGGGAGTGACAGTTGGGCGTGGGAGTCAGCAGAGATCCAATGCTAGGAGAAAGCAGCAGTCAAAGGCTCAAAAAGCTTTATAAAAAAATGGTATCAGAAAACATATTTTAACATCTCTGAATAGTGCTTCTAATTTGTTGTTTTCTAATTAAAATTAATTTTTTGTGTGTAAACACTTAAATAGCTGTATTACTCGTGGGGGGGGGGGATTTAAATTCAGTAATGGCCATTATCTGTGAATCTGTAAACACCTCAGCCTGCGGGCTTGAAGTTTGCGTAGTCACACGTATGGGTATTTAAGTGATAACATCATAGTGACCATGGTTTATGAGGCAATAACTGGGCCTGGTGTAATAAACACATTAGGTCTTAGGCCAAAATGTTTATTTACTACACCCTTTTATTCAGTTATTACAGAGAAAAGTTCATGGCTGCTATAGCTGCTAGAGCTATTATACTGAAAAAAAGAAAGACTGACAAAAAAGAAAAAAATGTTTTGAATTAGAGTGCTAAAAAGGCTCTTTCATTCTAGCACTACAGCCCATCTATGTTGTTGTTAGGTGGTTTCTCACAGACATACTTTAGCATTATTTTAGCCAACAAGAAAACGGGGATTAGCATACAGTACAGTACCATTATTGAGTCTACTGTCTGATTATTGTAGAAGAACAGGACAACAATTCTTTGTTCTGATTGGCTGTGATGTATTTTTTCCAGTATAATTACATAGAAACATAGAAGTTAATGGCAGATAAGGACCACAAGGCCCACCCAGTCTGCCCATTTGTTTTTCTACCTTATGATTGTGCCATCGGCCTTTGCTCTGTCAATGGCCTATCTATTCATACTCATCTGTACTGCTCCCTTATGCCTATCCCATGCCTGTTTGAAGCCCTGCACTGTATTTATATCCACCACTTTCTGAGGTAGACCGTTCCATGCATCCACCACCCTTTCTGTGAAAAAATAACTTCCTCACATTACCCCTTAATTGGCCTTCCTCTAATCTCATGATGTGTCCTCTTGTCGTGATATTTTTCTTATATCGAAACATGTTAGACTCTTTCACCTTGTTAATGCCCTTAAGGTGTTTGAATGTTTCGATCATATCATGTCTCTCCCTCCCTTGCTCTAGGGTATACATATTGAGCTCTGTTAATCTGTCCTCTTATGTTTTCTGATGCAGTCCCTGCACCATTTTGGTTGCCCTTCTCTGGACTGCCTCAATTTGGTTAATGTCCTTGTGAAGGTGTGGCCTCCAGTACTGCATGCAGTACTCCAGATGGGGCCTAACCAGTGTCTTGTAAAGAGAGATTATTACCTCTCTTTTCTGACTTGTGATACCCCTACTAATACACCCCAACATCCTTCTAGCCTTACCTACTGCTTTAGTGGTCTGCTTGGATGATTTCAGGTCATCAGTGATGATGACGCCCAAGTCTCTTTCTTCCTTTGTGACTGCCAGCAACTCCCCTCCCAGCCTAGAGGTGGCTTCATGGTTTCTCTTCCCTATGTGCGTGATCTTGCACTTCTTTGCGTTAAACCCCAGTTGCCACTCTTCTGACCATTTTGCAAGTTTATCCAGATCTCTTCTCATTCTGCCCAACCCATCTGGATCATCTACTTTGTTATAGATCTTGGTGTCATCTGCAAACAGACAAACTTTACCCTCCAGTCCATCTGCAATGTCACCGATGAAGATATTGAAGAGGACTGGCCCCAGGACTGATTCCTGAGGTACCCCACTTGTGACTTGCATCTCTCCTGACTGTATACTGTTTGCCACCACTCTGTTTTCTGCTCGTCAACCAGTTTGCCACCCAGTTGACCAACATCTGACCCACCCCAAGTCTACCCAGCTTATTAATCAGTCTTCTTTGTGGAACAGTATAGAAAGCTTTTCTGAAGTCAAGGTAGGCGACATCAACTGTTCCTCCTTGGTCTACCACTCTGGTTGCCCAGTCAAAGAAATCTATGATATTAGTTTGACAGGACCTTCCTTTTGTAAACCCATGCTGTCTTGGATCCTGTGCTCCTATGAATTCCAGGTGTTGCACTGTCCTTTCCTTAAAGGGTGCCTCTATAATCTTGCCCACTACTGAGGTAAGACTGACTGGTCTGTAGTTCCCTGCCTCCTCCCTGCTACCACTCTTGTGAAGCGGGATCACATGAGCTCTTCTCCAGTCTTCTGGGACCGCCCCTGTGCTCAGAGACTCAATAAATAGTTCTGATAATGGCTCTGCTAGTTCCACCCTTAGCTCCTTTATTACCCTGGGATGTATACCATCAGGTCCCATTGCCTTGTCCACTCTGGGCTTTTGTATGACCCTTTCTTTTGTGACGGGACTAGTGCACACCTCCCTCTCACCTGTGTCATGGTACTGAGCTGTGGGCCGTGCCCTACCTTCTCTTCAGTAAATACTGAGCAGAAGTATCTATTTAGGATATATACTTTTACATGATCCTTCTCCTCACAGGTCCCCTTATCCCATTTGATCTTAGCAATACCCCCTCTGGACTTTCTTCTTTCACTAATGTATCTATGGAAAGTCTTTGTCACCTTCTTTTACTGTTCGTGCTAGTGTTTTCTCGGTTTGGGCCTTTGCCTGCCTTACTGCTTTCCCTGCTTCCCTTAGGGAAGTTTGGTATGCCTCCCTATCTCCATCCTGCTGTTTTTCCTTATATTTCCTGAAGGCCAGCCTTTTGGCTCTGACATTTTCTGCTACTGTTTTTGAGAACCAAAGTGGTTTCCATCTTCTTTTGCACTTCCTTTTCTCACTAACACAATGGGATGTTGCTTCAAGTATTGCATCTCTAATGCTTGCACACTTTGCCTGTACCTCCTCATCTGTATTTCTTTTTGTCAGGACTAGCTTAACTCTGTTGGCCATCTTATCAAAGTCAGCTCCTCTGAAGTCCCATACTGATGCCTTGGAATGGGATGATTTAGTTCTAGTGGCCAAATTGAACCATATCGTTTGCTGGTCACTGGCCCCCAGGTGACCTTCTACCTGGAGATCTGTGATCCTTTCCCTGTTAGTCAATAACTAGATCTAGGATAGCCCTGTCTCTTGTGAGTTGTTGTACAAGTTTGAGGCTCTTCCCATGCAGGGAATCCACCATGTGTCTAGTTTTGGCAGATGCCCCTGCTGGCATTGACCAATCTGTATCTGGCATGTTGAAGTATCCCATTATCAGAACCTCTCCTTTAGCAGTCATGTTTTGTATATCTTCTATCAGTAATGTGTCAATGTCCTCCCGCTGGTCTGGAGGCCTGTAGACAACCCCAGTTCATATGGCAGTCCCATTTCCTGTTTCCAGGGTGACCCACAGTTCTTCTGGCTCCTTATGTGTATTCTGAATTTCTGTAGCTTTGATATTTTCATTGACATAAAGGGCCACTCCACTGCACCCCCCCCCTTTTTGCATCTCAGTCTCTTCTGAACAGTACATAGCCAGGTACTGAAGTCTCCCAAGTGTGATTACTGGTAAACCATGTCTCGCTAATGGCTACTATGTACGGTTTAGCCTCTGTCATTATTGCCTGCAGGTCTGGGATCTTGTTTCCCAGACTGCAAGCATTAGTGTACATGATTTTCTATTGGCCAGATTTTGATGTGTTAGTTGGTTGAGGTCTGGCGTCTCCCCTATGTGTCATATGGGGAACCGGACATTTTTCCTTACCTGGTGATGCAAATGAACTACAAACATGCTGAACTCCTGTTTGACTACTAGCTGAGGGGGGAGGGGTGTTCTTCCCATTCGACGTATGGGGTGCTGCACCCCTCTCCCCATTTGCTAGTTTAAATGTTCTGCAAAGGCGTCAAACTTCTGCACCAATGCACTGACTCCCCCCTTAGTCAGATGCAGTCTATCAAATTTAAAAAACTTTCGCTCTCAAAACTATTGCCAGTTCCCTACAAATATGCGTCATTTTTCCTGGCACCAGCCCTTGAGCCACATGTTTAGCTCCCCTGTCTCCCCTTCTCTGACTTTCCATCCATCTGCCCCCTCTCCCAGACTGTCAGGATCTCAGAGAAGGAGATGCTGAACGAAATGGATGATGGTTTGTCACCCAGCCTGGCAGGTTCTTCTTGGTCTCCACAACTGACCGGCTGGCGAGATCCTTAGTCCCTTCGTGTACCGGGACATCAATGGTGTATCCTGCTTCCTGAACAATTTTAGCAATGCAGTCGGTGTCTCTCGACGCTGATGTACCTGGGAGACATCTGACCATTACCCCTGGCTAGAGATACGTATCAACTCCCCGAATCATGGAGTCTCCAATGATCAGAAGTTTTTTGGATTTCCTTTTTGCTTTTTTTGTTTTGGTTCCTGTTTTGGGCAAGTTTTGTTGTGCTAGCTCCTGTGCTGCAGTGTCTTCTGCCCCTTTGTTTGATTTCGGAAATAGAGGCAGATACCTCTTTGTAGTTTTTATATGGTTTGTGGAGGTGATATGTTGGAGAGCACCGAGTGATGGGGCACCTGATTTGCCCCTCTTAACCCCCTGTCAACCTCCCAGACCAATTACCCTCTGTGTTTGAGGTGCTTCTGTTGGATGTTGGGGAAATGGGCAGTTCTTATAATATATTTCCTCTTGAATATGCAATTTGAGGCACGCAATCTCTGCCCATCCTGCCTGGAGCCGAGCCCGTAGATCTCCAGTGGCCCAGCATGTAGGACAGTGTCCTAAATCCTGTAAAACTGCTTTTCTGAAAAGTGTTTCACAGTACCTGCAGTAATTAAGTGATACCTTGATTTAGCTAGTGTATACAATGGAAAAACTCTCCAATGTGGGTGTTTTTTTTTGGCTTTACTCTCTGTATTGTATGTTGACTTACGCACTTTGTCATTGTTTTGTATTTACCATCTTTAGCCTTGTTTGCATTTCTTTGTAAATGTGACTTTCCTTTCCCTTTCCCCCGGGTCACACCTGGAAACACGTCTTAGCCCAGTGTGCCTCTCCCGATCACCAATTTTTGAACAAGCAAAACACCTGAGTCTGAAGGCCAAGGCATTTAATGACAGAAGCTAGTTTTTCAGGCTCACGGAATGTTATTACTGTTACATGACTAGGCGCTTTCTAACCAGGACTTTTTTTTTGTTGTTGTTGTAATTCTGATTATTGACATTTTCCATATTTCAAAACAAAACACAGGAATGGTCACCAATACTGCCATCATACTTGTGTCTGTGCAAACTGATACAATATGACTTTCAAATAAACGTGACTAAGAACGAGTTGAATACATTCAAAAGTTTAAAACACTTAAAAAACTTAAAGGAGCTGTACTGGAGAGGTGAAGCCCCGACCACTGCACAGATTGGGGCTTCACCTCTCTGATCCCCCCTGCAAGCACCATAAGAAATTAAGGGTTTATGTACCTCATTACTCGTAAAATTCCAGCAAAGCTCCAGTGCAGCTTGCATTTTAACAATGGTGCTTCTCCACCCTCCGGGATCTTGCTGGTAGTACCACGAGACAATGACGCTGCACTGCCCCTTCCATAATATGTATGCACAGAAATAAAACTATATGTATATTTCCAATGCCCAGCACCAGTTTTACTGAATTTGCCTAAATCCCATGCGTATGGCATATCCCTTATGTATGGTATATCCCTTATGAAGTTTGTTCAAAAGTTTATCCTTTGTATTCATCCTTTGCCCAAATGGACTGTAAGTGCAACGATGTAGTGCAACATATAAGAAAAAATGTAAAAAATAAAATATATAGCTGCTTTTGCTAACCCCCGGATGAGAAACAACTGATCTAAAGAGTATACAGGGTACTGTTACACCCTGTTTAATTACAGAAATGTAATCTAAGTTAATATGACTACATTGCTTCAGAACAGTAACGGATAACTGTTACTCGAGCTGTTATACTGCACAGCGCTTAGCAACCATAAGGCAAGTTTATGAAAGCTACTGCTAAAGTCCCAGGTTTACAATAGATGGTTCCACTTGTTGCTAACAACTGCATTACCATAATTGCCACTGGGGTAAATAACATAAGTAAACAAACAAACAAAAAAAAAAAAGTTCACTTACCACTTTGGCAGCACAGTATAGTTCTAAATATTAAACACCCAACTAGAAACCCTGAACAACATACAAAATCAATCACTGGTCAGCATTCTAGTAGGAAAAACATCCTACACGAGAGAGTATTTAGGAACATAAAGTAATAAAAAGTCTCTCAGATTTCCATATCTTTCTCAGCTCTGAGTCCCAATGCAGACCACATGGTGTTTGCAGCATCCATCCTCTAGGCCCATTTTCCTGCATCTCCCAGGTCTGTAAAAACGTATACAGCAGTGCCAGCCAGGACGCAATACAATAATGCAGCAGTATATCACAAAATCCTGCAGCATACTTCATAAAACAGTGCTATTCAAAGGCAATGAAGCCCTGCTTTACTGCAGTATTTTGTGACATGTCACTTTCTGTGAGTTACTGCATTGCATCGGGGCTGTCATGAACGATTCTCAGTTTCACTGGCAATTGCATGGAAAGGGGTATACTGAGTTGAATATTTCTGACCCGTTGAACCACTTTTTCCTCCCCCTGGGGTGGAGTGGGGTGGCAGGGCACTGCAATGTAGGGGGGTCAACTAGACCACCAGGAATTTCAGAATATTATTTAGTGGTAGACTGGGGCTTGGATGGTCCACTACTTCACCAGGGTGTATAACTATTATATTATAAATAGAACTAAATATCATAAAAGGGAGCAGGGCTTAGGGGGGCTGCTAGACTACCAGGGATAATAACTTCAAACATTACGGGGATCAAGGCTGGGGGTTGGCTAGACTACCAGGGATAATAACTTAAAACATTAAGAGGGATTGTGGCTTGGGGGCTAGTCTACAAATATACTGTCGTAAGGAGAGGTCATGGCTTGGGGGGGGCAGTCCATTAGAACACCAGGAAATGCTGGGTACATTGTCACAGCTATGCCCATGGCTTGTGGCAACCTGTTCAGGTGCGCCCTCTGTTTGGCACATTGCTATGGTTGCTGCAAGCTACGGGACTTTGCTGCTGGGACCCTACCTGATCGAGAATTGGGTGCAGGGTCCCTGGCACACCAGCAATTGGCACAAGCTGCCTTTGGTGCGGCTTACGACAACTTTTTTTTTTTTTGTTTACATTCAGTAAGGTTTGAAGATTAACAATACAGAGAATAGAGCCAGGGAATAACGTACATAGCCTGTGGAAACAACATATGTGAACACACTGGTTCCATTCCCTCCTTTCCCTCCCACATCCCACCTTCCTACCCCACACCCCACTCCCACATAGCCCAGCACAGTTACATGCTCAGGGTCATACTAGGATAGAGGTTGGTGAAACTGGGAAAATCCGTGTGTCTTGAAGGGAATACAGTGATAATATGGGGCCCCATATTTTATTACATTTCTTGGATTTATTCTGAAGATTGGCTGTGGTCCTTTCAGTCCTGAGGTTAGCCATAAACTCCTGCAGCCATTCCGTATATGTAATTTCTACACTATCTTTCCACTGCTGAAGGACCACTTTTTTAAGTGCTAAGACAATTAGAGCCATATATTTCCTGTTAAGGACCTCTGTAGCTGAGAAATCTCCAAGGAGGCATATCTCAGGAGTAAATAAATCTGTCAGACCCAATAGGGAATGTGCCCTTTGTTTAATAGCTGACCATGCTGGGGCTACCTTGGGACAACTCCAAAAAATGTGCAACAGGTCTCCAACGGTCAGATGACAACGTACACATGTTGATGAAGCAGTGATACCCATTTTGGTTAGTTTCTGAGGAGAATAATAGATATTATGTAATATTTTAAATTGCATGAGCCGAAGTCTAGCCTGAAGTAAAAATATATGGCAGTTCATCCATAGCTGGTCCCAGTCGAGCTCCCGGCCTGGGAAAAGCACAGATCAGAATACTACTGGGCCCAGAGTGTTGGGATAACACCAGTTATATATCGCACTGTAAATTTTTGAAACTGCCTTTGGTAGACCTGCTAACGGACCTAGTTCCAACTGAAGACCTATTCTTGCAACTTGGGGGGGAGGAACCAAGAAGCTGGTAAACCTTAAAAATATTATGTTGAGGAATACAGAATTTATTCATGATTTCCATTGTGGAAAGCCAGTTTCCCCCATTCCTAATCAAATGAGCGACTTGACTCTTCCTGAGCATTGGAAGCCAGACATCCATAAGAGGTTTACAATCAAGTAAGAACTTAGGGTTACGTTTTAATTCTTGAAGTGGATCTATGATATTGTATTTTAAAAAGGCACATAGTTGCAAATGAACCCTTACAGAGATTTCTATCAAGGAACCACGCAAGGGTCTAGGAAGGGAACTAGGTTTGGTATATAACATAGTGGAAGGGAAAGGCCATGATCTTTAATGCAAATCCGTTCTATGTCTAAGCCAGAGAAAGTATAAATGGAGCCCAGTTTGGGTTCTTCTATGGATAGCCACCTAAGATATTAATTTGCATGACTGGCTAAATAATATAACCTAATATATCGGTAATCTTAAGCCTCCTTTCATCTTGGGAGCTGCTAATTTGTAAAATGCCATTCTCGATTTTTCTTGGCCCAAATAAAATCGGTTATGATACTCTGAAGTTTTTTAAACCAGTTTATGGGGAGCCAAACGTTGAGAAGGTTAAGAGGGTAAAAAGGCAGGAAAAACATTCATTTGTATTAAATTAATCCTACCCCAGAGGGAGAAGGGAGCAGGGACCAACGTTTCAAGTCTTGACTAACCATACAAACCAGAGTCAAGATTGAGTTGTTGAAGGCGAGCTGGACTTCTAGTAAGGAACAGCCCTAGATATTTAATGAAGTCAGCTTTCCAGGAAAGACCCAGGACCGAAACCTCCCTTTTACGTGTTTTATGATTTAGTGGAAAAATCATGGACTTTTCTATGTTCAGTTTATAATTGGAGATACTACTAAAGCCTTCTATAATGTGAAGCATTACTGGAATAGGTGTACATGGATATGAAAGTTGGAGCAGAAGATCATCTGCATTTGCTGAGATCTTCGCAACTTGGCCGAAAAGGGGGATGCCCTGAACCGCCTGTGAATCAGCTAACTTGTGTATAAGGGGTTCTAAGTAAACGTTGAAAAGCAAGGGAGACAGGGGACAACCTTGCCTTGTCCCTACATGTAGCAAGAATGATTCAGATAATAAACCATTACAAAAAATCCTAGCGGAAGGACATTTATAAATTGAATTAACCCACTTTTGAAACTTTGTAGGCAAACCAAATGCCCCCATAGCTGCAAATAAATACTACCAGTGAACCCTGTCAAATGCCTTCTCGGCGTCCAGGGAGACCAAGACAGCCAAAAAGGAAGCATCCCTGGAGGCCAAGAAGACAGGAGACAAGGAATGCACATGGTCCACAGAGGATCTTTCTTTCATGAGCCCAACCTGTTCCGAACCTATTATGGTAGGGAGAACCTGGTTCACCTTGTCAACCAACAGCTTAGTGAGAATTTTTATATCATGATTAAGGAGAGATCTGTCTGTAGTTGGGCACTAGGTGGGGAGGTTTATCCGGTTTAGGTAATAGAACAATTAAGGCCTCAAACAAGGATGTATCGGATGCCGAACCAGCAAGAATGCAACAGTATAGGGGTAAGAGGAGAGGGGATAATTGTTTTACAAATGTTTTATAAAAATTAGAGGAAAAAATGTCCAGACTGGGGGTTTTATCCGAACGGAGACTTTTAATAACAGTCTCTAATTCAACTTGGGAAACATCAGCTGTAAGAAGGGCCTGCTGTGACTCTGAGAGGGAGGGTAACTGGGAATCTTCCAGATATTATTGCATCATCTTCTAAGACAGAGGGGTTGCCATAGGACCATAGAGCTGTTTAAAATAACTACTAAACTCCGCCAGAATATCCTTTGGGGAAGTTTTAAGGGAGTTATCCTCTATGGAGTGAACAGCTGCAATTAGTCTGGATGACTCCTGCTGTTTAACCCGCAATGCGCGCATACGGCCCACCTTCTCTCCCTGATCAGTGTAGGCTGCTTTGGTTTTCAACATCGCATGCTCTGCCTGCTCTCCCAGGAAGCTCAGATAGGAATCCCTTAACTTTACAAGTTCCAGTCTCTCCTGTTCTGAGGAGTGCGGTGTTAGCTTAGATTCTTTAACCCGAATCTGGGCAAGGAGGATGGCTATGCATTTCTCCCTTGCTTTTTTTCCTTCATGATGTTAAACAACCTTTCCGGAAGAAACCACTTCTATCGAGGGAGGAGTCAAATGTGTTACGTAAGTCACTCCCAGTAATTATCGGGATACTCAAAAAAGGGACCAGGGCTTGCATAATTTGTAGGAAAAAAAAATGGGAGTATTAGAATTTAGGCCATATACATTGCCCAATAAAATGTCCATAGTATGTAATTTGCCTTTAACCAGGAAATACCTACCTGCAAGATCGGGAATAATTTACAGAGCTTTGAAGGGTAATGATCTATGTATTAAGATCATTACACCTCTACTCTGGGTAGTTCCTTCTGCTGAAAAAACCTGGCCTACCTGTTGACGTCTCAATTTCAGAGCCTCCCTGCTGAGCAGATGTGACGTCTGCAGAAACATAAGGCCTGGTTTAAGAAAATTAAGGTTTTTAATATTTTATACTATTTGGTCTTGTGCCGGGCCCCTTTTACATTCCAAGTAATTACTCGTAAGCCTCTAGTCATTGCTAAATACCATTTCTTTAGAGAACACAGAGGGGGCCTTCATACCTAAAAAGATCATACCAACCTCATTTTGTAGAAGAACTGTGCTACTCCCCCCCCCATCCCCAGCCAAGCCCAACCACCTCTCTAAAGAAACCAACCAATTTTGCCTAGCCCAAACAGCAAACTACCCTTATCCCCCCACATCTTTTTATGGTACATGATGAACAGTACACCCACAATACCCCTCCCTGCAGCTGCCATACACCCCTACGAGTAAATATGTAAACATATCCTATTAGAATAAACTATAGACTGGCAGAATAACATAGCGCCACCCCTAAATATTGAATGAGCTCATCAGCTATTAACTACTGTATAACTAGTGGCCATAACCCGGTCAAATGTAACCAAAGGGTAATAAAGAGTTAGATAAATATGGGTGTTGCTGTTTCTGAGTATTTAACAAAATAGGAAACATGGTGAAACCCCCCTGTAAAAATATACCATATAAACTTTGAGTCCGCACAATATACTGGCATCCCATACAAGGTGAAAACCTTATAAAGAAATCAGTCCTCCTGAAAAGGAAAGAAAAAAGAATTAATGGAGGGCGAATCACAGCTGCAAGTCCCAGAATAAAACAGGGAACAATGCCCCGAGGCTTTTTATGCACTAATACTGCTCAGCATTACATAAAATTAAATTAACATACAAGGTTTAAAATAAACCAGAAAAGAATGCGCCTGGAGCAAGTATCAACCCTTTGAAAAAATGAGGTTAATACTGCTTACAAATCTAACTGCTCCAAGCATCAGTATAAAGATTTGCCATCGACCAAGAGCACATATAATAGTACTAAACAATTAACCAGTAAAGAAAACAGCCCTTGTAAACCCAGTTTACAGCAAAATGAATAAGAAACGTATTAAATCCCAGTCTCTGGCTCCCTCTTGTGACCAAAAGCACACACTACATCAAGCATATGAGAAGGGTCCAATGATACAGTTTTTACATTCAACCATTGCTCAGGAGAAAAGAAGTTCTGCAACAAACACGTTCCAACTCGAACCCCCTCTGTACACGTTTTTTCCAGTCTACGTAAAGGGGTAGACTCCTTCCGAATGATACAAAGCTATTAGCCGATCCACCATGATGAACCAACAGATTGAACTAATAAAACAGGATCCACCAAGACGACCAGCCTAAAGAAGAAAAATATCACCTTGCTCCCATTCAAGGAAACTGCTCCGGGAGTGTTGACTTTAGACCCAGCATAGCTGCATCTACCTCTTCATAGGTGACCCAGGACCCTGAAAGATGAACTTGAAGCCGGGCAGGGAACCCCATTGTGAACTTTATCCCTGCTGCTGTGAGCTTTGATGGGGATGAAAAGCAGCCCTTTTTTGATGAACTGTGAGTGGCAGATCTTGAGCCACTCTAAGTTTCACCCCTTCCCATTTAATTTCTTGGGCTTCACTAGCTTTTATGAGAGAAAGTGCTGCCTCTCTTGATGATCATTCAAAAAACAGAAAATGAAAGTCTGTGGTGGTGCTCCCTGAGGTGGCATCTGACTAAGTGCTCTGTGGGCCCTTTCAATTATGTAACGAGACCCAAAGTGCGAGGGGTCAGCAATCTTTTCCACAAACTTTTGGGCAAATAAAACTGAATCCAAGCCTTCCTCCTTCTTGGGCAAGCCAATTAGCACTGTGTTGTTACGGCGGCTTCGCCCTTCAAGATCCTTGACTTTACTTTCCATTTTTGCCAAGTGCTGGCGAATGGCCACCAGCTCAGGATCAACTTTATATCCTGTCTGCACTCCAAAGAGTGTATCCTAGCTTCACTGTCAGAAGATCTCTGGCTGAGGTCTTCTAGGGCCAAAGAAATCCCCTTTATCTCCCCTGCCATTAACTTCATTTCTGCCTTGAAAGGCTGGAACTCCCGCAGGAATTTGGCTAGTGTGAGGGTTCCTAGTCCAAGTCGGCGGCCATGGGATTGGGCGTATGCTGCAGAGCTGAGGCCCTCTGCTTTTTCGGGGCCTTCTCCGGGGTTGTAGACGTTGTGTGTCTCGGCGCCTCTTTTTTCATTACAACATCCATCGGATACTCTGTAATGGTGGTGAGGACTCTGAGGTGAGTTCTTCAGCAGTCCACAGATGGATTTCTTGAAAAGGCAGTAGTTCAAATGGGAAATAAGAGGGTAGGCGGCTGGAGTTGTCTGAGGAAGATGTTACCCGGCGCTTTGCATCACATGACTCCCTCTTGCAACAACTTTTGAGAATCGAGCCCATGGACTTTCAAGTATGCTGGTCCACTTAAACCAGACTCTCGTTTGACCCTGTGTATTTATATGACATGATGTTAATTGAATAGTCATAGATTGCTTTTTCTTTGCTTTTAAGTTTTTTTTTAGTATGTTTTTGATTTAATGTGATTCATATTTTCTTTTCCTCTTATTTTTATTCAATTTTTTTCTGCTAAACAGTGGGCTTTATTATAAATTTGTGATCTCTGTAGTTTTCTGCCATTTGTGTTCCTTTGGGCTACTATGCATTTTGGATCTTTTCATTCCTGCTTAGCCTCCTGTTTTAGTGTTGTGTATTTAAATTTGCTTTCAGTATACAGTACTTGCCCATTAGTCACTTTAATGTACTAGTTGCATTGTGTTTGTAGTTTTACCCATGTTTTTCATGCTCTTAATTGTTGGTCCTTGATCTCACAGCATTCTTATCTATGAGCATCTTAACAGGGAAATTATATGTTTTGCCTGTGACAGATCTTGTTTACATACTGGATCATATAAATAAAATCTCTGCCTTTTAATGGTTAAAACTAGCATGCTACATTGGTATGTCTTTTGCTGTGTAGAATCTTAATAAAGATATTTTAAAATATTTCTTGCTTACTGATTAACAGTTTAAACATTTTCAAAAAAAAATATGATTCTAAGAGGATATGTTATAATGAGCTTTCTTTTTGTTAACTCTTTTTCCCTCCGGTCACCGGTCACCTGGGTCTCTCTCCAGCTAGGGCACTCAGGCTTATTCCCTCTACTGTCTACCATTCTCTTCACCTGGCTGAAGAATTAGGTGCTGGGCTCTGCCCCACTGTGGCCCGAACGGGGTGACAGGACCTCAGAGAATCAAGCCAGGATCTGAGCCAGCACTGGACGTGTGGGCTCAGCCTTTTCGCCCTGCCTTCACCTCCCAAGCGGCCGGGGTTTTCCACCTTGGTTGTTTCCCCAGAGCTCGGTCATGCAATGGTGTCTGGGCACAGAGTGCTGATGGCTGTCGTAACCTCGCCTCAATTTGTCGTGCGCCACATCTCCAAGCACCTCTAACCACCGCGAGGCCGCTCTTGTGTGGTGCATCCCTAGAGCCCCCTTCCCCCCAGGGAAGAGAGAGCAGTCCCCTGGATGCTTGATTTTTTTTTTTTCCCTCCCCTGCCAACCCCCTGCAGCCCAAGTCCATCTCTGAACCCAGTTTGCTGATGTGGCATCCAGTGCCTCAGCCCTCAGCGCCACTGGGCCGGCAGATAATGAGCATTTTGATCACATGACATATTGCCTGCTATATATTGCACTGGTTTTTGGATGCACTTTCAATGGCTCTTTGAAGAAGGGGTAGCACACTGGAAAGTGCTGGAGCTTTTTTTGCACATTTTGAGCTAAAAAAGACACAGGTCTAGTAGAATTTGCACCATATTTTTTGTTTTGTGTTTTACAGTAGTTCAAACAGTGCATTACCTTACTGTGTTGCATGTCATCTTGTTCTGCCTTTCTGCTTGGGAAATGTCCTGAGCACATGAGACTGAAACAGGTCCAATAGACACCGCACCCACTGCCCACCCATCTTGCCACACATGGAATCCCCAGGCCCGGTAGGAATTCTGGATTCACATAAATGAAGGACAACAGCATATTATCCTGCCCACCCCTTTCCATATGACTTTTGTCCAGGCCTCTAGCACGTCATTCACTAAGCAAAGAAAAGCAATGCAACTTTATTTATAAAGTAGTGCTGTTCTCCGAAGGATCATAGCGCTAGTACAATAAACAATAAAATCCAGCTAAAAACTCCGTAATCATAATAAGCATCAATATCAAACTTGTATAACATCAGGGAAAGCAAGCTTGAACAAATATGTTTTCAATGCAGATTTAAAACTCTCCACTGTCAGGCACTGTCTTATCCGATGAGGTAGAGAATTCCACAGGGCAGGAGCCATGAATTCAAATTTTCGAGCCCCAGAAGACCTCAAGTGAACTCTGGGAATCTCTAGCAATCCCTCATTGGCAGAGTGGAGTGGTTGGGAGGGGCAGTAGGGATGAAGAAGCTCTTGCAGATAACTCTGACCCTGTTGGGTGTTATCTCTCTCTGTCATCCTATAAGCCTTCTGTCCACTCTGACTATGATATGTTGTAAATGCTACTTTCTTGTCCCCGTCTCCTAGTGAAACTTAGCGGGTGCCCTCCCTGACTAGTAACCATTCCATTAGAAGTCTGAGCTGGGTGGAGAGGTGATACAGGGCCAGATCTATGAATTTAAGTCCCCTTCAACCTTGAAAGATTTGCCCTTAGCCTTTTACCTTGCCAGATGAATGCAATGCAGAAAGTGTCAAACAACTGGTAGTGCCTCTTTGCTAGTCTAATGGGGAGCATCTGCAGGGGATATAACATGCAACTAAGGACACTGATCTTCAATAATGTTATATGTCCTATCCAGGAAATATGAAGTGCGCTCCATCTATTGAGGTCTGCCTGTATGGTCCAAAGTATATTTAGTGTATATAGGGATGACAGCAAGGGCCTTGTCAAAATACCTAAATATTGATGTCCCTGGGAGGTGCGCTTAAATGGTGAGTCAAACATTACCACCCCAACATCAGTTTGGATTTTTCTGGATTCCCTTTGTCTCCTAGGAAACGGGAGAACTGCTCTGTGATGTCAGTAAGTGTAGGGAGTGAGCATTTCGGTGGTTTAAAAAAAAAAAAAAAAGGACATCGTACACACATACAAGTTTTATGTGGTGGATAATACATCCCCTTGTATTCCAACTTCCTTTGGGTTTTGCCTGATGCACTCCACCAGGGGTTCTATCACCAAGGCAGTTAAAATCAGAAAAAGGGGGCAGCCCTGGTGTGTCCCTCAATCCCAGCTGAAACTCCTTTGAAAGGGCTCCATTCCCTAATATCTATGCCCTTGGTGCCAGTACAATACATTCATTATTACATTTTAGGGAATCATCCCCCTATTCAAACCTCTGTATCACCACAAACAGAGGTCCTCATTCAACTCTGTCAATTGCTTTCCTGGCATCCAGGGAGAACACAGATGCTTCCCTGGATGCTGAGAGCCCCAGTGTACCCACGCTGATGAGCCTCCTGATACAGTTGCAGCAAAGACATGGTCAGCTATTTCCTGAAATTTCTGTCATATCTGTAGAGAAATTCCCTGCCTGCCTGCAGTACCACTGTAGGGCCAGCAGAAAGGCGTTTTATTTAAAAATATCTGGAAATATCTGAGCATGTCTTTTATTGCAATTGCATTATTACCTGAATATCTGCGTTGCACAAAGATAGTCTGGTCCGGTCTTAAAAGTGCTGGGGGAATACCCTCCAACCTTCTTGATTACAGGTTTTAGGGAGCGACCTCTTCTCCAGTAGTACATCAAGCATCTGTTTAAGGCTTGCCACACCCAGCTTCCCCAAGGTCTGATAATACTTCATGGGCAGCTCATCTGGGTCCACAACCTTCCCCCCCTTTTTAAGTTTCCTTATGGCCTTCCTAATCTCCTCCTGGGATATGGGAGCCCCCAGGCTAGCCACCTATTGTTTGATGTCAGCAACTGTATT
The DNA here is from genome assembly GCA_016271365.2 of Neoceratodus forsteri. Classification (NCBI taxonomy): domain Eukaryota; kingdom Metazoa; phylum Chordata; order Ceratodontiformes; family Ceratodontidae; genus Neoceratodus; species Neoceratodus forsteri. The sequence continues at coordinate 669,392,409 of CM057459.1, read as the reverse complement.
TCCTCCAGGAAGGTAGCTGTCTCTTGTTTTGCCACTTTTGCTACTGTGCAACTTTCTATAGTAGTCCACAAGCCGTGCTCTAATTTTTGTATGTTGATCGGTTACTCCTTCCCTAGCTTCCTTATTTGAGGAGATGATTTCAGTGCTTCTTCTCACCTTGGCTAATCTCACCAGAACTGGGCTATCTCTCTCTCTCTCTCTCTCTCTCTCTCTCTCTCTGCTGACCTCCTGACTGGTACCTCACCCATCCTCCTGATCGCTCGCTCCCATGCGCACCCACTTGTTTTCTTTCCCACTTGCCATATAATTAAAAAAAAAAAAAAAAAAGTCAAAAAAGAATATTGTTCCTGATGGTGTCTCAGCCACTACAACTGCCACACTCACTCACTGCCAAAACAGGAAGTGTGATGCGGTGCGTTATGGTAGTAAACTTGATTCTGCTGTGCACTTCCATTTGCAGAAGAGGTTCTCACGAAAGCACTGGTGTTCTCCTCCAGAAGGGAATCTCATCACACAGCACACATATGGACTCAGCCAGATGTCTTCTGTTTCAAATAAAAGGTTAAATACATGAAAACGTGGGCAGTGGATACCTTGGGGGGAATATAAGAGGGGAGAGATGTTTGACATTTTTAGGAACTACAGTGATTACGGAAAATCTGAAATGACACAAAATGTAGATGTATCCTGTACTAAAGAAGCATGAGATGTGGCATCTATACCACTGACAGTTTGGGAGAATAACAATGTATATTACTGCCTTTTTCTCTAAAACAAAAAAATATATAATATCTCTAAAAAAAAAAAAAAAAAAAAATTGTCACAAGTATGCTGAGAAGTAATTCCAAATCCATAATCAGCAGAAGGTATGGTGCTACAAACATGCAGAGGAGGTTTTTAATCTTCTTTTAGAGCATATCATTTATTTTTTGCATACATTTTTAAATTGTTTTGTTTACTTTTTATTCAAGTACATACCCATTTTATATCACAGCAGAGAGAGTGAGGGAAGCCCTCAGCTCCCTTAAGACGGAGAAAGCACTGGGGCCGGATAAATTACATTCCAGAGTGCTGAAGGAACTTGCGAATGTCCTGTCGAAACCCCTGGCAGAGCTTTTCACCATCTCTCTGAGGACAAAGGGTGGGTGCCCCAGGACTGGAAGGTGGCACATATAGTGCCTATCCACAAGGGGGGATCAAGGGAGGTGGCAGAGAACTACAGGCCTGTCAGCCTGACATCGGTGGTGGGCAAGGTGATGGAGGGCATTGTCAAGGAGAGGCTGGGGGACCTGGAAAAGTCAGGGTGCCTGGACGATAGACAGCATGGATTTGTCCCGGGGAAATCGTGTCAGACAAACCTTGTGGAGTTCTATGACTGGGTGACGAGTGCCTTGGACCTGGGTAGACCAGTGGACGTCCTCTTTCTAGATTTCAGCAAGGCATTTGACTCTGTTCCTCATGTGGGCCTGTTGGATAAGCTGGGAGAAGTGGGGGTGGGGAACCAGATGATCAGATGGATAGGCAGTTGGCTCCAGGACCAGAAGTTGGCGGGATAGTCTCATCCCCAAGGAGGGTCATTAGTGGGGTCCCACAGGGATCAGTCCTTGGGCCCCTCCTGTTCAACACCTACGTCTCTGACATAAGGACAGGAATCAGGAGTGAGATGAGTCTCTTTGCGGATGACTCAAAACTGGGGGCGGTGGTGGATGGGGAGGAGGGAAGGGTGGCCCTACAGTGGGACCTAGAGGCTCTGGAAAGATAGTCTAGAAAGTGGAAGCTGAGGTTCAATGCAGGAAATGCAAGGTACTCCACCTGGGGCCAGAAAACCAGGCCAAGTGTACACCCGGGGGAATGCTACAAGTCTCGATGGCTGAGAGGGACCTGGGGGTGGTGGTGGATGTCAAGAAGAACAACTCGGAGACTTGTAGGAGGGCAGCAGCCAAGGCCAACAGGATGCTGGGATGCATCGCTAGGGTGATCACCTCCAGAAGGAGGGAAGTGATATTCCCTCTGTGTAACTGCTTGGTGAGGCCACACCTTGAGTACTGCGTGCAGTTTTGGAGGCCACACTTAAAGAGGGACATTAAACTCCTGGAGAGGGTCCAGAGGAGGGCAACCAAAATGATTTGGGGCTTGGGGGACAGGACCTATGAGGAGAGGCTCGAAGAGCTAAATATGTACACGTTGGAAGAGAGAAGAGACCAGTGGGACATAATAGAGGTCTTCAGGTACATGAAGAGGGTAAATAGGGGAGGAACAGTCAGGGTGCTTCGAAGGAAGGAGGAGGGGGCCACTAGAGGGCATGGGTGGAAGCTGGATGGGGGAAGATTCAGGGGAGAAAGGAGGAGGTGCTACTTCACTGAGAGGGTGGTGGAGCCATGGAATGCACTGCCTAGGGGGCTGGTGGAGGCAGAGACAGTGGAGGGGTTCAAGAGGGGGTGGGACAGGTACAGGGGAAGGGTTCTGGAAGCAAAATCCAATGCAGCAAGAATATCCAGAATTGGGAAGGGAGAAGCCAGAGAAGGCGAAGGGGGCAGCAAGGTCAGCATTCCAGGTGGGGGTGACCAATTGAGCAGACTCGAAAGACCATTAGGCCTATTCTGCTGGCATTTTAGTATGTTAGTATATAAGCGATAAGACACTCTGAGGACATTGGTTGTACTAAGTTTACCTCAGGCCCAAGGGCTGAAGGAACTCGGACCCTTATTATGCTCCTGGGTGTGTGCCAAGCATAGGACAACCAATGCCCCATTATATTTTATTGCTTATACAATATACTTGCGTTGTCATGGATATCCCCCTCCCCACCTAAACACTTTTTTAAGCAAAAACATCCAGGACACTGAGTATACCCTGACTGATATATCAGTTTGTTTTTCTTGCAAAAGTGATGTGCCTTTTGGATCTCTCAAAAGGGATATGAATTGTGCATGGGTGAAAACTAAAGCAGCACTCAGTCTTCCACATTTCCATGGCAGCTTGTTGATGTAGAGCATAAAAATGATAATTTCAGAATGTGGGGCACATAATACACTTTTGGTAGGGCAAAATGTTGCCCCATAAAAATACATTTGCACATCATGGCTTACATGGTGCTGCATTCATACATCCTTGTATGCACAACAGGGTGGGCAAACCTGAAATCCACTTTTTTTGTCACATAGTTCATTCACTAAGGGGTCGAATACTGCCCCCCCCCCCCCTTCACTTGTACCAGCCTGGAAAAATCTCGAACTATTTATAGCCCACGCTCCTCATAGTTAACTAATTACAGGGTGTATATGCATTCAAGATCTTTTATCTGGGAAATGATGGAGCCATAAAATAGCATATTTATGTGGGATAGGGGAAAGTAAAGGAGGAGGTGAGGAAGAAATGGGGAAAGAGAATCACTGTGGGTTCAGCTCACAGTAGTCTCAGGTAAGAAACCATGAATGGGGTTGTCTATAGACCACCAAGATAAGGGGAAGAGAAAGCTAGGGAATTTGGAGTAGATGTAGTGAGGGGGATGCTAAAAGGGGAGGTGGTGGGGGGATAACAATCTGCCAGATATTGATTGGGAGATTCCAGTGGCTAGAAGTACCAGAAGACTGGCCCTGCTAGATATATTACAGGACTGCCTGATGGTGTAGCTGGTTAAGGAACCCACTAGGCAGGCAGCCATTCTTATTGTGGTGATCAGGAACTCTGAATTGGTAGGAGTGCGGGTTGGGGAGTCATTAGGGTACAGCGACCTTAATCATATGGTTTGAGCTGGTCCTTGGGACCATTATACCTTCATCAAAGGTTGACGTTCTGCATTTCAGAACAGTAGACTTCAGTTGGATGAGGGAATTAGTCCAAGATAAGTTAGTTGGAGTGGACAGTGTCACAAACCCACTCAGCAGGTCAGGCCCTCTGCTCCCACAGTGCCAACCTCCGAGTGCAGTCTTGTGAACAGTTAACAGGGTAACCCTCCTGTCTGTTTTGTGGGTTCGAATCAAACTTTGGTCTCAAGTTCTGGAGGGATTCAAACTGTGAACCTCTTGCTAATGCACCCAGTGTACAGGCTCAGATAATTCTGCTCTTCAGGGGGGCCAGATATCTTTCACCTACGGGCACCTAACCAGGCATACAAAATGAACTCTTAAAACTCTATTAAAGACCTCAGAATAAACTCTTACCTTTTCCCAGTTTGGTAAAACCAGTAAGCTTTTGACAGTGTCAACTTTAACCATGTATGCTTCACTTGTCAAGAAAAAGAATTTCAAAGGCTCACTAAGTAGTCTGTAAAGTATAGGACAAAAAACGAAGCAGCACCAAAAATGTTCGTATAAAAAATAATACTTTTTACTATTCTTATACCATGTAACAAAGATCATAGAACATACAGCGGTAGAACAAACATCAACTAGACGCCCAACGCTTCAACTCTTAACAAGTCTTCATCAGGGGGTGGTACTAGTCAAGAAAAACATTTCTTAAATAAGGCATTTAATTAACACTTATCAATTAATTTTTAAAGCACATGGAGACTGAATATTTCTTAAAGAAACCCATACCTATCATTAATAACACCTAACTTAGTTATTTAGTTAGATGTTATTACTGATGGGTATGGGTTTCTTTAAGAAATATTTAGTCTCCATGTGCTTTAAAAATTAATTGATAAGTGTCTAATTGATGTTTGTTCTACCGTTGTATGTTCTGTGATCTTTGTTAAATTGTATACGAATAGTAAAAAGTATTATTTATTTATTTATTTTTTTTACCAACATTTTTGGTGCTGCTTCGTTTTTGTCCTATGATATACGTATGGCTGGCTGCCTAGTTGAAGCATAGCACCAAACCCGATTGAGCAGTGTCGCTTGAGTTTACCTTTGATAGTTTCTAAAGTAGAGGTTTACTTAAGAATAGATAAAAAAATTTAAAATGTAAATACAGAACCATATATCACAAAACATATAAATCACTTAAACAAAACAGGTTTAAAAGTGCAGACACAATCTCCTACCACAGTACACTTAGAATTGTCTTTTCTAATGTATATTTATTTCCTAACAGTGCCTGATGTTGCTTTTTCAGAGTCCCAACATGTGTATCTTAGTGGAAAACAGAATACTGTTTTAAAACTGGCTTTGCCAACCTCTTTGCATGAGGTCACCTAGCTCCTCCCTGTCAGAATATAAAAAAATTATACACCCAGGATGTCTTATCAATCAGGATGTAAATTAAGTGACATTTCAGCAAAACTCATTTTACAAATTGACATTCTTTAAATAACATCCCCTCTTTGATCTCAAGTAGCTCTTCTTCCCAGGACACATCAAAGAATCTTTCATGACTTCGCACTAAAGCGTCATAACCTGCTCTCTTCCTCTAAACGTTATAAAAGTTTATGATTTTCTATCCTAGCAGCTGACAAGCTACAATTAAGATAGATAAACAGGGGATCCTTAATTTAGTCTCTTCTAGCCTGTAATGATCTCCTGGCTGTTCTCTTTTAGCTGTAACAGCATGTCTCATGAGAGATACTCCATAACACATTTTTATATTACAAAAATCATACAGCGATCAGAACCAGCTGTCCAAGTGTCACAGACAGCATTGTGGGAGTGGAGGAAAGATGGGGAGCAATTATGTGGGACCATTCATGAGGCAACAAAGTCATGCATGAGAATGGTAACTAAAGCAAGCAGGTGCAAGAGACCAATATGGTTCTCCAGAAAGGTCAGGGAGGCAGTGAGGGACAAAAATAAGGCTTTCACCAAGTACAAAGGAAAAACAGGGAGAGGAAAGTGAGAAGTAGGAATGCCAAAAGAGAGGTTGGGGTTAAAAAGCAGACACAGAACTACAGTATGTATTGCAGAGGGGGTAAATGGCAGGGGAAAAAAGTTATTCAGGTGCAGTATATTGGTGAAAAAAGAAAGATGGGGGAATTGCTAGGCTGAAAGAGAGAGGCAGGGTACTGGAAATGGAGGATGAGCAAAAGGCAGCCATTCTTAATAACTACTTCTGCTCTGTATTCATAAGGAAGACAGCAGGCCTCTGCTGGGAGTGACCTGCAGCTGTAAGGGGGATCTTGAAGATGAGGCAGCCGCCAGTATTTACTAGTGAATAGGTGCCACAGTCAATAATGAAGCAACAGCAAAACAATTACAAGGAGACATAAAACAACTGGAACAATGGGTGTAAAAGAATAAATTAAGATTGAATGAGGGGAAATGTAAGATTATGCATCTTGAACATAATCAGAGACATAGGAACTTTAGAACATAGGAATGTGATGGCAGAAAAGGACCGCCAGGCTCACCCAGTCTGCACAGAGTGCCTAGAATTCCACTAAGTTTTTTGTTGTAGTCCTCCCCTCTGCCCCAACAACCCCTTGTGTTTATCCCAGGCCCTTTTGAACCCCACCACTGTCTTCTCCCCCACCACCTCCTTTGGCAACCCATTCCAGTTGTCCACCACCCTCTCAGTGAAGAAATACTAACTAAATACTAACACATTAGAAATACATAACTACCTATTAAACAATACTATAATACAAGAAACTGTAAATGAAGAAGATCTAGGAGTCATTGTTACAAATAATCTCTCCTTTGATACACACACACAAGGGAAATGTAAAGAAGTGTCATAAGATCCTGGGGTGCATTATTAGAAATATATAAAGAGCAGGGAATCCTCTGTAATTGTCCCACTGTATTCATCATTGGTCAGGCCCCACCTTGAATACTGCTCTCCTCAAAGCATAAGAGGTAAAAACCCTCACAGAGAGGGTACAGAGGCAGACGATTAAAAGAGTTAGTAATATGCAGCACAGAGAGTATGGGGATAGGCTAAGAGAACTGTGTCTGTACTGCATGGAGTACAGAAGACTGTGAGATGACCTATGTCTAGTATTTAGTGCAACTAAGAATAACTCTATATGAGAACCCATAGGTCTAAGTACAGTAAACACACTAATAAAATTACATAGTCTCATGAACTAAAATTAAAAGGGGAATTCAATTGAACTGTTAAAAGAAGCAACTGGTTTAGTCAAACAGTGATTAGTACATGGAACTCCTTGCCGGAAAGCATGGTTACTAGTAGTACCATGGAAGTATTTAAGAAGTTCTTAGATGAACATATAAGTAGGGAAATGTGTGTGTGTGTGTGTGTGTGTGTGTGTGTGTCTCTACCACAGAAAAGTGGTGAGTTGCTAAAAGGTCTTCGACCTTCTAACTCATGTAATACCTATGAACATATGAAAGGGTCCAGAAAGGCCTACTGTCCCTAAGATAAGGCCCTGGGGCTGGATAGAGTGGATCTGAGGGTGCTCAAGGAATTGGAATCAGAACTTACTGAACACCTGGTAGGGAAGTCCATAGCTCAGTTCAGACAGGAATAATTCCAAAGGACTGGAGGGTAGTAGATATACTTCCACTCCACGGGGGGAGGAAAAACAGGACCTACCAAATCGCAATGACAACAAAGATGTTGAGCGGCTTTATGACAGCACTTTACTAACAGCGATCGTATCACCATGGCAAAGTGCCAACGAACCCCTACAGAGGCAGAGCCCTTTTCTACTTGCAGGGGGCTTTCCCCCACACCACCTGGACTTAATGATTGTCAACTCCAGGGGGTGAGGATTACGGGGGACAGTGGCTTACAGCAGCATCACTGTATCAATCCATCGCAGTAACAACTTGTTCGGCACTGTGGATGTCGAATGCGTTGTTGTTGCTGTGTTGGAGTCACTTTGGGGGGTTCATTAATGTAATGGTACACCAGGACAAAGAGCAATCAAGTAATTACAAACCTATCAGTCTTATTCTATTGTGGGCCAACCGATGAGGGCACTAGTTAAGGAGGACCTCGTGGACTACCTAGAGAGAAATGGACTCCAGGATAGTAAACAGCATAGATCTGTGGCAGCTAGGTCTTGTCAGGCCATTCTGATAGTATTGCTTGACTGGATAACGAGGACAGTGGATGGGGTCATACTGTGGATTTACTCTACTTTGATTTCGGCAAGGCTTTCAACTAGGTGCCTCACAGAAAGTTGATGAAAAACCTAGAGGATCTGGGTGCAGAAAAGGACAAGGTTAGATGGGTAAGAAATTAGATGTAATATAGACAACAGAGGGATGTGTTAAACCTAGTAACATCAGAGGTGTGGGAGGTCACCGGTGAAGTACCACGGGGATCGATCCTGGGTTTAGTCCATGTTAATACTGAGGTTCATACTGAGGTTTGTAAGGAGTGAGCGGGCATTGCCCATGTGAGCTCCTGTCCTTGACTCCCCTAAATACCTAAAGATTGCATCAAACTGAATGTACCTATTCTGTTTTACTTTTGCTTGAAATTATGTATGTATGTATGTATGTTGAAACACCAAGGGTATGCACAACAGTAGGTGACATATCCTTCGCCCACGCAGCCCCGATGCAGTGGAATAAGCTCCCACAAAAATTACAGGATGCGACCTCCTTGGGAATCTTCCAGTCTGGGTTGCGGGCATACCACTTAAAGAATAGCACTTGTACATGTGCATGAACACTAAGCAAGAGAGACTAACCTGCAACCCTATGCTGACTCAGGCCAGCCTAGACCTCTGCCAAGTGGAGTCCAGTATACTGTACACTGATCCGACTGTCTCCTAAGACCTCTCCCCACACTAAGTACTCTTATTCTGAATCTATGAATGCTTAGACAAAATTAGTACTAAATCCTGACCTCTGCACTGTGATGACCAGGTTGTAACCTGTAATGGTCAAATGCTCCTACTTGTTAAGTACTTCCTCTGTGTATGAAATGCTTTCCTGTGCAACTCCGGGTCACCCCTGAAAAAAGGGATCTTTAGGGCTCAGCGGGCTTATCCGGTTACCAAAATGGAATCAATAAATAAAATGATTAATATTTTCGTCAGTGACACTAGAGAACAATATTCTCGTAAGATGTTTCTCTTCACAGATAACACTAAGCTATGTGGGAGGGTAGACAGTGAGGAGGGGATTAAGGAAATGCAGAGGGACCGGCAAAGGCTAGAGAGGTAGTTCAAGGTTTGGCAGTTGAAATTCAGTGCCAGAAAGTGTAAGGTGATGCACATAGGGAACATGAACTTCAGAACAGAACACTGGATGGGAGGGGTTAAGCTCAGCACTATTTCCGAGGAAAGAGACCTAGGAGTCATTATTAGTGACTCCCTTAAACAGTACAGTCAGTGTAACAAGGCTTACAGTAAGGCAGACAGGATGCTGTGGTGTATAAAAAAAGGTATTGCCAGCAGGAGAAAGAACTAAATATTTATATACCATTGGTGAGGCTGCATCTTGGGTACTGCCCCCAGTTCTGTAGTCGTCACATAAAGAAGGGTAAGGACAGGCTGGAGGCAGTGCAGTGTTGGGCAAAAAAAATGATTCAGGGCCAGCAGGGCAAATCATACGAAGATCGGCTTATAGTACTGAACCATGTACTCACTGGAGACCAGATGGGGAGGTGAGAAATGATAGAGACCTTCAAGTTCCTGAAGGGAATGAACAAAGTAAGCTTCAGGGAACTATTCTGCAGGAATAGTGGATCACATACACAGTGACATTGAGTGGAAACTGGTGGGGGGAGGTTCAGATGAAACATGAGAAAGTTTTTTATTTCATAAAAAGGATGGCTGGGCTAAGGAACAGTCTGCCAGCTGATGTGGTGGGTGCTTAAACCGTTAACTGTTTTTTTTGGTTTGTTTTTGTTTTGTTTTTTATAGTCAACATTTTGTGCCGCCACTTTTAGGGCTGTGGGTGGAGCCTACAGCCCTATTGGGATCAGATTGTAGCTCTAAAAACATCTGATCATGGAACTCCCTTTTTGGACATTTTGGAAGTATTCTTCCACAGCTGCAAAACAGTGCACTCTCCCCCGATTTTTGCTATTTGTTGCTCTATGTTAAAGGCATCTGAAGGAAGGGGGGATGGTACTATATTGTACATCCGAACTTCTCAGGATATTAACAAAAAAAAAAAAAAAAACACTTGAAACTGCTGTTTCTAGCCCCTCAATTGAACCTTTGCAGGGCTGCAGACTTTCAACATAGGAGTTAACTCATTATTTGTTGTACTGGAATTTATTGAAGCTTTGAAACAGTCAGGCAGACTACAGTGTCAGATTACAGACAATCCAGCTGCAGCTATTTTCCTCTTTATATTTTTCTATTCAATCTTTATACATTTGCTATCCAGTGCTAGTGAACGGTGGGGACTTACAACACCTCTGTTTATCCACAGAATCACTCTGATTTCCTCATATGCCACATAATATGTAGAAATGTAAGGTAACTTACTCCAAAGTTTTGTTCCAAACAGAAACTCTGCTGGGATCACTCCTGTGGTATCATTGACCCAAACGGCAATAGAAACTGCAGCATTCCTTTTTCCAGTCATTCCACTCCATATATGCACTCTGGATAGATTTAAGCAGTGTTTAGGTTTTTTTTTTTTCTTCAATTGTTTAACCAGGTGAGACTCACTAAGCTGAAAGCTTGTTTACAGGTGCGACCTGCAAGCTTAGGTAAGTTAAGTGACTTGCTCAGGGTCGCACAGTATGCAAGTGGGGGCTGTGGGATTCAAACCTAGGTCTCCAGATTTGCAGCTCAGAGCCTTAAACTACTGTGCTATACTGCTTCCCAATTTTGGCTTACTATTTCTATTCTGGCTTGTGGACAATAGGGTGTTATTCATCAATGAGCATTGCCATTGAACTGTAAAAAGTACTGAAATTCCTTGGATATAAGTTGGCATCCGTTGTCACTCACACTCAGTTTAGGAAACCTAGAAACATAGAAATTGTTGACAGATAAGGGCCTTTGGCCCACCTACTCTGCTCCATTACCCCAACAACTTCACTCTCATGTTCTGTTGGAATTAGGGTGTACTCCTCCCCCGACTACCAGTAATCCTCTATGCCTATCTCAAGCATTTTTTTAAACCTGTTATCTCTTTCAAAATAAAAACTCAAAAAGGGAATGTGTTTGTATTGGAGATAGAGATTTTGTAAATTTATAGTTTGCTAGTGATGTTGGTAAAAATCTGGGAATGTCACACTTCCTGAAGCTTTGCAGAGTTCCTCATCCTCATATCAGGTTCGTTACCAATTTTTGAATATTAAAAAATAGCACATTCACTCTTGAAAATTACCTTTTGGGACAAGTGAACAAAATGACACTGGCATTGTTAATAAGGAGGGTTCCCAAAAAGGTCATGCTGAAAATTTGGTGCAATACCTCCAAAAAATGCCCAAGTTGCATCCAGACGTTGCATAATTTCTATGCACATTTGTATTTTTGGTCATTTGGTAGTTTTTCACAGCCCAGTTGGCTCTGGCTAGATCTTGTTTTGTGGAGCTGGCAGGCTGGCTCCAGCTCCCCCCTCTGGAGGGGGTTCACATCCATCTGCAGCTGGCATTCCCATCACCGGGAATGCCACCAGGACTATCATGAAGCCTGCCAGCTCCATTTTCTCCCTTCCTTTGTTGCAGCCACTTGCACGTCTGTGTAGGCATGAGCATACAGCAGTTCCATAACACCAACCCTTTGTGCTGTTCTCCATCCTGCGCTGCCCTCATCCAGCTCCCACCCTCCCCCTCAATTGACCTTCAATGACCCAGGCTTGTTTCTGAACCCAGGTCATCGGCATAGTGTAAGGTGTGGTGTCCAGCACCTCAACCCTCAGAGCCACTGGGCCGGCTAAGCATGGCTGGGACACATTGATGGGCTTTGTAGTTACTCTGGGTGGTAGAGGTGAATAGTGTGGGCTAAAACCTTGTATAGACCAAATGTTTTAGAGTTTGATGGGGTGTTACAGGCAGACTGAATGGACCAACAGCCATTGGGGAGTATCAGGTGGTGGTTTTGGCCCCACTGTTCTATATGCACTGTCTATCTTGAGCAAGTGAGTTTCAATATGTCAGTGAATCACTTCTCGAGAAAGGCATCAGCCCTCTTGAATCTGGAGCTTATTTCTATGTTGTTTGTTCATCTGAGAGTTAAGCTGTTCTTGGTACTCACCCAGTACCTTTTCCTCCAACACCACATGGTAAGGTAGGTCTTGAATCCTGTCCTCCACAGCCAAGACATTCAACTGTACCCTCATTAGCTGGGCACCTTGAGCCTTAAAACACTGAACCAGTTGATTTTTGGGGCAACCACCTCTATCTTAGGGGACAGTGCTGCAAGAACTTGGATGGATACTGAATGTTCCAGTGCCATTATCACTTCCTGTAATGCCTCAGAGCAGTCACACCTGACCAGTTCCACTCTTGTTACTGGTATTTTTTTGCCACCCATGCCAATTTGTCCCAGTTCCTGTCTGATATCAGTTGCCCCATCTTTTACAATATTCCTTCATCTCCATATTGTTTTGCAAGTCAGGTAGGTGATCGTAATTAAATTTAATTAACAGGGGATAGGAGCCGATGTAAAATAAGGTAGCTAGTACAGGTTCACGTGCACACCCTTCTAGAACTAGGTTTTTAAAAGTTCTGTAATAGTTGAAGTGGAAGGTGTCTCTTTTCTGGGGCATATTTGAATAAACAATTGGGCATATCTTAAAAAATGTGACTATCATGGGTGTGTCTGAAATGTGGATAAACTATACTGAGCATGCCTTAAATATGGACAAACTACCATGTGCCTGTCTAAAATGTGGATATTGACTTAGGAAGTGGTTGTCGTAGATTGTGGGATATTAAGTGATGGTCTCCCTCTATTCTAACTGGCTTACAATAGGTACCTGCATACCCCACCACTATACTACTATCGCTGTACTAACTGTACTTTGCAGACAGTTGAAGGCACTCTGCTACACCTTTTGCTTCACAGCCAGCTTAGGACATGTGGTCACGACAGCATAATCTCCTGTGTAATCACTTATATGTAGCAGGCTGAAAGGTTCCCTAAACAATTATAGGACAGGCCAGACAAATCTGGAAGGATAGGCAGGAAGCTTACTCAGTGACCAAGATGCAAGAGGTTTATTTACCAGGGACAATGAAAACCAAGATAACTATGTTTTACAATGTTACAGGAAAATAAAAATAAAAAAATAACAAAACAATGAGATTGGGACCAACAGTTGGTCGAACCAGGAACAGGGGTTAACCCCTTTGAGTCAGAGTCCTACATGCACTTGGCCAAGATGATGAAACCTGACTGGCCAAGCTTGGGCTTTTCTTTGTGTTGGCTGATCAGCAGGTGGGCACTGATCCCACAAAGCACTTTTGTGAACAGGCCATAACGGGGTGTCCCCTGATGGAACAGAACACAACGAGAAACACTGCTAGCTGGTCAGTGAAGAAGTTTGTGATCCTCTGCGGCTGTAGGCAAGAAGCTGAAGACTTCTGGTTGGCGGGTGGCCCTCTAGACGATCTGCTGCAATGACCACTGGCAGATATCCAGTCCCAGGTGACCTCTCAACAAGATGACTGCTGGTGGAACGATCTTCGGGCTGCCTCTGCGGAGCGATACAGGCATGCGCACCCTTATGGACGGACATCAAAACAATAAAAGGGCATGCACAACGTTAACTGTGGTCCTTCAAGCTTGAGCCGGGGCTACTCCTAAGCTGATTCACTACTGGATACCTCACTAGTGGCTTTCTTCCACTTACTATCGCAGGGCTGATGCTGGAACACTTGTGGTGGGATTTCGGCACAGGCTGATGTCACTGGAGGTGGTTCTGCTGTAGATGGTGGCTGAGCAGGGGACCTCCCTGGATCAGCGTCAGGCTCTGGTGAAGCTGGGTGTCCAGTACACCAAGGTGCAATTTGATAACACAGTTCAGTTGCAAGCAAGCAGTTTTGTTTCTGGCAGACAGTTCAGTTTTTGTAGGAAGTACAGTCTGTAGGGGGCGTTAGGCAGGCAACAGCACAGTTCTGTCTGAGTGGTGCTTGAACAACCTTTATTGTGGGTAGCCTAGGGCTATTAGCCCACTTCCCCCTCTTCACCCCTGGGTGCTGCACCTCTAATGCGGGCTAACCCTGTGGGACTGACCTCTGTGGCCAGGCTATGGGGCTCCCTGTCCGGATCCCACCTCCCTCATTAATGCTAATGGTGCCACTGCCCTTGAGTAGGGCCTTGTCCAGCCCTGCTGCTTACTGGCCTCGGTATAGGCCTGCACTTATTTTCAGGGGCCGGCTGGCTGTGGGCCTCTGCCTTTGGCCCTGCCCCTAGAGTGGAATGGCCCCCCCCATCGGAACAAAGGCTGGCAACCCACCTCTTTGCCCCTTCTGTCCCTAGGACTTCCAAAATCACAGTGCCCTGCTTCCAACAAGCAGAATAAAATAAAATAAAATAACCCTGTGGGCTGCAGCCGCACCCAGAACCTTTTCCCTTCCTCCTGTCCCTCTGGTCCTTCAGCACACTGTTTGAGTTCTCCTGATCCCTTTTTGCTGTCTGCCCTCACTGGGAGCTCACTATGCCTCCCTTCTCCTTACTAGGGCTCTGGCCCTTTAAGTATTTTTCTTAGGCACTCTGCCCCTTGGATTCCCCTTGCCCCTCTCCTGCGGCATGATCATGAACAAAGATCGGGCACTTGGCCCACTGAACAACACAGCCAAGGTCCTCTAGTTTGCTGGGGAGATGGAGAAGGTGGATGGGGAGCCATGCTCCCACCCGGCTGCTCTGTACTTTTGCATTTTCTTTTCTTCAAATCAGTGGTGGAACCCAAGGTCTCAGGCTCGCTTTCCCCCCAGACCTTGTTTTTGCTGACACCACCTGGTCCGACGGCCCTTTATTTTTACCCTTCCCAAACGGGACTTTGCCCAGTGAAACCAGGTTGCATCGGGGAGCCGAACTCCACCTGACTGACCTTGCTACTGCTGCCACCACTACATCCTAGCTTGGAGCTTGAGGGGAGTGACGCTGAGGGAACCATCGACACCATGCAGATACTTTTTCCTTTCATCCATGCTCCCTGCATCCTCCATCCTCCTTACCATGCCGCCGACTCTCCCCCCTTCTAGCCACTACCAGCCCTTTTGTAGGGCAGGGGCGGTTCTGGCATCTGGCCAGGAGATTGGGCCACACAGACCCCGCAGGAAGATCATCTGCCCCGACCCCCCCCTTCCCTGCACCAGATGGCTTGAAAATGGACAAAGGGACTGTGAAGCGTCTGCAGGGCTACAGGCAGGGGCTGGAAGGAAGGGGGATGAGGAGGAAGGAAAATCTGTAACTTCAGGGTACTACAATTCATCCCTCCTTAAACATAAGTGTCCCCATGTATGGGGGTCAAATTTCTGGAGTTTTAAAACATGAACAACATTTTAGTACTATAACCTATTTACTTAGTTTACTTAAAACATTAGTTCGTAACTGGTTGACTAGCATTTTGAACCTACCACCACAAAGAACCAAGAAAAGGGATGGTCATCCTTAAGGTGTCTTTTGGGAGTGGTTCCTGCCTCTCCTTGTTGACCCGTCCATCTGTCATGACAGGGACTGGGCAGGGCTTTAGATGCATTCAGTGCACTAGCTTTTGCATTCCGTCCAAGGCTTGGAGTTGGTAGCTGTGCATTCTGGGGAAAGGTATGTCCACGATGACATATGGGCTTGGTTCCCGTCTTGAAGATGACTTATCACTCCCAGATCTCACCAGCACTCACTCCCCTATGGGTAAGGGCGTGTCTCGATCATGGGCATCATCTGACTCTTCCTTGTCGTCTTGGTCTAAACACACTCTCTTTGACTGACTGGTGACGTAGGCTATGCTTGAGGAGATGTCTCTTCTTTTTGTGGTGCGGTTCTACTGCCAGGACTGACATTTGGATGGGAGGTGCAGCCTGCATGTGCAGCCAACTGATATTGATTACAGTGGCCCAAACTGGATGTGGTTCTTGGTTTGGTTTGGTCTCTGGTGCTGGATGAACTTTAGGTGCCTCGGGACTCGGATGCTGGCTGGTTGGCTTATTTAGCACTACTGGGGTGCTGAGCCCCGGGGGGGTCTTGGCAATTTTTGAGGGCATGCAGCTGTTAGCTGGGTGCACTTTTCTTTCTGTAAGGATGCCTGTAACTTCTCCAAGTGTCGGCCAAGCTCTTCCTTCTTTTGCATCTCGACGAGCAGTGCACAGCACAGTGTTTTGGTCATATCATCGTAGTTTTGGATAACTATGGTGCACCTGGTCAGTGCCTCTTTTTGGCAGAGGGTTTGCTCGGCCTGTTCCTTAATCTTTTGATCCCGCTGTCAGAGGCTCTTCTTGAGGTCTGTACATTTTTTTTCTGCAGCTCTGTGTTCTGCTTAGCGTATTGTACAACCTGCTGTATAAACTCCTGGTACCGGGCCTCCCTTTCGGCATTGCACTCTGGAACCTGCTGAATCACTTCACAGGTGACAGCACTCGCCATGTACACAGGCTCCACCACTCAGGCATTGGGAACTCTGGATGGACCTCCTGAATGTGCCACAACAGTTCAGTTGTGCTGCTTGATTTTCTCCATCTCACTCCTAGTGTCCTCATACAGCTGGTGCTGAGCTCTTTTGATTTCATTGATCCTGGGGTCACTCTGCTCACATGGTCTGTGAACAGGCCTCATGTTTTTTTTGCCTGGGGGCGTGGTCCTGCCCTGCTCCGTCCATCGATCCATGTATCTTCACCCTGGACTCCTTCTCTTTTATCCGGGCTGGGCCCCTTTCCTCATTTCTTCGAGTGCTACCAGCTTCCACACTTGGCACGCCACATGGTCCAGATTCTCTTGCATAGCATGGTGGGGATCCCACTTTACATTTTCTCTTGCAGGCATCTTGGTGTGGGTAGCTTCAAGCTTTGGACTCCTTGATAGTATGATCTTGCTCACAGCACCAAGTTGTAAAATGCCAAAAGGTTCCCTAAACAATTATTGAACAGGCCAGACGAATCTGGAAGGAGAGGCAGGAAGCTTACTCAGTGACCAAGATGCAAGGGGGCTTATTTACCAGGGACAATAAAAACCAAGATAACTATGTTTTACAGTGTTACAGGAAAATAAAAAATAAAAAAAAAAAAAACCATTGTGACCAACAGTTGGTTGAACCAAGAACAGGGGGTTAACCCCTTTGAGTCCAAGTCCAATGTGCACTTGGCCAAGATGATGAAACCTGATGGATCAAGCTTGGGCTTTTCTTTGCGTCGGCTGATCAGCCAGTGGGCACTGACCCCACAAAGTGCTTTTGTAATCTGGTCATAATGGGGTGTCACCTGACTGAACAGAATACAATGAGGAACACTGCTAGCTGGTCAGTGAAGAACTTGGCAGTCCTCTGCAGCTCTTGACAAGAAGCTGAAGACTGCTGGTTGATGGCCCTCTGGATGATCCGCTGCAATAACCACTGGCACGGCCTCAGCAGCAGATGACCTCTCAACAAGATGACTGCTGGCATAATGATCTTTAGGCTGCCTCTGCAGAGCAACACGGGCATGTGCACACTTGCGGGCGAACAGCAAAATAATAAAAGGGCATGCAGAACGTTAACTGTGGTCCCTCAAGCTTGAGCCGGGGCGGCTCATAAGCTGACTCACTACTGGATACCTCACTAGCTGCTCTCTACCACTTACCGTCGCTGGGATGATGCTGGAACACTTGTGGGACTTTGGCACAGGTTGACGTCACTGGAGGTGGTTCTGCTGCAGATGGTGGATGAGATGGGGACCTCCCTGAGTCAGCGTCAGGCTCTGGTGAAGCTGATCCTGACAACAGAGGTGAAGCTGGACGTCTGGTAGACCAAGGCACAATTTGGTAGCACAGTTTAGTCACAAGCAAACAGTTTTGTTTCTGGCAGACAGTTCAGTTTTTGTTGGAAATATAGTCTATAGGGGGTGCTAGGCAGGCAACAGTTCGGTCTGAGTGGTGCTTGAACAATCTTCACTGTGGGTAGCCTTGGACCATTAGCCTGCTTCCCTCTCTTCACCCCTGGGTGCTGCACTTCCAATGTGGGCTATGTCTGTGGAACCGACCCTTGTGGCTGGGCTATGGGGCTCCCTGTCCGGATCCCACCTCCCTTGTTAATGCTAATGGTGCCACTGCCCTTCAGTTGGGTCTTGTCCAGCCCTGCCCCTTACTGGCCTTGGTATAGGCCAGGGTTTATTTTCAGGGGCTGGCTGGCTGTGGGCCTCTGCCTCTGGCTCTGCTCCTAGGGTGGAATGGCCCCCTGTTGGAACAAAGGCTGGCAACCCACCTCTTTGCCCCTGCTCTCCATAGGGCTTCCAAAATCACAGTGCCCTGCTCCCAACAAGCAGAATAAAATAAAATGACCCCGTGGGCTATGGCCACACCCAGAGCCTTCTCCCTCCCTCTGTCCCTCAGCCCACTGCTTAAGTTCTCCTGATTTACTTTAGGCTGCCTGACCCTCCCCGCGCCCGGAGCTCACTATGCCTCCTTCTTTACTAGGCTATGGCCCTTACATTTTCTTGGGCACCCTGCCCCTTAGATTCCTCTTGCCTCTCTCCTCACTCCTTCTGGCGCCTGTAGCATGAGCATGAACAAAGATTGGGCACTTGGCCGGCCTGCTCACTGCCATGGCCTGGGTACTCTAGTCTGCTGGGGAGATGGAGAAGGTGGCCGGGGAGCCGTGCTCCTACCTGTCTGCTCTGTATGTTTGTGTTTTCTTTTCTTCCAACCGGCAGTGGAACCCAAGGTCTCGGGTGCACTTTCCACCCAGACCTAGTTTTTGGTGACACCACCTGGTTCAACAGCCCTTTATTCCCCCCCTTCCCAATCGGGACTGTGCCTAGGGGAACCAGGTCACATCGTGGAGCTGGAGCTGTGCTCCACTGGGCCGACCCTGCTACTGCCACCACTGCTATGTCCCAGCTTGGAGCTGGAGGGGACTGACGCCGAAGGAACCACAGACACCATGCAGGTACCTTTTCCTTTTGTCCGTGCTCCCTGCATCCTCCTTACTATGCTGCCAACTTTCCCCCTCTGGTCACTTCCCAGCCCTTTCGTAGGGCATGGGAGGGCCTGGCATCAAGCCAGGAGATTGGGCTAGACAAACCCTGCATGGAGGGCTTTCTGCCCCTGACCTCCCTTTCCCTGATCCAGATGGCGTGAAAACAGACAAAGGGACTGGGTGGGGTCTGCAGGGCTATAGGCAGGGGCTAAAAGGAAGGGGAATGAGAAGGAAGGAATATCTGTAATTTCGGGGTACTAAAATGATATATTTATACAACTGGAGTGGGAATAAAACAATGTTTAAAAAACAAATCCTGTTATTTAGGCTTACTGATATACAATTCCACCCACCAGTATAAAGCATTCTGTAACTAGCTGTTAGTTTCCTGCATGACAAATTGGAGTTGTTACCATTGGATTACACTGGTTACTGCAATAACTTACAAGATATCACTGGCTGAAACATTGATACTGTGCTTCATTCTGTGAGGTGTCACTATATAAATGAGAATATCAAACTGACATATGAAAATCGCCATCAGCAAAGGGCCATCATGTCATGTCATTATGTTGGCTCACACGTGCACGCTGACCAACATATTGCATTAGTAGCAGATTTGGAGTTGTGGTCACTGGGGGAAAATGCAAGGCATGCATCAGTAGGTGTGGCCCTCATTCCCCAGTAAAACAGCATGCAGGCGCTGACACCAGCTATACGTAAAGTGGCCACCAGATATAAGGAAAGTGCGCTGCAATGAGAGACGAGCTCGTCATGCAGTGGCACAACAACATGTCCTCCTGACGTGCCTTTCCTGGTGAAGCAGTTCAGTAAACATGGCGGCACTAACTGCTGCGGTGCAGAGTGCCCCAACCTACTTCATTTGCAGACAGGGGAGCCCACTCCCTGTTGGCATAATGTCCCCTCCCATTTAAAGTGTATGCTGAGGGGGTGCCCAGTCCCCCTCAGCATCATGCGCCCCCCAGTCTGTCTTTGCCAGAGGGGGGCCCAGTCCCCATTGGCTTCAGTTCCACTTCCCATTTAATTTACCGATGGGGGAGCCCACTCCCTGTTGGCATAATGTCCGTCCCACCTTGTTGTGTGCTGGTTGGGGCACCTGTCGGGTAACAGCATGCCCAAAACACTCAGGTGGCAGCATGGGCGCCCACCCCAGTGTGCCAAATGCTCCATGAAAACAAAACAGTCCTGTGATTTTTTTTTTTTTTTTTAAACCTGCAAACCACAAAATTGTCCCTCATCGAGTCCGGTGGCCCTCCCCAACCTGCGCCCACCCTCTGTGCACCCTGCCTCCTCACACACACCCTCACCCCATACTTGCCTCCGGAGCATGGCACAATGATCTTCGGTGGACCTGGAACACGTCTGCACTCTTCAAAGCTGACCGTGAAATGAAGAAATGCCAGTAAGCGGTATCATGGCATAAATAGGGTTTTTTTCAACTTCGGTGCATATTTCATGCATTTTGGGGAATTTTGGCACAAAGTTTTAACATGGGGTTATTGGGACCCCTCCTCATGAATTCAGTCACTGTCGTGGCGTTATTCGGTCCCGAAAGGTGATTTCGTGGTCACTGCATGGAATCACCTTTTGGGACCGACTAATGAAACGACAGTGTCACTGTTCATGGTGGGGGGGCTCTCAAAAAGCCTATGTTGCAAATTTGGGGAGAAAAATCCAAAAAATGGCTGTTTTACGAGCGTTCGTTGTGCAGTTTCCACTATGCTTGTAACTTCGTGAATTTGAACTATTTCCACTCCAGATTTTCAAAATTGGCATTTTTCCACACCTCCTTATGAACAGTGTAGCTGTTATTTTACATATCCTGGCCGAAATGTGTTTTCGCATGTCCGGCACAGAATAACGCAGTTGCTGTGCAAAGTCAGTTTTCAGGACAGTTTGAGAAAATGACGGTGACACTGTTCAAGAGCAGGGGTCCTAAAATGCCTATGTTGAAAATTTGGTGACGAAAGTCCACGAAATGACTGTTACAAACGTGCATTGCCCAGTTTCCAAGCACCCTTGTAACTTCACAAATTTGCAACATTTTCATGCCAGATTTTCAACACTGGCATTTTTACACACCTCCTTATGAACAATACAGCTGTCATTTTTCATAGCCTGCCCCAAATGTGTGTTCGCACCTGTGGCGCACAATGTAGTGGTCACTGTGGGGAAATCAACTTTTGGGACAGATTAACAAAATCACAGCACCACTGTTCACGAGGGGAGGTCCCAAAATGCCTGTGTTGAAAATGTGGTTAAAAAATATCCCCAAAATAATTAGGTTATGGACATGTGTTGCTCAGTTTCTCTGCATGCTCATGACTTCACCAATTTTTCATATTTTCACTCCAGATTGTCAACGTTGCCATATTTTCTCATGTCCTCATGAACAGTACAGTTGTCATTTTTAACATCCTGCCCAAAATGTGTGTTCATCCCTGTGTCACCAAATGGCATAGCTGCTGTGCAAAACCACCTTTCAGCTAACAAACTGATAGTGCCGTCTTCATGAGGTGGGGTCACAAAAAGGCAATGTTGAAAATTTGGAGTGAAAATACCAACAAACGCCTATGGCGTTTGGTTTTCAACTGTTAACACCCCACCCTGTAGATACTGGCGTGTATCGAGGGTGTGACTTGGGATTATTCACTGTAATGCTCACGCCATTCCACCCTGTGGTAGGGACAGTGTCAGATAACTTTGATTATTTTTATGTGTTTCCCTGTGTTTGTTCTGTAGTATGCATGAGCAGTCTATGTCTGAAGTTTGTATTCCTTTCTGTGTCCTTTGCTGTGTATAAGAAATAGCGTGGTGTAGCCTGGCCACCTATGCTACGCTATTCAATAGTCCCCCTTCTTAAAAATAATCACGTTCAGTGAAATAATAAATAAAAGAAAAAGAAACAAGTCTCTGTCTGTGCCGGAAGTAAAATGAGCATTACGAGTACAGATTAACTGAAGAATGTACCTAGCGTCCCGAAATTAGATGGATTTTCGTTTTTTTAATCTGCCAGTCTGCCGCATTCCTTTTTTCTCGAGTCCTGTGTTAATTTTGGTCCCAAATCGTATTAGTCTCAAACTAGAAAGGAATCGCTAGGTTTCTGGTTATTTGAGAACCCCCTTCCTTTTAGAATGGCTGCTTTTGCTGCGGAAAGAAATCGTTAGGCTTTCCCTTTACTGCGACTGTCGCACATTCGCACAGTAGCGCATTTAGCTTTCAGTAAACAAACGTTCAGTGGAAGGACTCGGTAAGTGGTTGGCTTACCTATTTTATTTTGCATTTTGGGGTTCATTCCATCTGAATGAGGAGGTGTTTTAAGGCATGAAGTGGTCCTTTCACGGCCCTTGTCCGGATTCCTTCTCTCCTTTGGGCTATAGGAGCCGGGAGGCCGTTTTTCCTTCACTTTATGCCGTGACGTTTGGGGGAGGGCTCTCAATTTTCTGAAACATTGTAAATAAACCTTACAATTCGAATTACAAAGGTTAGGTAGGTTTATTATAAAAGGGAAAATTCTGGTATACTTTTCTTTTTATTTTTATATGTTAGAAAATGCACTTTTTATATTTTGTTGCTGGGTTTGCTGATTGACAGAAGAGTTGACCAACCAGATTATTGCTGGGTCTTTAAATATAAGGTTAGAACTGAAATGGATCAGATCGATCCTGGGTGTTGTACCTGTAACACCTTCCTGGGCAGTTGTGTTACTCCTGCAATACTAAAGGTTGGGAATTGTGGACTGAAATGCTGTTTGTCATCCTTTTATTTTATTTTGTATTATTTTTGAAAGTTCGTTTTGATTTCTGTCTTATCCTCGGATGTTATTTGAAATACTGCCAATAAAAGGCTATGGACTGTAGCAGTATTATGGACTCCTGTTGAATGTTTTGCCAGATGCTCAGCCTCCCACACACCCCCACCCCTACCCTGCAACCAGTGATAGGCATTGAGGTCTGCCTTGGAGTGTTAGGCAGTAAAGTTCACCCCATTCTCCTATACTGCACCTGTCTTGGCATATTTCCTTGTGGAATGGGTAAGTATAAGGCCCAAAAACCCCAAAGCACACCATGACACTTGTCAGTGCCTACAAGGTAGGATGAGGTAAAATGGCATGACCATTATAGCTGATGACCCAAAGGCACACCCCAACGCTTGTCAGTCTCTGCAGGGTGGGGTTGGGGTTGGCTTCCGTTCAATACTTCACTGCCATTCCTATTATGCATCTCTAACTCCTGCACTATCAATGCCAGTGCCAGCGAGACAACATTTGGCTTTGACAAATGCTTGTTTATATGTAAGGATAGTGTTGTATGCTGATAACTTCTTAATCCAATCAAAACTACATTTCTCTGTGTTGTAACAATATATACATATTTTCACCTCATTCATCCTAGCCTCATTACTTGAGACTAGAGCATATTCATAAAAATAAACAGGGAATACATAACGGGCTGCAGTGGAATAACACATCATCCTATCTCTACTAGTTTATGAAAAGCCCGTAACTTATATAAGTGGCAAATCCACAAAGTAGTTATGAAGGTCTTAACACTCATATACTTAGATAAATCTGTTATTCCACTGCAACCCATGTATCTGATATATTCCGTACTGTTGTTAATGTTGTATTAGTGTTTTACTTTTGTTTTAGCTTAAAATTGGCTTTCTTTCTGTTGTTAACTCTCTATCAGATTGATTGTTCTCCGTGTTCTATTTTCAGATTCTGAGTGGAAATAACATAGAGGATTGTGTATGAGCAAGCATACACAACAAGGCAGTTGTGATCGAGAGGTTTCTGTGGTAACCAGAGACCTCAGGAGCACAGCTCGAGGGGTCCCTTACCATGGAAACCTCGAGATCTCACAACTGCCTTGTTTGTGTATGGTTGCTCATACACACACTTTTATAGTGTATGGGCAACCATAAGCAGTACTCCGTGAACCCCAGAACAAGTCTATGGCCAAAACAAAAGGCTTACTTCTGTGTCTGCCACTGCATGCTTGCTTCCGCGTTGCCATGGGCCGCTCAATTGTACATGCGCAAATGCGTTCGATCTTGTTGTGCTGCACCGGTGATGTACTCTGTGCAGCACAACAATATCGTGACGCACAGAGTGCAGCACAACAACGCTGTTCCAGGCATGGATTTCCATGCGGAACAGCATTCCACCATACACTATATGTTTGTTTATCATGGAACATAAGAAATTCAATATTCTGTAATATTCCTCTAATAGAATGCCCCCCCCCCAAAAGCCTGGAAAGTTAACATGGAATGCATGAATTCAAAATTCTGCAACATTCCACTGGCATACACTCACACAGACAAACACAGAGGCTCAATTTTATCTGGGGCAAGTTTAGCAGCAGAGATTGCTTTGTTGAGTTGGTTAGGCTATTAGCAGGATTTTTCATGGTTGTCAAAGAAACACTGGAAAAAATTGTGCTTGAATTTTTTTTTTCTGTTTCTTTATGTATATCAGAAGTGCAGTAAGAGTAGAAAGAACATTCAATTATTTTTATTTTTATTTTTTATACAATTTAAGGGAGTTTTATTTTTAGAGCTTAGTTGAGGGGTTTAATATATACTCAGGCCCGGATATTCAGACTGCGCCAGGCTGTGACGCAAGTCTGGGCGCAGCGCAACTTGGCTGCGAAGGGGCGTTTACTGGATGATATTCAACGGAGATGCACCATGGCACAGCATCGTTGAATATCACACCCTGACCACCCGCAGTGTGTAGTGCAGTGGTGGTCGCGCCAGCCGCAAGTGGCCAGGGTGGGAGCAGTGATGCGCAAGGGCAAGTTCCGCTATGCTAGGCGCAGCAACCGCGAGTATTCAAAAGTGCAAATGCAATGGGGTCATACGCATGCAGGGTGCAAATGGGACCATTTGCATGTCATTATGGCCCCATTTGCATGCAGGTGCGCCGATCCCCGGTGACTTGTGCCTGGCGCCCTGCCTGGCAGCAGCTGCCAGGGACCGACGCCCCCTACACAGCATGGCAATGCGCCCCTCTGCCCGATCGCAGGCATATGTAGATTTTAAAAAATCGTCCAATACCCCTGGTAGTCCAGTGGACCGCTTCACGCCCGATCACGGGCTCAAGTATTATATGTAACCGCCCCATATCCCTGGTGGTCCAGTGGATCGCTTCATGCCCGAACACAGGCATAAGTAATGTAGTCAATCATCCCATATCCCTGGTGGTCCAGTGGACCGCTCGCAGCCTGATCGCAGGCATAAGTTGAAATAAAAGATGTCCAATGTCCCTGGTGGTCCAGTGGACCGCTTGCAGCCCCATCGCAGGCGTGTGTTGAGAATTATCATCGTCCTTTATCCTTGGTGGTCCAGTGGACTGCTTGCAGCCCGATCGTGGGCATGTGTCGTAAAAAGTAGAGATCCAATAACCCTGGTGGTCCAGCGGTACCTGCCACTGAGCTCCATCGCCTTTCACCCCACCCGCCTGCCTTGCTGCGACACCATTCGGAAGGGGCTGTACGTTTGTTGGTCCACAGCTTCGAGCCAATGGCGGCAGCCGATACTGTGTTACACATTCCGGATATGTGAATGATATCTGGACTCTGTAGTATGGTATGGGCTACATGCCCATTGGCTCATGCTGTGGACCAGTGGTACAGCCCTTCTGTATGGTATCAGTCGGTGAGCCGCTGACGGGGTGGGGCTCAGAGGGAGGTTGGGGTACCGCTGGACAGCCAGGGTTATTGGAACTCTACTTTTTACAACATATGCCCGCGATCGGGCCGCGAGTGGTCCACTGGACCACCAGGGATATGGGACGGTTAAATATAATACTTAAGTCCGTGATCGGGCATGCAGCAGTCCACTGGACCACCAGGGATTTCGGAGGATCTTTATTTATTTATTTAAACATCAGTTTAGAAACCTTTGAGCCAGAGGCTCATTTACAAAGGTACCTCGTCACACAGAGGACATAAGAACAATAGTACAAGGGACAACAGCAATTACACGAGAAAGATACAATTCAGTTACAATTTTGTTACAGTAGAACACATAACCCATGAACAGAATAGCCTAGGGTGCAAGGAGCTTGGGGTTGGGGTGCAGGTAGAGGAAGCAGGGAGAGTGACAGGAGGAGGATTATTAGGGAGGGACGGGGGAGGGGGTGGTGAGTCAGTGAGCATTGTCAGCAGTGTGTGTGTGTGTGTGTGTGTGTGTGTGTGTGTGTGTGTGTGTGTATATATATATATATATATTTTTTTTTTTTTTATATGTTAGCGGCAGTTGCATTTGCGTGAGGCAAGTAGGAAGTTTCTGAGCCTGGGCTTAAAGCAAGCTAAAGTTGGTGAGTTTGAGACACTGGCAGGGAGGGAGTTATACCAGTGGGGTGCATGGTAGGGGAACGCCCTCTGCCCTTGAGAGGTCCTGGCTCTCGGAATGACTAGGGTTGCTCTTGAGGAGCTGCGGGTGTTTAGGGTCGGTACAGATCGGCGAATTGTGTTGGATAGGCCTATGGGGGAAAGGCCATGCAGGGCTTTAAATGTGAGCTGGCAGGTCTGATACATGAGACGCCTGGCCCAGGTTGAGTAGGGTAGCCAGGGTGTACAGCTCACACGTAGGAGTGAGTCTGGGGCACTGGTGATAAGTCTGCAGGCCTTGTTGAGTGTAAAGGCTAACCTTGTTGAGGGCAGTCTGGTCTGCTGAACCATAGACTGGAAGGCCATAGTCAATGAGGGATATGACAGAGGAGGTGACAGCCAGGCGGAGGGCACTCGAGGAGGCATTTCTTGTGTCGTTAGAGAATGCCTAGCACGAGTTGGCGGCAGAATTTAGGTAGATATATGCCCGTGGAAAGAAAGTGCAGGGTCAAAGGTTATTCCAAGATATTTATAGGACTGAACAGGGTCAATGAAGTTGCTGGGTGTGGAGTGGATGGATAGGGGAACTTACTGTGCTTATTTTGGGGGTGGGAGAAGAGCATCTTTTGTCTTTTTAGGTTGATAACAAGTCGGTGCTCAGTGAACCAGGTCGCTGCAGAGTCAAAAGCTAGTTGAGGGAGTTCTGCAGCAGCATGGGGTCATTGTGGAGAGGCAAGGAGGACAGCATCATCCGCATAGAGAAGAATCTTACCGCACAACTGCTGGGTAGGGAGTTGAGAAAGAGGGAGAATAGTAGGGGTCCAAGAATTGAGCCCCGGCACTCCAGAGCAATAGGGCAGGTTTCTGAGAGAGCACCGTTGACTTTCACACGCTGGGAGCGGGCTGAGAGATAGCTGGTGCACCAGGAACAGGTCCAGAGGCAAAGCCTATTTGGTCGAGGTGTAGAGCAGAGAGGATGTGAACGTATCAAAGGCTTTAGACAAGTCAATGAATATGGCACCAGCCAGGGCACCAGAGTCCAAGGAGGCATGGAGGAAGTTGGAAAATTCCAGGAGAGCTGTATTGGTACTACATGACCTGCTCTGAACCCGTGTTGTTCAGGGCAGAGAACATTGTACTTATGAGTAGTCAGAGACTTGGGAAGCCACAATTTTTCTCCAAAGCCTTAGAGAGGGGGAGGATCGAGATGGGCGGTAGTTACCCAGAAGATTCCTGTCACCACCTTTGTGGACAGGGGTAACTGTGACAACCTTCCAGGCAGCAGGGAATTGTCCGAGACATAGTGATTTGTTGAAGATGCATGTGATAGGTGAAAGGACCTGATCCAGGACCTGCCGTAACAGGCAGGGATCAAGTGAGTCATTACCAACAGTGCTACCTTTAGGCTCTTAGCAGGTATGGCCTGGTTTCTTGTATGGTGACACAATGCAGGTGGAGGGGGCGAGTGATGGTTAGTGGAGTAGAAGGAGGTGGCGGACTGAAAAAGTTACCAGGAATTGCTGAGCTAAGGTCAGTAAAGGAGTTATTGAAGTGAGTGGCAATGAGGGCAGGGTCAGAGGAGTCAGCACCATTGATGTTGAGAATCGAGGGAGAGGGGGACTGGGAGTTGCCATTCAGTAGCTTGATGTTGTCCCAGAAGCACCTGGGGTTCCCCCAAGAGGAGTTAAGAGAGGCTTGGTAGTATTCCGCCTTAACTTTGCGGATGGCCCAGGTGTACTGGTTGCGGGCGGCAGCATAAGACTGTCTGTCAGCTGGACGGCCAGTAGCAACAGCAAGGTGCCAAAGGTTGTCTTGTTGCTTAAGTTGCCGCAGCAGGGCAGGGGTGATCCAAGGGGTATGTCTCACTTTGGACCTCCTAGCAGTTATGGGAGCAAAGATGTCGCAGGCAGAGTTGAAGGTGTTCACAAAAAAGGTCAGGGCCCAGTCAATGTTAGTTGCGCTTGTCAGAGGGGACCAATCAGTATGAGCAAGAAAGTGCTTAAGGCCTTTGAGTCCCCCGGGTCTGAGCCGCCTCCGAGAGGTGGTTTTGACCGCGGATGAAGGCCAAGGGGTTTCCCAGTTGAAGAGAACAGGGGAGTGGTCACTGAGGCAGTCAGGGAGGATTTGTATGTTCTGGACACGGCTAGGCCTGTTGGTGAGGACCACATCCAGGAGGGTGCTTGAACCCCTGCTGGGGTTGAATCTAGTAGGCTGTGTGACCAGTTGAGTTAGGTCAATAGAATCAAAAGCCTCACAGTGGGAGGAGGATGACGGGCAAAGCCAGTTTATATTCAAATCACCTACCAAGATTTGGTCCGAGGGGTTGGGTATGGAGGTAAGGTAGTCAAGTAGTGGGCCTAGAGCCTGGGATTGGTTCCTAGGGGGTATGTAGGCTGCAGTCAGGAATAAAGGGCCTCTAGAAGGGTCAGGGGACAGCTTTAGTGTGAGGGTCTGGGCCTTATGGTCGAGGCAGTGGGGCGGGGAGTGGCAGACCCATGGAGAATCCTTCAAGTAGAAGGCACAACCCCACCTCCTTCCGACACGGTCCAAAGCTGGAGAGTGTAGCCGGGAGAGAGACAAGAGAGTTGGGAGTGAGTGAGACAGCTAGGTTTCAACCAGGGCAACAACATCAGGTTTATGAAGCATCACCCAGCAGTGTAGTGAGTCCAGTTTTTCAGGAGGCCACAGATGTCATGGATGCAAACACAGCCGGAAGATTTAGGGGAGTACCAATGCCACCAGGCCCGGGATTGGGGTGGACATTGCCTGACAGGAGCAGGAGGAGGAGGGCTGCTCTTGGGAGTGCGTGATAGCGGGATAGTTTTCGATGACTGGAGAGGGGTAATGAGGGGCTGAGATAGTGCAGGGGATAGGAAGATTGGAACAGGCAGGAGAGGCAAGCACGATGAGATGTATGGGGGGGCAGTGGGGGTAAGGGAGAGGGTGACAGTATGTAGGAAGATGGGTCGGTGCAGCTGCAGGGTGAGTGTAAGTAACAAGGGGAGGTGACACAAGGGGGGAAGAGGGGTGGATTGTAGGCAGATCATTAGGGGCATAGGGGCATCATGAATGCGGGGCTATAGTACCCAAAGGTGCAGCAAGGATTATAAGAAGGAGGGGGAGAAGTGCAGGATGCAGAGTGATGGGCATTTCTTCTTCTTTTTTTTTTTTTTGTCTCTCTCTCTCTCTCTCTCTCTACAGGCTAGGGGAGTAGTGAGAGTAATTATAGTTGGTGGGTAGGATGAGCTATGGCAGGGAGAGTCTATCTGGGATCCGATGGGTTTGCACTACCACAGGGTGGTTAGTAGGGGACCAGTGCTTCCTGGTGGTCAGCAGGTATAACCTGCTAATGAGAAAGTGGGGACTTAGGTTCTGGTACTACAGGAAGTGCGTCAGCGACCTAAGCCAATAAAGCTAAAAGCCGCCCCTGGGTGGGTGGGTGGCTGGGGGTGGGGTGGGCAGATGACGCCAGAAGGCCGTCTGGCTAGCACCCCACAGCAGCTGTCCGCTGCAAACAATCAGTGGTCTGTGGGTGGTGAAGCTAGCAAATGAGTCCTTCTGTTTCCCGATCGCCGACTGGCTTATTACCTGCTGAGGGCTCCAAAACCGTCCTTTCTTGCCGCGGTCGGCAGCGCTCTGAGCATGGGGGGGGGTCCATCTGAAAAAATGTAGGAGGCAGGGGGAAATTAGTATGCAGCGGGAGGATTTAAACAAAGCACTACAGTTTCAGACTGCGCATGACTTAGCCCCAACGCAACGCTAGTCAAACATAAAGAAGGCTACCTTTAAACATTTAAACAACTAAGCTATGATCATACAGTAACTACTTCATCTAACCTGTATGCTGAGTGGTTAGGGGTTGAATTAATCAGACTTTAACTAGTATACTCAGCATAAACACAGGCCAGCAGGCCCACTGGCGTCTTATAGCGTAGCACAGAACAGCACATTTTCCTACATATGCCCGTGATCAGGCATTCCGGGGGGGCGCTGTGGGTGGGCAGCCATTGTTCCTTTTTTTATTTTTTGGACTCACCTGTGTGCAGCTCAAGTGGGGGTTGTGCATGCATGGGCTGAGCACATCCTGGGCTGAATATTGGGATGTGCGGAGTATAGCATGGGCATGCCCCCACCTGCGCGCATACATTACTGATGTGCTCTGGTACGCATCGGGATTTGTGCGGGCACAATCCTCGCTTGAATATTACGCCATGATCAGTATTGCACATGGCTAGAACTCTTCTGAGCATACCGGCCACAGTGTAAAGGTGCCAACCATGTTTGTAATGGAAATCATGAATGAGTGAACTGGCTGATGAATTTTATGGGTGAAAAAAGACTTAGAAATTCAAATAAATATTTCTAAATAAAATTGCAATAGTTTTTAGGGCCCTGACCTGCTCTCCAAAATATGAATATGTCTAGGGTCTATGTATGTAGACCAGGATGGACAAATGCATTGGTCTGAATATTTCTCAAAGTAGATTTGTGAATTTCCACACATGTGCAAGCAATATCTTAATGGCATAGAAAAACCTGTTGAAAAGCAAACGTCTGTTAGCTATGCAAACATCTGCCACTGTGTGGCAGCAGTGTTTAATATTGTACAGACTGCTCTACCCATTTAAGGCTGTCTGCATTCATGTGCATAGTACATCAATCACACATCTCTCATATCTCATTAATACAGTGCAGCCAGAGACAAGATGTACAATACAGTGTTGGCTGCCAGAATCAAGCATACTGGTAAAATTGTTGCAGATTCCTGCATGACTAAAGGGATTAACTGCCATTATAAAATAGGCAAGAAAAACCTTAAGTACTGATTGGCAGGTATGACTTTCCAGCCGTGTCCTACCCCAAAACTCTTAATATCTCCAGTATTAAATGTAAAATAATTTAAACTCACTGCTGGCTGTCTGCCATTGCTTGCCATATCCAAACTCCTGGTGCCATTTACGGACCCCCGACACATATGCCCTACTCGTGAAACCGACAATACAAGTTTTAATACAGCCTATTACTCCATTAAGGTCACCCCCAAAAAAGAAATAAAACATTTATTCCTGTAACATTAACATTTTAAAACTGTGACCCATCCACAAAACTGGAAACAGCTATGTACAGCTACGGCACCTGCTGAGACACACGCTAGCTGGCAACCGTTCACTCCCACTCAGCCCTCGGTAAACCAACACAGTTATTAATCTAGCAACTGAAAAATGTTAAAAATGTAAGTAAAAAAAAACCAAACAGCAATCCTTTTTGTGTGCAGGCAAAACACACTGTTCGCCAAAAAAACTATTTTAATAAAAACCCATGTAAGACACGGTCGCTCCCTACAACCTCAGCGACATGCAAGGAATGACAGAGGATGCTGTCACTCTTTGTAAAAATACACTATAAATGTAACAAAAAACAAACCATAAAACAAAATAAAATAGCCTATCTCTGTTGGTACTAAGGACTGGGGGAGTCTGAAACACTTATCAAAGGGGACTATTTTTTCAGTATTTCACCTGATAAACCCTTTTTTATGTATATATTTTAAAAACACTTTTTTGTTTCTTACAATAATTACCTAACAGGGCCCATTTTATAATAAGTGCAGTAACACACCCCGAGGAGTGGGTTATTGCTTGCTTTACAATGGTGTCTAAAAATTCACCATTTTACTGTTTTGATTGGTTGACTGCTACTTCATGTTGTGGGATAATTTTTGCAAAACCACTGCATAAAGTACCAGCCAACCGCACATTTTTTAAAAAGGAAACAAAAATCATTCTACGCAGAACCCTTTAGTGTTCCAGTACACTCTCACAAAGCTGCCATTTTTTTCTCCTGCCAACAACACTGTTCCACAAAATCAAAAGCCATTCAGGAAAAGCAAAAAAAGTCAGTTCTAATCTTCAGTTTTGAACTTGGAGACAGCCGAGAGCTAACTGGCACCACTAAATGCAAACTGCTCACATTTTCAGTTGTAATCACTCTTTCGCCGGGCTCAGCTCACTCATGTTGCATACAGCTCTCTTGTTGTATTTTACAGAGCAACGCATGCCTGGCTGCACCTCGCTGTCTCTTTCCTGCTGGCCTGCTCACAATTACAAGGGCATGGGAGGGCTTCAGCCCCCCAACAATTGAATGTTTTGTATAGGGGAAAGGAAATATTATGTATGTTTATTTATTTCATTTTTGTTGACTGCGTAAGTGCACAAGACAGATTCTGCCTAGCTTCAGGCATGACCGGGGATAAAGATGAATGCCAACTGACTGAACAAGATTAAGTGGTATTTTTAGTGATTATTAAAATAAGCATAAAAAATTAAAAGCTTTCCCTTCATTTTTTTTGAGTAATTGTCATGTTTCATATTTGTATAATCAGAATAATTCATAACAGGCTATCGGTTTGGCTGGGATTTACCCATTCCTGACGTTCTTGGTCACTTGGCCTGTGGCCTGTGACTGAACCACACCAGGCATGGGCAAATCCCAGCCCAACCCACAACCTGTCATGAATTATTCCTTAATTAACTTCCATACTTACATTGTATAAATCTCTGTGGTTCAGATTTTGTGAAAAAGGTAACATTTGACCGTGTTGCTGCCATGAAAAATGTATTTGACTTTATTGGCCTGCAGCCTAACCACCTTGGAGCCTGATCCCATCTGATCTCAGAAAGTCTGCAGGATTTGGGCTGGGTTAGTAGCAGGATGGGAGACTTCCAATGAACAGCAGGTGCTGCAGAAAGTTGCGTGGATAGCTCCGCATGGGACACTCACCTCTTTGTTAGAAGAAGCCACATTGAGGCCCTAGTATGGTGTTTGGGTGGCACTGTACTGTCAGAAGTGCCATCCTCTGGACAAAATCAAACGGATGCCCCGTCTGCCAGGGCTGGGGACTATTTAGGTGAGCATTAAAGGGACGCTGACAACCTTTTTTGCATCATTTTATTTTGTTGTAAAAACCCACATTTTGATTGCTTGCTGTCTCTCAAGTTCATTGATGTTGCTGGTTGTTATGTCTGCCTCCTTGTTTATTAGAACCAAAATGCATGGTGATGTATAGCTATGCCCGGCTTTGTTTTGCTTCAAATCATTGAACTGGTCTTAGTGAAAACTTCCTGAACATTAGAAACACTCTCAAACAGTGCAACCACTCATGATATAATAGTCTTCTCTACTTCCACTGCATAATGAGTGGCTAGATTTTGTTGGGGTGTTCCTGAGTCCAGGAAAAATGCAGTGAGGAGCTGGTTAAGAAATGTAAACAAACATGTTTTGGTGTAGTAACACCAATATGGTGGGCAGTCCTTTTTTCACTTTTTTAATACTTATTTTTTTCTCCACCTCTACTGTCCTCCAGCTTCCACTCAATCAGTCCTCTGAGGTGCATCTCACCCCTGACCCTACCAACCTACAGGGTCTGCCCCTAGAGTGCCTCACCCAACTCCCCAAGACCATTGATGGCCCAGATAACCCCACGGGGGTGGGGTGAGGAGAGATTCCCCCCCCTTACCTCACTCTGTTCCCGAGGAGTGAGCTGCACAGCGGGATCTGCCCAGTTCTGTCTGCGGGTGGTGAGCTGGCACCAGAGGTCGTCCTCTAGGAGGCATGGAGGGACGTTTTTCCTCCATGTAGTGATCCCTAATGCTGGCGTGCAATGACAAACAAGGAGTCAGGCATATGCAGAGATGTATGTCAACTCCAATCCTCTGCCAGTGTCAACCCTTGTGTTGCGGCATCCCCCAACTGCACAGACATCCCCATAGTTGCCCAGCAGGCAGTGGTGTAGTGGCGAGGAATGCATCCCATCCCACTCCAGAAGAGCAAACCATTGGGTACTCGATCCTTCTCCCTCCCGGCCGACTCCAGGTGACCCGAGTCCATTTCCGAACCCGGGTTGCCAGTGTGGCACAAGGTGTAGCGTCCAGCGCCTCAACCCTCAGCGCCACCAGGCCGGCCTGTTTTTCACTTTATATATATATATATATATATATATATATATATATATATATATATAAAGGATCTGAATCAAACTACCAGCTGCATCAATAGCCTCTGTAGAATGTGAACAATCATGAAATGTGCTTTTTAAACTAGAGACACTTTGAGGCCTACAGGGGTTGACAGTGTCCCTTTAAAGATTTCATGGCACAACTAAAGCGGAGCTGGGGAATTACTCCACTGTTTCAGCCAAATTCCCCCATTCATTAACACCTCCCCCCCTCTCGGCAGCAGTGTAACCTGGCTAATCTGCATCTGTGTCCCTCTCCATGGGACGAGCATGAAAACAGGAACTATTTCACAGCCCTTCTTTTCCAGTCAACAGAAACAAAATAAATGAATGATTACGTACATACATGTGTGTTTTTATTCATCCTTAGAGAGTTGCTTAATGGGTCTGTATCATTTGGATTTTTCCTAAGTTGTAATTCTTGACAAGATATCTCATTTCTATTAGCAATCCCTTATTTAATATTTTAATATATGAATAATTATGGTAAGCTGCTCTGTGGAGACTTGTAGTAGCATCACAGACACCACCAGTGGGTGCTGTTGTGACAGAGAAGGGAGCCTCTTTTGCTTAAAGGAAGGAAAGAAGCCCAAACATTTTTAAACTGTTTTTCAATGTTCTTCATTAATGGGGAGTTTTCAGCTTTAAAGGAAAACTCCGTGTTAAAATCAAAAAAAATATATGTAGTAGTCTTTTTTTCTATGTTCTAACCAGTTCCCAGCATTTTCTTTTTCTCTGGCTGTGAGAGATGTTTTTCTAACTTTCCCTAACTGTTTTATTGCCCTTGGAGGTTGCCATTCTGGTTTTTATATGGCCTCTAGTCTTCCCAGAGTGCCCTTTGGTGTGATGTCTAATTGCCCCTGCAGTAAGCCAGTGTCTTGTTACAGGGTCTGTCACAGCTCAGCCACAGAGAAAATACTTCTTCCCGAGAAGACAAACTGCTAGAGTTTGGGTGAGTGTAATCATTGTTATTTTTTGATATCAGTACCTTGTCCTGCTATGCTCTGCTCTGCTGTGTGTGTGTGTGTGTGTGTGTGTGTGTGTGTGTGTGTGTGTGTGAGAATCATGTCACTGTTTACTCTATTCCTCTCAGTCACTTTCAGTTTTTGCACCAGTACTAAGTAGCAAAAATTGGACATCACCTTATAGGTTGTGACATAACAGGACAAGGTACTAATATCAAAAAATAATGTTTACACTCACCCAAAATGTAGCAATGTGACTTCTTCTCTGAAAGAAGTATTATCTTTGTGGCTGAGCTGTGACAGACCCAGCTAAATCTAGGGGCATAGCTACATCACTGTCACATGAACCAGGGTGCATCGTAGGAGAAAGAAAGCCAATAAACCTATTTGTGATGGAGATTCCCAGGGGTCGTAAAACTACCATACAGCTAGCAGGCTAATTTAGGAAAAACTCCTAATAGCAGACAGAGGGAAGGACACACTAGGACTTAACATACATATCAAAACACTCTACATAACATATGTTTTTGCACATTCTGGGTGGACTTCTCCTTTAAGGAAACTTCAATGGTTAGTGTTAACCCCTGTTTACAAAAAAATTACCATTACTATTTTGACTGAAGGTTGGGGGGAGTCGCAGCATCTGCAACCTGTAAGTCGGTTCAGAACTTTAAGAGGTTGCAACCTTTGTGTTCTAAATATCCTTTAGCTATATATTGCTGTGCAACCAGGCAGACCTAGTGCCAGTTTCAGCTGTATTGAGTTAGTGTCCATTTGATGTAAAGAATGTTAATATCTCGTGTCTTTTAAGCATTTTATAGGACTAAAAGAAATCGTAGAAATTATATAGCAGGCATGGTCATAGTTGAGCATAGGAGGCATTATAGCGTAGTGGGTTTTGGCTCTGAGCTGCAGATCTGGAAACCTGGGTTTGACTCCCACGGCCGCCTTAGCTCATACTGTGTGATTCTGATCAAGTCACTCAACTTCCTTGTACTCCCTGGTCGCATCTGGAAACCAGCTTCTGCTTAGTGTGCTACTCCTGGTTAAACAATGTTCTCTTTCCCTTCCCTTGAGTACCAACAACATGTATTGGCATCTAGCTGGCCAGGTGAATGGGGCTAGTGGGTGCAAACCAGCTACTAGTGCAACCCCTTCCACCCTTTTGGCTTGTCAACCAACTCTGTATTATGCCCTGATGGGGTAGCATGGCACAGAATGGTATAGGTTTCTAGGAACCCCTTGCAAACAGTTCCAGTACTGACTGCCACAGTCACTTATTCTTTTGCCAGAGATTGGATTCAGTATGGTAAAGGCTGGAATGATCACACAATGCCCAGAGCTGCTATTTATCTGTTATTTGTACAGGAGCACCACTAGTCAAGTTCATTCAGATACACTTTGGTTTCTTTCACAACTGGATCACAGAGGCCAGTATTTCATCATCCTACACACTTTGAATTATAGCAATTAATTATGCCACGCACTGTGCCAGCCTCGAGTCCCTGCTGTATAGCAAACCTGACCCACTCACAGGAACAATGGACTCTCCCATCCCTATGCCACATGGCTTTCATTAGCCAGTTGGAGCATTCCCTCACCCTTTAACCATTAATCTCTTTATAACTTGGGCATCAGCATGTAAAAAACTGTAATACACTGGGGCTGAATGGCATGCCAGCAAGGGACCCTAACACCCAGAGTTACTATTGATACTATACAAACCACTAGCTAGTGTTCTTTAGCTATGCTCCGGTGCTCTCGGGATCCTGATGCCCACTCTCCTCTTGTGGGGCAGACTCAGCTAAATCCTCTAGAGTGGGGCACCAGACTCCACAGACCTGGGCCCGGCATCTCACTCCCAGCAGGATGTGGCAGTCAGCAAAGTCCTGTATACTAAGAACTCACCTTTTCTCTGAATTACATTTTGTACCTGCACCTCAGACGTCTCAAGTGGTACATCTTCTCCATACTTGCTCTGTCGTAACTGTATGATCATGCTTCTTCCAGATATTACCCCCCCCCCAAGCACTTCTGCACACTGTCTTCATGGAATCCCTTCATGCCTGTGAGCCGCTGATGCACACTCCTTTAGGGGGTGCTAACCCAGGATTTCCACACCTACCCCGTAGTCCCCCTACACTGTCCCTTAAAGGTCAATCCCACACAGCACCCAGCCTTGGTGACCCATACTCCTGGGGGAATCCAGAATGAATCTGATGCCCAGGGC
Organism: Neoceratodus forsteri; assembly: GCA_016271365.2. Taxonomy (NCBI): domain Eukaryota; kingdom Metazoa; phylum Chordata; order Ceratodontiformes; family Ceratodontidae; genus Neoceratodus; species Neoceratodus forsteri. Next base: position 669,354,964 of record CM057459.1, on the reverse strand, counting down.
CCCACCACTCACCATTCGGGACCTCATGCCCCCTCAAGCATTGAGGATAATATGGCATCCAACCCCCATGTGTGACTCCTGCAATGGAGAGGTATTCCATCCTAGCCCAAATCCTGCAGCCAGCAAAATGATGGGACACCTCGTGTACCTTCCCCTCTGGCACACCCAGTTCCCTTGGCATCAAGCAAAACCTAAGCAAAACAAAAAAGACTGGAACCGACACCATTTAACTGGATCAGTATTACCTAATAAACTGCAAAACTCACTAACAGCCACCAGCATAAAAGGTATCCGTATTTTTGCTGTTGGCTGTAAGTGATTTTTGCAGTTTATTAAATATTGATCAAGTAAAATGGTATCAGTGCTGGCCGTTTTTGTTTTGCATAGCACTTTTATGCGACCTGCCACGTTTGTGAGCGGAGTCACTTTCTCTTGACCTGTACCCAGCAAAAGCTGATTATGCCTGCATGGAAATTCCTGCCCTGTACTCCAACATGGTCACTGATCTGACCCACCACCCGTGCCCATGGCACTGAATCTGAGCTCCCTGAGGTGTGTCACCCCCTCCCCCCGCACTCACCCATGGGAATCAGAGCACCAGGCTAACCACTACTCCCTATCATGACACTACCTCATTGGATGGACTAAACTGTAACACATTTGGGCTGCAGAGGCCCGTGCTATATTGGAATTCTACTCCTGCCTCTCCACTAAAGGCAGAGCGATACTGCCAAGGCACCTAGTGCTTGATGGGTACAGCTAGTAACAACTCTGCCTCCTACTGTTGGGAGGGGTTTTTACATTAGGATACCTGATCTGCCAAGGAGAAGGAGGAAGAGGAGGAGGAGGAAAAATGAGCTCTGCTAAGAGGCAGAAAGGTAGTAGTAAGGTGACTGGGGGACTCCATAGTTAGTGTAGAGGGGGATCCCCCCATGAACCCCACTAATCATTCGGATGTAAAAAATGTATTAACCACTGTTGGTCAGTAATTTGTATGCTGTATTAGTAGGTGTCCATTTGAAAAAACTGTTTAAAATAGCAAAATGGCAAAACAAAAGAGGTGGTGGCTAAAAAATATATACTGGATATGTCCATATGGCTTATAATTTTTGCCATCTAGTGCTAACACTGATCACCCTTCCATCAATTTGCTCCCTCGTGTCCTCTTGTTTGTACTGTCCCCCAAGCATGCAGGGTAACCTTGAATTGATGCCTGTGTGATTAAGAGAAATGCTACATTACTGTATCATGCCTTTCCTTGGTAGGGTATTTTAAGTTTTGGATGTGTACCATACGTATTTATTGACTATATTTTGTGTAAGTCTAGTATGCTATCCTGGATTATTTCACATCCAACTCTGCCTCCTCAGGACACACCTGGAAAGTGGAAGTGAGTCATATTCCAGGCACACTGTGGCTACAACTACAGTATGTAATCTTGCCTTTTAAAGTCAAAATGTATTATCCACTAAACCCTTCTCTTCAACTTACTTTTGTGTTGAATTGAATTAAAGTTTTGAAATCAGGGGCCCCATACCGAGTCACAAGGAATTGTTGCTAAGTGAACACATTGCATTGACCACTTGGCACCAGTCCCTTGCTTGGCTCCTCATTGTGCTAGTTACAAAGGCCTATGGGCCTGTTGTGCATAGCAGAATGGCTTGTGACCCCATCTTGCATAGCACAGCAAAATCACAGTCCTTTCCTTGTATGGTGGCCATGGACATTACACCTGAGCAAAGAAAGGGGAGGGGCTGCTATGCAAATAGCCTGCAGGGCCCTACATAAAGCATTGTGAAGGTGAAGCAGAGAACCCAGTGGCTCCCCCCACCAATTACAAATCACTCAAATGTTACAGTTTGTTTTCTGCTTCGGTTGGCTACATACTTATTTTATCCCAAAGGGAAGAGGGCATCTCTTAGTGTTCAGTTCAGAGCTCTGATGTGAATTTGCTGCCCAGCCACTAAAGCATGTTAACCCTTGCAAAAGTGGTCACGTAGTTTTATTACAGCCCCTGCCCGTGGAACCACTTCAGGCAGATGGTTGAGGCATGCAAAACAATAACTACTTCAAGAGGAGTTGGCTAAAGACCAAGATTATCATGGAGCCTTAGGAAGAAAACAGTAGCGGTGGGGAATGGTGCTGGAGAGAGAGTTCCACTGGACTGTGTGTTATGGAGCAGACAGCAGGTGAAGGGCTACTGGATCACCAGCAACATACTGCGCAGAAATGTTGCCAGGAAAAAGATGAAATCTTCCACCCAGAAGCAAAGATGTGCAAAGCTGGCCAACTTTGCTTCACATATTAATTTGCTAGGTTTTAAATTTGCGAAGTGCCGACTTAAAGTTTTTGTCAGGTGAAGTGACACTTTTTCAAGCAAGGTCATGAGAATATGCTGAGGAAATTATAATTTCACCAGGGCTGCACATGAAAAAATGTGTCACTTTCCCAGGAAAACTAATTGCAAGTGGCAAAGTGAAAATTTGTGAAATTTTTAGCAAAGGCATATTTTGCAACTTTGCTGGAACTTCACCAGCAAAGTAAAACTTCACAACATCTCTACCCAGAAACAGGTCTAAAGGTGAGGGCTAGGGGGAGATTTATGATAGAAATGACATTCACCCAGAGTCTGAGGTATGGAACTGCACCCACCAACTGATTCTAAGCCATGCCCAGATCCACGTGACTATCACAACCTATGTTAGTGGCTGCAAAACCATTTGTTCTGATTGATTTGCATTGTGATTCATGCTAGAGGCTCCTCCTCCATGGCTAAATCTATCCTTTGTGCATTTTGGTTTTTGAATGTGGTGCAGTAGAGGGCTACTTTGTACTCCAATCTTGTGTTCCACCAACTGCAACTGTATATTGGGCCCCAACTACTGTTTCTTCAGACGGCCCCAATTTTTTTTTTTTTTTTTTTTGCTACTCCTTTTCTCCCCTCCCTTGCTAGCTTCTCTCCCATTTGACCTCCCCAGGCCTATCACCTGACATTTCTCAGACTTAGTTGGCTCCAGCTTTCCCCACCAGCTTACCACCCATGGTGGGGTGGCAAACAGCCATCACTCGATCCGCTGAACAGGATTCGGTGGGAGCCATGCCAAGTCACCACTGTGGGGCCTGTGAGGGGTCAGAGAATCATCCTGCTAGCCAGGGTGCTTTCCATTTGCCTCCCTTTCCATGGTGTGAAGCAATCGGTATGAAATGACACCAACGACCAACCTGCACACATTTCCATATGCAGCACAGCAGGCCTCTTCCCCACTTCCTCCCCGCTCTGTGCAGCCCTAGTGATCTGACCCCCAGCCACTACTAGCTGTGAGGCTAACACCAGGCACCACTCCCAGCCCTTCCTGCAGTAGGAGAGCAGTATCTTGGACACTCGATCCTCCTCACTCAGGCTGGCCCTCAGACTCCCCAAGTTCGCTTCCAAACATGGGTCATTGGCAGCACAAGTGGTAGCACTACCACTGCACCAGGGATCCTCTAAAAAAAAAAAAAAAAAAAAAAATTGTACCCCAAGGGAAATGTTTCAAACTATATTTTGGCATAATTCCTGGTAAAGTATTAAGGTAGGGTCCATGCTACCATCTTAACTCAATGACGTCATGAAGCACAAGGCACAGCCAAGTACTTTATGCCCCTAGGTTTAGATTAGCAAAGGTAACCCAGCACCTGCAGTGCCATAACTCTGTATTAGGGAATGAAAATATTGGCAGTTTTTAAATGAATGTTTTTATAGTAAGAATTCTAATTGTGCTGCCCTGTTGGTTTAGCTGTAGAGATACTGCTCTTGATGCTGCTGACCTGGGTTCACGCCCCAAAGCTGGATCATCAGACGGCTGCTGGGGGAGACATTTTGAGTCTTCCAGAGGAGGCTTACTGCCACCAGGGAGGAAGGGAGGGTTGCCTTCCCCACTGACACGGCCACCTGGGTGACAACAGTTGGAAGTGCAGTGGGTGGGTGACGTAGAGGATTGGGGGACTCTGCCTGTTTCTGGTACATGATCACTCATGACTGTGCACATGCATTAATTGGAGCCCTAGATAGTGGCATCCCCAGGGGTCGGAACCAATAACCAAGAAAATCCCAGAGTGAGCATGGTGAAGTGTGGTACTCCTGGGCCCGACCATCCAATTTTCTGCCCTGTACTCCCACATATAGTATGAGGGCCAGAGAGAGCTGCTGAAAGAGAGATTTCCCAGAGCGGACCACCATGGTGCAGAAACTGCACCTTGCCCTTGGAGACTGAGATAAATGCCAGAGAAGGCTTTGAATTTGGCTAGTAGTCACCATGGGTAGATGGGGGCAGGACTGGTGGCAGGGAAGAGAAACAGTCATAATAAAACATTCTAATTGTTCTATTGTACATGCAGGTTTCCAGCTGTTAGCCTAACCCTCTAAAAATGCCATCAGACTATCAGAAAAGTTAAATTCCTGCAATTGTTTTATAATTTCTGTAGTCACACCTGAAACAACACAGTCTTGTAGCTCCCCACATGGAAATGCATGCCTTAAAAACAAAGAAAGAACAGAAAAAGTTAGCTCCTTATATTTGAGTAAATATTTATTTGTGGTCTCTTATCCACCAAGTACATCCACAGAATGAAATTCCCATACAAATAAAGATCCAGAAGCAAATTATTTGATACCTTTTAATGGACCAACAAAGTTTAGGCTTCTGAAGAAAGACTGGTTGGTCTGAAAGCTAGAGCACTTGGTTCTGGTTGTTACATCTATGTTGGTCCATTTAAAAGGTATCAAATGATTTGCTCCTGGGTCTGTTCTTGCAAGGACAAATACGGCTGATACTACATCTAGATTTCCATAAAAATAAATTCATATCACATTTCATTATAGCCTTCTAAAAAAAGGACACATTAATAGGCAAGTTCTGCATATGAAGTCAATATGAAAGTTTTTAGTTAGTAACCCTCTATCAGAAATATTTAATAACAATTAGATTTAATCGTGGTCTTGATTGCCTACTGGTATACAGTATACTGTGTGTCTCACACAACCCTAGTATATTTACATTTCAGCTCAATTCTTGATCAAAATGTTTAATAGCAGCATTTTTGAGATGCAAGAGGGTCACATTTACAGCTTTAAAACTGTGAAGTCTGATTTTAAGCAATACCCTAGTTACAAATTAGTTTATAAAGTTCAAGCGACAACGAGTAAGTATTGTATGACATCCAAGATTAAATATCATAATGTTTATTGTCACTAGAGATGCAGAGAAGTTTACTACATTCTTGAAATTGCCGCAAAGTCAACAATTGTACAGCAACTAACGCTCGTAATTTTCAAATAACCCATAATTAGCCATTTGTGACTTGCCTTGCTTTGAGGTTTTAGTGCAAATTGCACTTAAAAGCTCCAAAGCAAGAAGCGGTCACAAATGGAGAACTTCCCCCAACACCACCGGGCTGATCTATCCCTCGGTGTCTAGTGACCCCAACCCTGTCAGGTAGTACCCCACCCTGTTTTCCCCACCCTCGAGTCTGATCCATGTAAAAATTTGATATATTCTTTCTCTGGTGTCTAGTGGCCCCGCACCCCACACCCTTTCAGGAAGTACTCCCACCCTGCTCCCCCAACCCCGAGTTGGATCTGTTTAAAAAAAAAAAAAAAAAAAAATATATAGTTTTCCCTGGTGTCTAGTGGCCTCCATACCCCCACCCTGTCATGTGAGTACCCACCCGCTCCTCAACCCCAAGTGGAGCAGGCCACGGCACATCCCTCCACTTACCTTCATGGATGGCAGCCCACCCGACTCAGCTTTAATGAATGAGCGCATGTTTGTATAAACACGCGCTCATTCATTGATAAGTAGCATAATTTACTCACTCCTGCAGGGGTGTACAGAAGGGGCGGGTGCTCCTCTGGTGTCTCGTGGGGGGCTGGATTGGGGAAATGGCATTGTGGACCCTAGGGGGGTCCACAATGTCATTCCCCCTTTCCCACCGCCCCTGCTAGTGACCTGAACGCCCCCTACCCTTCTGTACAGCTCTGCAGGAGTGAGTAAATTACACAACTTGTCAGTGAATGAGCACGTGCTTGTAGAAGCACGTGCTCATTCATTGAGTGAGCCGGGTGGGCTGCTGGCCATGGAGGTGAGTGGAGGGATGTGCCAGTGGCCTGCTCTGGTGGGGTTGAGGGGAGCGGGTGGGGGTTACTACTTGACAGGGTGAGATTGTGGGGCCACTAGACACCAGACACCAGGGAAAGTAAATGTTTTCTTCTACAGTGATCTGACTCGGGTTGTGGGGGGGAACAGGTGGGGGACTACTTGACAGGATGGGAGGCCACTAGACACCAGGAAAATATGTATTTTTAATGGATCTGACTTTGGGTTGGGGGTGGGGTTGTTTGACACTAAACACCATGGAAACAAAAGAACAAATTAGTCACCTTAATAATTGTGTTTCTTCTAATGGCGTCATGCTGTATTCTGCTCTGGAGAGGATAGAGTTAAATTCTATGCAGGGCATAGAACGTTGAGCTCGAGCTCAGTTCAAACCTCCGTGTGCTGCATTTTGAAGTGTAACCATCAGATTCTTACGAGCTAATACTAACTAACTAACACCACTATGTGGAAATTGTAAAATGTTTACTAGCCAAATGGCAAACAGATATTTTTGGATCCCCCAAAAGACTCAAGTCGAGAAATCCAAAACAAAAACTAGGTAGTGAACAACTTATGACTATCAAAACCAAAAGACAAAACACACTCCCCGTCTCTAAGGGATCCGTACGATTTCCTGACTCATACTACCCCGACGACTGACTGCCTGCAACCAACTTCCCTACAGATGCTGCATACCGTTAATGCTAATCCCGTCCATTGTTTGCCCGCCTATAATTAAACCCCGTCTCCTAAACCCCCGACATGCTTACATTTGATGGCGATCGGCTCAAAACCCAAACTGCAACTGAATGAAGTACAGGTACTTTTATGTATGCTTACATTTGGTGGCGATCCCAAAACTTAAAACTGTGCAGGTGGCTTAACTTCATCATTAACCTTTAGCCTTTAGTTTGAAGCGCCATATATGTAAACAAACCTGCCCTGTTCACCATTATCTCAGGAGAAACCATTCTGTTCCTCTGCGCGCACATGCTCTGACCACTGGCAGAATTGGCAGAACATAAGAGTGGGTTTGTTTACATGTACAGAGCAGTAAGCAAAGTTGAAATTCTAAGCTAGTGGGTATGAAGAAATGTTCTGGTGGTGTGAAAAATTGGGGGAAGGTGCCAGTTAATTACAAGCAGCACGTCCTCACGATGGACGACTTGGGGACGCTGTACGGGCAGAATTGGCTTAATGACCAGGTAGGAAGGAGTTTGGGCTGCACGGATAGTTTGTGATTTTTTTTTAAACTAGATATTGGGACTTGTTTTTTTACACACTTAAAAAAAAAAAAAAAGTGTGCATTATACGCACACCACATGCAGCTGTTGGGTGATATCTGTTGGGCATGTTGTGCACCCATGTGAGCCAAACACCTCGCTCTGGACTGCTAGTCAGTGCTGTCAGATTTAGGGAGGAGGTGGGAACCCCGGAACAGCTTGAGCACTTTCGTACGACCACACAGTACCCCCCCCAATCAGGAGCCTTGTCGGGTAGGGTAGTTGAGCAGCGGGAGGAAATGGGAAGAAATTAGAGGAAAAAATTGCATAAGTTCATATATGTCTGTGAGTCTTTACAAAGGGACTGCATTTCACCAACCATCAGCTGTGATCCAAGGGTAGTTGTTACCCCAGCTCAGAAAATCCTGATCGGTATAATTTCAGCTGGTACAAACTTTGCATATTCATCAGTGCACAGCTTATCATCTATGTAAATTACGGCGGGTAGATGACAAACAGGGAAATGGTATGCCAGGGGAGAGTCTCGTCGGTAAAAATAGCAGATCGGGAAGCTGGTTTACGGGAAGCTACACTCGGGAATGTAAACGTCGGTCAGATGAGTGACGGGAAATCGTACTAGACCCGTCTCTGAAGAGTGAGTACCCAAAGGCACCCCTGGGGTGCAACACTGCACCTGTCAGCCCACTTTCCAAAAGCCAGGTTCTGAGAGGGGAGGCAGGGAGGGAGGTCAGAATACAGCAAGACTACATTAGAAGAAACACAGTTACTAAGGTGAGTAATTTTTTCTTTAAGCAACATGACGTCTTGCTGTATTCTGACATGTATCTGTATATATTGCTAGGAATATTGCTTTAGAAACCCTGTACTTATTTACATTTGACGGTGTCCACTGTTATAACCTCAGCTATCCTACTATGTGCTCTATGCTTCTCCTGACTTCAGTGTATCAACCTTATTTGCTTCAATTTGTACTCTGTATGTTCTTTTATTCTCCTGTACTCTCCCGGGTCGAACCTGAAAATAAGCATATGTTTTGTCTAGTGTTCTTACCTGGTTAACAAAAGCTAAATAAATAAATATGCAGACTACCAAGCAGTACCTCCATGGAGGAGGGAATCAAACCTATTTTGGGAATAGGCTCTGCAATACTGCTGTACAAAACCTAGCATCACTCCTTGCCTGGATATCCAGAGAGTAATGCTTGGTGAATGTATAGACTGTTTTCCAGGTGGCTTTTTTGCATATCTCTAGTAAGGGAATATCCCTGGCAGCAGCCAGGGAAGCAGCTGTACCTCTAGTCGAATGAGCCCTCAGGCCTGAGGGTGGTATTTTGCCTAGCTTCCCATAGCAGAATTGTATACAAGAGACAATCCACCTGGCAGTAGTTCTCTTAGTAGCAGGCTTGCCCTTCCCCACTTCCCCATAAGTGAGGAACAACTGGAGGGAGTCAAACTTGAGTGCCTTAGTACGCTAAATGTAGTAGCTTTGGGCCCTTTTAACATCTAAACTGTGTAATCTTCTCTCTCCTGAAGAAGAATGATCAGTGAAGAAAACCTGGAGAGACATGGATTGGTTCAAATGAAAATCTGAAACCACTTTAGGTAAGAACCTCCTATTGGTTCTCAGGACCACCTTATCTCTATGGAATGAGATAAAATCAGGCTCCACTGACAGAGCTTGCAATTCACTGATACGTCTGGCAGAGGTTATAGCTACCAAGAACACAGTTTTCCAAGTCAAGTACTTAAGCTCTGCTGAAGACAGAAGCTCAAAATGGGGTTGCATAAGCTGAGCAATGCAATTATTAAGGTCCCATGCAGGAGTAGTATCCCGAAAGGGGGGATTGGTATGAAGCAATCCCCTGAAAAACTTACAAAAGACAGGATGAGATGCCATTGAAGAGGGCTTTCCCACTGACAGAAAAGCAGAAACAGCTGACAAGTGTACCTTGAAGGGTAGCTGGTCTGAGGCCTAAGCCATTAAGATAAACTATGTAGTCCAGAACTGTAGACAGGTCAGCAGTATCTGGGGTTATATGCTTCTTGGAACACCAAATGCTGAATCTTTTCCATTTGGAATTGTAGGTTTTTCTGGTGGAGAGTTTTCTAGAGGCTGTGAGAATGTCCAGAATCCCTTGAGAGAGATGCAGACCTGCATATTCTAACTCTTCAAGAACCATGCCTTGAGATTGAGAGACCGCAGGTTGGGATACCAGATCCTCCCCTGATGGGAGGTTAACAGGCTGTGATTCCTGGGAAGAGATAGGAGAAGATGGACTGCTAGGGACAGCAACAGGGGGTACCAAGGGTGCCTGGCCCAATCTGGAGCAATCAGGATTACTTTGCAAGACTGTGATCTTATCTTGACCAGAACCTTGAACAGAGGAGGAAAAGGAGGGAAGGCATACAGAAATTTCTCTTCCCAATCCAGAATCGGAGCATCCAGAGGGACTGAGCCCAAGACTGGGGGTCTGCAACAAAAGAGAGGAAGTTGGTGATTGTCTGGGGCTGCAAAGAGATCTATCGCTGGAGTGCCCCACCTTGAAAAAAATCACTTAACACTAGGGGATCCAGGGACCATTCATGATGGCCCTGGGACATCCTGCTCAATGCATCTGCTAGCACATTGTCCTTTCCTGGGAGGTGGACTGCTACCAGAGAGGTCTGCAGAGAATAAGCCAGGGACCATAATTTCATGTCTTCCATGCACAAGACCGTAGACGGAGTGCCTCCCTGCTTGTTGATATACCACATAGTAGTGGTGTTGTCTGTCCTGACCTGAACCACCTTGTTCTGTACTGATTGTGAGAAGGCTAGCAGGGCCAGGTAAACTGCCCTGATCTCCAGAAGACTGATGTGGAGAAGAGACTCCTGATTGGACCACACTCCCTGGGCTGTGAGTCTCTCCAGGTGAGCTTCCCACCCGAGGAGAGAAGCATCTGTGGTTAGAACCACAGAGTGAGACTGAGTGATGAATGGGCCCCTTGCCTGAGATGGTCTTGATCCTGCCACCATTGAAGAGCATGGATCAGGGTCTGAGTCACTGGAATAAGCTTGGTTAGAGGATCTTTTTTCCTGAGACCAAAAGGCCCTCAGGTGAAACTGAACGTCCCTCATCTGAAATCTGGCCCCTCGGACCACTGCAGTGGAAGCTGCCATGTGGCCCAGAAGCTGAAGGAAGTGCCTTGCTAGTCGAGAAACCAGAAGGTGGAAGGAAGAAACCAGCTATATGATGGCCCTTACCCTTACCCATACCCTTACCAGGGGGAGAAATGCTCTTGCTCTGACAGTGTCCAGTTCTGCCTCTATAAAGGTCAAAAGTTGCACTGTCTCGAGAACTGACTTGGGAAGATTGAGAAAGAAACCTAGAGAAGTGAGCACTTGCTGGGTCTCTTTCAAATCTGACTTGACTAGGTCTGGAGACTGACCCACTATGAGTCAGTTGTACAGGTATGGGAATATGGAGATATTTTTTCTCCTTAGGAATGCCACTACTACTGCTAGGCATTTTGTGAACACCCCTGGAGCTAATGTTAGGCCGAAGGGCATTGCTCTGAACTGGTAATGGCCTGAAGGCAGTTCGAACCTGAGGTAATTTCTGTGGGAGCACCTGATGGGAATGTGAAAATAGGCATCCTTTAGGTCCAGGGAGGCTAGCCAGTCCCCTGGCCTTAGAGAGGGAAGAATTATTCCCAGAGTCACCATTTTGAACTTTGGCTTTAACAGATGTTTGTTCAGTTATCTTAAGTCTAGGATGGGCCGCCACTCCCCTGTTTTTTTTTTCGGGGTAAGGAAGTACCTGGAGGACAGACCTTTGCCCCTGTGAATTGTAGGAACCCTCTCTATGGCTGTTAAGGCCAGTAGAGATGAAACCTCTGCCTCTAGGGTAATGGTTTTGGAGATGTTTGCAGGTGGAAAAGATCTGGCTCTTAGCTTTGGGAATTTTTTGAAGCTGAGAACCAGTCCCTGACTTACTACCTCCAAGACCCACTTGTCTGAGGTAACAGACTTCGAGTCCAGGAAGTAGTAAGCCAGCCTGCCTCCTACAGGAATGGGGGAGTCGACCCGGGCTGACACATCAGGGTGTCTGCTTGGCAGGAACCTTAGGCTAAGAGGTGGATGCAGCCCTGCTCATCCCCCTTCTGCCTCTCCCTCTGAAGAACCCCTCTGGGGAAAAAGGAGAGGAGGCCTGTGCTTGGTAGAAAGGCCTATGAAAAGGCCTGCCCCTGCCCCAGCTTGCTGTCTTTGAGGAGTTGCCTGCCTTTCCTTGGCCTGTGCACTCCTATAGGTGGTCCTGTATTCATCCATCTTTTTCATATAATTCTCTGTCTGCTCCCCAAACAGAGAATTATTAACTACAGGGAAATCCATAGCCTTAGCCTGGGTATCCTGAGATAGGCTAGAACACCTGAGCCAAGTTAGTCTCCGAAGAGCCACAGATGTAGCCATGACTCTAGATGATACATCATTGGAGTCTACAGCAGCATGAAATTGGATCTTCGATGCCTCAATCCCATCAGCAGCCACCTCCCCTTGGCCAGCTGGGGAGAGGCCTGCCTAGCCAGTTCCAGTACAATGTCCCACGTGGACTTCTGGTACCTGGCTGTATAGGCCATGTGATTAGCCTGCCTGAGTCCCAAAGAAGATGCCATGTACTGCTTCTTTGCCATGGCATCCAACTTCCTGGAGTCTTTATCTGGGGGTGCTGCCTGCATGACCCCAACATGGCTGCAGTGCTGGTACAAGTACTCCGTACCTGAGCCTGACTGTATGTACCTCCTGTCCATCCATCTGTCTGCAGGAGGTAATGAATTTGGAGTTTTTAACAACTTTTGTGTCTGTTTCCCCAAAAGACTTGTGAAGGGGAATAGACAACCTTTTGGACTCTGGGATGTTCATCATCTCCACATAGTCAGGCTCCTCTTGTTCCTCAACAGCTTCTTCTATAGGGAGCTGGGGTGTTTCTGCCACTTTCCTATAGAACATAAAGTGGGAAGGGGACTCAGAAAGCCTAGGAGGGGAAATGCCAGAAGGCCTGTCTGGGGAGATGTCCGGTTCTATGGGCTCATCCAGATCTTCTATTCCATCATCATCATAATAATCATCATCTCCCTCAAAGTCCGGTTCATAAAAATCTTCAGGGGTATAATCTTGAACCGGAGGAATCAACCGAACCGAACGCCTGCCAGAAGGCACTGGATCGGTCGGAACCGAACAAAGTGATTCCACTATGCGAATCGCTCAGGCAATTTCCTCGGCGGTCGGATGATGCGGTTCTGGATCTGAACCGCGATTTTTCTTTTCTTTCTTCTTCCCCCCCCCCCACCAAGCCATCCAGAGTTGGCAACTGGCACAGCCCTCCACATACCACCATGGCCAGCCACTGACTGAACCATCAGTGAGCGCATACTGTACATTGTACATAGTCAGCCAAGAGTGCATACTATGTACAGTCTGCGCTCACTGAAAGTTCACCGGTGGCTGCTAATGTGTGAAGGGCTGTGCCAGTCACTGACTCCAGTGGCTTGGGGAGGGGTCCCGTCCTGGCAGTGTGGGGAGGTGGGGGCGCCACTACACTATGGAAGCACAGTGTGGCATGACTTTATTATGGTGATCAGGGATCAGGACTGGGTGTGGGGTGGGATTATGACCCAAATTGGGATCGGTACTGGGTGCAGGGTAGGATTGTGAGCTGAATCGGGATTGGGAATGGGTGTGGGGCACACTGCACTATGGAAACGGAGGGGGGGGATGTATTGGTATTCATGTCTGCATCAGGGAACGAGGTTGGGGGCAACTATACTATGGAAAACAACATCAGTATAGGGTTCTACATTGACTGGGGATTGGGAAGGGGTGGGGCGCTATTCACAGACAGGAGACAGGAGCTGGCTCTGGTTGGGTTGGGGGGACCGGGGACCACTACACTATGGAAATACCTGGGGCTATGTATATTACTCTGGATGGCTGGGATCGGGCATGGGTGGTTGCACACTACACAGAGGATCTGGGTTTGGACTGGGAATATTATGTGAATGGGGATCAGGGCAGGGTGGGGGGTATGCTCCTATGAGGGATGGGGATTGTGGAAGGGTGGGGGTTCCCTACACTATGGAAACGGGTGCGTGGGCATTTAACTTCGAATGGGGATCGGGGAAGTGAGGAACTCCCTACACTATGGAAAGGGGTTGGGGAGGACTTTATACTTCGAATGGGAATTGGGATGGGGGTACCATTTGACTACCATGGCAGACAGGGGGTGGCACTTGTGGTCTGCTGGGAATGAGGCTAGAATGCCCAACGCATTCAGCTGGCATAGCCATGCTAATGAGCTCATAATGAGCATACATGGGGTCCAGTTATGCCATGCATGCCCAATGTGCTTATTTTGATGTGTTGGCTGAATATCGCCCTTGGGGGAATGGCACATTCAGGTATGCACCACGCATTCCCCCATTGGTGGTGTTCAGCCCGACCCTGGTTCCGCAGCACACACTGTGGCAGCTGCCTGCATTGTGCCACGCTTCCAGGGTCCCATACTCAAACAGCATACTGTTTGTATATTGCAACTGTGCCATCCAGCGCATCTGTTTTGTGCGACACACTGTTCTGCATGCGCAACAGGCCAGCACTGAATATGTCCCACCAAGTTTATAAGTTGTTTTTTGGGTTCCTGCTACCAAAGTGTATTACAATGCATTTCTCCTGGTTAAATTTCATTTTATATAGTACTCACTTCATATAATTCATTTATCTCAGCCTGGAATAACCTCCCCGATTGCTACTGTCTACAACATGTCCTATTTTTGTGTCATCGGCAAATTTGCTGATCCAGCCCCACTTTGATATATTTAGAAGTTAAATAGTGATGGCACTAACACTAATCCCTGCGGAACCCCGTTGATGACAGCTATTTTTTCCAGATCATGCCCATTTACTCTTACACTCTGCTGTCTATCCATCAACCAGGACTTAATCCATAGTACGATTTTACGATTTAATTTGTTTCTCTCAAGGCTCTTAACTAATTCAGCATGAGGTACCTTATCAAATGTCTTACTGAAGTCAAGGTATACCACATTTACTGGTTTGCGTTGTTTAAAGTCTTACTGATGTTTAAAAAAAAATATATATTAAAGTTGTCTGGTATGACTGTTCCCAACTGAATCCATGTTGATTTTTGTCGGTTAAACCATTCTTACTTAGTTTATCTTTTATATGATTTCTTATTAGTGTATACATGGCTTTCCTTACCACTGATTTAAACCTTTACTTCATTGAGAAAAGGACAGAAAGGGGTGACATGATTGAAACACACAAATACTGCATGGGGTAGATAAGATAGACACCAAGGAACAACTCTTTCTGAGTTCAAACACAGGGAAGAGAAGGACTTCACTGATGCTGGCAGGAGGGAGATTCAAAAAGGATGCCCATAATTACTTCTTCATGGAAAGGGTGGTGAATATGTGGAATAAGCTACATGAAGAAGTGGTACAGGCCAAATCAACCAGTATCTTAAAGTAGGAATGGGACAGGCTGATGGATTTAGTTAGAAAATGGTGGTGAGGGAAGGGGGCAGACAGTAGGAAAGGGAAGATTTGTCAGAAGGGCAAGGCAGAATTGTTAGGTAGGGTGGCCAGACTGGAGGGGCCAAGACCCTTTTTCTGCTGTCAGCTTCTATGTATTGATGACACTAGGTCGGGGGATGAGGTAGAGATACCTATATTGGCAGACTGGCTGGACCCTTGGTCTTCGTGATTCAAATCACCATGGCTGTTTCCACTGACATGGCTGAGAGCTGTGCCAGCCCAGTGGCATCAAGGGCTGAGGCATCTGTGTCTTACCTCCTGGCATGCCAGCGACCGGTGTTCATGGTGCGAGCGGACCGCCAGGGGTCGGCTGGGGAGGGGGAGGATTAAGCGCTCGGAGGACTGCTCTCTCCCAGGGAGGGTTGGGATGGAGTCTGCTGCTTGACTGACCCCTGGCGGTGGCTGGGGGCTGGCATAACTGACCCATAACGTAGGGGGCAGGTGTGGGGTAGATGCCCGGCATGCCGCGTGCAGAAGCTTGCTCGGCCATTGGCATCATTTCACACCTTCTCTCCATGCTCAGGGACAGGAAGCAACAGTGGAAAAAGGGAATCCTGACCTGGTGAGATGATGCTGACCTCCCGCAGGTGCTGCACCTGGCCAGCCAGCACCTCGTGAAGCAGAGGTGAGCCCGGTAGACTCTGGGGTGATGGGGCTGGGGTGGGGGTCGGTGGAAGGGGGCTGGTCGGAAGAAGAAATAAATTAACTAAAAAAAAAAAAGACATGGCTGAGAGCTTTGATTGAAACATAGAAACAGAAAATGACAGACAAAGCAACCTGTCTGCCCTTCCCTGCCTCTCTGACAGACTGATACAGTGGCACACCGCTCCTTTTGGATAAGTTTAGGGGGCATGACAATCTGAGCCAGTGGTTGGTTGGATCCTCTCCTACCTGTTGGACCACCACCAGTTGGTCCTGGTTGGCAATGCCATAGCCACCCCTCTGCCCATTATGTCTGCTGTCCACCAGAGCTCCATCCTTGTTACCATCCTCTTCTCTGTGTTGCCTGCATTCATGTGGATGTATGTTTTTTCATACATCCACATGAATGCAGGCAACACAGTACCATTTGCATCTACTGCCGTGGTCCCTGACCTTGAATTGTCTCTTCAGTGGGAGTTTGACAATGTCTAAAATTAGTTCTGCTCAAACCAGCTCTAACTTAATGTTTGAATGACTAGCTCAATAACTTTTGGCACTAGCCAGAGACTGGTGAAGCTTGATCATACACTGGTCTTCATAACTCTTGATGGTAACCCACTTAAAATGGCCACCCACTGCCAAGTATCATGGTGTTTACCTGGATCAAAACTTCAGTTTCACCACCCACATAGAGGCCATGTACGAAAAATTCTGCCCTAAGCTTGGCACACTGTATCACAATAAATCATGCATTCCAATGCTGGTCTGCAGAAAGATCGTTCTCAAGATGATTATGCCATTGTTTGACTACCCAGATGTGGTTTATAGACTGAATCATAATGCATCCCCCAATGCCATGCTTGCCAGATTTGGCCTCTTTTTCACTTCTTCTTCTGTTGTTTTGCCTTTATTGTACTGCCTATCACTTGTCATTGCTCTTTCAATGATAACATCTCTCTCTATTCCCCATAGGGCCATCACCTCTTTACATCCATTTCAGTCAGGCTAAATCCTGGCTTGCCTCCGTTTCCCTCTCCCCATATACTCTCTCCTTACTCCCTCTATCTGATCCTCTTACTCTCTCCCCTCATCTGATGCCTACTCCTTTCATGTCCCTCACTGCAAATGTACATACAGCCAGCCTCACATATCTGCCTTCCTGCCTGTGAAATAACCTCCCTTCCCTTTTCCTTATTTCAGACTCTGTCAAACTGCTCTTGCTGTCCTATTTCTCAAAACTATTCACCTGCAACTGGTCACTTCCTGGCTCATCCTGGCACTCTGTGCTCCAAAACTATTACTGCTCTCTGACATAATCCAGATCACCTCTGCAACTTTTGTACAGTATATATTTTATAACTCTGTAAATGTTTTACTGTACAATAGGGGATACATGATGGGCAGGAGGGTGATATGGCAAAATATTCTCATTCCTGCAGAGTGAGCTCTGGATACTCACGGGTGCCAAAGGCACGAGGAGTATTCAGAGCTCATGATGCAGGAGTGAGAATATTTTGCTATATCACCAGGTCTGCACATCATGTGTGCAATTTATACAATGGGGTCTGTAATATTTGTGCTGCTATATTTTGTTTTTGTCCTTGGTATTCTTTTGTGGGCTGAATGTCTTCCAGAGGTGTAGTTAGGTTGTTTTAATGGATTTGGTTGCTGTGTGTGTATGAATGGATGGTGTCTGTGTATTTTCATTGGTTAGCGTGGTGAATGAGTGTTGTTTCAGTAATTTCAGTGGTTGTTACTGTCTTGCGTGCAGTGTGCGTTATGTGTGATTGGTCTGTGTGAGACTGTGGGTGAGGTTATCTTTGGGCAAAACGGTAAGCATTGCCTGGTGAGACATGCATGTTCAGTAGTTTTATTTTCATGGTTGTTCTTTTTTTGCGTGGTGAAATAAGTTTTACATATTTATGTGTATGGAAGAGCTTGGTAAATTGGGTGGTTCTTAGTTTTTTTTTTCTGTTTCTGTCCCGTTTTCATCACCGGTACCTTACAAGAATTGTTTGCTGATTTTGAGGTGGCATCTCAGGATAACTAACAGAAGGAGTCTGATTTGCGAAGGTAATATTTACTGTAGCTGGGTGCTGTGTATTGGGATGTCACTGGGAAGCGTTTTTGGATGCAGTATTTCTGAAGTTAGTCAGACTTTACTGTCTGACTGCAGTGTGGGAAGACATTGAGGAGTTTTGAAAGTAGTTCTGCCAGAAAAAATAAATGGGAATGATGCTACTGACGTAATGACTATGATAATATTGACTGCTGACGTAGGCACTGTGTGTATAAATGTAAGATATTATCACTGTGTCTATGTCAGCAGGATTTATTCAATAGGGGTAAGTGATATGTGTCTTTATTTTATGAGTTATTAGCTCACCCCACTGTATAAATATGTAATATATATATATATATATATATATATATATATATATATATATATATATATACACACACACACACACACACTTAAATAAAATAGTTGATGGGTAAGTATGGTATACAAAAAAATAAATCCATTCAGGGCAATAATCAGATCATAAAGCCATGGGCCTGAAGGATGAGTGGCTCAATGATCTGGTTAGCCCCCTTAATAAGTTTATTTCTGAGTATAGCACATGTACTCATCTTTTATTTTATGTAATGCAGAGGCTGCAATAGATGGCAGCAGCCGTACTTTGTCTGGGGCCAACATCCCCTGGATCTGGGAAGGAGGAGGGAAGAGGGATGGTCCCGGGGGTCTTAGGTTAGGTCCAGGGATTGGACATGGGATCACCAGGGCCTCCCACTTGGGAGGAGGGGGGTCACATCCTGTGGGGGAGAGGAGAAAGAGGCAGCTGTCCATCCTCTTTTTCCTGTTGCCCTTTGAGGATTACCCACCTGCCCGCCCTCTTAAAAGCAGGGTTGTGGGGTCAGGAAGTTGGGGCCCCCCTTTTGACGCAGTATGGGTGACCGCACTAGGGGTCAGGGAGTCACTTTTCTCGTTTTCCCTGTATAAGTTTTCTGGGGGGGGGTTCACCTCCTCCAAAAGGGTTTTAAATCAAGGTAGCAGTGGGAAAAACCAAATGGGCAAGAATAAATAGGGTGTCGTAAATGCTGATCTGTCGCAGTCGTGGCGGTGTCTCAGGAGGATCTAAGGAGGTGGTGATGAGCCGAGTTCTTCTGAAGGGCTCGTGACCCCTCTGGCTGGCATGGAGGCGCACCCGGGGGAGAGGTCACGGTCTGCCTACAGCAGGAATATCTGTACTGCAAGGAAAATGGCACCTGACGGGGTGGCCATACAGCCTTGGCCCAGTATGACCATGGGGTAGGTGATCCTCCCGGATGCGCTCGCTGCTGTTTATCTGGAAAATTATTCAATAAACGCATGGCTGCGGCCATTCCCTCCAAGACATGTGTCAGTGTGTTTCTTTCCAGAAAAGGGAGTGTGGAGGGCTACCAGACAATACATTTGGATGGTTACTGTTGCTTAATTGCAATTGGAAATGCAGGGGTAGGGCATTCAAATAATTGCAAACCACTTCTATTGGGGAAAAAGACCCCTCTGTGTATTGTATAATATTATATATTTTTTACATCATTACTGTAGCTGATTATGCAACTTTTACTCGTGCTTTATTCATCCCCTCTTAATCCTTCCCTTGGGTCACACCTGGAAATTAGATCCAGCATAGTGCACCTTTCCTGGTAAACAAATTGAAAGGGACACTGTCAACCCCCTTAACCTCAAAGCATCCCTATTTAAAAAAAAAAAAAAAAAAAATTTTGTGATTGCGCACAGTCTGTAAAGATTGCGGATATAGATGGTTGTTTGATTCTGATTCTATGTTTCTTTTTAAAAGTGAAACACAGACTGCCCCCCATACTGGTGTTACCACACCAAAACATGTTTATTTGTGTAACCCCTAGATGGCGCTATCCCAGGGGCTACTACCCCTGCCTGATTTGCCACTAACAGGTTGAGGGGCCTGGATCCAATGGCGGATGCCTCCACCCAGAGGTCAGGGTTTGCAATAGTTAAACTAACTTGGTCACAGCCCTCTGGGACACTGCAACCCCCCTTTCTTCCCACTAGTGGCCCACACAATATATCAGAATTACCTTCACAGTATACACTTACCCCCAGGTCTGGTTCCGCACTGGGACCTCCTGTGAAATGAGATACAGTGCAACAATCACAGTACAGTACTTTAACATGAACAAATACCTCAGGCAGTATAACTTTGCTGAAACAAGCAGCTCTGATTTATTTAGGGGATATAACAAGGACAGGGGAAATCAGGTTAATTAGCTTATCACTCTAATAATCTACCTATGGCTCTGTGCACAGGCCTATCCCTATCAGTTACTGTCCCTGGGTACCCAAGCCTAGTGGCTAGTCCAAACCGTGGCAGCTGGTAGGGGCCCTTTCACACAGAGAAAAGGAGAATTAAACAGTCAGCAGTACAGTAATTCCATTTGGATTTAATGTGGCAATTCAACAGGAAGCGACCCTGAATTAGTACTCACGACCTCCAAATAAGATAGGGTCCTTCAATGTCAGCAGGGCTCACTTGAGGTACACAAACCTCTTCACACATCCATAAAAAGAAAGCACTATACCAGGCAGGCTGCATCTGTATCCCGATCGCAATTACTGCACAATACCGGGAGAACACACAGCAGATTCAGTTCCTGACAGACCGAATGCAATTTTCAGCAATTCCTCCAGTCTTCTACAGGGTGAGCCTGGTTTCTACTCTTCAGAGATCCTTTGATTCTTTTCTACGGGACAGATTCAGTCCTAACAAGCTGTTACACAAGCTGCAGACCGGAACTCTGGGCCTTACACGTTTTTGACTAAAACTGCACACTGAAAAGCACAGGGCTCCTTCCTTCACTGCCAAAGCTCAGCTCAAACTCCAACCGACAAAACCGGGCACTTCCTTTGAGTTCCTCCCAGTTCTTGACTGGATTGGCTGTCACTCACAATAGACTGCTGCTGTTGGTCCAAAAAGGCACTGAAG
Source organism: Neoceratodus forsteri (assembly GCA_016271365.2). Taxonomy (NCBI): domain Eukaryota; kingdom Metazoa; phylum Chordata; order Ceratodontiformes; family Ceratodontidae; genus Neoceratodus; species Neoceratodus forsteri. The sequence goes on along the minus strand of CM057459.1, from coordinate 669,334,341 downwards.
TCTAAACTACATCTCCCAGAGTCACTGCCCATACAATCCTCTTGTGGCTGGCTCAGATTATGAGTCCAAGTTCTTATTCGTCAAGGCACCATTTTAGAGCTAAGCTTACCCCACACTGATTGGTCCAGTTCAGCAGTTCAAAACTAGAATGGGGAACTAGCAGACACAGTTCTGACTGCAAAGAAAGCAGGTTAGACAAACTGTAATTTCATTACTACTCTAAATAATTTCTGGCAAACAGTTACATCTTTCAGATAGGTTCCCTTTGCACTCCTAGTGACTGCAAAAATGAAGTGAATTGGCAGCAGCTTGAGTGGTACTCAATCAAAGAAACACACAGTCCCCCATACAAACTAATTATGTCTGCAAGCAGATAGCTCTTAAAGAGACAGTACCAAAGGTTCTAAAAACACTCACTGATAAATGGCTTAAATGCCAAACACCATTCAGGCTTGGAGCATTCAAGCAAGCTCCTGGAAGTCTTTTGGGAACCCCCATTTGCAGGGGGGTTACATTTGCATTCCTTGATCAGCTCCCACTGCATCATTCCTGGACTTGGCAGGGTTGTAAATAATTGATTAGCAGTTTTTTTCTTGGGACTATACTAACTGTACAGAAAGTATTTATATAGATTTTCTAGAAGTGCTGTGTTTGTTAAACACAGTGAGGCAAGAGCTATGCATTTTCACAAAGATTTAGCACTTTTATGAGCAAAACACTAATCAATTTTTAGAGTTAAATAAATCCCTGCTTGGGAACACCCCCACATAGTCTAGGCACTCAAGATGCAGTGAGAGGAGAGGAGACTATTGTGTCATGAGTGGCTGCACTGTTTGGGTGTTCATTATGCTCATAAAAAGTTTGCAAAAAGAGCTGATCAAGGATTTGAAGCAAAACAAGGTTCCTTATATTACACCATTACCATGCATTTCAGCTGTACTAAGAAAGGAAGCAATGAAAACAAACAGCAACATGAATGAATTTTAGAGAAGGTAAGCTATCATAAAATGTGGATTTTCGTTTAGAAATATTATGATGCAAAAAGGGTTGACAGTGTCTCTTTAAATAAATAAGCTGCATTTCTACTTTAAAATTGTAGGTGCCCAGAATCAGTAGTACCTCAGGACAGTACTAAACAATGTATCCAGTATGGACTTAGGTTCTTGAAGATATTTGTAAGGATTAAGCAACTAGAAAGTATGGGTCTACTGTGGAATTAATCCATGGTTGGGGGGGGGTTTGGCCGAGTGTCTCCAACCAACCATGGATTAATTCCACAGTAGACCCATCCTTTCAAGTGGCTTAATCTGTTTGTAACATAGTATTGGATGTATTTATACTATGGTTTTAATAAATCAAGACAGATATACTATTTCTGGTTTTAAATGCTTTATAACTATTAATGAAACACGCTGCAAAAACAGTGCAGAAGAATTAGACCACACCTATTGAAAACATCGCGGCTACCAAACATGTTCCAAGAAAATAGGTGGTTTTACAAGGTTACAACATTGTAATGCCTACATATATTTCTAACATTTCACAACACTTTTCGATTTGTTTGTATTAACCTCGCTAATTCTTTTACTGCAGTGCCTAAGTTAATTATTTACATAGCTGCAAGGACCTGAACCTTAATTAGGCTTCCTTGTTGCCTTACTGAGTTGCAGCTGATTCTGCTGCCTGACCGCCCTTAATGTCAAAAGATTCACAATTTTGTTTTAACTGTCCTGTCTACACATGAGGCCTTGCAGTAGCCAATACAACTGCTGAAGCAAATATTCAAAGGATTCCTCTCTGTTTCAAGGTGTTTGATCCCTTCCTTATCCAGTTACATTGCCCCCTCCACCTGCAGTCTGCCCTTGTCCTTAAAAAGGGAGAAAAAGAGGGCGAGGCTGGAGCACAGGAAAGGGGTTTGGGAGTAAGGCCTGCTATCACCAACCAGCCTGCTGACCAGGTAAGCTACCAGACAGCAGAAAAGTTTGAGAATCTAACAGTTTGTAGAGAGTTAGTGTTGTTTTTTTATTTTTGTTCTCTTTTTATGTTGGCTTGCGCGCATGCGCAAGCAACATCTTGCGACAGTGCGGTCTTGGGGGTGCGGCTGCTGTTGGGCGAATGCAGGGCACGCATCAGTAGGTGCGTTCCTCATTCCCCAATCAGCCTGCATGCCACCGCCACACCATGCATACATAATTGGCGAGCACACATCAAAGCAAGGTCCGCTGCAATGCGTCATAGCGAAAGCGGTCTTTGTATTTTATCTTCGCCGCCATTATGGCCATGGTCGGCGAGCGAGCGGCCGCGTCAACTTTGTCGACATTGGGGTGCCCAATTCCCCTGCTGGCAACCCCAATGTTTGACGTGCGGACAGGAGCCCACTCCCGTCGGCATCCCCGCAAATGTGGAATGCCGAGGAGGGTGGTCGATCCCTCGGCTCGTGCTATCCCGCTTTCTTTGCGGCGGAGCCCACTCCCGTCGAGCATCACCCCCTCAACTGTTGACTTCCGAGGGTGCCCAATCCCCTTCGGCTCACGCTCCCCCCTTTTTGTTTGCGGTGGGGTGCCCAATCCCCAGCGGCATTACCCCATGTTGTGTGCCGGCGAGGGTGCCCAATCCCGTTGGCTACTGACACCCACACAAAACCCACTTAGGTGGCATGCTGGAGCCCACCCCAGCGTGCCACATGCCCTGCAATGGGAAAACTCTCCTTGGCGGTTTCTGTGTTTTTTTTTTGTTCACCTGAAAGCAGCTTAGTCCTGTAGTCAGATCCCCCTCCCCCCACCCGCACCCACCCACCGCACCCTGCCTCCCTCACCTCCCCCATACTTACCTCGGACTCCAGCACGACGATCTTCAGTGGACCGGAACACGTCTGCACTCTTCAAAGCCGACCGCGAACTGAGGAAATGCCGGTAAGCTGTATAATGCAATGAATAGGGTTTTTCAACTTTGCTGCATATCTCAGGCATTTCTTGGAATTTGGCACCAAATTTTCAACATGGGGTTTTGGGGCCCCTCCTCATGAATTCTGTCACTGTCATTGCGTTAATCGGCCTGGGCGATGATTCGCGGTCACATGCGAAATCACCTTCGGGACCGATTAACGAAATGACAGTGCCAGTGTTCATGAGGTGGCCTCTCAAAAAGCCTATGTTCCAAATTTGGTGGGAAAAATCCCACAAATGCCTGTTTTACGAGCGTGCGTTGCGCAGTTGCTACGCAGGCTCGTAACTGCGCGCATTCGCAATATTTTAACCCCGTATTTTCAGCATTGGCATTTTTGTGCACCTCCTTGTGAACAGTACAGCTGTCATTTTCCACATCCTGCCTGAAATGTGTTTCCTCACTTCCAGCGCACAATTGCGCAGTCGCTGTGGGAAATCAGTGTTTGGGCCAGATTATGAAAATGACAGTGACACAGTTCATAGAGCAGAGCTCCTAGAATGCCTATGTTGAAAATTTGGAGCTGATACTCCATTAAATGACTGTGTTACGAGTGTGCGTTGGCAGATTACACGCATGCTCGTACTGTCGTGCATTTGTGACATTTTCACTCTGGATTTTCACCATTGCCATTTTTACACACCTCTTGATGAACAGTACAGCTGTCACTTCACATAGCCTGCCCAAAATGTGTTTCCGCACTTCCGGTGCACAATAGCGTGGTCGCTGTGCGAAATCACTTCTTGTGACACTTTCAGGAAATGACAGTGACACTGTACATGAGAAGAGGTGCTAAAATGCCTATGTTGAAAATTTGGTGCCTAATGCTTACAAACTGGCAGTGCTGCTGGCGTGCCTGCATATTTCCACGCACCCTTACGCTCCGCCAAATTCCATTATTTGTATGCCACATTTTCAGCACTGGCATTTAATTACACCTCCTTATGAACTGTGCAGCTGACATTTTTCACATCCTGCCCAGCATGTTTTCCCGCACTGCACTAACAAACACCCACAGGGACACCCTAATGCCTCTCACTCTCTGCAGGGTGGGGGTGGGTTGGCATCAGTTCAATACTTGACTGCCACTCCTATGCTGCATCTCTCTAACTCCTGTACTGCCAAAGGCAGCAAGACAACATTCGGCATTGACAAATGCTTGTTTAACTATGTGGAACATTGTTTTCCACTGCAGAATATACTGTACTTGAAATGAAGGAACTGCATCATATAAAGCAACTAAAGATCGGCTTCTTCTGGAGTCTAAGGAACTCCCTCATTTCTGTTTCATAATATTGTACTTGTCTCAATTTTTTTAATATATTTAAGCAAGTATTAATGGGGCATATCCTCACAGTTTACATTGCTGATTAAAGAGTTTACCTTCAACCAGTGTTTTATTTACAGTGTTCATACTGAATTCCTGAATATCTACTGATTGTGGATACATTTACAAGACAGGCTAGAGGCCTGTCTACAACAGGGTCCTACTGAAACTGACATACCAGAGTATCTACTGATTGGGGACACATTAACAAGACAGGCTGGAGGGCTGTCTACAACAGGATCCTGCTGAAGATGGCTATCATTTATGCCTGCTAAGCTATTCATTTCTAGATACAAATCAGAGTTGGTTATTATACTTTTTTTTTGCTAGCTGAGTTTTGTTCCTGCTTGTAAAAAGCAGGCAATTTCTTTACCAGTCAGACCAGCTCCCTTAGCCATACTGCCATCCTGCACACCAGGGAACTAAAATTCTCTGACACCTACTCCTTCCACCTTCTCACCCTTCTCCTCACTGGGGACATCGAACCTTACTGAGGCCTTCAGGTCAGTCCCCAGCCACTATGCTCCCACAAAGGACTCTGTACTACTCATATTAACATTCGTAGCCTTCTGCCCAAAATGGACCAACTAAACTGCTGGATGTCCAAGCACTCTCCTGACGTCCAGGGCCAGCCTTAGCTAGGTGCAAACTGTGCCCTTGCACCTTGGGGGCCCATACTTTTTTCTTGAGGAAATAAAAATAATTTAAAACATTTAAAAATGCTGACATTTTGTAAGAGATGAAAATGTTTACCAGCAAATGAAAGTGGAAGATAACTGGCTCTGTTACTGTTACAAAAGGTGGGGGGCAGCTTTGTTGCGGTGGAAAAGATTAGGTTACACCAGGAACTGTAACTCATGGTTGAAGAACTGGTGCTGTGAGGAAGGGTTTGGATTCATTGGTGACTGGGGACCCACCTGGAGGGATGGAGTCTAGTTGAAACCTGATGGCCTGCATCCATCCTGGAGGGCAATCCAAGCACTCAATGATAAGTTTAAATGCTACATGGACAAGCATTTAAACTAGCCAAGGGGGCTAGCAGGCCAGCAAGGAGGGTACCTAATTGCCCACCCCTCACAGCTAGCAGTGGAACCAGTGAACAGGAGGAGTGGATATCTCTACAGAGCAGTGTGCAAAAGATGGAGATAAGCATCCAAGAGGTGGATAGGCAGAAAAGTGGCAAAATTCAACAGAAGGGCTGACAGCAGGGAGAAACAGGGATAAAGGACAACCAGGGAAGGGGCTGGAGTAGAACAGCTAAACAGTCTAGGGAGTTCAAATCATGGAAAGCCATGTGTGCCAATGCCAGGAGCCTTAGCAACAAGATGGAGGATCTGGAGGCTGTCATGGTGCAGTCAGACCTGGACATTGTGGCCATCACAGAAACCTGGTGTAATGATAACCACGACTGGGAGATGGCCATACCTGGCTACAGCATATTCAGAAGAGACGGGGCAGGTAGGAAGGGGGGAGGAGGAGGAGGAGTGGCACTTTATGTGAAAGATGATATAAAGGCCACAGATATCCAGGAGGAACAAAATGGAGAGATGATATGGGTTAAGCAGGAAAGGAAAATGGGGCCAGCCATCTGCACAGGTGTGGTCTATAGACCACCAGCCCAGGAGGAAGAAACAGATAGGGAGCTGATGCTAGCCATCCAAAGGATGGCAGACAAGGGTGAGGTAGTGCTGGTTGGAGACCTCAATATTCCAGACGTGGACTGGAGCAGCAGGAGCAGATTTATCCTGGACTCCCTTCAAGGTGCCTTCCTCAAGCAACTGGTCATGGAGCCAACTCGGCAGAAGGCAATACTGGACCTCGTGCTCAAAAACAGGGACAGTGTGATGGGGGAACAGTGACCACCAGTCATCGTGGTTTGAAATCACAGAAGGAGCAGAACCAAACCACACAAAAACATGTATCCTGGATTTTAGGGGGGAAGACTTTGGGAAAGTGGGGAGATGCTTGAAAGAGGCATTAAGGGGAATGGGGGGGGGAATCAGGGGTTGAGGAACAGTGGGCAGGATTACAAGAGCAACAGAGCACTAAGCAGGTTAGCAAGGGGAAAAGGAAGAGGAGGCCATTATGGTTTTCCAAGGAGGTAGCGGAGAAAGTGAAAGCCAAAAAGATTGCATTCAGGTAATACAAAAAGACACAGGCAGAAGGGGATAGTGAGAAGTACCAGGAGAAGCAAAGGGAGGCAGGGAGGTCAGTAAGTGAAGCCATATCTCAGACAGAACAGCACATTGCAAAATCAGTGTGGGTAGAGGGAACAAAACCTTTTACAGGTACATAAGTGAAAAAAGAAAGGCAAAGGGAGGGATAGTGAGACTGAAGGGGAGGATGGGGGCCGCGTGGAGGATGACAACAGTAAAGCTGACATGTTGAACAGGTATCTCTGCTCAGTCTTTACTGAGGAAGAGGAGGGTAATGGGCCTCAAGGGAGTACAAGGGGTGGGAATGATGCAGAGATGGACACAAGTCCCTTTACACGAGAAAGGGTCCTGAAGGAACCGGAAGGAATAAGCGTTGATAAAGCAATGGGGCCAGATGGGATGCACCCCAGGGTCCTTAAAGAACTAAGAGAGGTAGTGGATGAACCTCTAACAATCCTGTTTAGCCAATCACTGGAAACAGGGGAGGTACCCAAAGACTGGAGGTTAGCACATGTAGTCCTCTTATACAAAAGTGGGAACAAAGAGGAAGCGGGGAACTACAGACCAGACAGCCTCACCTCAGTAGTGGAGAAGATCATGGAAGCACTACTGAAGGAGAGATTGGTGGAACATCTGGGTGTCAAGTGGACTACGAGACCCAAGGCAGCATGATTTCACTAGGGGAGGTCATGTCAGACCAATCTCATTGAATTTTTGGATTGGGTGACTAGGGAGGTAGATCAGGGGAGGGCACTGGACATGGCCTATCTGGACGTCAGCAAGGCCTTTAACACTGTGCCACATAGAAGGCTATTACACAAACTGGGGAATATGGGTGTGGGCAGGACAATAGTACAGTGGATAGGTAACTGGCTGGGTGGCAGGACACAGAGGGTGGTGGTAAATAGCTGTCACTCCACAGAGGGAAGAGTGTCCAGTGGGGTGCCACAGGGATCAGTACTGGGACCGGTCCTATTCAGCATCTTCATCGGCGACAATGTGCAGAACCTAGAAGGCAGAATTTCCCTGTTTGCTGATGACAGAAAGCTCTGTAACAGAGTGGATACACCAGAGGGTATAAACAGAATGAGAAGGGACCTGCAGAAATCTGAACAATGGTCAGGGGTTTGGCAGTTGAAATTCAATGCAAAGAAGTGCAAGGTAATGCATATGAGGCAAAAAAACCCTGGCACAATATATCAGTTGGGAGTGATGATATAGCATGCACCAAGCAGGAAAGGAATCTTGGGGTTATCATCTCTGATGACCTCAAGGTAGGGGAAACAGTGTGACAAGGCAGCAGGTAAAGCAAATAGGATGCTGGGATGCATAGGCAGGGGCATCACCAGCAGGAAAAGGGAGGTCATAATTCCACTATACAAGACAATAGTGAGGCCCCACCTGGAGTACAGTGTACAGTTCTGGAGACCTTACCTACGTAAGGACATAGACAGGGTAGAGAAGGTTCAGAGGAGGGCAGCAAAGATGGTACATGGATTGCATCACAAGTCCTATGAGGACAGGTTGAAGACTTGAATATGTACTCCCTGGAGGAGAGGAGGGAGGGAGAGAGGGGATATGATGGAGACATACAAGTATCTTACAGGGAGGAACAGGGTGCAGGAATACACTATTTTTAAGCAAAAAAGATATTCCAGGACTAGAGGGCATGGGATAAAGTTGGAGGGAGGACGATTCAGAGGAAACGTGAGGAAGAATTTCTTTACAGAACGGGTGGTAGACAAGTGGAACGCCCTGCCAGAGGAAGTGGTGGGGGTTGAAACAATCACGGGATTTAAGAATACATGGGATAGACATAAAGGAATTGTGGAGGTCAGGGGTGAGGGGCAATAGACTTCTAGGAAAACAGGTGAACTTATAAGCTCAAATGGGCAGAATGGGTGGGCCGTAGGCCATTATCTGTCGACACTGTCTATGTTAAGTAAGTGCTAATGATGTTAATGCCCATACTTTACACCTCCCAGGTTGACTGCTTTCGCATTCAAAGTGCTATATTGACAAGAAAACTTGTCTATAACCTGGACATGTAGCTGAAATAATGAATGATATGACAAAATTTGTTTCAAAAGTAAGTGAGCACTCAAAATGGCTCAAAAACCTGACCAGCACAGAGCAGCACTGGATTTCCTGATAGGGACCCTGAAAACCTGATCACCAGGTTAAAAAAAACTGACGGGTGGTAACCTTACTGGCATCCCATGATAATCCTGTCTATTCTCTCTCATTCACACCTCCAGAAAAGTTTAGCTGTTTAACTTGTTTGCAGATCAGGGTATTAGAGGTGTGAGTGTCCAGTGATGATGTCCCTGTCCTTACAGACATGAATATGGTAGTAGTACCATTCTTACTTAAGTGAAGCATCTCCAGAAGTGAACACCATTGGGGTTGAGGGGGGGCATCCAGGATGGAAACCCCAAGGGAAGATGCAAGGAGAACACACAGGAGGAGGAAGCAAATCCTGGTTGGGGACTCCATTGTCCGGGGGATTGAGCTGCGGTCAGGTAGCAATGGTGAGAGAGAGAGAGGTAATATGCCTACCTGAAAGCATAGTTCGGAAGGAGGGCAAGCGAATCCTCAGGACTGCAAGGGCGGTAGCAAGGAGGGGGGAGCAGGATGTCATTATTCACTTGGGGACTAATGACCTGGGTAGAGGTAGGAAGAGTACAAGAAGAGTTCAGGGAGCTGGGAAGGAGTCTTGGGCAAATAGCACACTCTGTCACCTTCTCGGAGGTGCTTCCTGTCCACAGCAAGGGGGAAGGGAGGGACATCCGCATCATTGAATTCAACAAATGGCTGAAGAAATGGTGCAGAGAAGTGGGGTATGGCTTCACTGGGGACTGGAACCTCACCTGGAGGGATGAAGTACTATATTCTCCAGATGGTCTGCATCTACCCAGGAGAGGCAAAGGTATCCTCTGTGAGAAGTTTAAGTGCCTCCTTAGTTATCATTTTAAACTTGCCAAGGGGGAGGCATAGACAGTCAATGGGATTATCATAGCGCCCCCCCACGGGACATAACTGAAAGCAGTGAGGTCCTAATAACTAGCACAATATCTAACCGTAAAACTACCATGGTTACAATGGGGAGAGAACAGAAGATACGTCACTAATGCAGCACAGGGCAAAGACCAATAAACAAAGAACATTAAGGGGGTATACAGAGTGGAAGGTCATGTACACAAATGCTCGCAGTCTGGGAAACAAACTCCCAGACCCAACGGCACTTATAGCAGACACACACCTGGACCTTGTGGCTAATACGGAGACATGGTGCACAGGGAACCATGACTGGGATGCAGCCATACCAGGGTATACACTTTTTAGAAAGTATAGGGAGGGGAAGAGGGGAGGAGGGTTGCTATGTATGTAAAGGAAGGGATTAAAACTATGGAGGCTCAGGGATCCAAGGAAGAAGCAGAGGCATTGTGGGTCACTCTGGAGTTGGGGAACAAAACAACCACCCATGCTGGAGTAGTCTACAGGCCTCCCACACAGGGGGAGGATAGAGATCTACTGTTAGTGGAAGCCATCCATAATATGGCAGCCAAAGGGGAAGTACTACTAATGGGTGATTTTAACGTGCCAGATGCAGATTGGAATACCAAGACTGAAAGTACATCAAGGAGCAGGGACTTCATGTCTGCCATGTATGGGGCAAACCTAAGGCAGCTGGTGGTTCAGCCCACCAGGGAGGGGGCTGTACTGGACTTAGTACTGACAAATGGGGACAGAATCATGGATGTTGAGACAGGCAGTCCCCTTGGTACCAGTGACCACAGAACTGTGTGGTTTATAGTCAACACGATGGCAGAAGAAAGCCATTCAAAGATTAAGATCCTAGATTTCTGGAAGGCCAACTTCATGGAGATGGGGGAACAGCTCAAAACTGCCCTGGCAGCAGAAGATATGGGGGGAGGGGTAGAAGAACAGTGACTTAGGATCAAGAGATCCATAACAGGAGTGACAAGTCAATGTGTCAGATTGCTTGGCAAAAGCAAAAGAAAGAGTGACCACTGTGGTTCTTTAAATCAGTAGCCGAGAAACTGCGAGAAAAAAGTAAGGCATTTAGGAATTACAAAGAGACACAGAAAGAAGAAGGCAGACTGAAATATCTGGAGAAGCAGAGAGAAGCTGGGAAAGCTGTCAGAGAGGCTAAGGCAAGAACTGAGGAAGGAACAGCACAGGCTATTAAGGGGAAAAGACCGTCTTCCATTATATAAGCGAGATGAAGAAGACCAGAAATGGTATTGTTAGGCTAAAGAAGGGAGAGGGTTGGTCGGTGGGTGGAGGATGACCTTGAAAAATCTGAGGTACTGAACAAATATTTTTGCTCAGTATTTACCAAGGAAGCATCAGAGGAGGGGCCATGACTCACAGGGAAAGATGTACGGGGGGGGGGGGGCAAGGTGGACACCAGCCCATTTACGGTGGATAGAGTCTTGAAGGAACTAGGAAAAGTAAAGACAGACAAGGCAATGGGGCCAGATGGGATACACCCTGGAGTGTTGAAGGAACTCAGGGAAGTCCTAGCAGGTCCGCTGATGACCCTATTCAACCAATCACTAGAGACAGGGGAGGTACCTGGGGACTGGAGTAGAGTAGAGGTGGTCCCTTTGCACAAGACTGGAAGTACAGTAGGGAGGAGGCAGGCAGTTATAGACCTGTAAGCCTGACCTCAGTGGTGGGGAAGCTGATGGAGTCCCTGCTTAAGAAGAGGGTAGTGAAGTTCCTGGAGTCAAGCGGTGCAAAAGACCCGAGGCAGCATGGATTCACTGAGGGTAGGTCCTGTCAGACTAATCTTATCGATTTCTTTGACTGGGAGACGAGGGTGGTGGATCAGGGAGGGGTGGTGGATGTGGCCTACCTGGATTTCAGTAAGGCCTTTTACATCGTTCCTCATAGAAGGTTGTTTAACAAATTGGGGAATCTGGGTGTGGGCTGTAAAATGGTAAGATGGGTTTGTAACTGGCTAAAAGGCAGGACTCGGAGGGTGGTAGTAAATGGCATAAAATCAGAAGAGGGGAAGATCATCAGCGGGATTCCACAGGGATCAGTGCTGGGTCCAATTCTATTCAATGTCTTCATAAGCGACATTACAGAGGGACTGGAGGGGGGAAAGTATGCTTGTTCACAGATGACACCAAGACCTGTGACAGAGTTGACACACAGGAGGGGCTAGATAAAATGAGAAACAACCTAAGACTACTTGAGGAATGGTCAAGAGTTTGGCAGTTGGGTTTCAACAATAATAAATGCAAGATAATGCACCTGGGACACAGACACCCAAGTGAGGAATACAGGATGGGGGGGGGGCAGGTTCTAGGCACCACAAGTCAGGAGGGTGACCTGGGGGTTATCATATTCGGTGACCTGAAGTCAGCCAAACAATGTAAAAAAGCAGTGGGTAAGGCGAACAGAATGCTGGGGTGCATAGGAAGGGGCATAACCAGTAGAAGGAGTGAAGTGGTGATGCCACTGTATAGATCACTGGTGAGGCCTCATCTGGAATACTGTGTCCAGTTCTGGAGACGGCATCTCAGGATGGACATAGACAGAATGGAAGCAATCCAGAGAAGAGCAACAAAAATGATATATGGACTGCACCACAAATCTTATGAGGAAAGACTCAAAGAACTAAACAGCTATTCACTGGAAAAGAGATGGGAGAGAGGTGATATGATAGAGACTATCAAATACCTTAGGGGAATAAACAGGGTACAGGAAGGGAGCATATTTCAGAGACAAAAGTGCACAAGGACAAGGGGATATAACATGAGGCTGGAGGGAGGGAGGCTTAGGGGAATGCTAGGAAGTATTTTTTCACAGAGAGGGTGGTGGATCCGTGGAACAGCTTACCAGTGGAGGTGGTGGAAGCAAAAACAGTACAGGGATTCAAAAGTGCATATTATAAGCATAAAGGCACCCTGCTGTGCAGCAGAGCAGGGGAAAGGCAGTCCAGATAAGAGTAGGATTGACAAACCAAGTAGGGAAATGGGCAGACTGGGTGGGCTCTGTGGTCCGTATCTGCTGACAGATTCTATGCTTCTGTGTTTCTAAGTTCTTGCTCCAGGCTCAGTTAGATTCATTTCCCATGGTGAAGTCAAATAATTCAATGCAAGTCAATGGCACTAATTAAAAGATGCTGGTTAAACTAGTAGACCTGGTACTGCTTTATTAATACAGGACAGGAGGGTTTGTTAGGTGCAGATGTTGGATTGGGGGGGGGCCCACAGGGAATGGAATGGTGGGGCCCACCATTGGGCTGCACAGGGGCTCATAAGACTGGCCCTGCTGACGTCCTATGCCTGACTGAAACCTGGCTGTCTACAAAGACCCCCGACTCCTCCGTATATGTCCCAAACTATAACCTGTTTAGACAAGACTGAGGCAAACATGGCGTTTGTGTTGCCATCTTCACAAAAGCAACCCCTCTCAGCTCGGCCACTTTTAAAGAGGCTCACCCAAGCTCCCACGAAATCTTCCTGGTCCAACTTGCCCTCCCTGCCTGTCTGTCTCTCTCTCTCTCTCACTCTCTATTTATTTGTGTACTCTATGCCTCACCTTGACTTCCTCACAACTCTTGTCTCCATCGTAACTACCTTTCCTGACCTAACCTCCAAAGGCGAGCTAGTGCTGGTAGGTGATTTTAACATGAACTGGCTTATGCCCTCCTCAAAGCCACACATTCCGAAAAATAGAGTCCCTAAATCTCACACAACTAGTAAATGAACCTACCTACCACAACCCACACTCCCAAACCACCCCCTACGAGACTGGATCCTCACTTTCCACCTGCACAGGATAACCTCTTTAGGCGTCCTTGCAAATGCACTAAGTGACCACCGCAAAATATACTGTATTCGTAAAACTCACATGGCCAAGTCCACGCCAAAGTACAGTATATTAATACTCTCTCCCTAAATGCGCTGGACACTGAATCCCTGCTAACCAGCCTCAGTCACGCAGACTGGTGCCAGGTGTATTCTGCCCTTGACGTCGACGCTGCTCTCTCCAGCTTCCTGAACACATTCACGATGATCTGGGACTCCCATGTGCCTCAAAAGAGACTTAGGGTAAGAAAGTGCCACCATCAGTGGATCTCTGCTTCCATCCTCACCAAATGCAAGGCCAGAGACAAAGCCTGGTCTACTTTCAAATCACACCCAAACCCTATAAACAGACAGGCGTACAACTCCCTCCAAAATGCCTGCACTAAGGCCATAAGACAGGCAAAAGCTGACTACTTTAAATTGCAGCTTGCCCATGCCCTCTCCTCCAAATTCTGGAATGTCATTCACTCGCTTCTTGATCCTCTGACACAATTCTGCTCTCGGCCCTCATACAACATGGCCAGCCTATCAGCGACCCCCGCAACATTGCTGACACCCTAAATAAGTTCTTCACTTCTTACGCTGTGCCTCATGTCCCTCCACCCAACACTACAACCCCCCCACCTCCCCATCACCAAAACTACTTCAGTTTCTCACCCATCTCCAAACAAGAGATCCACGCTCCGCTCTTTAAATACCAGTAAATCCAGCCGAGACGGGATCCACCCCAAGCCCCTGCAGATCTCTGCCTCTGCAATCACCGAGCCACTCGCCTATCTGCTCAATCTCTTGTTTTCCTCAGGTACAGTCCCTCAGGCTTGGAAATCCACCTCCGTTATCCCCCTCTAAAATGGCGGTGATGCATCGATGCCCAGTAACTACAGGCATATCTCTCTTCCACCAGCCCTTGCTAAGCTGCAGGAATCCCGTGACCACTCCAGGCTATCAGTATCTTACTGCATATAATCTCCTATTCCCTCACCTGTCGTGTTTTAGAAAACATTCCACCACCTCCTCACTCCTGCGGGTCACAAACCACATTCACAATGCTTCTGACAAAGGCCTGCTAACTGCCGCTGTTTTTGTCGACCTTGCCAAGGCGTTCGATTCCATGTCCCACCCTCTCCTCCTATCCAAACTAGAGGCAGCTGGCTTAGCTCCCATCATGTTACAGTGGTTTAACTCCTACCTCTCCAACAGATCACAGTCGGTCAGAATCTCTGTCTCATCCACCCCCCTCCCCATCTCAGCAAGTGTACCACAAGGCTCTGTCATTGGTCCCATCCTTTTCTTTCTTTTGATTAATTACCTTCCCTCTGCCTGTACAAAATCCAGCATACACATGTATGCGGATGACACCATCCTCTTTACCTCAGGACCATCAGCTCATGAAGTCCAGCATACTCTCCAGTGTGACTTCAGTAATATTCAGCAATGGTTCAGTCAACACCAACTAAAATTAAACACTACCAAAACCATATCTATGATCTTCGGTACTGCTCAGAAACTTAGCAAATCTTCCCACCACCACCCATCACCTCCCTGGATGGAATCCTGTTAGGCCAGGTCACAAAATCCAAATACCTGGATGTTTTGGCTTGACCCCACCTATCCTTCACATCCCACATAGATGCAACTGTTGTCAAACTGCACCCCAAATTGGGTATGCTTTATTGGCACTGAGATTCCCTCCTGCACCCAGCCAGATGTGAGATCCTAACTAAAATGATCCTCCCCATCTTTGACTATGCTGACATGGTCTACTATACAGCCTCTGGTTCCTTCCAAGCTTGATACCCTCCTAAACTTCTTTTGCCACTTTGGGACAAATTTTCCCCTCAGAACACATCACTGCAACCTGTATTCTCTCCTCAGACTTACCCCACTGTCCCACAGGTGTTATATCCACTTCCTCAACCATATATCTAAGTTCTGGTTTAACATGCTACCCTCCTACCTGTCAAGACTCTCTCTCCCCTACCGCCTTCACACCATACGAGCTAAGGCACAGAAATGTACCCTTGTTTTAGCATCCCTCGCCCATCCTCCTCATCTGGCCTTCCTGCTTTCTCCTTCCAGCTCCCTAGTGTGTGGAACAGACTTACCCCCTCCATCATGAATTCCTCCCCTTACATCACCTGCAAGAATCAACTCCATTCCCTACCACCATTGCCCTGCCTCTGCTCCAGATGACTAACTCTACAACCCTCAGGCTCTGGCGACTTCTGCACCTAAGCACTTTCTTTACCCACCTTCTAAATGCACTTACTATCTGCTAGACTTTTTACCATGTATTCTCAAATGACCTGAACTGTGCAATGACCTATGTGTACTAATTTATTATTGTACTAATATAAATCCAACTGTACTGATTACTACCATGCATTCTCAAATGACCTGAACTGTGCAATGACCCATGTGTACTAGTGATTTATTGTTGTACTACTGTAAGTCTGTACCGATTACTGCTGTGTTTCTGAAAATCAATCTGTCCTTCTTGATCCATTTTTAACTCTTTACTACTGTACCACTTGCTTATTGTAACCCACTGAAAATATGTATTTTATGCTAAGTGTGTGTATTTTACATTAATCTGTATGTGCTCCCAACCCTCCTCACCCTGGGTCGCACCTGGAATCGAACCTTGGCCCAGTGTGCCTTTCCCGGTTACCAATTGTTTGAATAAATAAAATAAATAATGGCAGCACACAACATATAGAATAAAGCTTAATAGAGTACAGTATTGAAATGTAATGGAATTAAGAGTATTTTGTCAAACAGAATGTAAACAGAGAGTGCCTTTTTCCATGTATTGACTAAACATTTCATAATAAAGAAAATATAAAAAGCGGTCAATTTTTCAGGCACACTGTAACTGAAATTGCTCAAACATCATGCAAGAACCCCCAATTTTTAAGTAAACTCACAGTTTTTGTGTGAAAAACTGATTTAACTTAATGTAATTTTCCACTCAGTATTTCTTTTCACGAAAAATAACAAACTGTGTGAGGTTTTAGCATTTCACAAAAAAAAAAAAAAAAAATTTGCACATTGGTTTCACCCAGCCTTAGTTTCATGTTTGTAAATTTATATTTATGTAGGGTATATAAGTACACATCAATTTCATTCAGTACAAGTTTTAAGTTTGTAAGTTTTATATATGTTTGCTATATAAGGGCACATCAGTTTCACTTAGCCCAAGTGTTATATATATATAAGTTTATATATGTAAACCTTCACTGTACTGGGGTGCTCTGGGTTTACCTCTCCACCTTTCCCGAGGAGGCTGTCCTGGGTTTCCTAAGGAGTAGCTACACTGGTCTAATGTGGTGCAGTGCCTCCAACTGGGGTAGAGATATTGGGTCCCTACTCCCAAAACACAAGGCTATCACCACCCAGGAAATGGTGCATAAACTGCCCACACAGTCTCCCCCCCCCCAAAAAAAAACAGGTGACACAGTAAGCAATAACCAATCCCAAACCATAAACTGCAGTTTAAAACAATTTGTTTGAAAGGGAGGGTATGGAGGGAACAAGGGGGTAGCAAGGGTAAAAGGGATGAAATTGGGGTAATGGTATCTCTAGACTAAGCAAATAAAGCAATAAACAGTTCAGTACTCTTTGTCCCCAATCTGCCAACCCCCAGCAGTCCCAAACCCCAGTGCAGATGCACCCACCTTAATTCTCACAAAGGCCATGGGTGAGAGAGATCTCTGTGTTTGCAGAGGGTACTACACTGTGGACGCTGATGCTGCTAGCAGGGTGCAGCTCAGTGGTGTGCTAAACAGTTGCAAGACATTTCGTTGTCAAGCACACGTACTGAACACAAACTTTAACTGGTCAAACATTTGGAAAAAGGAGCCCCTGTTTGTCATCTAAATCATAATTTTGTAGCTATAGTAAATAGCCTCACTGGGTCTTCTGCCTAGACTTCTCACACTGGCACATTCCTGCCCAGGACTTTTCCCTCAATTCCTGACACAAAACCGTTATTTTCCAGTTGCAGGGTCAAACCGTAGGTGTTACTTATGGTTCTAAAGTGTCACACGCTACCTCTGGTAATGGTGGCTGGCAAAGTTGACAAAATGCTGTGCTCCTAGCTGGGACACAAACTGCTTCATTCTGGTTGGTGTTTCTGCTTCACTTTTCTGCTGGGTCTCTGAGGCTCAGAACCTGAATGAAGGCGGGTACCTTCCTGGACTGGAGATGAGGTAGGAGCTAATCCTTCTGTGGGAAAGTCTGTGGCGGGGCAGGGAAACCCCAGCTCCAACTTGCCTATTTGAAATAGGAGTTTTGTTGGGAGAAAAAACCTTTTTTCTGCTTCTGTCTCACAGTTACTTATGGATCCCGTTACTTCTGGGTCTGTCAAGCAGGCCAAAACCTGGACAGACTGTGGCCTACTGGCCAGTGCCTTCACATAAAAGTCCTCTCCATTGAGGGCTGACTCAGCTGCCACGAACTCTTAAAAACAGTCCCTTTTAAGCAAGCTGACACTTGATGCCTGATAGGCCAGACTGGATCTCGGGCAAAATCTCACTGACTTGGCGGGATTGTGCATCCACTCTCGCAGATAGCTAATCTCCCACATGCAGTGTCTAAATTATATGTAAATATTTATGAGAGGGCCTTTCCTACGGAGGATGGGGTTTCCAAATATTGGGCCTTTCAATTTACACAGCATGATTTTTAACTGGGAGAAGATTTGGAAGGTCTGCTGTAACTACATAAAACAGGATGGATTATGCATATTGCATTTCCAGCTCTTAAATAATGTGTATCGTACACTGGTTAAACTCTTTAGAATGGGTAAAACCCAGTCCTCACAGTGTGTAAGATGTCAGCAGGCTGAAGGCTCCCCTTTTCACATTTTCTGGGAGTGCAATAAGGTGACCCCATTGTGGAATCTCATCAGGCAGAGGGTAGATCAATTACTGGGGATTGAACAACATTTTCTGCCTAAAATATGCCTGGTGGGGACTACACTGGGCTTCTATCATGGGAGCGCAGATATCACCTAGCTATCATAGCAGTGTTGGTTAAGAAGCTGATTCTGAAACACTGGCTTGACTCTTGAGTGGATCACCTATAATGGGTGGATGCAGGAGCTCTTCCTCAACATACGTACAGAGCGGAGGATAGCTAGCTTGCACAATAGAGTAGATAAGTTTGACAAAACACAAAGTAAATTGCATACTATTTACACTCTGCCTGCCATCTCTAATGATGATGTTGCCAAATAAGGTATGGAATATGGATCTCCATTCTGACATTGGGGGGGGGAGGGGGTTAGAGACTTAGGTGATTAATGGATGTGGTGTTGTTGCATTGTATGTAATCTGACCTTAATAAAGTGAATGTAATAATAAAAAAAAAAAAAATAAAATCTCACTGGCTCATGCTGCTTACTGGATGGCTGAAAATTCATGGCAACTCAAACTGACCTTTGACCGCTTCCCGTTGGTCTGTGTGGCTGTTGCTCTTTGATGGGGGACACCATCTTTGTTTACATAGTTCCACCCTCCCACAACATGAGCAGCTTACAGCTGCTTTAACAATGGTTCCCTAAAGTAATTTTTTGTGTCCCATGGCCCCATGTACAGTCCTGGGGCCAGGGATGTGTTTATTTTGTCAGACACATAACCTGTTTTAGTCAGGAGTGTCTTGTGTGTGGAGGCAGCCTTCACACTGCTATCTCAGCTTTGTGTGCATGTGCACTGGCGGTTTCTGTTCTTGGTAGTTTTGGGGGCTGAGAAACCTTTCTCCATGCACCTGATGGCATGATCAATCCTTAATCCCAACTCCACTTAATCTCCTGGAGCCAGAACAATTCTGGGATTCAGGCCAACTACCCAATTTCATGTCTAGAGTGCTTGCTCCATTTTGGCGCATACTGCACATACACAGCAGCTGACATTGCTGATGCACTCCATGAAATCCCATTCCCTATCCCTTTTTCACTCCTGGGCTGGGGAAATAAATTCAGCTGCCCTTTTTGTTTTTAGCCCCCCTGCCTCAGTCTCCAAGAATTAGGAGGAACCCAGGGTCGGGGGTAACAGTCGGCAACAGCAGCAGATTTCCAGAGGGAAGGCTTGTGAATGTTTAGCCAGACTCCTGGACGAATGTAGAATAGCCCTACTGGTCCCTCTTTTGGCAGTCCTGGGATCAGAGAGTGCAAACATTGGGTCAGTGGGGACAAGGAGACACTTCAGGTAAGCCCCAAATTGGGGGGGGGGGGTCTTACATATATGTATGGTATATAAGCGCATGTTAAGCACACCAAGCCCTAGTTTTAGGTTTGTAAATGTATATTTGTATGGGAATTTTTTTTATTTATTTATTACTCTGATTACAAATACCTTTGAACCAAGGTTCTTTTATAAAGGTTCCGCGTCAGCAATGGGTGCAAGCAAAATAGTGGTAAGATACAATACAAGGTCAGGAGGTTAACACAGAAGTAAGCAGAGGCAAGATACAATACAGTTCAGGAGGTTAACTTGGTAGTAACAGACAGTACACGTGTATAGACTAGCACAGTAGTAAACGGTCAGTGGCAAATAACAATGCACAATTAACAATACAGGTGTATATATAACAAGACACCGATACAAATGGAAATCATCCTAGGGGTGACATAAGTGGAGCAAGGGTTGGGGATAAGAGGGGAGGGGTGGGGAAAAGGGGGGTAGGCAGTCAAGGATTTGACATTGTCGTAAGTGCAAGAACAGAAAGATAAGTGCTAGGTAGTCTGGGGGTGGAGTAACAAGAGATAGGGTGATAGGGAGGGGGAGACAGGAAGAGAGGAGCGGGAGAGGGGTGGAATGGTAAGTGGGAGGTGAGAGGGAGTAGAATGGTAGGTGGGAGTGGGAGAGAGAGAGAACGGGGAGTAGCATGAGATGGAGGGGCAGAGAGAAGTGGGGAGGATAGCAAGGCAGGAGGAGGGAGTGGTGAAACAAATCCGCAAGCCTAGGCAGAGCAGTCACAACTGCTGAGGTCAGAGAGGTGCTGGCGAAGTTTACGTTTGAATGGGCTAAGCTTGTTGGTTGTTTAGCAGCAGGGGGACCCTGGTGTGGAAAGCACGTTGAGTCTGGTTGGTACGGCAGAATGGAACGATAAATGTGGGTTTGAGGGAACTGCGTGTAAAATGCGCAGTGACTATGGGCAACATTAAGGCATGAGTTGCAGGGGGTGTGAAGTTAAGACAAATTTTCTTAGCCAGTAGGCAAGTCTGGTAGGCAAGTCTACTAATTAGATTGAGCCAGTTGGATTGCTTGTAGAGATCACAGGTATGCGTATGCTTCCCTGCACCAGTGAGAAGTCTACAGCATTTGTTAAGGGCTGTCTTGACCCGTTTTAGGGTGGTATCAATGGCAGCCCCCATAGAAGACAAGCCCGTAATCAATGATGGGTAGGACTGAGGCAGTTATGGTTGTGCACATAGCTTCTTTGGTAAGACAGCGACGGTAGCGGTAGAGGACCCCAATTCTTGAGTTGACTGATTTTGAGATGTGTTGAACATGTGAGCTGAAAGATATTGTGCAATCAAGGGTAATACCAAGGTATTTAAACTCCTACACTTGCTCAAGTGGCTGTTCAAGTTCATTATGTATGGTGAAGTTTATGGATCTGTATTTGCTGTGAGAGCTATGGACCAGCATGGACTGTCTTTTTTTTTTTTTTTGTAATTCATCAACAGCTTATGTTGGAGAAGCCAGGTTTCAACTAGGCTGAAGTTTGTCTGTAGCACCTTGGAGAGTGAGATGGGGTCAGTATGGGAGGAATAGAGGACTGCATCATCGGCATAGAGTATTAAGTTATTATTGCAAGCTGCAGGAAGAGTATTGATGAAAAGGCTGAAATGTAGAGGGCCAAGGATGGAACCCTGGGGTACACCAGAGCGGACAGGAAAGGCAGTTGAGAGAGTCAATGATTTTGACTTTTTGGCTCCTTGCCAAGAGGTAGCTTTCAAACCATTTGGTTACATCATTAGATAGTTTAAGGAAGGAGAGTGAGTCAAGCAGGAGAAGGCATATACAGTAACTGCACATCAGTTTCACCCATTCCTACTTTTTATGTTTGTAAATGTATATTTGTATGGCGTATACAGTATTTGCACCTCAGTTTCACCCAGTTCTACTTATTATGTTTGTAAATGATTATTTGTATGGTGTACACAGTAACTGCACATCAGTTTCACCCAGTCCTAGTTTTATGCTTGTTACTGTGTGTGTGTGTGTGTGTGTGTATGTATATATATATATATATATGTGTGTATATATATAATATGTATGTATGGCATATGCAGCAGGTTCACCTCAGTTTCTCCCAGCCTTAGTTTTATGTTTGCAGATTTATATTTGTGTGGTATACAAGTTTCAGAATTGTTTGACTGTCAAAATAAAAAAAAATGTGGTTCTGGTGTTATTGGGAAATAGTGTAAGCATCATAGGCATATGTAAAAGTGGTACCAGCAACATATTGCCTTTATTCTGGTTTGAATAATCAAGTGAAAAAGATGTTTATTTTGAAAATGATGATCTAGCATTATTTACAGTGCCAGTATAGAGGTGGTGATGGAGACCAGCGGAAAGGTTTCTAACACTTCTAACCTTTTTATGAGTAGAATAACTTACTCCAAGTATGTAGCAGTATTGTACGAACTGCTATTCCTAGTTGGTTGAAGGGCTTTGGCTATACCTCATGCCTCACAACCCACACTGGGTGTGCAATAATTGTAGCATTGTCCCTCACCTGATCATGGATTATTCCATATGTAATGCTGTTCTCCAGCTCTGCCAATTATTTTCTTGCATCAGGCCACTCGGAGGTTGGGCAATGGCTGCTCCAGTGCTAGGGTGTCATGATGGGCCAGAAAACCCTGTGCGGCATTATATTTAGTTTTGTCACATCTTCCCCATGACACAGCAAGAAGGAGATCACTCGCTCTGCAGTTAAGCAGGTGAACAGATGGAAGTTCCAAGTCCAGAAATATAGTTTAAAAATAATTTCACAGTTGTACAAGCACACACTGGGCTACAACCCCTGTAGTAGCACAACTCTGCCTGCCACCTCTCCCCGGAGTCTGTTAGGAAATATGACACCAAACTGTAGCTAAGCAAGTGTCTACACCAATGAGAATTTCACAAAAAAATATTTTGAACTGTGTCACTGGAAATGAATGAATGAATGAATGAATGATTTATTGATCGTTATCTGAAGACCTTTCATTTAAAAATGAAACAATCAAACAGAAAGTGAAAATTTTTTTTGTGAATACTAGACAACACATATACATATTATGTACATATAGTACAAGATGAGCTTCAACGCCAACAGTGGAGGAGGTCTGTTGAGATTTATTTTGTTTCATCACAGATTTAAGAAAAAATCCCAAGCTTGATAGCATTCTTTGATCAACTGACTTGAACAAGAACAATAGGATAGCCACAGAATTTAAACATATATTTCTAACAGTACTGCACAGTCACTTGTAACATTATTGATTGTAAAAGGGGCAACGTAGAGTTACATGCGTCAGCGTCTCTTAGTACACTAGATTACAGGGGCATATGTCAATAATTGACTTGTGTATTGTAAAATTTTTTTTCACGTGTTGTATTAGGGAAAGTACCAAATCTGAATTGGGTAATAGTTGCTGTCATGTTAGTATCTTAAGTAATTTTCAGATAGGGTTCTAATATGACATTATTCTGCCTGACTGCCAATATTGGATGAAACATGTTCTACCCCAACTTTCTATTGTTGTTTGGTTATCAATGTCAGTTAATCTGGACTTTTAATTTTACTAGATGCTTTTAAAATCAGTTTTTGATTAAACCAGATCCATAAGTAACCCATTCCTGTTTCTAATAGCTTTTTTTAAAGAAATGCAATCCAGTGCATGTGACGGTTTTGTTCTGTAAATACATATATATATAACTATGTGTTAGGTTCTGAGGTTGCTGGGGCTTTAACAGAGGGTTGTCCTACTTCAGCCCTCACACTGTAACCTGGAATAGTTATAGAAAGTTTTAAGTCTCTTGTAAAAAAAAAACAAAAAAAAAAAAACTTGCTGACTTTTCACATCTGTGTTTTTACATTATAAGAAATATTTCTGTTCTATAAAGTGCATGGGCCAGTGAATTGGTATTGTAAACCTTAATTGCTACCTCGACAATATTCCCTTCATATCTGTAATTAAAACATATGATTAGTCTGTTTTTATTTTCTGCTGTGTAAAATTCACTCTGAGGTTCCCTTTAAGGTACTTATTGTATGTTATGCCCAAATACGTGTATTCTTTAAATATCTCCAGTTTCTTGCCATTTATGAACCATCTGCTGCAGTTTTTATAACTTTGCTTCATGTTGACCAACATAACCTTGCTCTTATCCAAGTTAATGACTTGGTCACGGTCTTGACATTTACTTATACAGTAAGTCCAACCAATTTTGAAAAGCTTTGAGTATGTGCTACAAGAATAAGTCGTCCACACGTGCCAATATGGGGCATGTGCGGGTTCCTAGTTTGGGATAACCTGAGCATGTTATCCAGACCTAATATCACATCGTTAACGTAAATATTAAAAAGAATTTGTTCAAGGACACAGCCCTGTTTGACTCCTGAGTTTATTTGAATCTTACCTCTCAAGTTGCCAGCCCTGTCATACAGTATGTCACTTTACACCAGTTGGTATTGTGTAATTTACTAATAATTTGTAATAAATGTTCATCTAACATAATCTCCTGCAACTTCTTCCCAAGAATATTCCTATTCAAAGAATCAAAAGCATGGCTTAAGTCATTAAAGGCTAGATATGCTCTTTGGCATCTTATGATGACATACTTCTCTAAGAGGTGACAAAGAATGAAACATTGGTGGAGCATGGAGCCTCCTTTTATAAATCCTGCCTGGAGGTTAGACAGTAGATTATAGCTGCTCAGATGGTTATTGCATCTTGCATATAAGGGAAAGAAAATTTGTTTAACCAGGAAAGGCACACTAAGCAGGAGCTTGTTTCCAGGTGCGACCTGGGAGCACAAGGGAGTTAAGTGACTTGCTCAGTCGCACAGTATGGAAGTAAGGGCTGATGGGATTCAAACCCAGGTCTCCAGGTTTGCAGCTCAGTGCCCTTAACCACTATGCTATACTGCCTCCCATATAAAGCTCTAGTGAGGATTTTGGAAGCAGTATTTAATAAGCTTAGTGGACTATACATTGATGGTTCAGGGAGTTTCCCCTTTTTAAAGATGGGCATTACTATTGCTCCATTCCAAGGCACTAGAAATGTACTTGTTTTAATATGAATGACTATTTTCAACATTTTTATCGGAGCCCAAAATAACACTTTTGACTGAAATAAATCAGACAGAATCCCAGCTGGAGTGGAGCTTTCTTATTACTCATTGCTTCTGTTGCTTCCCTAGTTTCATTTGTAGTAAAAACAAAATGTTGTCTTCTAGGCCAGGCTGTTGGCACAGCGATAGTGCTACTGCTTGATACGGCAGTGACCGGAGTTTGGGAATAAGCTCGACTCATCAGAGGCTGGCAAGGGGAGGAAGATCGAATATCCCAGGGGACACTCTCATCCTCTGGGGAGGGAGGGTATACTGCCACCTGCGTGACCACAGGTGGCAGTGCAGTTAGGGATGGCTTGCAGGGAGAGAGGACATTGGCTGGTACCATGTCATGCATGCTCGCTTGCCCAGGCTTGTGCACCCTTGCAGTCAACATCCAAGGGGAAGGAACAGACCAAAACAAAAACATAAATAAACCCAGGCTGGTAGGATGACAGATGCCCACAGGCCCTGCACCTAGCTACTCAGGCACCACCTCATCACACTGGATCTATTTGGTAGTGGAGATTGAAGGGAGCTCTGCCCCCCCCCCCCAAGAGAGCAGTCAAGCTCTTGGGGAACTCTGGAGGTGTAGGTAAGTCCCGGGAGATGCTAACATTAAAGAGCTGGGGCAGCTAAGTACACAGGAACCGACTGGAGATGAGGGGGCATAAACAGTAGTAGCTGTAACCAAAAAAAGTTGTCTTCTGTAGTCTGAGTCAATGAAATCAATGCAATATTATTGTTTAAAAAGACTGAGGAAAAATATTTGGTCCAGATGTCTGGATAAATGTGGGCATCAGTATTATTTTTCATATTTGTACCCTGTGCCACTGATCTCCAAAAGGTTTGGGAATCAGAATTTTTACCTGCTTCCAATTTGTTCCCTAATTATTTCTGACAGGTCAGTTTTTTTTTTTTTAATTTCTGAAAAAAGCTTTGCGTTCCTTCTTGCAATGTTGAGCATGCAATACCATGTAATGTGCATTTTCTTCTTACTTCCCTTAAGGTCTTATTGAGATTCGTATTCCTTTTAGCTATTTTACATTCAGGGTCAAACCAACCATACCATTTGTTTTCTTTGTGCTGTGTACAACAGCAGGGTAAAATTGTTTTCCAACAGCTATATAGAACTTTGCTTGTCTTTCTGTTTTCTTAGATACCAATATTTATTGTTGAAACAGAATGCATTCATCACTTGACAAAAAAAATCACACATTTTCTTATTTTGAATTGGATCTTAAATTAGTCTCTTTTTCTTTTAGATATTTGTGTATCCAGTTGTCCAGAGCAGTATACGTACATTGAATTGTTCTTTCTTATAAGACAAATGGGTAAATGATCACTTTCAGTTTAAGTAGGTATTATTAGTTCATGACATTTTTCCAATTCTGCTGCAGAAACAGTAGCACCGTCTATAATAGATGCACATGTACCAGATATTTGGGTAAATTCCCCCACTGGAAGTCCCCATCACATCTTCGGCCAAAAGTACTACATTGCAGAATTAGAATAAGCATACCCCCAGTAAATCTCATACCAAAAATTAGGTTTCTGTGTTACTTCATTTTTAAAGTTATGAGTTACTTTCTAACCCTGATTTCACTACCTGGTCAAAAAAGCCAGTTTCAGTGAACAGCTGCTGCTGATGTCGTCTCCTGAAGTCACAGCCTAGTCCTCCCTGTCAGCAAGCTTATAGAACCTGTTTTTCTAAAGTTCAAAGATCATGTGCAGTGGTTTTCACAAGTGAAACAGACAGCACCATTCAAAAAACATTGCTATAAAAACTGTGCGTTTCAGGTTTTGTAACAAAGTTGACAAATTCATGTTTTTTTTAATGCTTTTTTGGTGTGGTCCGTTCCTCTGGTGTTGCTGTATGCTGAGTCGGCATGCCTCCAGGCTGCTGCCACCATTTGGGGTGCTACTGTACTGTGCTTGTTAGAAAGTTGTGTTGCTACTAGTGTTGTAATGTTGGTAACTTCGTTGCTGTTTGTCAGCGTCTGCTTTACAAAAAGTTTTAATAGGGACCTTCTATGTGTAATTCCTACTAGGGGTAGAAGTGTTAGCCCTGATGAAATGATCATATTAATGTGGTGCACAGCATAGAGTCTGAATGTAAGTCAAGTAACAGCCTCCCAGGGAGAAAACACTGAGCTGGCTACAGCACTGAAACTTGTAGTAAGGTTTCAAAACAGCATTACCTCTCCCACTCCCATTTACATGGAGATAGAATAATGGCTTTAAAGTGCCATCCTGAGAAATCACCTTCACAGAATGGCAGGTGTGAATAATCACTTTCACCACATCACAGTTATCCAGCCTGCAAACCTCACAAGTGTGCTATGATTCGGCATCCTGCAGCCCTGGAGAAAAGAACAACAAACATGCACCCACCCCCCCCAAAAAAAAATGGTAACTTTGTTACAAAACCTGAAACATGCATAGTTTTTAAAACAATGCTTACCAAATGATGCTGCCTGTTTTAATGATGAAAATCATTGCACATGATAAACTTTGGAGAAATGGATCCTATAAGCTTGATGATAGGAAGGACTAGACTGTGAGTTCAGGAGATGACAACAGCAGCAACTTTTCACTGAAACTGGCTTTTTTGAACAGGCAGTACATTTAGGGTTGTAAAATGACTTGTACTGTACCTTTTAAACAAAGTAACTTGGAGATCTCATTTTTGGCATGAGGCTGATTGGGGATATGCTGATCCAAATTCTGAATTTATTGATGCCAGCCATTTTGACCATAGTCCCTCTTTAAAATCCTTAGTGATAAGTTGTCATGCCTCAGCATTTGTTGAAAAGACACAACATTGTTCATGTAAACCTGGAATACTGATGTCCAGTTAGCAGTGAGACTACATTGTCACAAAGAGGTGTCATTATACAACAATTCACTGATGAGAGCAGCTTTAAACCTGATAAGAGCCTGGCTTCTCTGAGCTTCAGAGATACCCTGAGTAGACTTGGGCTCAAATATTCAGACTGCACCAAGCAGTGGTGAAAGCCTGGGTGCAGCGCAACTGGGATGCGCCAGGGCCAGGTGATATTCAACAGTGATGCGCCACGGTGCAGCACCATTGAATATGGCACAGACTGCGCGGTACAAGCCACAGCTAGGGAGCACAGAGAGGTGCCAGCGCAAACGCAGTTGTGCTGGATGCATCACCTGCACTATTCAGCTGAGGGCATGCAAATGAGGCCATAATATATGGAAGGTGCAAACGGGGCCATTTACATGTCATTATGACCCCCTTTGCATGCGTTGTGCAGGGCAGCCCAGCGACTTGTGCCTGTTGCCTTGCACAGACTAACGTGTGCAGTGGGGATCCTGGGGCATCCCCTGCCCTGTAGCCGTGAATGCTGGTAAATGCCCATTGCATAATTCCCTGGTAGTCTAGTGGCACCCCCTAGTCTCCCATGTCCTCGATCACCAGTTTTCTGTGGTATTAATATTCCCTGGTAGAGTAGTGGTACCCCCCGCCCGTTGCCGTGATCACGGTAAAACCCTGTAATATGATTCCTTAGTGATCCAGTGACATCCCCACGCTCCCCGTCATAGGCGGGCAGCCGCCAACCTGCCCGGCCACACTGAATGACAGGTACAGTATGGGCTTGCTGGACATACTGTACTAGACAGTCCCAAATATATGAATGGCTTCATTCACATATTTGGGACTGTCAGTACATATGCCCTGCAAGCCCATATTGTACCTGCTTGCAGCGGCGGGGGGCAGTATGTGGTGAGTGCGGCCGCCACCGATGACTGGGGGCGGTGGGCATGGGGTTCTGTGTAGGTGGGAGGGGTGGGGTTGCCACTGGATCACCAGGGAATCATATTATGGGGTTTTACCATGATAGCGGCAACGGGTGGGGGGGGTTACCACTAGATTACCAGGGAATATTAATACCATGGATAACTGGCGATTGGCGACTT
The DNA here is from genome assembly GCA_016271365.2 of Neoceratodus forsteri. Taxonomy (NCBI): domain Eukaryota; kingdom Metazoa; phylum Chordata; order Ceratodontiformes; family Ceratodontidae; genus Neoceratodus; species Neoceratodus forsteri. The sequence goes on along the minus strand of CM057459.1, from coordinate 669,305,783 downwards.
GGGAGGGAGTGGGGTTCACTAGACTACCAGGGAATGTCTTACTAGACACTTATTGGTGCCCCGGGAGGAAGGTGGGTACGTACCACTAGACTACCAGGGAGATGTGGGTGCTTGTGGATGGTGTTCTGGGTGGGTGGGTGGCCACCCATGGCTGGCGGCTGCTGTGTTGCACCCTGCAATACAGCAGTCCACTTGTGGGTGGCCAGGATTTGTTCCCTCTTTTCATGGGCTCAACTTTGAGCCCCCTATGCGGCGCAATGCAGGGTTGCGCCAGCATATGCGCCGTACATCCCAGGCTGAATATCGAGATGTGCCGCATATGCATGGGCACACTCCCTGCATCTGTGCTGCATATGATTACATTGTGCCCCTGCGCATCAGGATTTGCTCTGCACCAGGCAGCCTTTCCAGTATCCTGCCAGGGTGCAATGTGGGGTTGCACCGGCACAGCTCTGTTGTGCCATGCGCAACCCCTTTGAAAATCTGGGCCTTGGTCTTGAATTCTGAGTGTCCAACCAGATAATGTCTTGCATAAAGCATGCCCATTTTGCTCTGTTTCGACCAGAGGAAATTTGATAGTTCAGTGAGAAGAACAGAGGCATGCTATCCCAGGTAATTGTGTGGTAATTCTTTGTACTGATGTGTGTCACAAACGCACTTCACAGGTCAGGACCTCTGCTCCCACAGTGCCAGCCTCGTAACGCAATAGTGTGAATAGGTAACAGGGTTACCCTCCTGTCTGCTTTGGGTCCGAATCACCTTTAGTCTCGAGTTCTGGAGGGATTCAAACTGTGAACCTTATGCTAGCATACCCAGTTACAGGCTCAGATATGTACCCTCTTCAGGACTGCAGTACAATCTTTCACCAGGGGCACCCAGTCAGATCTCCAAAATGAACCCTTTTTAACTGTATAAGAGACTTAAGTAGTTCTTATCTTTTTAAGCAAGCTCAGTAACTCAATGAAGTTTTTTCCAACAGTTGTCAGATTTAAATACAGGTACTTCACATTCAAAAAGAAACTGAGAAGAGACCCATGCAGTCTTTCAAAGAAATGGTTGTTTACTAAAATATGATATAATAAGTAAAATAGAATACAGAACAAATAGCAAGAGCTCACAGTCACAAAAGAAAATGGGAACATTACAGAACAAAACTCCTACCACAGTATTTATCTTTATCTAATTATTACCTTTTTAAGTGCATATAAGTTAGACAGAACTTTCTGTCTCAGAGCCCAAGATGATATGATACATTCCCCAGATACAATGTTTCATTTCGGTGGCATCTCCCTTCCCCTTCTGTGACATCTGTTAGGTGAATTTGGGCCAATAGAAATTCTGGGCCAACCGCTGCATAGTGCATGCAATTTCCAGATGATCAGACAAGGGAATATCCTGTGTAGTTTTGTGCAACTGCTCATGGTACCCCTGGGGAATGACAAGCTGCCTCCCTATCACCCCTCCCTCTGTCTTAGCATCCTGCATATACATCAGTCCATTTTCCCAATAAACCTTATGTTTCCTGTCACCTCCCTGTGCTCCGTCAGTCTGCCCAAGCCCTCAGCTTCTCTCGACTAGCGTCACATTTCTGAGACACTGTAAACTCCATACACATTCCCAAGGCATAGGACAGGTCCCCTTCGGTATCTAAACTAGGGTCCCTAGCTCTAGTGTCAGGGCACTCCGGATCACCATCATCCCTAACCCTCTGGCAACGGGTCACCCTTCCTTCCTCGGAGTAACCCTCCATAGCTGTTTGGTTAACTGCTACTGGAGAAATTTCTACCCCCTTTCATTAGTCTCCATCTCAGGAGACTGAGGCTGGGGAACCAGCCTCCCAGTGGTTTCCACAGTGGCTTCTATGGGGTCCTGAGCACCGCCATGTTCCTTTGCCACTTGGCTATGGGTAACTGCACACACCATCCCGTTTGAGATTGTTTCAGAGAATTACATCAACTGCTAAAGTTTCTGCTACAGCAGCCTGTTGGACAGTTCCTCCGTCTCACCCCAGTCTAGGAGAACACTAGCGAGTGGCATTGTTTTCTCCTCCCCAGTGAACCCTGTACAGTTACAGATTTACTGGGTATAAGCTGACCAGGCTCTACCAGATCCCCTTTTACCAATGTCAGGGATGCCCCTGTGTCTCTTAACCCTTGTGTCTGTACACCATTCACAGTGACTGGTGCATGTGTTCCCTCATGTTTACAGGCATGCTTTCAGGGACACACAAATGACCCACTTCTTTCCTAGTACTACTCTGCGTATTGCTCATCCTTTTGGGACACTGTCTGGCAATATGCCCAATTTCTTTGCAAACCCAATATTTATTTCTTTTCTCAGAAAAATCTTTTCTTTGAAACCTGGAGCTAACTGATTTCAGTGGAGGCAAAGAGGGTTTTAGCTGCTCTGAAGGTGCACTTTTCCCTTTCTGGTCTGCCATCCCTGCCCCATTTGCTGTTAGAGCAGGTCTGCTCTTGGCACAGCGGTCAGAGTTCAGTAGCTTCTTGTACTGTTTTTGGATCTCGGTCCTCCAGTCAGGGTTTCAGCTCTGCTGTGCATGCTCCAAAAAACTGTTCTAACTGTACAGCATTTTCAATTTTAACTACAGAGTTTGCTTCAATTCCTTCCCACCAATGTTTTAAAAACTGACGTTTCGTGGCTAGCTCCTTGTAGCTCATGTCAGGGCTTCTCCTGAGCTTACGGAATTTTGCTCTGAATGCTTCTGCATTTTAATCATACTGCTTTAAAAGTGCAGTTTTAAGTTTGCTGTAATCATTACTGTCCTCATTGTCCATTTGACCCAATGCATCCCGAGCTTTCCCAGTAAGTAGCGGGGATAGCTGGAAGCTCCAGGACTCTCTAGGAATATTTGCCTGAACGCAAACTTTTTCAAAGGAATTCAAAAAGGCATCCATATCATCCCCCTCTTTAAATTCAATTACCATTTTGGAATTCAGTTTGTAACACAGTCCTGTAGTTCCAGTTAAACCCAAGCCACTTATCTGCTCTGGTGCTGGTGGTTGGAGTCATAGCTTCTCCAGTTCATGTTGCCTCTGACATTCACTCTCTTCATGGTCAGCCTCTCACTGTTCATGCTCCACTTCTCGCTGTTCTCGCTCCCTCTTCTCCTCTGTGGCTCGCTGCTCTTGCCTCTTTTCTCTCTGGAACTCCAGCTCCATTCTCTGCAACTTCATCTGTAGCCTAATTGTTTCTGGCTCCAAAATGCTGGTAACCTTCCCCTGCTGACGTGGCCCTTGGCTTGCACTGTCCCTGCTGCCCTCCTCACTGGATCCGGACACTGCACTGGACTCTGGCCCCTCCACGCCCAAGGTTTGGTCCTTTTCAGTCACAGACTGTGACATGAGGCTCTGGGCATCTGCTGTCGTCAGAGCATCCATGAGGTTCTTCTTGTTGGCTTTTCACTCATATTGGACTCCTCTGTCCTGGCACAGTTACCTCAAGTAGTCTGCAGTGTATCCGCTGTAGTTGGAAGCCATCTTCTTCCCTAACTATGGCTACTCTAACTTGCACTTTATGAAAAAAAAATAATAAAACGGGTAGGAACTTTGACTGTAAGCAAAATTATATTTTTCTGTTTACCTTATTTTTTTTAAATAAATCACTGCCTTATTTTGCAAGTGAGCTGTACAATATTAAGCTGACACACTGAACTGTTAAAGCTCGTGTTACCAAATACTTTAAATCGCACTGCTGCCAACCAAATCTGTCACAAACTCACTCCACAGCTCAGGCCCTCTGCTCCCACAGTGCCAACCTCGGAATGCAATACTGTGAACAGGTAACAGAAAGGGTAACCCTCCTGTCTGCTTTGGGTCTGAATCGCCTTTAACCTCGAGTTCTGGAGGGATTCAAACTGTGACCCTTCTGCTAACATACCCAATTACAGTCTCAGATATGTACCTTCTTCGGGACTGCAGTACAATCTTTCACCAGGGGCGCCCAGCCAGGTCTCCAAAATGAACCCTTTTTAACTCTGTAAGTGACCTAGGTAGTTCTTACCTTTTTAAGCAAGCTCAGTAACACAAGCAAGGTTTTTTTTCCAACAGATGTCAGACTTAAATACAGGTACTTCACATGCAAAAAGAAACTGAGAAAAGACTTGGGCAATCTTTCAAAGAAATGGTTGTTTACTAAAATATGATAAAAATAAGTAAAATAAAATAGAGCACAAATAGCATGAGTTTACAGTCACAAAATAAAATGAGACAATTACAGAACAAAACTCTTACCACAGTACTTAAGATCTTTGCTATCTAAGTATTACCTTTTTAAGTGTGTTCAAGTTAGAGAGAACTTTGTCTCAGAGCCCAAGATGATATGATATGATACATTCCCCAGATACAATGTTTCATTTCAGGGGCATCTTCCTTCCCCTTCTGTGATATCAGTTAGACCCTCCCTTGGAGTTAATTCATAACAAAATTATCTACAAGGATGTATTTTAAATAATGTGAACATCAGCAGAAAACATTTCCCACATATGACATCCTTTGATCAAGCATCTTTCTTTGATGTCCCTCTGCTGATTTCCTGTTATGAACAATATATCCCTGGTGGTCCAGTGGACCCCCCTCGACCGATCATGAGCAGAAGCATAAGACAGATCCCTGGTGGTCCAGTGGACCCCCCCCTCGCCCGATCGTGGGTAGAAGTAAAACAAAAATCCTTGGTAGTCCACTGGCCCCTCCCCCCCGTCCGATCACAGGGCTAAGTAAAATAAAAATCCCTGGTGGTCCAGTGGACCTCCCCCCCCCCTTGCCTGATCGCAGGCAGTAGTATAAAATGATTCCATGGTGGTCCAATGTAAACCTCCCCATCGCCCGATTATGGGCACAAACATACGGAAATACCCTGGTGGTCCAATGGTACTCCCTCCCCACCTGCCCACTGCGGTACCCAATCAATCAATCAATCAATCAGACAATCAATCATTCAATCAAAATCTTTATTTATCCAGGCGGGCACCATTGAGCAAGGCTCATTGTCAGATGGAGATCCCCAGAAAAGAGAGGCACAAGAACGTTTTGTGGGTGCTCGACTGGCAATTCGATTTATAATGTATGGTAGAACGCTGTTAACCTTAGGAAATCATCATTTCCTAATGTTGTTAACCTATCGATGCTACGTCACATTGATAGGTTAACAACGGCGATCGGTCTGCACATGAGCACGCCTTTTTTTACACTGGGAACCGACGGATGAACGCAGCAGTTAGGGAAGGACTGAACGGCCGCAGCGGTGACTATATTTCAAACAGTAAGCAGCCGTTTTCCTTTTTATGTGGGACCATACACTATAAAAAATAATGTATGGTCCCTCTATCTGCAACCAGTCACTGTAAACTGTCTCGAGGTTGCCATGGTGACATAAACCTCTCGAGCGTCGATCTCGAGGTTTACACGGTTGCCCTGGCAACCTCTTGACAGTTAACAGACTGGTTACCGATAGAGGACCATACATTATCCTCTATATTATACATATCTTACAATGATTGCATTTCCTTTTGCTTACATTTCCAACAGTCCTTCATTTCCAAAGCTATCCATTTTACATTCCATCTGCAGTCAAAGGTTTACATTTTCAAATCCCATGTTTCAAAATGTCCCTTTTTCCGTTGTCTTCTCTGGGTCCAGATGCTTTAAAGCCCGATACCCCTTGGTCCTCTTCTTCTTGTCCATAATCTTCTTGGAGTCTGGACGCTTGGAAGTCCAATACCCCTTCTCCTGTTCCCCTTGCTGCCCTCCCTTTTCCAGCTGCCGATGGCAAATATGCCTCACATTAAACCCTTCCTACCTCATCCTTTTTGCTTGCCTCCATGTCTGGGCATCTGAGCCCGGCCCATGGTTTCTACATGGCCCCCCTCCCCCCCCCATTTTAATTTTTATTTTCTGAAAAACTTCTTCCACTAGCCCATCTCCAGCTTATGCGATGGAATGATGGGCCCCCCCCCTTACCCTCTTTTTCCCACTTCTTTATGCTATCCTTCAATTGCAATACATATGTTGCCATCCCTACCGTCGAAAGGTGCACCCCATCCTGTCTGTACATTCCTGGGCTAGAATAGGAAATTCCTTTATGTTTTATGTGTGTTCCCCCCTCCCCTTTAGACAAGCCACCACCTTCCTGTTAATTCTCTTCGTGGCCCGTTCCACACCTTTTATATCCCTGGCCTGCTGCCAAACCATCCTAGGCACCATCTCTGACCAGGCTATCCTTGCCTGCGGCCACGACTGTTGAATTGTCCCCATATCCCTTATCTCCTTGCACAGCAAACCCCATGGATGCTCCCCCAAATCATTACCTTCCAAGTGCCATATTAACAGGTCCGGTTTCTGCCACTTCTGCTTCAGATCCTCTAAGGTTGGCATAATCTGTGCCCACCTCATTCCCCTTACCCCATTCCAGTGGACCATCACACCATCAGGATCCTGTCCTAGCTGTCTCCCCCCTTGAAGATTAGCAGCCCACCTCTCTGCACAGTAAATGTAAGAGTGCCCTAGTATTCAGACCGTTTGCACCTTTCCCGACCTGTGAAAAGCAAATGCGCATATTAGACTATTTTTCTCACATATGTCTTATAGCATTTTGACCTCCACCTGCCTGCTTTCTTGATTTCTTCTTCAGACCCACCTTTTTCTGCTAGTGCGGATGCGGCTTCTATCCTAAATGAATGAGAAGAATAATTTTGTGGGTTTTCCCCCCGGTGCACCATCCCTTTCTTCAACACCCCCGTTACCTGGAAACACGTCACCGGTTTTCCATCTGTATGTGAACTGCTTGCGTTTTCCCTGTCTCTTCGCTTTGTACTTCCATAGCACCGCTACTGGGCATGTTCCATCACTCTCGTGCTTGTCTAATACAATCTCTGCCTCTATTCCTATCTGGTCTGTCTTTGAACATCTCAGCCAAATTGTGCTCTTCTCTTGTTCCCAGTGTATTTTTTCCTCCCACAATCCCCCTATTACGTCTGTTTTGCTGGCCGCTACTACCTCGCTGACCCTGAATTCGCCTCCCGCCATCACCATGAAAATGGCCCTGAATAAAGCGGCTTCAAAGGGTGTTGTACAAATCTCTACCAAGGTCCCCACCAGCCCTTCAAGTTTGTCCCCGGCAATAGGTTTCCTTAGGTCTACCTTCCCTCCTTTTAGCCACTGCCACCCCATCAACATGCACCGCACCACCTTAAACTTATTCGGCTTGGCCCAACCTTTTGTGCTGCATGCCCATCCTATCCCCGCCAGATGCACCCCCATTGTGCCGCTAGCCATTCCTGCCTCCCACTTATTCACCATGTACTTTACCTGGTCCTGTGAAACTAGCTCACTTACCTTGAACCCTTCCTGTTTCCGGAACTCCTGGAAAGCCCCCCATGCCCCTTTGTATGCCTTCAGTGTGTTGGTGGACCAGGAGCTCCTGTGTAACAGTCGGGCTCCTTCCAGTCAATTTCCCACACTTTTTCTCTTTGCAGCCGCTTGTGGCGTCAAGGACCTGAATCTTTCCAGCTGTAAATGGGAAAGGCTGTCAGCTATGTCATTTTTTTATTACCCCCTCTATGTGCTTGGCTTTAAACGACATGTTTAGTTGTAATCCCCTCAACACTAGCTGTCTCAGGACCCTGTTCGCTGTCTCTGAGTGACCCTCCCTCCCTGCCTGTTGATAACCTCTACCACGGCTCTGTTATCACACCAGAACATTATCTTCCTATTCCTTAGGAGTTCTCCTCATGTCAACATTGCCACCCATATTGGGAAAATCTCTAGTAGAGTTATGTCCTTTAGCAACCCCTTCTCCTTCCAAGAATCCGGCCACGCTTTAGTGATCCATCTCCCCCGGAAATAGGCCCCAACCCAATAGCCCCCGATGCATCCATATATAGATCCAGACCATTATTTCCTAGCCACTCCTTCTGCTAGAATGTAACCCCATTGTATTCCTTTAAGAATTGTTCCCACACTTCCAAATCTTGTTTAATCCCTCGTGATATGTCTACCCAATGGTGCGGATGCTTTTTGCCTGCTGTTGCCCTGGCTAACCTCCTGGTGAACACCCTCCCTGGTGTGACCACCCGGTATGCAAAGTTCAAGTGCCCAACAGCTGCTGGACCTGACTCAGGGGAACTCTGCTCCTACATTTTGCCTCTTGTAGCAGAACCCTGAGCCTGGCCACTTTGTGTTGTGGTAATCTGAAGACTTGCTCATCTGCATCAACCTCAGTCCCCAGGAATTCCAGCTTCCTGGCTGGACCTTCTGTTTTTTTCTCCTGCCAGAGGCATCCCTAACTGCTCGCACATCTCCTCAAAGTCTGAGAGCATTGTTCTTGCCTCCTCTTCACACTCCCCTATCAGGAGGAAATCATCCAAATAGTGGACCAACGCCTTGTGTCCGTATCTGTTCCCAAATGCCCATTGTATCCTGGAGCTGAATGCCTCGAACTTGGCACAAGCTGTGGAACAGCCCATGGGCATTGCCTTGTCAAAGTAGAACCACCCTTGGAAGCAGAATCCCAACAGGTCCCAATCATCCCTCCAGACTGGTAGTAGCCAGAAAGCTGACTCTATATCGGTCTTTGCTAGCCAAGCCCCCCCACTCACTCTGATCAACTCCACTGCTTGATCCAGGGTTGCATATGAGACCATGCTACACTCCCCCGGTATAAGGTCGTTCACCGAGGTCCTGTCTGGGTAAGACAGGTGATGAATAAGCCTAAATTCCCCTTGTTGCTTCTTGGGCACTAGGCCCAAAGGGGAAACCCACAGGTAGGGTAATGGGGGTGTCCGGAATGGCCCCTCCATCCTCCCTGCTTCTATTTCTTTCCTTATTTTCTTGAAAGCTATGTCCTCCTCCCCCTTAATGGACGACAAGTTTTTGGCTCTCGTGCCTTCTCTCCCCCTTGATATTCCAAACTAAATCCCTTTTCGAAGCCTTCCACTAACATCTATCCTGCCCTGCCATCTGGGTATCCCTTCATCCATTCTTTTACCATCCCCACCCTGACCGGCATTCTGGCCAGCCTAAAACCTCCCCCCAAACACCTCCTTCCCTCTCATTGGTTCCCCATACCTCCATTCCCAAACCCCCTCTTCCTTGAAATCCCTCCCTCTCCCGTTTGGTATCCCCTTTCCCGAAATGGCTTCCCATTTCCCATTGCCTTTTTTCTGTCCCCATTGCTCTGCACCGGGTCGCCGGGTGCTGACCTGCACATTTAGAACAAATGTGCCTGAATTTGCAATTACTCCAGGAGCACGATGCCTTGTTGAACCCCCAACACGCTTTTTCTTGCAGCCCGCCTCCTCCTTGTATATTCCCTATTCCCATTCCTGTAAAACCTGCTAGGCTCCTTACCCATAGTTCAGAATGGGTCGAATCCCACCTCAGACCACCCCCCCCCGGCTGCCATTCTCTGCCGGAACGCATCATACTTTAGCCAACCTACTCCCATCCTAGCCTTGTAGGCATCTTTTATAGTGGTGGCATACGTAAGCAATGGGAAGGCCAGGTCTGTTTTTTTTTTTTCTCCAGCATGATGGCACTGAATATCGAGAACCCTGCCTGCCAGACCTCTATACTCTTCTCTTGTAACTCATCTCCTCTACTTTGTTTCTTGCAATTGCCAGAGCCACTGCCATCTCAGATTTCCCTACCGTCTCCTTCTACGTGTACCTCTTCGCAGACTCCTTATCCACTAGTGCGAATAAATCCACGTATTCCCCTTTCCCTATCTTTTCTTTTATTGTTAAGGGGACATGATCCCCCATTGTCATACCTGGTATCCCGTCATTACCCACTTTAGTTTTTGTATTCCCTTCTACCCCTGCAGCCTTAATTTCCTGCAACATCTTTTCCATTCACTCTAAGCTCTTTTCTCCCATGTCCCCCAGCAAACCTGCTAGATATTCAGTCAAATCCCCCTCTGGGGTCTGTTCATCTGTATCCTTACCAGTCGTACCCTCGTCTGCGTGCAGGCCCACCAACCGCTCCAGCTCTGGCACCTCTCTTGGGGCTCTCTTTCCGTTGGGCTCTTCCCTGACCCTCCTGCCAGAGTCTTCCGCTTTCCCACAGAATCGTTGGCCTCTTTCTGCTTTGCTGCCTCTCTCAGCTCGTTTATTTTCTCCATCAGACTTTTTCCTTGACCTTTTTTGCTCCTTGCCCTCTCCGCCTCTTCTTCCGCTTCTTTCTTCCTTGCCATATCCAGCATCTCCTTCGCCTTCTTCATCATTTCTGCCGCCTGCTCCATCATCTGCATGCTTGTGACTTCTGCCATCCTAGATAATTAAATACTTAAAGGGGTATACAACAAAACAAAGTTATCCCTTGTCCCACGTTGAATTCACCCAATATATGCCCCCTACCGTTTTAGAGAGCTCCCTGCAGACCTTAAACCCCTTTTTGGTCCCACCTTCAAGTGACTGCCTCTCATCTTTTGGCCATTCTCCGTCACCCTACTAGCTGGGAAATGCCCTGATTTCCCCCTCCTTAGATTTTATTTATTTTTTGAATTCAATAACCACCTCCCATCTAACTGATAAAGAAGGAATTGCTCATATGGATCACAAGAATGTGGAACTGACTTCCCCAGGAACGCATGCATCTGTAGTGCTGGTCCCTGCTGTATTCCCTTGGTCTCTGTTGCCTCTTTGGCTCCCCCCCTTTTTTTTTTTGGCGCGCTGCTCTCTGCCCTGGCTCGCTGCCCGTTCCCACCAAAATTCTCAAAATTGTACATGTTATCTATAGGTATAGATAGAGAACGGGCGAGAGAGGGAAAGAGATAAGTAATCTGCATGTATAATTACCATTGCCTACGCTGAAACATATTCTTGAATCACATTTGTAAAGTTCTGTTGCAAGAAAGAAAAATCCTTTTATCCATCCCCGTTCTGTGTGGGGGGCTGCTTAGCTTAGCCGCTAAATCAGCTGCTCTTCCGGGATTGGCCCCCTTCCCTCCCCTGGCCGTGCATGCGCCATGTCCCACTCTGTTCCGCGCATGCGTGGCCCTCTGCCTTCCCGTCATCCAGGCTGCTGCCTATGGCCTACTCCTTCAGTCTGCACCCCTGCTTGGGCAGAGATAGAAAATTCACACATCTGTGCTGAAATGTGGCTCGTCTCTACAGCAACAAATTTGTTACTCTAGCCCTTTTTGTGAGGGGGGGCTATTTGGATCGCCCGCTTGATCGCTGGCTCCTTGGAATTCCCTTCCCCCTGGCCGTGCATGCGCATTGTCTTTCTGTCCTCCTCGCACATGCGTGGCCCGACATTCCCAGTGTGTTTGCTGCTCCTCGGGCCTACTACCCAGAACGTACTCCATCTGCTCTGCTCCAACATGTTCCTTCGGCCTTGCCGGGGGCGCCTCTGCATCGCGGGACTACTTCCTCGCCGCGGTTCCCTTCAGGAGCCACCCATCCTCCTGCGACCGCCCCAAACAGGAGATACCCCCACCCGCTCCCCCAATAGAACAAATGGCTCTGCAGCCTACTCCAGTGTGGCACATTTTCCCCCCTGTCCGTGCGGGACAGCTGATCCCACCGTCCCCCTACGGCTTGGATTTTTACCCGCAAGATGCCCCTGGCCTACTACCCAGAATGTACTCCCTCTGCGCTGCCCCAACATGTTCCTTCGGCCTTGCCAGGGGCGCCTTTTCATCGCGGGACTCCTTCCTCGCTGCGGTTCCCTTCAGGAGTCACCCATCCTCCTGCTACCGCCCCAAACAGGAGATACCCCCACCTGCTCCCCCAATAGAATGAATGGCTCTGCAGCCTACTTCAGTGTGGCACATTTTTCCCCCTGTCCGTGGGGGACCGCTGATCCCACCGTCCCCCTACGGCTTGGATTTTTACCCGCAAGATGCCGCACTACCGGCGATCCTCTATTGCTTCACCTGTACGTGGTCTTGCAGGCATCTTCCTCTATTCCAGCTGGTGTGGCCTCCTATCTGCTTCCCGGTCCTTTATCAACCCACACACCGGATCTGCAGGGGCTCCCCAGCTCCTACCTTCGGCCCTTCACTGCCAGGAGTGCACTACGCTTGTCGCCCACCCCTCTCCTCCCATAGCCCCTGGCAAACACACTGAGTCAGAAAACTTGCCCCTTGCTCCCCTCAAGGGATCGTTAGCCTGGTGGATGCACACAGACTAGAACAGAGGAAAGACAGTACAGAGACCAGCCACTGAGCTAGTAAGTGCCTTCTTTAAAATATACCCCCTGTGAAATTTGCTCTCATAATCTTTTGTACCAGAGGCATATGCATATCACACTGTACCACAAACTCTACCTATCTAGGAGATGCTCTGGTCCTCCCTGCTCCGGCATGGTGGATGCACCACTCTCCCCCACACCATACCATATGTCCTTAATTCACCCAGTAATCGGTCAGGTTATGCAGTACTGTGGTGGTACCTAGGTAGTCTTGTCTTCCGTGAGCTCTTTCCCCAGTCTCACCTGATGAAGGATGATACAGTGCATTTTAGATAAAATAAAAGACAAAACAGGCATCGTTTGTTTTGCTGCCTAAATTTTTGCCAGCCCCACTGCAGGCCCTGTTAGGCCCCCCCCTGCCCAACACCGCCCCTGCCATGCGGCCGTCCTACTACTCCCAACCTACCTTACCTTCTATAATCCCTTGCCAGTCAAAGTGCTGAGTTCTGTTAATCTTGAAAAACCCAGCAAAAGAGGGAGACCCCTTCCTCTGCTGGCTCCTGAATACCCTCAGGACCCCATCCCCTTCTCTTTCCGGCCAATCCTCACCTGGCCTACCTGCCTAGTCATGTTAGTCATATCACGCATGACATCGACCCCTCCCTCCTTACCTGAGCCCTCCTCCTCCCCCCTTTCTTTCCTCCTACCCTGCCCGCCCCCTGATCTGACCTGCCTTTGACTTGCCTAGCCTTCCCCTCCCCATCCCCGTGCCCCCTTTCCTGGGATCCCCTGACAAATTAGGGTGTCCCTTAGGGGCAACCGCATTTTGCAAGGTGGATCTGGTCATGAATACATCAAAGTACAGTACAGAAGCAGGTATACAAAAAGCAATAATATACAAGGAAGAAAAAGTATGTACAGTGTATACAGTACAGTACAAAGTTGAAATAAATAAAAAACCAAAAAAAAGCATTATTTTACAATTGTAGAAGTCAGCAGATGTACAGTCAACCATAGGCATACAGGGGTTATAAGCGGAGATCTTTTCAGTGAGGCAGCCGGCAACTACACATAGGGAAAAGAGGCCGTGTATGGGGTGGCAGGTTAGAGAGGTAAAGAGGAGGAGGGATATATTACTGATGACTGGGGGAAAAAATTGAGCTAAAACCACAGAAAGTGACAATGGCTGTCGTGTGCTTGTTTATTATGGTAATGATGGAGGAGGGGTAGATAATTGGAACACTACTATGGAAGGGGTGGGAATTTAGCCAGGCTGGAGTGGACAGGGAATGGTGCACCCCCCCCCAGTCAGCAGCGAGCAGTAGCACCCCACCCGCAAGCCGTCCAGCCACCCGCCAGTTGACAGTGTACAGTTTGGCTGTACGCCTACTGGTCCACTGTGTGGGCCAATGGGCATGCAGTCCAAACTGTAATACACAGTTCCGAACTGTGAATGAACACAATTTGGGACTGTGTGGTACAGTTTGGACTGCGCCTATGTGGCAATCAGACAACAAGTGTACAGCCAAACTATAACTGTCAGGTAAGCTGTGAGGTGCTGCCACCCGCCGCTGACTGGGGGGTGCAGGGCGGGTACTGCAGTGAGCGGTGGGGAGGGGGTACCACTGGACCACCAGGGTATTTCCATATGTTTGTGCCCACGATCGGATGATGGGGGCATTCCACTGGACCACCATGAAATCATTTTATACTACTGCCCGCAATCTGGCGAGAGGGGGGGATGTCCACTGGACCACCAGGGATCTGTCTTTTACTTCTGCCCACAATCGGATGAAGGGGGCCACTGGACCACCGGGGGGCTGTGTGCCCTGATATGGTGTCTGGGGAGGTCGGGTGGACACCCATGGCAGGCAGCTGCTGTGTTGCGCGGTGCAGTACAGCAACCCTGCTGTGGTGTCCCGACTTGTTCCCTGTTTTCAGGAACATCTTTGCACCCCTCCCTGTGTGGCACAATGCGGGGTGTGCCGGCATATGCGCAACACACATCTCGGGCTGAATATCGGGATGTGCCGCATATGCATGGGCACACCCCCTGCCATTATGCCGCATACATTAGGGTTGTGCCCCAGCGCATTGGGATTTGGGCAGCTCAGCTTGCCCTTATCCCTTTTGAATATCCCGACTGTAGCGTACAATGGCGTGGTTGGTGTGCAAAATCAATTTTTGGGACAGTTTAAGAAAATCACAGTGACACTGTTCATGACCTGAGGTGTTAACATGGCTATGTTTAAAATTTGATGACAAAAGTCCCTAAAATTACTGCTACGAGCATGCATTGCACAATTTCCACACACCCTCATAAGTTCACGAATTTGTAATATTTTTAGTCTAGATTTTCAATATTGACATTTTTCCACACCTCCTTATGAACAGTATAGCAGTCATTTTTCGCACCTGGACAAAATGTGTTTTCGCACTCCTGGCGCAGAATAATGAATTAGCTGTGGGAAATTAGTGTTTGGGACAGATTAAGAAAATCACGATGGCACTGTTCATGAGCAGAGGTCCCAGAATGCCTATGTTGAAAATCTGCTGTAAAAAATCCCCAGACTAATTACATTACAGGTGTACATTGCGCATTTTCTACTCACGCTCATGACTTCACCAGTTTTTGTATATTTTCACTCCAGATTTTCAACAATGCCATTTTTATACACCTCCTCATGAACAGTACACCTGACACTTTTCACATCCTGTTTGAAATCTGTCTTTGCACCTGTGGCACCAAATGACGCAGTCGCTGTGCAGAATCACCTTTCGCCTAAAGTACTGATAGTGTTACTGTTCATGCAATGGGGCCACAAAAAGCTCAGGTGGAAAACTTGGAGTAAAAATACCAAGAAATGCCCAGGGCGTTAGGGTTTTTGACCATAACACTCTACCCTGTAGGGACTGACAGGCATCAGTGGTGTGACTTGGGATTGTCGACAATAATGTTCATGCCATTCCACCCCACCCCCACCGTGCAGCCAGTGCTAGGCATCGAGGTGTGCCTGGGACCCTTTGCTGTCAGAGTTCACCCCATTCTCCTGTACTGTACCCCTTTCAGCGTATTTCCTTATGGAATGAGGTGAATGTAAAGCCCAAACACTCCAAGGCACACCTTGACACTTGTCAGTGTCTGATTGGTAGGGTGAGGTGAAATGTCCTGACCGTCATGGGCGATGGCCCAGAGGCACACCCCAATGTCTGTCCATCTCTGCAGGGTGAGGGTAGAGATGGCATCAGTTCAATACTTCAGTGCCGTTCCTATATTGCATCTGTTGAACTCCTGCATTACCACTGCTAATGCCAGCAAGCAAACATTCGGCATTGACAAATGCTTGTTAATTACTGGTGTAATCTGCATGAAAACAGGGACTTCGTTCATGGAGACTTCATGCATTCATGTTGCTTTCTCTGTACCTGTAGTCTTAATGCTCTGCTTGTGGCATCCTAGGTACTGTACTCCAATCCATGGCAACAGAATTGTGATGTCACAGCAGAGTATTATGACTTGAAGTAGGGAGAAAGCTATAAATACAGATGAACTCTGAGGTATAGACAGCATGTAGTCATGCATGCTTCTTCAGTAATAATGTGTAGTAAAAATCTAGAATATATATGGAACGCAAGCTGAACTGTACTTAAATATTATGTTTTTCAAAGGTTTTTTTGAGGTGTCAGCAGCTCTTTAAAACATAAAATGATAGCATGGTACTTGGAGCGCAAATGTTTTCAGCACAAAAATATCTACAAAACAAGCATTTGTCAATGCTGAATGTTTGCTTGCTGGCATTGGTAGTGTAGGAGTTACAGAGCTGCATAATAGGAGTGGCAGTGAAGTATTGAACTGAAGCCAACCCCACCACCACCCTGCAGAGACTGACAGGCATTGGGGTGTGCCTTTGGGTCGTCAGGCATAACGGCCATGCCATTTCACCACACCCTACCCTGCAGATACCAACAAGTGTCACGGTGTGCCTTGGGGTCTTTGGCCCTTATGCGCACCCCATTCCATCAGGAAATATGCTGAGATGGGTGCGGTATAGGAGAATGGTGTGAACTTTGGGGCCAAAGAGCCCTAGGCATACCTCGAAGCCTCTCACTGGCTGCAGGGTGTGGAATGGTATGAACATTACAGGCAAGAATCCCAAGTCACACCACTGATGCCTGTCATTCTCTGCAGGGTGGGGTGTTATGGTCGGAAACCCTAACGCCTCAGGCATTCGTTGGTATTTTCACTCCAAATTTTCAACATGGTTTTTTTGTGACCCCCACCTCATGAACAATGGCAATATCAGTTTGTTAGCTGAAAACTGCTTTTGCACAGAGACTACAGCATTTAGCACCACAGGTGCAAAAACACATTCTGAACAGGACGTGAAAAATGACAGCTGTACTGTTCATGGGGAGGTGTGAAAAATGGCAATGTTGAAAATCTGCAGTGAAAATATTAAACTGGTGAAGTCACGAACGTGCATAGAAACTGTGCAATGCACACCCGTAAAGTAATTAGTTTGGGGATTTTTTACAGCAGATTGTCAACATAGGCATTTTGGGACCTCCGATCATGATCAGTGTCATTGTGATTTTCTTTATCTGTCCCAAACAGTGATTTCCCACAGCGACCACGCATTTCTGCGCTGAAAGTGTGAAAACACATTTCGGCCATGTTGTGAAAAATGACAGCTGTACTGTTCATAAGGAAGTGTGGAAAAATGCCACTGGTGAAAATCTGGACTGAAAATATTAGAAAGTCAAGAACATACGAGGGTGCGTGGAAACTGTGCAATGCTCACTCATAGCACAGTAATTTTATGGACTTTTGTCACCAAATTTTCAACATAGCCATTTTAAGACCTCTGCTCATGAACAGTGTAACTGTGAATTTCTTAATCTGTCCCAAACATTGCTTTCGCACACCGACTGCACCAACGTGCGCTACATGTGCAGAAACACATTTTGGGCGAGATGTGAAAATGGCAGCTGTACTGCTCTATATGAATCGTAATAAATGACAATGTTGAAAATCTGGTGTGCAAATATTAAAATGTACAAACTTGCAAGTGTGTTGTGAACTGCGCAACGGCGCTCCTGAAACAGTCATTTTTAGGAATTTTTTCACCAAATTTTCAACATAGCCATTTTAAGACCTCTGCTCATGAACAGTGTCACTGTGATTTTCTTAATTTGTCCCATACATTGATTTTGCACACCGACTGCGCCATTGTGCGCTACATGCTCGGAAACACATTTTGGGTGAGATGTGAAAAATGACAGCTGTACTGCTCATAAGTAGGTGTGGTAAAATGGCAATGCTGAAAATCCAGAGAGAAAATATTAAAAATTCATGAACTTACGAGCGTGCGTAGGAACTGCACAACGCACGCTTGTAAAACAGTCATTTTTAGGAATTTTTTCACAAAATTTGCAACATAGGCTTTTTAAGAGCCCACCTTATGAACACTGGCACTGTCATTTTGTTACTCGGTCCCGAAAGGTGATTTCACGCAGTGACTGCGAAATCACCCTCCGGGCCTGATTAAGCCATGACAGTTCAGGCATTCATGAGGAGGGGTCCCAAAAACCCATGTTGAAGATTTGGTGCCAAAATTCCAAAAAATGCCTGAGATATGCATTAAAGTTGAAAATACCCTATGTATTGCATAATACCGCCTACCGGCATTTCCTCAGTTCGCGGTTGGCGTTGAAGAGTGCAGACGTGTTCCCGGTCCACCAAGATCGATAGCCGTGCTCTGGGTAAGTATGGGGTGAGGGTGTGTGTGTGGGGAGGCAGGGTGCACAGTGGGTGGACTGGGAGACAGCCGAGCGAACGTTTTCTTGTTTACTAATTTTTTTTTTTTAAAAAGGAAGACGATGCGGGCTGTTTGCCACGATGAGGTGGGCTCCCAGCATGGCAGCTGGAAGGCTGTTTGAGGGGGGCCTGGAGCCGACAGGGGATTGGGCACCAGCGTTGTCCATACGGACTTGTGGCACACTGGGGTGGGCTCCCAGCATGGCAGCTGTAAGGCTGGACCCAGTGGGGGATTGGGGACCTCTCGTCAGCCATACAATATGTATGTGGGGGGAGGGAGTGCATGAGCATGCAATATGCGTGCATGCATGCATGTGGAGGGGGAGCACTGCTCACTGAAGCGGAGCTCTCCCTTTCAACTGTACGGCACTGCATTTTCAACTGCTGTCATAGACAGCTGCAGCGTTGATTGGAGAACTGCGACCGCACCTGCAAACACACTGACTGAACTGGAAGACAGCTGCCACACCTCCGAAAACTCTGATGATGGCACTATGTTTCTTGCACATGCATGCAAGCAAACATAATGAGTGGTGTTTCATTATAGCTACCTTTTTTTTTTATATATAATTAGCAAAAAACAGCAGAAAATTCTAAAACAAAAAATGATAGCATGGTACTTTGAGCACAAAAGTTGATCAGGACAAAAATATCTACAAAATGAGTGGTGTTTCATTTATAGGTACCTTTCAGATTTTTTATGATCGGCAAAAATTGGCAAGAAATTACATTTTTTTCTCACTTTTTGCGAGGTACTGTATGGCATAAATGGAATATGCTACCCCCTACTGGAAATACTGTTGATATTGTTTGTTCTTGTGCCGATTGACTTAATTACATCACTTGTAGCACATTTTGGGTAGGATTTGAGAAATGACAACTATAACATTCATGAGGTGGTGTGAAAAAATGGCTATGTTGAAAAGTTGGTGACAAAATATTGAAAATTACCACAGTTATGAACGTGCAATGAAAAACTACAATGTAGACTTTGTTGTTTTCTCATATTTTATTACCCCAAATTTTCAGCATAGCTTTCTTATGACTCCACATAGCCTTTGTATGAGCCCACCTCATGAACAAGGGTGGAGAACATTTTCAAATTCTGCCCAAAAGGTAATTTTGTGCCACAGGCTCGAGAACACATTTTGGCCAGGATTTGAAAAATGACAGTTTTTATGAGCCTATAGTTGTAAATTTCAGTGTAGGCTCATAACTTTGTTTTTAAATATTTGTACCCCAAATTTTCAACATAGCCTTCTTATGACCCCACCTCATGAACAATGGCAGAGAAAATGTTCAACTCCTGCCCAAAAGGTGATTTTGCCCAGTGACTGCAAAATCACTTTTCAGAATGCAAAAATGCATTTTGGCCAGGATTTGATAAATGACAGCTGTCACATTCGTGAGGTGCTGTGAAGAAATAGCTATGTTAAAAATTTGGGTTCAAAATATTGAAAATGACCAGTTACAAGCCTGTATTCATAAAATGTAATGTAAGATAACTTTCTTGTTTTTCTAATGTTTTTTCCCAAAATTTTCAACATAACCTTCTTATCACCCCACCTCATGAACAAGGGTAGAGGAAATTTTCAACTTCTGCCTTGTGATATCACAATGCAACCACAAAATCACTTTTTGGGACAGATTTGCCCAATTTTACTGCCATTGTTCATGAAGTGGGGTCCCAAAAAAGGAATATTGAAACTTTGGGGCAGACATATTCAAAAATGGCCAAGTTATGAGCTACGTTTAAAACCCAAGTAGAAATACATTAAACCACATAGCTGATTTCCTCAGTTCACAGTCCAGCTTTGAAGAGTGAAGAAGTGTTTATGGTCCAGAGAGGATTACATTGTTGGACCCCCAGTGGGTAAATAAAGACTTCGGAGGTATGGGGTGGTGGGTGCTGAGTGGGAGGGATGGGTGGAGGAACTAATGGTGCAACAGATATCGATGGGCAGTTTTCTTTTTTACAGGGTTAAAATGTTTAAAAAATAATATATATGAGTGACAGTTTTCTTTAATTCAGGCAGTGACACTTGGGGATTGGACATCCCCAGTGTCAGTGTTATATTTGGCAGCACTGGGGGTGGGTTCTCCAGTGCTGCATAACTAAAATGGGCAGAGTGGGGGGGGGGGCAGCCAGCACCAAGGATTGGGCACCCCGTGCCATAATAACAACATTGGTTGGGCTTTGTGGGGTGGCAGTTACGGCAGTAGCTGCAACAGACATCGAAGGATGGTTTTCTCTTTTGTGGAGGGGGTAGCAGTCAGCATAAGAGATTGGGCACCCCCATGCCATAATAATAACGTAGGTTGAGCTTTGGGGGGTGGCAGTTATGGCAGTGGCTGCAACAGACATCGATGGATGGTTGTCCCTTTTGCAAGGCGTATTAAAAAAAAACTACAAGGGATGGTTTTCTTTATTTCTGGTAATGACACTAGGGGATTGGGCATCCTCAGTGTCAGTGTTTGTTTGTTGGGGGGTTTGGGGTGGCGGGTGCTAAGTGGGAGGGTCAGGTGGGGGGACAGTAAGGGTGAGGCAGCAACAGACATTGATGGACAGTTTTCTTTGTTACAGTGTGCAGCAGACTGATCATGACAGATCAGCTGTGCTTGCTGGGTGGCATAGATCAAAGGAAAGAGTGGATCTATGATTGGGTCAACTCTCTTTGAAATAAACAAAGTTTCCACCCAGCAAGCCAGAACAGTATCATGACTATTAGTTCTCATACCGATCTCTTAAAGGAATGCCCAAGCATTCCTTATCTTAGATACAAATTGTCCCTTCTTGGCCCTACGTCACCAGTATAACACAAGCACTACAACACATACTGTAACTAGACTTCAATATGAGGGCAGACCATTTGTTAATTGTTGTATCCTACCTTCTATTATATCTTATATACCCCCTCTTGAATCCACAGCTTTCACACACTGGTGCTTCAGACTCTAGTTCCACTGTAGCTGGCCACGGTACCTTCAATTATCCTGAATGGCCTAAGTGTGCATTTAAGTTTTCTATGTTGGAATCTGTTATCTAACCAGCGTGGCGGGAACGCTCACTGTCTTAGGATTGGAAGGCATGTCCTTACCCTTCCCCACCCATGTTTTCCGGACTCCACTGCTAGTTACAGTGACACTACTCACATATGTGGCAGTAAGCCTGTTAGGCTACTGCTGCAGGGACCCTCCAATTACACCTATTAACCCTCACAAGCCTGGAAGGGCTAGAAAAAATAAGTATATCTTAGAGGCCTTCAGGAAACGTCTGCTTCTCTTAGTGCTGTGCTCAGGAAATGTTGAGCTCAATCCTGGCCCTCCGGTAATTACAACTTCTCCTACAGACCTATCAAGCTGCAATGGTGTGAGCTTTATGCATGTCAAAGCGTGCAGCCTATTAAAAAAACTTACCTCCATTCAGGCCTGGGTTTGTCACAATGCGTTTGATGTCTTGGCTCAGACCTGGAACTGCGAATTGGGAGGTAAATATTCCTTCCTACTCCTTATTTAGAATAGACAGGCAGTCTAGAGGAAGAGTTGCCACCATATACAGTGGTGTGAAAAAGTATTTGCCCCCTTCCTGATTTTTCTCTATTATTGCATATTTGTCACACTGGATGTTTTCAGGTCTTTAGACAAAATGTAATATTAGATAAAGGGAACCTGAGTGAACAAATAACACTTGTTTTTTTTTTTATTTCACTTATTTAATGAAAAAAAGTTAACCAACACCAATTGGCACTGTGTGAAAAAGTAATTGCCCCCTTACACTTAATAACTGGTTACGCGCCACATTTAGCTGCAATGACTGCAACCAAACACTTCCTATAATTCAATATCAGTCTTTCACATCACTGTGGAGGAATTTTAACCCACTCTTCCTTGCAGAACTGCTTTAATTCAGTAACATTTGGTAGGTTTTCGAGCATGAATTGCTCGTTTCAGGTCCTGCCACAGTACCTCTATTGGGTTTAAGTCTGGACTTTGACTAGGCCACTCCAAAACTTTAATTTTACTTCTTTTTAGCCATTCTGATGTGGACTTGCTTTTGTGTTTTGGATCATTGTCTTGCTGCATGACCCAACTACGCTTCAGCTTCAGCTGACGGAAGGATGACTGGACATTCTCCTTAAGAATTTTCTGGTACAGAGCAGAATTCATGGTTCCTTTAATTATGGCAGGTCATCCAGGTCCTTAGGCAGCAAGCATCCCCACACCATCACACTACCACCACCATGTTTGACTGTTGGTATGGTGTTCTTACTGTGGAATGCAGTGTTTGCTTTACACGAGACATTATGGGATCCATGTTATCCAAAAGTTCCACTTTGGACTCATCTGTCCATAGAACATTTTCCCAAAAGGCTTGTGGATCATCCAGGTGCTTCTTAGCAAATGAGAGCGAGCATTTATGTTTCTTCTTGGTTAGCAGTAGTTTCCGTCTTGCTACTCTCACATGAAGCCCATTTTGCCCAGTCTCTTTCTGATTGTGGAGTCATGAACACTGACCTTAGCTGAGGCAAGAGAAGCCTGCAGTTCTTTGGATATTGTTTTAGGATCCTTTGAGACTTCTTGGATGATTTTACACTGCGCCCTTGGAGTAATTTTGGCAGGCCCCACTCCTGGGAAGGTTCACTACTGTTCCAAGTGTTCTCCATTTGGAGATTATAGCTCTCACTGTGGTTCGATGGAGTCCCAGAGCCTTAGAAATAGCTTTGTAACACTTTCCAGACTGATAGAGGGCAACAAAATGTTTTTCTGATCTTTTCAGGAACTTCCTTTGATCATGGCATAATGTGCTTATTGAATCTTTTGTGCTGGCAGTGTGACTCTGATGGTAAGGGCCAAAATAAGTGAGGTTTATATTGAGCAGGGCTGGCTGTAATCAAGCCTGGCTGTGTTCAATCAGCTGACTCTAATTATCCCTTTAATTGGTTGATTTAACTAGGGGCAATTACTTTTTCACACAGTGCCAGTTGGTGTTGGTTAACTTTTTCATTAAATAAATGAAATAAGTAAAAAAAAAGTGTTATTTGTCCACTCAGGTTCCCTTTATCTAATATTATATTTTGTCTAAAGACCTGAAAACATCCAGTGTGACAAATATGCAATAATAGAGAAAATCAGGAAGGGGGCAAATACTTTTTCACGCCACTGTATATCAAGAACAAATTTTCTACCAACATCATGAACTCAGCCGCAATCCATAAATAATTTGAATGTTTGACCCTTAAAGTTGAGATTGCTCCCAAGATCACTCTTTACGTAATAGGATGTTATAGGCCTCCATCAGCAGGACTTCAGCATCTGAACCACCTAAGTAACTCCCTGGGATCCCTGACATCAGAGTTTATCATTATGGGTGACCTTAACCTTGATTGGCTATCCAATGCCCCCACTCCCCTTAAATTTATCTGTGACTCTCTTGGGTTGTCCCAACTAATTACTGAAGCTACACGCACCAACAAAAAGAACCCTAATAATAGTGTGCTGCTGGATCTCATTGTAATAAGTAAACCTCAGCTATTCTCCCACACTGGAGTTTTGTTCTCCGATATTAGTGACCATTGCTTTATCACCTGTGTAAGAGCTACCCCCCAGTTGTCTTCCACCACCAAGTCCACCCTAAAGAGATGCAGAAGATATTTCAATCCATATGCTTTTACCACGGATCTACGAGATTCTTTGCTTTGGCAAGACTTTTACCTTGTAAAATCTGTGTGCACAGCGTACAATATTTTCCAAGATATCGTAGTAGGGGTGCTAGACAAGCATGCACCATTTACTAAAGTTAGGGCAAAGACAAAATCTTGCTGGTGGTTTACTGCTGATCTGAAGGTCTTATTGATTAACAGAGATCGCCTTTGGAAATCTGCACGTAAAACCAAATTACTAACTGACTGGGCTCTTTTTAGGACAGCAAGAAATACTTGCACTAGGATTATCACAGAGGCTAAGGCAAACTTCTGTCGTGCCGAACTCGAATCATCCACGAGGTGTTTGTCCAAATTTTGGAAAACCCTAAAAGAGCTTGAAGGCTCCACATCTGTCAATTCATTGCCGAAGGAAATTATGACTGGTATCTCTACAGTCTGTTAAGCAAACAATCCTCAATTTGCTCAATAATCACTTTGTCACTGCAGGGCTAGCCTTTGATTCTTCTCCTGCCAGCAGTCTCCGCACTCAACTAGGTGCACAGAACCATGAAGTCCATGGCACTAGCACGACTTTCTCTCTGCAGCCCATTACCTTGAAATAAGTTGAAGACCTGCTGTTATAGCTGGACACCAGGAAAAGTGCTGGGGCTGACCTTCTTGGCCCTTTTTTTCCTGAAGATCAGTTTTCATGTCCTGGCAGTGCCAGTCACACACCTTTTTAATCTATTGCTCTCACAAGGAAACCTCCCTACCATATAGAAAACTGCCCACGTGGTCCCCCTATTCAAATCTGGAGACCCCAGTGACCTCAATAATTATAGGCATATCTCCCTGCTTCCCAACCTGTCCAAACTATTGGAGAAGGTAGTGAGTTCTCAGCTTAGGATCTACTTAGAAAATCCAAATCTGCTTAATCCTTTACAATCAGGCTTCAGACCACGACACAGTACTATCTCAGCATTAGCAAAGGTAACTAATGACTGGCAGCATGAACTAGATGCGAAAAACTTTGTGCAGTATTCTTAGACATAAGCAAGGCCTTCGATACCGTCGACCACGGCTTGCTCCTTTCTTCTCTCCAGAGTATTGGACTGGACCCCCTATCATTGAGATGGTTCTCTAATTACCTCACAGGCTGGTTTCAACAGGTAAAAGTGGAAGGGGAATTATCACCACTAAAACCCCTTTTGAGAAGCATACATTGGGGGTCTCTATTGGGTCCCCTGCTTTTCACAATTTACGTCAACAGAATTGATGCCAGTATTAAAGACACTAATATACACCTCTTCACAGATGATACAGTGCTTTATATCAGCAGACCTACTCATGAAGCAGCCTGTAGTGATATACAGCAGGAATTCAATCAGTTGCAGCTACAGCTCCTAAACCAGAAATTACTTCTAAATGCCATAAAAAACCAAGGCAATGCTTTTTTCACCCCCTTCCTCATGCAACAAATTCATGAACAAATGGAACTTTTCCACAGATTTCTATACTGCTTGGTGAATTCCTGGAATTTGTAGCCAAATTTGAATATCTGGGGGTCTGGATCGACCACAAATGTTCGTTTAATGATCATATTGAGGAGTTGTCAAAAAAACTCAGACACAGACTTGGTCTCTTCTACAGGATTAAGCACCTCCTTACTAAGGATGTGAAGAAGAGACTGGTGCAAACCACCTGTCTTTCCTTGCTTGATTATGCAGACTTTCTATGTAGTCAGAGTCCTGCTTCTGCGCTTGCTAAATTGCATACGCTATACCACCGAGCCTTTAGGTTTATCACTGGTCTCCCTTACTCTAAGCATCATTGCTCTCTATATACAGCTGTGGGTTGGTCTTCCCTAAACAACAGATGGCAGAGAAACACTGCCCTATGGACTTGTAGCACCATCATACAGAAGCTGCCTCCTTATATTTCAGATAGTTTGCCACTGAGCATTGTAACCAGGTGTGGGCTGAGAAGTGCCTTAGTTATACATCTCTCTGACTGTGCCCAAAGTCATCTCAGGTTTTGGCTGGACAGCCATAAGTTGTACGTTACCACTGCTGTGGAATAAATTGCAAAAAAAAACTCTGAAACTGCTCTGCTCTATCAGCCTAGTGGCATTTAAATCAAGCTATAATCGCTCCTTCAAGGAATCCTGTAACTGTTTCCCCCGATACCTGCCACCTCCCCAGTTAATGGTGTCCTCATTGATCTTCTCCTTGTGCCCTACAAGCTAAATCTTCCTTACTGTTCTCTTATCATTCCTGTCATCTCTGCTACCTTGTTTCACCACTTACTCTATTAGGTTACCGTATCCACTTGATTCCTCACCCTCTGCCTTATAATTAAGTCTTCTCTTACTGCCCTCTTAACCTGTTCTCTCCTCTACCTGCTCCTACCTCTTCCTAATGTGCCGCTCTAGCATGTCATGCTAATTGTTTTGGTATGATATATGTTGCCCACTCCTTAAGTACACTCACTATTAAACAACCCTTACTACCTTTATCGAGTAGACTGCACACTATCAAACGACCTTTACTATCCCCACCTTGGAGAATGTATGCTATCCAGTCTTGCACTTTTAAGCTCCACTTTTTCTGGTGGTCTCAAATGGGGTCTCCTCATTACAGTGAGCTCTCCTCCCTCATCCTCTCCCTTCCCCCTACCCTTGTATAATCATCCCTCATCCACTCCCCCTCCTCTTCTCCTGTACATTCACCCTATTTCAGCATCTAACTTATGAATCCAATCTTGCTGTCCTCTGGTCTGATTCAGGTCTACTGTGTAAATATTGTCTATCTACAGAAATGCTTATATTTTTTTTTTGGTCCTTTTGCTGTTGATGATGTTATATGCCTTCTTGCTCTTACTGTTAATCTTCCTGTTAATTGTACTGTCTCCAGCTAAATTTTGCATTGGCTGGTACTGCTGTAACCTCTGTGTCCTATAACGTATTTTGTTTAATGTCCAGGTCCATCTTGAAAATGAGCTTGCTCAATGATGCTCGCCTGGTTAAATAAAGATTTTGATTGATTGATTGATCAGGTTCAAAGTTTGTTGCACTCCACAAAAAGAAAGCCCAAAACCTTTTTTTCAAATTAAATAGTGTTTTTATTTTTTTCTCAACTAAGAGAGAACTTGATCCACTGCCAGTCACCCTTATAGGTGTTATCCCAGCACTTCGCCTCTAACCAAGTCTTCCTTTCATCATCAGCCTGGTTGATGATTGGTGTGACACTGACGAGACCCTTGCAGACCACTCTGCATTGATCTGACAGTGTCACACCCCTTAAAAACCACTCTCCTAACAAAATGTTCACTGCGCGTGTGTACAGTGAACATAGAAAAAGACATTACGCATTCCTAACTTTTCATCTCCAGCCACGCTGGCCACAGCTGCTGGTACCGCTCACTTCACAAGTGGTGTCACAAATTCCATCAGCTTACTCACCACCCACCCAGTCACTACTATACCACATAAAATATATCCACAGTATTACAACTGTATTTCTGAGAAACGGATCAGCAAAAAGTTGTAAGTCAATTTCTTTAGTGCCCATTCCCTGGGGCTACGGGAGCTGTACATAGGCAAAGGAAACAGAATAAGGTATCAACAAATAAAAACCATATTTCATAAACACATATTAACCATGATAAATTAAATCATTATTAAAAATTCAATACATAAAATAGCAGCCAGTGTAGAGGAGGCCCTTAACTAAACCCCAAAAGTCACCCTAAACAGATGAGACTTCAGGCCTCTCGTAAAGGCCTCCACTGAAGGATCCTCTCTGAAGGTTCTAGGGAAAAAAGTTCCAGCAGGGCTAGTGATGTCGAAGGCCTGATCTGATGATTTAATCCTAGCCCTGGGAACCACTTGGAGGAGTGGAGAAGGCAGTGAGTATGGTAGGGAGTCAGAAGGTCACTCTGACAACCAAAAAGCAGTTCAGCCATCATAGAAAAGCTGTTCTTACTCTCCACTTGATGAACATGGCCCCCATATTGGCCATGAAATTTCTACTCAGCCACTGTTACCAAAAATAACATATAGAATAGTGTATGGCTGCCCATACACAACAAGACTGTGTTGCCATCGAGGGGATGCGATGACGTCATGCAGACCTCGAGAGCAAAGCTCGAGAGGTCCGTATGATGGCATCACATCCCCTTTTGGTACACAAGTGTGCATTCTATATACTAAAACAGGGCATCTGAGTTTTGCCAAGGGACAGTGAGAAAAAGTACAATAATTGTCTGGTTATGGAATATTGTTACCTCTGTTAGAGGCATCATTAAACTGCTTTCCCTTGTTTAAGACTGTATACTAAGACATGTTAATAGGCTGCACATTCTTGCACTGTTTTATATAGTATATGGTTTTCCCCAAAATGTATCAAAATTGATTTCACAAGGATTCATATCTTGTGCTTGCTCTACCGCTCCTCGATTCAGTCCCATTCCTCTCCTGGCTCTGGTCCTCGCTTCAGTCCTGCTCTGCTCATGACCCCAAAATTTACAGCACTAATCATGGGGTGGAAAAAGAAAGAAAACTAGGAAACGTTTAGTTTGGACACATGGAGCCGACTATGGTAGTCAGTGTCCAAACTATTTTAAACGACTGCTCACCTGCCCACTCACTAACTGGCACCAACATTTTAGTCCATTAGTTTTTCAGAAGAACGCTGTTTCAGCCAATCGGGTAACAGCTGAAGGCTGAAAAGTTGTACCATCGATATGATGTCAGAACTATAGTACAACTTTTTTGACCTTTGAATTGTCTTACAACAAGATTTGGAAAACCACCATTTTCCATACACAATAAGCCCTAACCATATACTATATGTAATATTGCAGCTTAAGTGCAGTGTCATGATGCTGCCCCCATGGCAATTGCATTTAGAGAAAAGGGAGCACTTTAACAAAGTAAATGTATCAACTTTCTCATTTTTCAGGAGATAAAAAAAAAAAAAAAAAAGGCCAAAACAGAAGGCCCACCCATTTGCATAAATAAAATATGCATAGGTGATAAAGAAATAGTGCATGACAGGGTGGGAGTTATGATGGGATAATATCCCGCCTTTGGTGGTTGGGCCTGAGGGCATCCAACACCCGAGAAGAGATGTTATCCCAGCATAACTCCCACTCTGGAGTGCATTATTCCTGTTACACAATGGCTCATTTGTGTCAAAAGTGAAACCAAAAAAAATTTAAAATATATTTAAAAGCATATTTTCAGTAGTTTTTTAATGAGTGGGTATACATAGGGAAAAAGTAGTGCAGATTTTCTGTTTCATCTCACTGAGTTTTTTTGGTTTGCCGTTATCTCCCCCCCTCCCTGAAACTGGTGGTGTCCACTTTCACTTCAATTGCTGCACGTAGGAGATGCTGGAAGACGTATGCAGTGTGTGTGGGAAACGGAAACTGAGCTGAAGAAAGGTACATGTGCTGATGATTTCTTTATTGTTACAGCGCTGTCAGTTCCTGTCAGCAGGTCATTGCAGGGAAAAACAAATATTCTGCATTTTAAAGACATCCGCTCCATCCATCAGTTGAAAGGAAGGTGGGGACATCACAGTTTCTTTACTGGAGTGCTGACTGCACTGCGGACTTGCTGCTGCAAGCGGTAACTATTTGTGAAGGAGATTGCGTTGGCATTGGTGAGGAAGGCAGTGGACCCAGCAGTGGGTGAGCGTCATGTGAAGACGAAAAAAACTGAACTGGACAGCAATGTGAGGTTTCATTGTTGTTTTAAAGTTCAAGGTGGGCGGAACGCTGATTCTGAGTGGAGCAGGGACGCCAGTCATTAGCAGGGTGGGAAAGCACTGATAATGAGCAGATGAAGCTGCCCATAGAGATGGTTGTGGAGTTTGTTTGCAAAGATTTATACGTCCCTGAGTATACGGAGTATGCTTGCATGTAACTACCGGCCTATTTCTATCCTCTCCCCCCTCTCCAAGGCCTTAGAGAAAATTGTAGCTGCCCAAATTTCAGATTACCTTGCTAAGTATGCTGTCCTTTGCCCTGAACAGCATGGGTTCAGAGCCGGTCATAGCACCAATACTGCACTCCTGGAATTTGCTAACTTCCTTCACACCTCTCTGGATGTGGGCTCCCTCGCTGGTGCAGTATTTATCGACTTATCAAAAGTCTTTGATACTGTCTCGCATTCTCTCCTGTTAGCTACCCTTGCCTGTGTGGGCTTTGCCTCTGGTCCTGTCTTCTGGTGCGCCAGCTACTTGTCCGACCGCTCCCAACGTGTGAAGGTGGGTGCCACTCTTTCCAGTACCTGCCCAATCCGCTTGGGAGTCCCCAAGGGCTCCATCCTCGGTCCTTTACTGTTCTCCCTCTATCTCAACTCCCTGCCCAACGTGTGTGCAGGAAATGTCCTACTTTACGCTGATGACGCAGTACTCTTTGCCTCTGACAGGAACCCTGTCTCACTCCAGAACTCCCTTCAGATTGCCTAGCACTCTGCTGAAACTTGGTTCTCTGAGCACCGTCTCATCATCAGCCTTAAGAAAACCAAAACCATGCTCTTTACACACCCCCAAAATATGTCTAGCAACTTTCCTCTCACTGTCCACTCCACCTGCAATCTCCCGATTGAACTCGTACACTCCTATAAATACCTTGGTATAATCTTTGACTCTGCTCTCTCTTTTCATGACCATATCTCTGCCCTGACCTCTGCCTCCAATGCTCGGTTGGGTATCCTCTACTGACACAAAAAAATGCCTTCCCACAGACACCCTTTGCCTGGCAGTCACTTCCTCGGTTCTATCCCTAATTGACTATGGCCTTCCTGTCTATGGCGCAGCTGACCCGACTGCCCTCCGCAAGGTATGCCTAACGCTCAACAAAGCATGCCGACTTATCACCGGTGCCCATAGACTCACCCACACCTGTCTTCTGTACTCCATGGCCACCCTACTCAACCTCGATGAACGCCTCATGTTCCAAACCTGCCAACTTACCTATAAATCTCTCCGTGGTCTTTCCCCTCCTGGCCTAGCTAACTCTATTCGCCGAACTAATCCCACAGTGCGCACACGCAGCTCCTCCAAAACTGCACTGGTTGTTCCAAGGGTTAGGACCTCCCAGGGCCAAAGGGCCTTCCCCCTATAGAGCTCCTGCTGGGTACAACTCCCTCTCTGCCAGCATCACTGAGGCTCCCTCACTAGCATGTTTTAAATACAGCCTCAAAAGTCACTTGCTCAACTCACACACCTGCCACTGCCCTTGACCTCCCCTTCCCCTTCCTACTGACAAGGCTCACTGAGCTGCTCCTTCTCCTTTTCAGCCCACTCCCCCCGCAGTACCCCTCTTCAACTCTACTACCCATAGCTGCCTATTCTGAATTTGCTGTTAATCAGTGTTTGTTCCTCATTGCTTGTGACCTGACTGTACCTTTTTTCTTCTTTTTTTTTTTCTTTTGTTGAACTGCGCTGCTGATCCGCAATTTGTTTCATGTATGTATGTCGTTGTCCTCCTATGACGAGGTACCTTTGTAAATGAGCCACCGGCTCAAAGGTTGTTAAACTGATGTTAAATAAATAAATAAACTACAGCCGGGATGTTATGCTAGGATAACATCCTGGCTACAATCCCAGTCTGACCAATCAGGTAGCAGGATTCTTTCTTGCCATTGTATAATGTGTGATAATAATTTATGTACCCTCATGCTGTTTGCCCTTGGACACCTCACTTATGGCTTACACCACTCATTAGGTTACCCAAGGTCAAACAGGACTAGCATACTTAAATCATGTATGACACAGGCACAACATTTTTTGCAATTTATTTTCTTACTTTTTGAGATAGTATAATTATATCATTGTGTTACTGTGGGAGTGCAGGGTCCTTGGGACCCTGCATTCCCCAGCATTTTGTTGAGGGAGTGCAGTGTCCTTCAGACCTTGCGCTCCCATGCATTTTGCTGTGGGAGCACAGTGTCCTAATGACCCTGCACTCCCATGCATTTTGCTGTGGGAGCACAGTGTCCTAATGACCCTGCACTCCCATGCATTTTGCTGTGTGAGCGCCGGGTTCTTCCGGCCCTGCACTGCCATGCATACATAACATTTGTCATGTCTCTCTGAAGAAAATGCCCCCTCAATGATTCCAATATGTATTTTTTTGCTAATATCATTGGTATGCAGTGGTACCCCCATCATTCCATGTCCCTCTGAACCTCTGTAACTAAGAAAATGGTACCTGCTACCCCCCCATCCTCCAGTTTTGCCACATCTCCTTTTTATATGTTTTTCTCCCTGCTGTCTAGTGGCACCCCCAGCCTCCCCTACTCTGGTTAACCATTTTCTTATTTACAGATTCAAATGGACATGGGAGGGTTGGGGTACCACCGGACATCAATGATATAAATAAAAATAAAACAATATATGGGAATTGGAGGGTGGGGGTACCACTAGACACCAGGGATAAAAACATAAGATAAAAGGGGACGGGGCAAAATTGGAGGGTGGGGGGTACCATTGAACACAAGGGAAACGAATGAAAAATGCACGGAGAAATAGAGAAAAATCCTTTCCCGTGATGAGAAATCCTTTTTCTCCACTGTTTTCCATTCTGGCAAAAAGGGATTTATTGTCACGGAAAAGGATTTTGGACTTTTTTTCAATTCTTTTCTGCAAATCCTTTCTCATGATCACAGAAAAAGATTCCATCTCACTAAAAAGGATTTTGGACTTAAGTTTTTATTTTAAATCCTTTTTCGTGAGAGGATTCCTTTTTCGCAAATCCTTTTTTGTTCTCGCAGAACAAGAATAGTCTTGTGAAAAAGGATTTTGGACTTTTTTTATTTTTTAAATCCTTTTTCACATAACAGTTCCTTTTTCACAAATCCTTTTTTGTTCTCACAAAAAAGGAATCCACTCATGAAAAGTAATTTCAGACTTAGTAGGTTTTTTAATCCTTTTTCGCAAGCCAGTTCCTTTTTTCCGAATGAAAAATGATTCATGTTAAAGGAACTTAGCAAATCATGAAAAATGATTTAAATACTGTTTACAAAATGTTCCTGAGTCATTTTAATAATAGTTTTAATAATAAAAAAATAAATAAAAATAATACAAGCAATGAAGTCCCGTGAGTAGGATACATGTTTTGGTGTCTTTGCAAGGCATCATTGTACTGAGTTATACTAATTTGTTATTTGACAAAATGAAAACCAAGATGGCAGCTCATGAAAAATGTAATTTTTTTCTCACCACAAAGGATTGACCCCCTTAAGAAAAAGAATCCTTTTTCATGAGACCAAATTCCTTTGTCGTTCCAGGAACCTATTCAGAAGAGTAAACTGTCATGATCAGAACCCAAAACTTTAAAATTAAATAACTTTGCAATGGATTAATATTTTTTTCACCAAACCAGTAAAAGGCACTTTTGTGGGGCAAGCCCTTTGAACCCTGAAAATTTCAGACCAAAATTCCAAACCTTCTGGGCACAGAATGATGACAAAAAAGTGCGAAAAAATCAGAATTTTAGCATTTTAGCACTATGGGCAGCTCAAAATCCACAATCTGACCAAAACTAAATTTGTGAATCCAATGAAGGAACCAGCACTCCAGTATACTCTGGCCAATGCAGTAATGAGGGTAGCTACTCCAAAAAGTGAGAAATCCCCTTAGAAGCCTCGGAGAGAGGTGAAGCGCCCGGCCTGAGGTATGCTCAGTGAGTCTGAGTTGTTCAAATTGTACCATAAATAAAAAGGACATGGCAACTACTTAGAACGTTCTCGAGCTGTTCTTATTTCAAGTGCATTTTTTTGGATTTCAAAACTAAACTTGGCATGTCAAGAGATCTACCACACAAGAGTGCATATGCAAAATGTTGTGGAAATACATTGAACAGTTGCAGAGTTATTAAAGTGTAAAATTTAAGGTTTAACATTAAAGTGCTTACTCGACCCAAACTAAAGGGGCACTACCAAGGCCTCTATAACATATACAGTAGATACATATGTGTAGATTATATAATATCTTTTTGCAAAAAAAAAAAAACTGTATTAATACACCACTTAGGATTCAACTTAATGCCACACTTCCCACCCACCCCAAGCAGCAAAGGACAAGACCACACAAGCAATTACAGACTGCCATCATCAGGTAAGGAAAACAACATACAGCTCTTTCCAGATGACACAAATGCAGTATCACTGAAGTGCTACCTTTGTGGACTTGTATCTGTATCTGCATCTGCAGATGTAGCAACACCTGGGTGTGTATCTGTATAGTGTGCATGAGTACCCATGGGGGCCTGTGTATCTGCAGACAGATGCACTGTTGCAGTATTGGTATTGTGGTTTCAGCAGTGGATCAACAAATTTTTCAAGGGGATAGCAGTTTTGTCTAGGGGTTGCCACTTTCCCCGAGAAAGTGAAATGTTACCTTTGAAAGCTCGGAGTATGCTAAAACAGCAACTTTTGCTGACTTAAGAGGGTAGCAGGTGTTACCTTGCTATGTAGCTCTATTTGCTAGTGTATGGTTTTCAATATGCTGCTCTGTAAGTACAGGTCTCACTGGAGCCTGCCCCTCTGCACCCAGAAATCAGTGTGTATGTCTTACACCTGTAGCTGAAGAGGGACAGGCCTTGTTGTAATTTTGGTATCATGAATTTTGCGGTGGCTGCCCTTCTGCAGTCAGAAGTTGCTGTGTATATCTTATACCTCCAGCTGTAAGGGCCAGCGCTTCTGCAGACAGAACTGTGTGTCTGTCCTACAGTGTGAATGAGTGTCTGTGGCTACAGAAGCACTGGTCCCATAGGGACCTGTGCTTCTGCAGGCAAAAGATCTCTTGTAATTTGGGGATCACAAATTTTGATCTCTGGCTGCAGGGGCCTATGCTTCTGCACCCAGAAGCAGTTTTGTGAGTTTAGTATTGTGCATTTCTATATTATTTATTTAGTTTTTGTTGACCGGGTAAGTGCACTAGACAAATCCTGCCTATTTTCAGGCCGACCCGTGGGAGGGGGATACAGATGAATGCCAGCTGACCTTGAACCAGATTAAGCTGTTGGTGGTATTTTTAGTGAAATTAGGAAAATTTGGCCAGGACATTGGGGAAATTCCCCTACTCTTTTCGATAAGTGCCATGGGATCTTTAACATTCACCTGAACTACCACCAGTCCAGGCAGATGGGACCTTGGTTTAACGTCTCATCCAAAAGACGGCACCTCAGAAGTGCAGCACCCCTCTCATGCTGCACTACAGTTAGAAGTGAGTGTATATGCTTGTGATGTGCGTACCACAGATACAAATTCATGAAGGTAACGTATCAGTGCTACTGCATTTGTGTTATCTGGAAACAGTTGTATGTCGTTTGTCTTACCTGATTATGGCTGTCTGTGGTTACTTATGTGGTCTTGTTATTTTGCTGTTTGGGTTGGGAGTTAGTGTTGGAAACCCTAATACTCCAGAAGGGGTGGAGAAAATGAGGGAGGACCTGGGGAAGCTTGAGAAATGGTCTGAGGAGTGGCAACTGAGATTTAATTCAAAGTGCAAAATTCTGCACCTGGGGCATAGTGAGCTACAGGATAGGGAGGCTGTTGCTGACAGTCACCAAGGAAGAAAGTGACCTGGGGGTTATTTCAGATGACCTGAAAATGTCAAAGCAGAGTACAAGGGCAGCAGGGAAGGCCAGTGGCATGCTGGGGTGCATAGACAAGGGTATCACTAGCAGAAGATGAGAGGTAGTGATGCTGTTATATAAAACCTTATTCAGGCCTCACATGGAGTACTGTGTGCAGTTCTGGAGGCCGCACCTTAAAAAGTACATTAACAGGCTTGAAAAGGTCCAGAGAAGGGTAACTAAGATGGTACAGGGCATGCACCACAAAATGTGTGAGGAGAGATTGAGACCTCAGTATGTACTTACTGGAAGAGAGGAGGGAGGAGGGGACATGATAGAAACATTCAAGTACCTCAAGGGCATAAACAAAGTGTGGGGGGAGACATCATCCAATACAGGAGAAGTACAAGAATGAGGGGGCATGACATGAAATTGGAAGGTGGCAGGTTAAGAGGGAATGTGAGGAAGTTTTTCTACACAGAGGGTTGTGGATGCATGGAATGGTCTGCCACAAGAGGTGGTGGGAGCAAGCACTGTGGTTGGACTTAAACATGCATGGGACAGGCATAGGAGAACCATACAGGGAAAACAAAGGGAGGGTCAGAAGCTATAATCAAGTACGAGACTTATGGGCAGACTAGAAGGCCTAGTGGTCCTTATCCGCCGACAATTTCTATGTTTTCAGTGCCGCATTTCCCTACATTTGTGGCATTATTTTGAAACCTAAATGGTGCATTAAAGCAGTTTTTTGCCAACAGTTTCCTTTCTTTTTGAGATATTGGAATCGTATCCCCATTCAGAACAGAAGCAGATGCACTGGGTCTTCTGGGCCCTGTGACAAGGAAAGGCCTGTTTCACTAGGTTTTAAGGAGCTAAGAAGGCTGAGGCCCATAACTAGCTCCTCAGGATGGGGAGTAAAAACTCCATGTTCCCATTGGAGGTTATGTACTTGTCAAGATTTAGTTTAAGGTTTTGTTGACTTGTGCTAGATATAATATCAAAAGGTAGCTTATTCCATAAATTACCTGCTCTCAGAATGTAAAAATATTTTCTGTTATTTGTTCTATATCTTTCTATTTTTATTTGTAAAGGATGACCTCTAGTTCCAATGTAATTACTCTTACATTCAATGTTTAGCTCAGTCATCAATTGCGGGTCATTTAAAATATCAAAATAAAGCAGATCTCCCCCTACACCTTCTAAGATCTAAACTATGTAAGCCCAGTTTGTTTAATCTGTTGTAATAATTAAGTTGTTTAAATGAGTTAATCGACTTTGTATATCTCCACTGAACTTTCTAATTTATTAATGTTAGTTTTAAGGTGTGGGCTCCAAAGCTGACTACCACAATCCAAGATGGGTTGATAGATATAATGGTAGCAATCATTCTGCCTGTTTACCTTTGATATTTCTCTTTATGGACATTATTGCTCTATTAGCTTTCATGATGACTGAACTACATTGTCCCTTAAACATCAATTTACTATCAATTAGTATACCCAAATCCTTTTCATAGGTTTTTGAAGTTAGTGGTACACCATCTAGTATATATGAGTCTTTTTTTGTTTCTGCTGCCCACATGTATGACACTACATTTATCGCTGTTCAGTTTCATCCCCCATTTTAGTCCATCTGACTATGGCATCAATGTCATTTTGCAAAGATATAATGCTCTCATTAGTACTGCTAGGACCACATGTCTTAGTGTTGTCAGCATCTTTGGCAATGGTGTTAACTATGTCTTCATCAAGGTCAGCAATAAATATTTGGAAAATTAATGATCCTAATACTGAACCTTGTGGGACTCCACTAGAGACTGGGTCCTTCAGCTGAAACATGACCTTGGATTGAGACCGTCTGCGACCTGTCTGTTAACCAGTTTATGATCCACCTAATAAAGTGTCTGTCTGTATTATACTTTTCTAATTTCTGTTGTATGACCCAGTGCGGCACCCTATCGAAGGCCTTACTAAAATCAAGTAATAGTACATCTACAGGTGTGCCAGTATCCAGTAACTTACTTACATTATTATAGAATCATATCAGATTAGTTGAACATGAGCATCCCTTTCTGAAGCCATGTTGGTTACTATCAAATAGAGGGCTTTGATTAAGATGTTCTGCCATTCTATTTTTTTTACTAATGTTTCAAGAGTTTTGCATGGGATCAGTGTTAGGCTGATAGGCCTATAGTTTGACACCTTGGATTTACATCCGCTCTTAAATATGGGAGTTACCCTAGACTGTCTCCATTCTTTCGATATTAATCCAGTATTAACTGATTTCTCGTATAATATTTTTAACAGTAGACAAATATGAGATTTCATTATTTTTAACATGAGCGGGGTTATGTTATCTGGACTTGGAGTTCTATGATCTCTCAGATTATTAATTCCCTGTTCAATTTCTTCTACAGTGATGATATGTGTTCCACTTACAGTTTTAGATATTGGCCTTGGAGTCATAGATACTTGTTCAGTATAGACTGAGCTGAAATATTCATTGAATATGTTTGCAATACAAGAGGGGTTGGTTATGCATTTATCATCCTTAATAGTAGTTCCTAATTTAGTGTTTCCCTTTTTTAATGAATTTATATAACTAAAGAATTGTTTGATTGGTTTTAGATGCAGTTTTTGCTGAATGAAGCTTAACATTTGTCTTAGCTTTATTAATTTTATTTTTACATTTATGTTGTATTATTTTGAACCTGGACCAATTTGCCTCAACTTTGTTATTGATATATGTACTATATGCTTTATTTTTTCTTTTTATCAGTTTCAAGATACATTTGGTTATCCACTTTGATCTCTTTCCTTTCCTACTATATTTATTTGTGCATTTTACATGTTTTTCCATGATGTTATGTATTGTGTTTTTTATAAATTGCCATGTTTCATCAACAGATTTCTCATCTAAATCTTTATTCCAATCTATTTTACTTAGATCATTATTAATACATTCCCTGTTTGCAATATTGTAATGGTTGTGCTCTGTACAACCCTTAGTAATTTGATGAATTTTTTAAGAGTGAAAAACACTGTAGATTGATCACTTGACCCTACAGAAGCCATAGCAATACACCTAGTAATTATAGAATCTTCAGATGTGATGACTACATCTAATATATTTAATCTTGTGGCCTCTGTTACACTTTGTGTTAAACTGTATTCCATGCATAACTCCATGAAATCTCTGCTTATTTATTTGTTTGTTTATTGAATTCTCGGATTACAACCTTTGAGCTACAAGCTCATTTACAAAGGTTCTACATCAGGAAAATAAGGCGAACGTACAATAGTATCCACAGAGTAACAAAGAACTAAACAATTAACAATGGTTAAATAACTACCTTTGTTTAGTTGTGGCTGTTTTATTAATCCAGTCAATGTCAGGATAATTGAAATCTCATTCTAGTACAACTGGCCCCGTGTGTAACGTGGAAATGATCTCTTTTGTAATTTGGTTATTCACAATCTCTGATGAATTTGGAGGTCTATAGCACTGGCCAAGAATGTTAGTCTCTTTATTGTTATGCAGGAGTTGAATCCATATCGTTTCAGTATCCCTGCTACTGGTTTTAATTTTATCTGTGATGTCTGTATCTTAATTTAGAGTTTATATAAATAGTAATTCCACTACCTTTTTTGTTTACTCTAGCCTTTCTAATATTAAATCCTGAGATATGATTTCCCCAGTTTTCATTATTATCAAGCCACATCTCAGTGATTACAGCCACATCAATGTCCTCAGAAGAAAGCACTGCCTGAAATTCATGAAATTTATTTTTAAGACTCCGTACATTAGTAAGAAGACACTTTAGTGAGCTGCTTCCAGCATGTATTTTTACAGTTGCTGTATTACTACTATTCGATGTGGGAGTACAGCTCCCCTAACTTTCAGTTTAATTTAACGAATTCCATTTTTTATTTGATTAGGGAACCCAGGAGATTTACCCCATCTCTATTTAAATGTAAACCACCCCTGCCATATAACTTTCTCTCTCTGTAAAATTTATTCCATGAATGAATAAAACTTGTTCCTTCTTCTCTACATCATTTCTGTAAATGCATATTTATTCTTAGCATAGTTTTTTTTTCTTTCACAGCCCTTGGTACAGGTAGGAGTCCTGATATGATTACTTCTGCCCCCAATTGTTTCAGGTCTTTTGCCATTTTCATTAGGTCTATACATACATCTTTTTCATGGCTATGGCCTACATCATTTATGCCAACATGGATTGTAACAATCTTCCTTGTATTTGATGGTTTAATGGTCTTTGGTATTCCTCCTTTAATATAATTTATTTTGGCCCCTGGGTAACATAGCACCATTCAGTACTCCTTGTTATCTTGACAAATATTTGTGTCGCACTTCCTTATTATTAAATATCCAATAACTATAATTTCACTCTGTACGGGTTCAGTAATGGCTTGCTCAGGTGTTTTAGCTAAACACTCATCTGTTACTTTGGGGTATGTCTCCTTGGGTGATAGCTCTACGACCCTTTTTAATATTTCCCCTTTTTTTTTTTACTAGGTACCAGTCATCATTTTTATTTGTCAGATGGAGATTCCCCAGAAAAAAGAGGCATAACAACTTTTTGTGGTTGCTTGACTGGCAATTTGATTTATTAAACATGTCTTACAATGATTGCATTTTACTTTTCTTACATTTTCAACAGTCCTTCATTTACAAAACTA
The DNA here is from genome assembly GCA_016271365.2 of Neoceratodus forsteri. NCBI lineage: Eukaryota > Metazoa > Chordata > Ceratodontiformes > Ceratodontidae > Neoceratodus > Neoceratodus forsteri. The sequence continues at coordinate 669,265,879 of CM057459.1, read as the reverse complement.
TCCATTTCACATTCCATCTTTCAAAGATTTACATATTTCAAATCACATGTTTCAAACTGTCCCTTTTTCCGTTGTCTTCTCGGGGTCCAGATGCTTTAAAGCCCGATACCCCTTGGTTCTCTTCCTCTTGTGGTCCTCGTCTTTTTGTTGTCCATAATCTTCTTGGAGTCTGGATGCTTGGAAGCCCAATACCCCTTCTCCTGTTCCCCTTGCTGCCCTCCCTTTTCCGGCTGCCGATGGCAACTGTGCCTCATGTTAAACCCTTCCTACCTCATCCTTTTTGCTTGCCTCCATGTCCTGGTGTCTGAGCCCGGTCCATGGTTTCTACTTTTCTGAAAATTTCCTGATTGTCCCCACTTCAGGCTGTCTGTCCTTTTTTCCTCCTTTTCTACTGCCCTCCTCCAGCAGCTTTCTTTTCTTTCTGCCCCTTCAGTCAGTTGTTCTCTAAGTTTTTGTCCCTTTTTTCTTTCCCATCTTTTTTGTTGCCCTCTCCCGGCAACCCATGACCATCCATTGCGTCCTATTAGGCACTCCTGCCCCCCGCAAGCCCTGCTTGCCCGGGCATCTAAGCCTGTTGGCCCCTTTTTGACAACCTGCTTCCATCGGGGCTCTCTCCCCTTGTCTTGTCACCCCTTCTGGTGAGCCAATTGTTTTCTCCTTCCTGCCTTGCCTCTCTCCCTGTTGGCTTCCTTTGCCAACCCATAGACCACATTTTCTTTGCGGGGCTCACTCCCCGTCTCCGTCACCCTATAGTCGGTGACCCATTGTTCTCCTCCCCTTACACCCCAATCCTCCTGTCCCCCCCTCTTCTGCCAATTTGTGGGTGGGTGTTAATTTTGAAAACCCAGCAGAAGAGGGAGATGCCTTCCTGTGCTGGCTCCTAAATACCCTCAATACCCCCTCCCCTTTTCCTTCCAGCCAATCCTCACCTGGCCTACCTGCCTAGTCATATTGGTCATATCAAGGTATGACATCACGCCCCCTCCCCTCCTTACCTGAACCCTCCCTTCCCCCCTTTCTTTCCTCCTACCCTCCCCCTGATCTGACCTGCCTTTGACTTGCCTAGCCTTCCCCTCCCCAACCCCCCTGTGCCCCCTTTTCTTTTGGGATCCCCCTGACAATTTAGGTTGTCCCTTAGGGGCAACCACATTTGTCAGATGGAGATCCCCCAGGAAAAGAGGCACAACAACTTTTTGTGGGTGCTCGACTGGCAATTTGATTTATTAAACATGTCTTACAATGATTGCATTTTACTTTTCTTACATTTTCAACAGTCCTTCATTTCCAAAACTATCCATTTCATATTCCATCTTTCAAAGATTTGCATATTTCAAATCACATGTTTCAAATTGTCCCTTTTTCTGTTGTCTTCTCGGGGTCCAGACACTTTAAAGCCCAATACCCCTTGGTCCTCTTCCTCTTGTGGTCCTCGTCTTTTTGTTGTCCATAATCTTCTTTGGGTCTGGACGTTTGGAAGCCCAATACCCCTTCTCCTATTCCCCTTGCTGCTCTCCCTTTTCCGGCTGCCGATGGCAACTGTGCCTCATATTAAACCCTTCCTACCTCGTCCTTTTTGCTTGCCTCCATGTCCGGGCATCTGAGCCTGGCCCATGGTTTCTACTTGGCCCCCCCATTTTAATTTTTAATTTTCTGAAAATTTTCTCCACTAGCCCATCTCCAGCTTATGCAATGGAATAATGGGCTTCCCCTCTAACCCTCTTCTTCCCACTTCTCTCTGCTATCCTCCAATTGCACTACGTATGTTGCCATCCTTGCCGTGAAAAGGTGCACCCCATCCTGTCTGTGCATTCCTGGGTTGGGATAGGATATTCCTTTATGTTCTATGTACACTCCCCCCCCCTCCACCCTTTAGCCAAGCCACCACCTTCCTGTTAATTCTGCTCCTGGCCCGTTCCACCCCTTTTTATTTCCCTGGCCTGCCGCCACACCATCCTGGGCACCATCTCTGACCAGGCTATCCTTGCCTGCAGCCACGACTGTTGAATTGTCCCCATATCCCTTATCATCTCCTTGCACAGCAAACCCTATGGACATTCTCCCAAATCATTACCTTCCAAGTGCAATATTAACAGGTCCAGTTTCAGCCATTTCTGTTCCATATCTTCTAAGGTTGGCATAATCTATGCCCACCTCATTCCCCTTACCCCCTTCCAGTGGACCATCACTCTGTCAGGATCCTGTCCTAGCTGTCTCCCTCCTTGACGATTAGCAGTCCACCTCTCTGCCCAGTAAATGTAAGAGTGCCCTAGTATCCAGACCCGTTTGCATATTCCCCGACCTGTGAAAAGCAAGTGTGGATATTAGACTATTTTTCTCACGTATGTTTTATAGCAGTTTGACCTCCACCTGCCTGTTTCTTGATTTCTTCTTCAGACCCACCTTTTTCTGCTAGTGCAGATGCAGCTCCTATTCTAAATGAATGAGAAGAATAATTTTGCATGTTCTCCCCTAGGTGCGCCATCCCCTTCTTCAACACCCCCGTTACCTGGAAACATGTCACCGGTTTTCCATCTATAATATGTAAAGAACTGCCTGCTTTTTCCCTGTCTCTTCACCTTGTACTTCCATAGCGCCGCTACTGGGCATGTTCTCTCACTCTCATGCTTATCTAATACAATCTCTGTCCCCTTTCCTATCTGGTCTGTTTTTGAACGTCTCTGCCAAATTGTGATCTTCTCTTGTTCCCAGTGTATTTCTTTCTCCCACAGTCCCCCTACTGCGTCTATTTTGTTGGCCGCTAGTACCTCGCTGAACCTGAATGCGCCTCCTGCCATCACCGTGAAAATGGCCCTGAACAACACTGCTTCGAAGGGTGTGGTACAAATCTCTACCAAGGTTTTCACCAACCCTTCAAGTTTGTCCCCAGAAATAGGTTTTCTTATGTCTACCTTCCCTCCTTTTAGCCATTGCCACCCCATCAACATGCGCCGCACCACCTTAAACTTATTCGGCTCGGCCCAAACTTTTGTGCTGCATGCCCATCCTATCCCCGCCAGATGCACCCCCATTGTGCCGCCAGCCATTGCTGCCTTCCACTTCTTCACCATGTACTTTACCTGCTCCTGTGAAACTGGCTCACTTATCTTGAACCCTTCCTGTTTCCAGAACTCCTGGAAGGCCCCCCACGCCCCTTCGTATGCCTTCAGCATGTTGGTGGACCAGGAGCTCCTGTATAACAGTTGGGCTCCTTCCAGCCAATTTCCCATACTTTTTCTGCCACCGGTGTTCTCTTTGCAGCCGCTTGTGGCGCCAAGGACCTGAATCTTTCCAGCTGTAAACGGGAAAGGCTGTCAGCTATGTCATTTTTTCCCCCCTCTATGTGCTTGGCTTTAAACGACGTGTTTAGTTGTAATCCCCTCAACACTAACTGTCTCAGGACCCTGTTCGCCATCTCCGAATGCCCTCCCTGCCTGTTGATAACCTCTACTACGGCTCTGTTATCGCACCAAAACATTATTTTCCTATTCCTTAGGAGTTCTCCCCATGTCAATATTGCCACCCATATTGGGGAAAATCTCTAGTAGAGTTATGTCCTTTAGCAGCCCCTTCTCTTTCCAAGAATCCAGCCACGCTTCCGCTATCCATCTCCGTCAGAAATAAGCCCCCAAACCAGTAGCCCCGGATGCATCCGTATATAGATCCAGATCGTTATTTCCTAGCCAGTCTTTCTGCCAGAATGTAACCCCATTGTATTCCTTTAAGAATTGTTCCCACACTTCCACATCTTGTCTAATCTCTCGTGATATGTCTACCCAATGGTGCGGATGCTTTTTGCCCGCTGTTGCCCTGGCTAACCTCTTGGTGAACACCCTCCCTGGTGCGACCGCCCAGCATGCAAAGTTCAAGTGCCCCAACAGCTGCTGAACCTGCCTCAGGGGAAGTCTCATCCTACGTTTTACCTCTTGTAGCAAAGCCCTGAGCCTGGCCACTTTCTGTTGTGGTAATCTGAAGACTTGCTTGTCTACATCAATCTCAATCCCCAGGAATTCCAGCTTCCTGGCTGGACCTTCTGTTTTATCTCCTGCCAAAGGCACCCCTAACTGTTTGCACATCTCCTCAAAGTCCACAAGCATTGTTCTTACCTCTTCCTCACACCCCCCTATCATAAGGAAATCATCCAAATAGTGCACCATTGCCTTGTGCCTCTATCTGTTCCCAAACGCCGATTGTATCCAGCAGCTGAATGCCTCGAACTTGGCACAGGCTGTGGAACAGCCCATGGGCATTGCCTTGTCAAAGTAGAAGGACCCTTGGAAGCAGAATCCCAACAGGTCCCAATCCTCCTTCTGGACTGGTAGTAGCCAGAAAGCTGACTCTATATCGGTCTTTGCTAGCCAGACCCACCCCTTTGCTCTGATCAACTCCACTGCTTGATCCAGGGTTGCATATGAAACTGTGCTACACTCGTCTGGTATAAGGTCATTCACCGAGGTCCCTTCTGGGTAAGACAGGTGATGAATTAGCCTAAATTCCCCTTGTTGCTTCTTGGGCACTAGGCCCAATGGGGAAACCCGCAGGTTGGGTAATGGGGGTGTCCGGATTGGCCCCTCCATCCTCCTTGCTTCTATTTCTTTCCTTATTTTTCTGAAAGCTATGTCCTCCTTCCCCTTAATGGACGACAAGTTTTTGGCTCTCGTGCCTTCCCTCTCCCCTTGATATTCTAAACAAAATCCCTTTCCGAAGCCTTCCACTAACATCTGTCCTCCCTTCTCCTCTGGGTATCCCTTCATCCATTCTTTTAGCACCCCTATCCTGACCGGCATTCTGGCCAGCCTAAAACCTTCCCCCCCCCACCTCTCCTACCCTCTCAATGGTTCCCCTTACCTCCATTCCCAAGCCCCCCTCTTCCGTGAAATCCCCTCCCTCTCCCTGATTGGTATCCCTCCCTCAAAATGGCTGCCCATTTTCCCATTGCCCGTTTCTGTCCCCATTGCTCTGCACCGGGTTGTTGGTGCTGACTCATCGATTTTGAACAAATGTGCCTGAATTTGTAATTACTCCAGGAGCACAATGCCTTGTTGAAACCCCAACACGCTTTTTCTTGCAGCCCGCCTCCTCCTTGTCTATTCCCTTTTTCCGTTCCTGTAAAACCTGCTAGGCTCCTTACCCATAGTTCAGAATGGGTCGAATCCCACCTCAGATCCCCTCTGGCTGCCATTCTCTGCCGGAAGGCCTCCTCATACTTTAGCCAACCTATCCCCATCCTAGCCTTGTAGGCATCTTTTATAGTGGTGGCATACGTGAGGAGCGAGATGGCCAGGTCTGTTTTTTTTTCTCCAGCATGATGGCACTGTATATCGAGAACCCTGCCTGCCAGGCCTCTATACTCTTCCCCTTGTAAGTTGTCTCCTCTACCTTGTTTCCAGCGATCGCCAAAGCCACCGCCATCTCAGATTTTCCTACTGTCTCTTTCTGCATGTACCTCTTCGTCGACTCCTTATCCCCTAGTGCAAATAAATCCACGTACTCCCCTTTTCATATCTTTCCTTTTATCGTTAGTGGGACGTGATCCCCATTGTCATGCCCGGTAGCCCCTCGTTACCCACTCTAGTTTTTGTATTCCCTTCTACCCCTGCAGCCTTAATTTCCTGCATCGCCTTTTCCATTCGCTCTAAGCCCTTCTCTTCCATGTCCCCCAGCAAACCTGCTAGATATTCAGTCAAATCCCCCTCTGGGGTCTGTTCACCCATATCCTTACCACTCGTGCCCTCGTCTGCGTCCAGGTCTCCATCAGGCTTTTTCCTTGACCTTTTTTGCTCCTTGCCCTCTCTGCCTCCTCTTCTGCTTCCTTGCCATATCCAGCATCTCCATCGCCTTCTTCATCATTTCTGCCGCCTGCTCCATCATCTGCATGCTTGTGACTTCTGCCATCCTGGATAATTAAATACTTAAAGGGGTATACAACAAACACAGTTATCCCTTGTCCAGCATTGAAATCACCCAATAAATGCCCCCCACAATTTTTGCACACACTCTGCAGACCTTACACCCCCTTTTTGGTCCCCTCTTCTGGTGACGGTCTCGCATCTTTTGGCCAGTCTCCATCGCCTTTCTAGCTGGGAATTGCCCTGACACCCCCCCGCCCCCGATGATTTTTTTTTTTTTTTACACGCTGCCTCCTACCCTGGTTCACTGCCCTTTCCCACAAAATTCTATAGATATAGAGAAAGGGCAAGAGAGAAAGAGACAAGTAATCCATAGATGCATTTTTAATTACCACTGCCTATGCTGAAACTTGCCCTTCAACCACATTTGCAACGTTCTGTTGCAACAATGCCACCGCAGGAATCACGCCCAACACCACCACATGAGCACTACAGTCCCTGAAGCCACTGCCACAACAGCAGTGGCCCGAAGAACAGCAGCGCGTGTCACCAGAGGAGAATCCTGGGCCCCTGTGCTCCTTGTGTGCTGCCCTGTCCAACCCTTGACTCCCGGGACCCTTCGCAATCCAGCTGCATCTCAGGAACATTTGTTTTACTGTTTACATAACAAGATGGAATAAACTCCCATTTTCCCCATGCTTTTTACCCCACTTGGGATCCCTCTCCAACTGGAGAGCTGAATCCCCCCACTCTTTGGTAACTCTGCCCTTACTGGCCACAATGCTCCTACCCCCACCCAATGTGGTCCCAAATTCCAAACCTGTATTTTGCCACTTCAGTATTCTGGCTACCAAGATCAACAGCCATTACACTTAAATTACAACCATTTTTTTTTTTTTTTGTATTTCTGTTATTAATCTGTCTCCCCACCAGGTTTGGTTGTAAGTGGCCTCCCCCAATAATTATTTTACTCAACCCCGCTTCTGCCTTCCGGCCTGTGCGGCCTTGCTAGGCCTCCATGCCCAAACTCCCAGCCATGTGGCTAGGCCTACTTTTGCCCCATTATGCCTTACCTCAAATTCGATCCTTAATTCCTCACTTATGTGAAATACAAACAGGGCAGCAGTGCCCCATAACTGTTATATACTCGGTTATTTAGAACTACTCCTATATAAATACCTCCCAAAACGCTCCCTCAGCATCTAATTCATGAAGGAACCTAGTACAAGGTTATTAAACTACCTCTCTACATTTGTCATATGGTCACAGTTCCTGCACAAAAACAATCCTCTGTGTAGACAATACAAAAAGGAAGAACAGAAGCTAAAGACGCTTTCCCCCAGCAGTGCTATTACTTTCTAAATTGCCTAAAAATGCATCTGTTGATTCTCTATTTACTGATATATGTATAAATAAATCTTATTTTTTTTCTTGCCAAGCCTGCTAACATTGTATTTCTACCCATTAACAGATCTTGCCTCACATGGCTCTAAAGTTCCTCTGCTACTTGCTGTAAGTCCTGCAATTGTTAACCAAAGTGAACTGTTTCCTTAATTGCAGGTTATGTGCTGACTGTAAAACACCTCTAGGAAATATCCCAGCACAAAAGGCCTGCCACTAGCACAGCACGTTGAAAGTTAACTCCCTTGCCTAGTTACTGCTCAGGCTGCTCCCGTGTGGCCAGGCCTACCCCACCTGAAAAAACCTTACCTCAAGTAGTTGAATTGCCAGTCAAAGTGCTGAGCTCTGTTAATTTTGAAAACCCAGCAAAAGAGGGAGACCACTTCCTCTGCTGGCTCCTAAATACCCTCAAGACCCCCCCCCTTTTTCCTCCTGGCCAATCCTCACCTGGCCTACCTGCCTAGTCATATTGGTCACATCAAGGTATGACATCACGCCCTCCCTCCTTACCTGAGCCCTCCCTTCCCTCCCCCATTCTTTCCTCCTACCCTTCCCCGCCCTGATGTGACCTGCCTTTGACTTGCCCAACCCCCGGTGCCCCTTTTCTTTGGGATCCCCTGATAATTAAGGTTGTCCCTTGGGGGCAACCGCATTTCTATGTTTAGTTTTTTTGTTGCAATATTGATAACTTGGTTGTTTGCATTATATTCTACTAAGTTTTACTTCCTATTGCTTTTTCTGGAAATAAGTGGTGAATGAGGAGAATTGAGAGCTTGGGCCTGGAGTTTCATTATAATTACATAGTTCTGCTTCTTTAATTGAGGGTAGTGATATAGTTCTTGTACTAGGGGCTACATTATTACAAATAATACCTCCATCCTGTTCCAATTTTAGAATATATTTTAGGTTTTGTAGTTCAGTAATAGCATTATTCAACTTATATACTGTTATCATATTGAACACATGCATTACAGTCTGATCCTATCATAGCGTCTGTGCATGGTGGATAAAACATGAACATTTATTGCATTTTACTAATTTCCCTTCAGTGCATAAATTAAGTAGCAAAGCAGAGATTTCAGCCATGTTCTCCATTGTTCAAATGCTGTATTTAAAATTTTTACTTACTATAATGTTTCCTCCTACCCCACCAGACCCAACTGACACGCGCAAGTCTCTGCCTGCTGAGTCTCGCGCTCACGCTCGCACCACTCGCTGTGGAGCGAATCTATACATGTCCCAGTACCAGGAAGTGAATGGGGGTCACATGACCTCTCGTTTACTACACAGTAATGTATTTGAAATGCTGTATTTGTTTCCTATTAAAATATACAGAATCCCTCTTTACAGCTTGACATTTAGGGAAATATCTGCCTAAAGTGAAAAATGCTCTGCTGCGGTGATTTCAACATTTTGGGTGTGTAGTTCCTCTTTGGAGCATGAGCTACACTACCCAGACAGCATTGCAACAAATCTATAGTCTGTACAACAGTTATTAGAAAATGCTAAGTGGTCAGTTACCACTCTCACTCCAGCAGCACTAGGCTGAAAGTACTTAGAAATACCTCTCATGCAAGGGGTTTGGTTTAAAAAGCCTGTCTTCCAAAGAGGTGCAGGGCTGATCCATATGTCTGTAGATGTCAGCCACCTGTGGGTCTGTCTGGTGGGTACTGGGCACTGCACTTCAGTTTCCTGACAGATACAGATGCACAGGGCAGAGATTCCATCTGTCGGCCAGAGTGCAGGGCCCTGTCGTACCCACTGCTATATACAGAAAATTTTAGGGGTCTAAGGATGTGTCTGACCTCAAAACTCCTTAAGAACTGAAATATTTGATATTACCTGAAAATTCAGTTTTGTAGGTAGAAGTTGGCATGCATGTCTTACACCTGTGCTGTAGAGTACAGAAGTACCATTGGCATTTGTTTTTATCATGACTAGACATCAGGGATTTAAAGAATAATATGTGTGTCTTTTTATATTAGGGTCGGCGATCAGTGGGGTTGGGGGGGCGACCAGTAGTAAATATCAAGGAAGTTTTTGCATGAAGTGTGGAATTTTGGTTACGAAATTCCACACTTCGCCATCAATCCGTACACCACAAATTGGCAAACTTGATGAGCTGGACTTCAAGAAGTGCACACAATTTGCGAATTAATTGTCGGAGCGAATTTTGCCAACTTTGCACATCTCTACTTCAGAGTATGTTTTAGAAACTGCCAATTCAAAGACTGTCTCTGCATCCATACATAAAGCCAGCTGGAGCAGCTTAGTATTTATCTGAGAGAAGATATCAAATAATCTGCAGTGTTGTCTTGCAGTAAATGTCCAGGGTGAAAACCAGTCTGATTCTTATCTATCACACTTTGCTTGTGGTGTTCAAGACATTGTGCCATGATTTCCATTAATATGTTTAGGTTAACATTTAGAAAAGAAACTGGGCAGTATGAGGAACAATCCAAAGGATCTTTTCCGTTGTATAGATAATAGGAAAATATTGGCAGAATGCCAGGAATCGGGAATCGCCTCTCCCTCATGAAGTTTTGAACCCCCCCCTTGTTCCTCAGTTGTCTGGTATGTAATTTTACTCTCCAGATCTTCCACTGCAGCTTCTGGCAACCTTCCAAGTGTAGTGATGTAAAAAAGCTTTTTTTTTTTTAGCAAAAATAGGTATGTCAGGTTGAGCTATAAATCCACATAATAGTGAGCAAAAAGCTGCATGAGTTAGCACATGTTACAAGTTAAAAAGACTACCTAGTCCTGAGGTACAGAGCCTGAGTACTGCCTTACTTGCCTGCTGCTTTTGTATGGTATATGCCAAGACCCTTCCTGCCCAACTGGCCCTCATATTATCTCTGCCTAGTCCAGCATAAATTATTTCAGTACCAGCTGTGATTGATGTCAATTTTTCTTGGGCTGAGTCTAGTGAATTTTAATTTCAGCATCCAAAGTCATTTATGATCAGCTGCCAACTTAGCCAGTTTATTTTCTAAATCAAAATGGGCCCAGGATTGTGCCCTTTTTAAGTATGCTGAGTGATTGATGATGACATTCCAAAAAAAGAGTAAGCAACGTGCCAGTGGTTGTCTTAAACCATGTCATAGCACAGCTTGCATCCGTCCTGCTGTTTACATGGTTTAAAGCAATTATGTTGGTCTAATATCATGCTAAAGCCTTAGTTTTAGCATGGTTTTGGAACATGACTTGTAGCACAGTTTTACCATGCTGCAGTCTGGACACAGACCTTTTAACAGAGCTTAAATTGTTTAAATATCCTAGTGTGGACAGGGCCATAGTTAGCATGGTGATCTCAGTACTGTATTTAAGAACAGATGCGGCAGGTGCCATCACTCGCCCTTTAAAAGAAAAGGTAGTCTGACAGCAGCTGACTTGGCTGCTGTGACTATAGTTGATGAGGGCAACAAAAATGATCCCCGGTCTACTCCCAAAACTAGAGCAGAGCTGATTAAGTTGTGGTACCAAGATGACATCTTCCTAGCACCCTGGCAGTAAAGGCAGAGAAGTGGATATAGAGTCATTCAGAGAAACTTGACAATGAAGACAAATTTTGACAAATCAAGAGGAAAATGTACATCTTGTCTTATGGGTGGCTTCACTATTCGGTCATGTACATATGTCTTCACTTGGGTGGTGCCTGAGCTCAGGATACTGTTGCCATTTCCATCCATTTCACATGTTTTGTAACACTTGACAATAACACTGATATTTAAGGTACACTAGATTCTGTTCTACAGTGCTTTCATGTGCATAATAATGGCACTTCTGTGTGTGATGAGGGAGGCATTGTGCAAGCAGTTTGAAAGTCTGTGATGCTTTTATTGTCTGCACTTCACTCATGGAACACATGCAGTCACTACTTGAAACGATAGTCATCTAAAGTATATCACACACTCCACAGAGTACAGAGTTGACACTTAGACCTGTGGTGCAAACCTTGCCTCTCATCACTCCTGGGGAGGAGGCATGCTTTCCAGATCCAGAAGAAAAATAGTTAATCCCAAGAAATCATTAATCATGATCATATGAATATGTTCTCAGTCCTACTCCAGTGTGCCTAGTTAGTCACTCCAAGCCTCATCCTGGGCCGACTCCAGAGTAAGTATGAGTTGATGTTGAATTTGTATTTGGTGAATGTGCCACAGTCTAGCACTTTTACCTTCAATTTGTCCATGTCAAACTTTTGGGCCACTTCAGATTACTATGACCTTCGGCCAAATAATTTAAAAAAAATATTCTTGCCCTTCCAAGGTGACCAGGGCTATTCCTATGGACATCCATTTCCCCACCCAGTCACATTCCACCCTTTTTCTCCACCTCAGATATACTGTTTTATAAACAAAAAAAATCCAGCCTTTTGCACTGTGCAACTACCAGGTGATAACTAACTGGAGGAATGGGGAGGGTGGAAGAAGTTGGGATTCACTGGAGTGTGTGAGGGGGTGGTGAAGGAATGTGACTTACCCCGTTTGTAACCTGTTGGGCCTCCATACAAAGGATCTGAAGTGTCTGTGGTCAAAATGTTGAAGTCGAACCTAAGACGGGGAGTCCGAATCAAAGCCAAACCAATGTTGTCAATTTTCACATTTGCTCACCTTTGCTCCAGTGCCCATTGCTTCAGTCACTCCAAGCCTCTTCCTCCTTACATGTCAGTCGGGCATAATATTTTGTTACCTAGGTGGACAGCCTACTAATGGTGAGAAAAGCAGGTCATTGACAACACTGGTTTAACTTTAAGTCTTGGTCCACAAATTTGGTTCAGCTTTGATAATTCAAATTAAGCACATTAGTTCCCAATTCAGTAACTTGCTTGGGGTAAAGCAGACTACAATCAAGAGTTAAAAAAAAAAAAAAAAGCCTTGACATCAGCAGTGAGTGTTTATTTCTGTAACTTACTTGTGGCAGGTGGTGTTGGCATGCCACTGCTAGGGATTGGAATATCTGTGGTGGTGTGACAGACTCTGTAACCCAGTAAAACTACAGTGGCCAGTGATGAGCAACAGTAATAAAATTCATAGCTGAGTTCAAGGCTTATAATCTTCCCCCGTAGTCTCTGCTTTACCTCCATGCCAATTACTGCACTCTCCCTAGTTCCATAAAATTATATTATAGTCCTAGTGGGGTACTGCAGGGTTCAGTACTGGGGCCAGTCCTTTGTAATGCCTTAAGTGACATTGCAGAGGGACTGGAAGGGAAAGTATGTCTCTTCAGATGACACAAAGATCTGCAACAGGGTTAATACACAAGGCGGGGTGGAAAGGATGAAAAGGGACTTGACAAGGTTGGAGGAATGGTCAAATGTATGGCAGCTTAGACTCAATGCAAAGAAGTGCAAAGCAATGCACCTGGGAAACAAAAACCCAGGGGAAGAGTACACAATGGGGGGTGAGATACTGGCAACAATAAAAATGGAAAGGGAGCTGGGGGTAGTCATATCAGATGACCTAAAGGTGGGCAAGCAGTGTGAGAAGGCAGTAAGGAGGGCTGAAAGGATACTGAGATACATAGGGAGAGGAATCACCAGTAGAAAACAGGAAATTGTTATCCCTATGTACAGACAGTTGGTAAGATCCCATCTGGAGAATTGTGTGCAGTTCTGGAGACCCCATCTCCACAAAGACATAGACAGGGTGGAGGCTGTCCAGAGGAGGGCAACCAAAATGGTGCAGGGTCTGCACCAGAAGACATATGGAGAGAGAGAGTAAAGGAGCTTAATATGTATCCCTCGCAGAAAGGAGGGAGAGGGGGGACATGATAAAAACTTTCAAGTACCTCAAGGGAATCAACAAAGTCCAAGAGGGTAGAATCTTTCAGAAAAAGACGTGCAAGAACAAGGGGGTACAATCTGAAGATAGAGGGGGAACTGCTCAGAAGTAATGTGAGGAAGTATTTCTTCACAGAGAGGGTTGTAGATGCATGGAACAGCCTTCCTGAGGAGGTCATAGAGTCAAAAACAGTGGAGGAATTCAAGAATACATGGGACAGACATAAGGCAATTCTAGTGGGGGATAGGAGGAAGTAGGCTGTTGGTTAACTAGAATCTGTAGCTTATCCACTAGGTAGGGAAATGGGCAGACTAGGTGGACCAAGCGGTCCTTATCTGCCATCAAATTCTATGTTTCTGTGTTTCCCCCTTCCCCAAAAAATTATGAATCAAAAAACAACAAAAAATAATTAAATTTAGGGCATTACATTACCCAGCACAATATTTTACCATATGTAAATTATTCTTTATTTTTTCTTATTTGCTTTCTTAAATATTGTTATCTATTGAACTTTGAACACAGCTGCTGCCTGCTGTCAGTTAAAGTTGTAGTCAGTTGACTATATGCATCAGAATCAGACTGATGAATGGGCAGTCAGTTTGCCAGCCATTCCATCGCTGTCCCATTCATGGTGGGTTTGTTGTGGTAAAGGCTCTTCGATAACTGGTAATGACTCTGTATAAGGGAAATATATGATCATATTGAGCTTGTTGGTGATGACCATGTGAAAGTTGTCACAGTGCCACGTCAGGTAGAGGATGAGGACTTGTACTAGTGGTCTGCATCCGAACAGTCCTTGTACTGCCACTGCTGCTATGACTGATAATCCGTCTGTGGTGCCAGTTCCAGTGGAAGTCTGGGAAGACTTGCCACTAGGAGAAGTGGGAATGGAAGTGGATGTCACTCACTGGACATGTGAAGAATTAAAAGGATGGTTACAAGTGCTCCATGGTATGCTGAGTTTGTGCATGGCTAGGAATTCAAGATACGAGGAATAGGTGGGTATTGTATTATAAGAAAATTATATTCATTATTTACTTCAATTGCAGAGGCCTTATTCATTGCTCTGTATTTTTGGACATCCTGTTGGTTCTGTCATGTACCTTTCAAATATTTGGATTTAATAATTGATCGCAATTGTGCTAATTGTAATATTTGCAACTCTGCAATGTTACTTATCTGAATAAAGTATATTAAATATGGAAAAAAAAATAATTCAAGTTACATCTGGATCTAGCTTTGAGTGATGTTGTAAGGCAATACCACCAGTGGTACCAAAACACCTTCCTAAAGTGACCAACATTCTAGGGCATCAGTTGTTAGGAGTGGTCTCCGTTTCCTTGCAGTATCAGTCTAGTACCTACCACCGAGTCCACCAGTTCTTGAAGATGAATTTTGGAAGCCCTATTGCCCTGGACCCTTAGCCATAACAAAACCCTGTCCAGTCCCACCCAGGGTAGCAGGCAGCAGCAGTGACAGATGATCTGTTAAGGTGGAACAAGGATGGGAGAGGAAGAGATTGTTATCTTTATTACTGAGTGTGTACTTGTTTTACTATGTTTTACCAGGTGGGGGAGGTTTAACTAGCCATCAGAGGCAGAATCAGAAATTACAATTCTGACTTCCATTCCAATGCCTTAACTGGCATTGAAATGGAATCTGGGTCAGAATATCTGATAATTTAGTCAATATAAATTAAATGGCATCCAGCAAATCTGACCAGTCCTAGTTTGTATGATTCATATTATCTTTTGCATGGCTCTGCATCAGTGATGTGGTCTTCAGAAGGAGTTCTGTTGGCTATATTTCTATCCCCTGGAATCTCTCACATATTAACTGCAGCCATTTGGCAGGAATGAGCAGCACCAGAGATTTTGAACTTTATGATAATGGTGGAACTTTACAATGAAGTTCAAACTTTGCTGTTTGGTCACGCTCACCTGTGCTTTCCAATGTCAGATTGATTTCTATGCTGAAGAGAGCAGTCACTGTGAAGTTATCGCCACACCTATGAATGGGTTACAGTTTATTGTTGTGATAACAATGCTTAATTATTTCAGTTAATATGTCGATACTCTGTTAGTTGGAGTGTTATTTTATTTAATTTGTGAATAACTGTAATTTCTCCAGATCCCATTTAGTTTCCAGCAAGTGGTGAAGACCAATTGTTAGCACAGTTCCCACATTTAGGGAACTAAGATATTATGCTTTAAAATATAAATAATAATTTTGAAGTAACCACTTCATGCGTATATCTACAGTAATTTACTCTCGGTTCCAGTTTTTGGGAATCAAGATGGAAAATAGTCATATTTTTTATTCTTTAACCCTTTATCCAAGGGGATAAACAGCCAAATACCCATCAGAAGTCGCTAACATCTTCAATACCTTTTTTGGAGACCTTGATTAATATAAATCATCCCCTCCCTCTCCCACCCCACCCCTCACCCACTCCTGCCCCCTCTGTCTCAAACTCTGTTGCTGAGCCCTGCCCCAAGTGTTATTTCGGCTCTAAAGCCTTTGGACACTATCAAGTTTATCCGGTGCAACAACCCCAAACCCAGCAAAGGAGCAGATGGAATTGACTTTAAAATCCTTAAACACACCATCATACCTCTAGCTGCTCCCATCACCAACATACTTAACCTCTCTCTTTGCTCTGGCCATTTCCCAAGCATCTGGTAAACTGCCACTGTAAAACTGCTCTTCAAATCAGGGTCCAGGAATGATGTTGGTAATTACTGACCTATCTCTCTCCTCGCTCCCCTCTCCAAAATAATTGAAAAAGCAGTTCATACCCAGCTCACTGCCTTCCTTGACTGCCATAATCTTCTCTCAGAAGCCCAGCATGGGTTTAGTTCTGGCCACAGCACAGAAACAGCCCTGGTGAAATTCACCAGTGGTATTTACAAGGACAGCAAAAAAGGCCAATTCACAGACTTTGTGTTCGTGGACCTGACCAAGGCTTTTGATCTGGTTGACCATAGCCTACTTCTTGATACCCTCCAGAGCCTGCAGATGTTGTTAAATGGGTCAGTAGCTACCTTTACCACAGATCCCAGTAAACAACCATGAATGGTCACTTTTCCACCGACTGTACAATTAAATATGCGGTTCCTCAGGGGTCCATCCTGGGCCTGCTCCTCTTCTCCTTTTTCATAAACAACCTTCCACATATCTGCCACTCCACTAAAATCGTTCTATGTGCTGACAATGCGGCCCTTTACTGCAGTGACAACAACTTGGACGCAGTGTTTGGAAATCTGCAAGCAGATTTCAGTAGGCTACATTCCTGGTTTTCTGCCAAAGGTATGGTCCTCAATTTCAAGAAGACAAACTTTATGATCTTCTCTGGCCCAAGAAAAACCATAACTTCGGGTTTAACCCTCATGAACAATCTTGGAATTTCTATAGAAAAGTTGATGAATGTAAATACTTGGGACTGTTCCTTGACCCACACCTCACTTTCAATATCCATATCACTAACCTCATTAAGAAGATTCATATGAGGCTGGGTCTCTTATATCGAATCATAAAGTTCCAAATCCCCATCTCCAGACTACGTGTGGCTAGCTCCTTGCTCTAACCCCTCCTTGAGTACGGCTTTATTTTTCACTCCCCCATACCATGTCCCACCTCTCCTCTAAACTCAGGGCCACTTATAATAGCATTGCACGCTTTGTCACTGGCCTCCCATGGAATACCCACCACTGTGCCTTTTACGATCCTCTAAACTGGCTCACCCTTGTGGGTAGGTTCCATTTTAAAATGCTCTCTTTCTTACACAAGGTGAACCTTAACCTACTACCAGCAAGTGTTACCTCCCTGTTTCCTAAGTCATTCTGCAAGCGCAATACAAGAGGGGCCGTCCATCACATCTTTGATATCCTGTTCTGTCATACATCTCATGCGCCGAATATTATCACTTATGAGGGCCTCAAGTCTTACAACAATTTTCCCCCTGAAATTCTTGCCTGTAGCTCAGTCAGCTCCTTCTGCAGTACCCTCAAGGACCAACTCCTAAAATCTACCACCTGTGTTTGCCCAGGACATCCGCCCCCCTGAATATACTAAAGTATTTTGTTATTGTCCCTCTCATCAAATATTTTGTGTTATTTTTCCTTCTTTCTTTCTCCCCCCTTCCACCCCTCCCACTCCCCACCAAGTTTCTTCCCCCATGTTTTCCCCAGCCCCCAGCACCTGCCACAAATATACCCTTCCTGTGCGTCTTTCCTCAAGCCTTTTCCCTTTGACTATCTGTCACTGTATGAAATATTTCCCGTTTATAAACCTGCTGTAGTTAAGTGTGTTAACTAAGTGTATATACTGTATTATTCCTCACCTCACTGTTTGTTTTAACTTATTCATTCTGTACTTTTTTGTCCAGTTTCTTTGTAAAAATATTTGTACACCGGACGTTTGTGAAAACGGGCATATTTGCCCACATACTCTCCAGTATAAAATAAAACTGATTGATTGAGGTAACATTATACATTGTGGTTCTCAACTGGAGAATTGAACTTTTGATTTGTTCTAATAAGCTATTTGTTTTTACATTATCTGGGCTTATGGTCAATTTTCCTTTTAATCTGGAAACTAGAAATGCCTTCAAGGCCATCAGTGTGGCATGACTGGCAGAACAAAAAAGACTGGACTGACGGGCTTTAAAAACTGTACTATTTGATTTCAGCTCCTGGCAAAGACAGTCTTCTGTAGGCTTTGTTTTAAGATGCCTGGTCCAGATCCTTATTTTATTGAATTGTGAACCCTGTAATAAGTTTTGCCGTAAAACACAAAAGAAAAGGCCTAAAACAAGAGAAGATTTTATGGCTTCTCTGTCTGCCTCTGTGTCACCAAAAGTTTCAGATGAGGGTCCTGCCCTTCAGAGTAAGCTGCAGTCCCTGTCAAAGGGGACAGAAAAGGAAGATAAAGCTGCAAAAGATGGTATAGAAACCATGGTGTCCGAAAGGGGGAACCCTGAATCCAGTAAAAAATAAAACAGCCTCAGAGCAGACATGGGAACTGGTACCTTCTAAGAAAAAAACAGAAAGAAAAACATGTCTCTGTCCCACTCCTGAAAAAGGAATACAGCCACCAGGCGGACTGAAAAAACTCAAACAGTTCCTCGCTCTCATTGATTGGTCTCCCATCCGCCATGCAATCAATATTGACACTTCCCTCGACCTCTTCTCACAAGCCTTTAACAAGGCCTGTGATCTTTTTGCTCCCTTCACCATGATCCGCTCCAAAAGGCAAAATACACCTTGGGTCACCCCTGCCCTACTCCAACTGCTCAGGGACAGGGATAACCTCTGGCATATAGCCACTGAGACTGGCCAGATGGCTGACAGACAAGCATATAACGCTGCATGTAACAGGTGCATGTGGGCCATCCGAAAAGCCAAGGCAGACCACTACCAGGCCACCCTCACCTCCTCATGGGGGTGTGCCCGGAACTTCTGGGACAATATAAAAGAAATAAATGGGAAATCACGCTCCCCCCCTCTTCAGCCCAACTTACGGTCAATGGCTCCACCTTTACTGGCCCCACTGACATTGCCAACTGCCTTAACTCCTCCTTTACAGATCTCAGCCCTGGCCTCCTGAGTAACTTTTTCGACCCAACCCCCGACCCACCACCCTCAAATCCTCGGCGCCCCCGGTTCTGTCTACACAAAGTATCCATCCAGGAAGCCAGACCACTCCTGCTTAAAGCGCTAAACAGCAACAGTCCTAGTAGTGACTCCCTGGATCCAAAAATACTCTGGCTGGTCCTGGATGATGTCCTGGTCCCACTCACTGACCTGCTAAACCGGTCCCTCTGCCTGGGGCAATTCCCCACAACATGGAAAACAGCTATAGTCACACCTATTCACAAAGGAGGTGATGGGTCCACCCCAGCAACTATTGTCCAATCTCCACCCCCCCAAGCCTTAGGAAAAAGTGGTGGCCACTCAACTCACCGAATACCTAGCAAAATACAACATTCTTTGCCCGGAACAGCATGGCTTCTGCGCTGGTCACAGTACAAGTACAGTGTTAATGGTTCTCCAACTTCCTGCACTCCTCCCTGGACTTAGGTTCCCTAGCTGGAGCAGTGCTCATTGACCTCTCTAAGGCCTTTGACACTGTCTCCCACCCCCCCTCCTACTAAATGCCCTCCACCACACAGGTTTCTCTGCTGGCCCCCTCGCCTGGTGTGCGAGTTACCTATCCACCCACTCCCAGCATGTCAAAAACATTGGGATACTCTCAGAAACCTTTCCCATCTGCTCAAGGGTTCCCCAGGGCTCTATCTTGGGCTCACTACTCTTTAGCCACTACCTATACACCCTGCCCAGTGCCTGTTCTGGCAATATTCTCCTGTACTCCGATGATGCCGTTATTTATGCCACCCACAGAAATCCTACCTCCCTCCAAAACTCCCTCCAACGCTCCTTCAATGATGCTGAGAACTGGTTTAAGAAGAGTAGACTAGTCATTAACCTCAAAAAAACGAAGGCAGTGCTCTTTGCCCACCACCAGAACAGAGCCAGCAACAACCCCCTCCAAATCCTCCCCAGCACTCATCAACAACTTGAACAAGTTTACTCTTACAAATACCTTGGGATCACCTTTGACTCGGCCCTCACCTTTCATGCCCACATTACAGCCCACGCTCGTCTTGGCATCCTCTACCATCACAAGGACTGCCTCACACCTGATGCCCTCAGACTTGCCATTACGTCCTCAGTAATGTCCCTTGTCGATTATGGCCTTCCAGTCTGTGGTGCTGCTGACTCCGAAGGCCTCAAGAAGATTTGACTCACCCAGACGGCCCGGTGGCACTGAGGTTTGAGGCGTTGGATGCCACACCTCGTGCCGCGCCGATGACCCAAGTTTGGGAGTGAGCTCAGGAGTCGGGGGTCGGCAGGGGAGGGAGACGGATTGAGTGCCCTCTGGGTAGCTCTCCTCTCCAGTTGGGAGGGTTAGGGATGCCTGGTGCTCTGGCAACCCCCAGTGGAGACCAGAGGCACCATTGAGCCGCCGGGCTGCATGTAAGAAGCGTGACTGACGTAGGCAGGGTTGCCATGCGCCGGCGTCAGATGTGCACACGCAGGGGGAAGGGGGATCTTGGGTTCACTACAAGAAAAACCCCTCTGGCCCTGGATAGATGATGGCCCTGCCAGTACCACTGCCACACACCCAATGCTGGTTCCCCTGCCACTGCCCTACGGTCTCCCCGGGTTGTTCTCCCCGAAGATGACAGGGGGAACAGAGCGGGCAGTAGAGTAAGTTGGTGTGTGCAGTGGCCTGAGAGTGTTCCAGGCTGGAGGGCTACAAATAGTCAAAAAAAATAAAAAATTCAACTCACCCTAAAGGCTTGCAGACTAGTGACCAGTGCCCCTAGCCTCACCCACACCTGTCAGCTCTATGACATGGCCAAACTCCTTAGCCTCGATGAACGCCTCCACTACCAAACTTACCTACTAACTAAGAAGATTCTACTTGGGCTCTCGCCCCCTGGGGTTTCTGCCTCCATCCAACTTACACCTTCCAGAGTCACTACCCGAACCACTGACAAGGTCACACTGCTGGTACCCAGAACTAGGACCACCCAGGCACAGAGGTTGTTCAGCTACAGAGCCATGTCCTGGTTCAACTCACTCCCTGCAGCCATTTCCAACACCACCAAAATTGCCCCCTTCAAAACTGCCATACAGAACCAATTGTTCAACACCCATTGCTGCACCTGTCGTGAAGAGATGCTCTGCTGTTCTCTAACACTGACTTAGCCCTCTGGGCTGAACCACCCCTCACCCCATCCCACCCCTGTCCCCCATGGCCTCCATCTCCTCTGCCACTACCTGCTGGTACCAACCTGTCAAGTCTGAAATGTTTTCTAATTACTCTTTATGTTCAAGCAACTATGTAAAACTGTTACTCTGTATGATTGTATTCTGTATGTATGTTAACTCTGTATGTCCTCTCTGTGACGGGGTACCTTTGTAACTGAGCCTCTGGCTCAAAGGTTGTAAAACTGATTATGCAAATAAATAAATAATAAAAAATAAAAGGTCCTCAGCAGAGGACATGACAAAAGCATGGTATATTTTCCAGGCTTTCCAATCTGAGAAACCTCCTTATTATGCCTGGTCCCCCTACTCAGGCTCCAGTTCCATTCCCAATGTCTGTAGCAGAGAAGGTTAAAATGTGTTACAAAGATGAGGAGGAAGGAGAACCCCTGCCACATGATTCTCTTGAGCAAGAATTTCTCTCTCCTCCTAGGCCTTCAGAGAACTACACCTCTCATTACGCCTTTGTAAAGCACATGGTAAAACGCCCTTGGATCCCTTCCAGTGAGACTGAGGAGGATGAAGAGAAAGTAGAGTTCATGGATATGATGGGACTAGCCCCCACAAGGAGGTTGCTTCTTTCCATTCATAAATATTTAAAGAAAGCCACAAACAAAAGTTATGTCAGCACCCACCTCAGCTGCAGGCATTGACAAGAAAATTGAGAAAACCATCAGATGGATAGGCAGGGTGCTGAGTACTTGCACTCTGACCCTGATCATGAGGTGGGGGTGGTCCAGGCTGTTGCCTGTGAAAAAGTAAAGGTATCCCTTTCCTCCCAGCTTCCTGAAAAAGATTCAAGGAAACTAGATGTTATGGCCAAACAAGCATACATGTCAGCTTCTCTACTGCTCTGGCAAGCAGATTACGTACCTTACACAGCTCAATATAAGAAGGCATTATGTAACTCCATACTGGCAATGAGTGAAAAAGCATCTGGTGACTTAGTTCAGGACATTGCTGACATAGCCAGATCAGTCATAGATGCTGCAAAATACCAGTTCCATATAACAAGGGACACAAAGGACACTGCCTCAGCGGTAATGCCCATGCAGTGTCCTTAAGAAGATTTGCCTGGCTTAGAACTATCAGTCTGTCCCAGGACACACAGACTAAGCTATGCATTTCCCTTTTGAAGAAAATTCCCTATTTGGTGACAAAATAGAGGCTTACATGAAAAAGGTGGATGAGTGCAAAACCACCTATAAGAGTAATACTGAGAAAGCAAAGGCCTCCACTCCTAGAGGTCTTATGGAAGGGGATGTGGGGGTTGGGGATACTACCCTCGAAATGATGCCCCCTATGAGGACCCACCATAGAGGGGTTGCTATAGGGGCAGGGGCAGAGGGGGTACTAGCCGTGCAGCTACAGTTCCAACCCCTAAGCCCCAGTAGAAACAAAACCCCAGACAACCCTGCCCAGGTCACCCATCCATTGCTGGGGGGGGGGATGGAATGCTGTCCCATTACTTTCAGGAATGGTTAAAGATCACCACAGACAAGTGGGTCCTGGAATGAGTGGCCAAGGTTTGTCCCTGCAGTTAAAAAAAATTCCCCAAACTGCCGAACCCAAAGGTTTTTTCAGCCCCACACTCCAGCAGAAAAATTCTTGTTGGAGCTGTAAGAAAAATAAGTTACTGCAAGCAAAAGCAGCGGAGAAGATACCTAACACACCGTGGTGCAAGGGTCCTTACTCCAAGTGCTTCCTGATAGGGGTGTGCGAATACCTTATTTTGAATATTTGGCCAAATATTTGCGTTTGAGTCCCCAAATATTCAGAATTTGGTATTCGTATCTGTTATTCATGTTCCTATGTGTGTGTGCGTGTGTGGGGTGGGGGTGTAAAAAAAAAAAAAAGCCCCCAACCTCCTCTCGTGTCCATCTGTTTACAGATTCACAACCTCCATCCCCCATCCACCCTACTCCCCCAGCACCCACAATTTAATGTTTAAAAAAGGATCCTATGATGAGCAACTGGCACAACTCACCTGCTTCTGTGGCTGGCCACCATCTCTTCTCTTGCAGTGCTTTTGCATTAAGTAAGTCACTGGAAAGAAGAAATAATCTTCTCCTGCCCCCACCCCTAAAACAGAACACAAGTCTCAAACTCCTACCCCCCTCCCCAGCACCCACATTTCCCTATTGTGAAATACCCCAGGTGTAGGAAGGTGATGACATAACCCACCCTTCTCTGTTGCCAGCCACATTCTCGTGAATGAAAGCAGTCCCACGCTTGCTTGCATAGTAAAACAGCTGATCATGTGATCAGCTGTTTCACTATGTGAACAAGCACAGCAGTGCTTTCATGCACAAGAAAGTGGCTGACCATGGAGGAAGGTGGGTTGTATCAGTCACCTTCCTGAACCTGGGGGGCTTCACAGTAAGGAAATGTGGGTGCTGGGCGGAGGAGGTTGGGTGTTGGGTGCTCCTGCCAGGGTAGAGGGGATTATTTCTTTCTTTCCAAGGACCTACCTAATGCAAAAGCACTACAAGACAAGTAACAGTGGCCAGTCATGGAAGCGGATGGGTTGTGCTGCTGACCACTTGTGAGATCCTTTTTTAAACATTAAATAAGTGCTGGAGAGGAGAGAGGAGGGTGGATGGGAGGATGGGGGTTGTGAATCTTTAAACACTTGAACTGGGGTCAGGAGGGTGGGGGGCTGTTTTGTATTTTTTATTTGTATTATTTCTGGAATATGAATGACAGTGCCACTATTCATTATTCATATCCACATAACAAACTGCATTATTCATGTTATTCAGGAAATGCTATTCATCCCTTACACACCCTTACTTCCTGACCCACAACAAAAATGGGGAGTGGTGACCCATTTTAGATCTGAGATATCTGAACAAACATTTGAAGAAAGAAAAGTAAAAGATGGTAACACTGGGCTCAGTGATACCGACTCTGCAAATGGGAGACTGATTGGGGTCACTAGATCTGAAAGATGCTTACTTTCATATACCAGTCAGAACTAGTCATAGAAAGTGAAAGTACCTCATTTTCAGGCTAATGGAACTGTCAATGGCTGTTCAGAGCCATTCCCTTTGGCCTAACCTCAGCGCCAAGAGTTTTCACAAAGTGCCTAGCTGTGGTGGCAGCACACCTAAGAAAACAAGGTACTGTGTTTTTTCTCTATTTGGATGACTGGGTCATCTTACGAAAAACACAATGGGAAATCAGGTTCTCTGTAAAGCTGGGAGGAGTGACATTGACAACAACCAAGCAGGAGAAAGACTTTTGTATAACTGTTTTGATTTGAATGACCTAAAGGTAGCTAGGCAGTTTGACAAGGAAGTTGGGAAGGTTAATGGGATGCTGGGTTGTGTAGGGAGGGCGATCATCAGCAGAAGTGGGGGAGGTTGTGTTACCTCTGCATGGGTCACTTGTGAGACCTCATCTGGAATACTCCGAACAGTTCTGGTGACCATCTCTATGGAAGGACATAGAGTGGAGTCGGTCCAGAGGAGAGCTACAAAAAATGGTAAGGGATCTACAACACAAGATCTATAAAGAGAGAGACTGAGGGATCTCAATATGTACACCCTAGAGGAAAGGGGGATATGCTAGAGACATTTAAATACATAAATGTGGTAAATAGGGTATAGGAGAGGAGTATTTTTCATAAGAAAATGGGCTCAAAAACAAGGGGGCATGATATGAAGCTGGGGGGGGGTAAATTCAAAAGGGATATAAGAAAGTTCATCTTGTAAGTTGTTCTTCACAGAAAGAGTGGTGGATCCCTGGGTCAGGGTGCCAGCCGAGCTACTTGGGGTGAAAACAGTGGAAGGATTCAGAAAAGTGGGGGTAGGCATAAAGGAATCTTAGGGTAAAAGAAACAAGGGCCGGGTGGAAGTCCAGAGGTCACGTAGGGTCTGCAGGGATACTGTAGGTAGGATTAAACAGGCAGACTGGGTGGACCAAGAGGTCCTTATCTGCTGAGAAATTCTGTGTGTCTTTGTTTCTGACACAGAACATACAGAGGATTTGGGCTTCCAGATAAACATTCAAAAGTCACAGACAGAACTAGCTCCTGCTCTGGACTGTTACATTGCAGAACTAGATACCCTACAAGGGAAGGACTTCCTTCCAAAAGCAAAGGTAGCAAATCTAATGTCAACTGCAGAATCCTTCAGAGCAGGTCAGTCAAGACCTGAAACGGATTGCCTACTGTTATTTGGACATGTGGTCAGGTGGTCTCGCCCACTGCAGTAGTACCAGGGGCCAAGTTCCAAATGAGACATTCAGTATCACCTAAGGAACCATTGGTCTCAGAGGTGGGACCCTCTCTCCAAGTTGGTACTGGTTGCAAAAACCTTGTTAAGGGTACTGGGGTAGTGGACAGAGGAAGACAACCACAGAGAGGGAATTCCCTTCTTCCAGCAATATCCCACAGATATTTTCATGTCAGATGTCACCATTCAGATGTGGAGTATCAACCTGAAGGATCTCACTATAAGTGGCACCTGGAGCACACAGGAGACTCAAGAGCATATCAACCTCCTGGAGCTCAGGGCAGTGTACCTAGCAATGCAGGTATTTTCCTGCCAAATTCAGGGTCAGCCTATACAAATCCAAATGGACAACACCACAACAATGTTTTATGTGAACAAACAGAGGAATAATATCTTCAAAAATGTGCATAGAAGCCATGGAGATCTGG
Source organism: Neoceratodus forsteri (assembly GCA_016271365.2). Classification (NCBI taxonomy): domain Eukaryota; kingdom Metazoa; phylum Chordata; order Ceratodontiformes; family Ceratodontidae; genus Neoceratodus; species Neoceratodus forsteri. The sequence continues at coordinate 669,240,348 of CM057459.1, read as the reverse complement.
AATCTAGTGTACTCCCTGTAGGTGCAACTATCAATAGTACACCGGCCAGAGAAAGACAATGTACTGGCAGATTCCATAAGCAGGATCAGCCAGAGGACACCCAAGTGAACCCTGAATTATCAGGAGCTGGCATTAGCCTTCAGACAGTGGAGTATATCAGAAATAGCTCTGTTTGCTTCCTGGAAGAACAACCAGCTCCCACTTTTTTGTTGCAGACCCTCAGTGGTGGGTTTAGTGCCAGAGGATGCTCTAGTCCTCAGCTGGTCAGGGAAGTTCTTGTATGCTTTCCCTCCATTCCCACTCTTACTAAGAGCGCTCATAAAACTGAGAAGGGAGTCAGGAACAATGATTCTCATAGTACCAGATTGGGCCAGGCAAACGTGGTACTTCATACTCCTGTCCCTCGCCAACAAGCATTCTGTCCATCTGCCACTGAGATTCAATCTACTGACACAGTCTCGGGGCAGAATAACATACCAGGTTTGAGAACTCTACGCCTCAGACCATGGTTCTTGAAGAGCAAATGTTTTCTGGCTAAATCTATCAGGAGTATTGAGAGTGTTGAAGGTTTCTAGAAAACCAACAAAAGAAAAACCTATGCTTCAAAATGGAAAAGGCTGGTGTGCTCCTAGACAGATAAATCCCATCCGGGAAGGTCCATCTGCAGTCCGGACTACCTACTCCATCTCCAGTCATTGGGCCAAAGGCCTCAACCCTGACATCCGCTTACATATCAGCTGGCAAAAGCAAGTCAGTGGCTTCTCAACCCATTTCAAAGTTTTCCAAAGGCCTAAATCACATGTTCTCTCCAGTGAGGGACCCTCTTCCACCCTTGGACCTAAAATGTGTGCATTTCCCAGCTGATGGAGGCTTCTTTTGAGCCTAATGCTACTGGTGCACTAAAGTACTGTATGTGACCTAAAAAGCAATTGTCCTAGTAGCTGTGACATTTGCTAGAAGGGTGAGTGAGCTGCAAGCCCTCTGCATCGATTAAAACTACATATCCTTTCATAGCGACAAGGTAGTCCTGAGAACAAACAGGAAATTCCTCCCAAAAGTGGTGTCAGAATTCCAACTGAATCAGTCAGTTGCCGTTCCTGTTATCTTTACAAAAAAGTCCAGCACGGGAAAGCAAAAGCTCCACTGCCTGGATACCTAAAGGGCACCAAGTTTCTACCTGGACCACACAATGGATGTCAGATCCACTAGCACTCAGTTATTCGTTACTTATGGTGAAGTGGGTAAAGGCAAACCAGCTTCCAGGAGAACTATTTGTAGCTGGATAGTCTCCTGCGTACAGTTCTGTTATGGCAGAGCTGGTAAATTGGCACCAAGAGGCCTTAGAAGACACTCCACAGTAGGTACCTCTGGCTCTGTGGCAGCGTCAAGGGGTATCCCCCTGCAAGACATGCAAAGCAGCTACTTGGAAAACAGTACACACTTTAAAAAAGCACTATTGTCTGGACATTATGTACTGTCCAGAAGAAATACCAGCCTTGGCACTGCTGTTTTGCAGAATCTTTTCCCTAAATAGGTTCTTGTGCCCAGCTTCCCAAGGTCCTGCTGTGGAGTTTGCAGTTGTTAAAACATAAGTGAGGGATTCCTGGGGTTGAAATAAAAATTACTCATTGTAGTACTGTTGTTTCTTACAAGGGATCCCTCATTATGTTAAACAATCCCTAACCCCTGCCCCACTTTCCAGAACCCGTTAAAAGGTTCAGACAAGAACATGTTATTTTACTATTTGCTTGAGCATTACTTGTTACAGTGCATCTACAATTCTTGCTGAGTGGTTGAACTTAAATTCCTTTCTGAAACTAGATAGGTTTGTTCAGCCTTGTTTTAAACATATAATGCCAAAATTTTGCCAAATATTGTAAATAATTTATTAGCCATTTAGCTAGTTTTAGTGGCCACAACTCACCCAAATGCTAGAAATAAATCTAACATCAGAAATCAGGGGTTAGTGTTACCACACAGCAGAGTTTGAACTTAATTCTAAAGTCCCATCATCATTAGCATAAAAAGTTTCAAATCTCCAGGGCTGCTAATTTCTGGGGAATGATTGCAGTTGTTAAGCATGGTGAGGGATCTCTTGGAAGAAACAAGATTACTACAGTGAATATTTTTTTTCTTCTGGCTAAGGCTGTTTGGAAATAAAGCAGGACATGGTGTGCCCATTCTTTCTGTGGTAAGGTGATATGCATGGAATCTTGCAGTTGCTACTGCTTTTCTACAGGTACAGTGCAACTCATGATGTTGGGTGTATTATGTAGGAGAGTGCAACGAACGATTAGTATTTCCCCAAGTATCATGAATAATGCACTGTTCGTTATTCATATACAAATGATGAATAGTGGCACTATTCATGCCTATTCATTATTAGGATACAGATAATGAATAATGGTACTGTTCATGTCTATTCCTATTTAGGAAATGCTGAATAAACAAAAAAAGAAGCCCCCCATTTTGCTTCCCAGTCCAATCCTTTAAAATACAAACCCCATCCCCCACCCCCACTCTCTGCTGCAATGCCAATTGCCCTCCCCAAGCACTACAGTTACATGTTTGCAAAAAAGATCTCCCACAATGGGTGACCGCAACCCCCCACCTCTATGACTAGCTGCTATCTTTAGAGCTTTAATTATCAAAATACAATATCCCCACAGCAGCACTCAACTCCCACCCTCCACCCCAGCACCCAATTTTTCTTTTATTAGAGAAGGCCTCCAACAAGTGTTCATGAAGGCAACTGGCACAACCCATCCTCCTCCATGACTGACCTCCTCCTATTGAATGGAAGTGCTACCATGCTTGCTCACATAGTGAAACCGTTGATCATGTGATCAGCTGTTTTTCTATGTGAGCAAGTGGTAGAGCTACTGCTCATGATGTCGGGTGACCCAGGTTTGGTAGAGAGCTTGAGTCGTTGGGGGCGAGCCCAGGGGAGAAAAACTGAACATCCCAGAGGATGCTGTTCTTCTACATGGAAGGAGGGATTAAGCTGCCGCTCCAACAGCACTGCCTGGGTCGACACAGGTGAAACTGCCAGCGGCACTGAGTGGGAGGGAGAACATCAGTTGGTGTTGTGTGGTATGCTTGTTTGCATGTGCATCCACACACCCTCAAACCAACATCTGGGGGATCGGAGAAAAAGGAAAAGCAAGCTCTGATGACAGCAGGATGACTCACCCTGGCTGGAACGCAGGCACCATACCACCGGCCCATGCACCAAGTCATCTCCATGAGGTTTCGGTATCTTGGAGGGGACTTGTAGAACCTGTTGCTGTGTGGGGTAAGCCACAGAGACTGGAGGCACAGGGGATGCATCAGGGAGAAGCTGGGGAATGAGGCTGATAAAGCTGGGGAATGATGAGGGCAGGTCAGAGTAAGAAGGGGGCATTACAAAAAAATTAAAGATTTCTGATCTGCATTTTTAGAGTAATGATAATGTTATATGTCAGTGCTTTTTTTCCTTCCTGAAACCTCTTTTGTAGAGGCACTTTGGATATAAAAGAATAAAAGAAGCCATTAAGGAAACAAGCCTCTCTTCAAAGTCTCCCTTTTAGAAAATCAAAGCTGGTAGCATGATAGCATCTCCAGTTAGAGATAAACAATGTGAAGGAAGAGTAATAAAGAAATTAATGGGGTAAGATCAGCAACATCCCTGAAAATCAGGGACAGTTGGGAGATATAAGGCAAAGGAGTCTGCAATAGATCAGATGACCTTGAACAAACTGTTCAGGAAAAGCAAACATGATGAAGATCCTGAAACAGTTTGGCATTCACATGTATGTTAAAAACTGTAAAGCAAATACAGCAACTGCATGACACAGGAACAAGGTGTACGGTAAAAAACTCAAATACACTAAATCTCAGATGAGGGCTGGTAGTCTGGATTTCAATACTCTGTGGTCAAGCCAGAGGTTGTTTGGGGCAGCCCAGTAGAGACTGAATGCTTCCAAAAAGACAAAAAAACCTAAACACAAATTGCATTAAGGAGGAACTCTGATCTCTAGTTTACTTTGTAAAGAGCCTAAAATGTCTCAATAATGCTGGAAGCTTCCATCTTCATTGGACTGGCAGTATAGCTTAGAGGTTAGAGTAACAAGCTGTGAATGAGCTTGGTACAGCCAGCAGACCTGGAGTTTGATTCCCACAACCTCCATTTGCATACTTCGTGACTCTGAGCAAGTCGCTTAACCATTTTAGTGCTCCTGGGTCACCTCTGAAAACAAACACTTGTGTCTAGTGGGCCTTACCCAGCTACCAAAGAAAAAAATAAAAATAAAAAATTCAGGGGTGGGGGACTTGGGTGGAGTGGAGGAGCGTTGGGCAAAACCAAAAGGTGGCATAGAGAAGATGACAAACCTCTGCATCATGCTAGTAAGCAAAGGCAAGAGGAAAGAGATTACTATGGTTCTTTAAGGAGGTAGCTGGGAAGGTAAGGGCAAGAAAGCTAGCATTCAGGAGGTATAAGAAAACACAAAAAGAGGAGGATAGGGAGCTGTATCTGGACTGGAGAAACAGAGGAATGCAAGGAAATCAGTCAGGAGTGGAAAGGCTCAAATGGAGGAGAAAATAGCCCATGAAGAAAAGCAAGGAGACAAGACATTTTTTAGGTACGGAAGCAAAAAGAGGAAGACCACAGGAGGGATTGTAAGACTAAGAAGGGAAGGGGGGAATTGTGTGAAGGGGGACCAAGAAAAAGCAGACATCTTGAACAAACGCTTTTGTTCAGTGTTCACAGAAGAAGGGAGGGAGAGAGGCCACAGAAAAGTGACAGAAGTGTCGCAGGAAGTGAGGTGGATGCTAGTCCATTTACAGAGGAGAGAGTTCTGAAGGAACTCGCAAATCTGAAAGTGGATAAGCCACTGGAGCCAGACAGGGTCCATCCAGGGGTACTGTGGAAACTCAGGGAGGTGCTGTTTGCATCTCTGACGGTCCTGATCAACCTTTCACTTGTGATGATAGAGGTTCTAGGGGACTGGAGGAGGCAGATGTAGTCCCACTTCACAAAAGAGGTAGTAGAGAGGAAGCCAGCAACTGCAGGCCAGTCAGCCTGACTTTCAGTGGTGGGGAAATTATTGGAATCGCTACTGAAAGACAGAACTGTGGAATACCTTGAATCCAGAAGCTTACAGGACTCAAAACAGCGTGGATTCACAGGGAGGAGGTCCTGTCAAATGAATCTAATAGAGTTCTTTGACTGGGTGTCCAAGGAATTGGATCAGGGAGGAGTGGTGGATGTGGCCTACCTAGATTTCAGCAAGGCCTTCAACACCGTTCCACATAGATCAGTAAGCAAGCTGGGTAGCCTGGGGGTGGGACCAAAGGTGGTAAACTGGGTAAGAAATTGACTAGGTTATAGGAGACAGAGGGTGGTGGTAAACAGAGTTCACTCTAAGAAAGGGAGGGTGACCAGTGGGGTACCACAGGCATATGGGATGGGTCCTCTATGATGTCTTTATTAGTGACATTGCAGAGGGTCTGGATGGAAAGGTCTGCCTGTTCATGGATGACACTAAAATCTGCAACAGGGTAGACACTGGGAGGGGGGAGATGAGAGGGATCTGAAAAAGAGGAGTAGTTAAGGGTAGAGCAGCTCGCCTTCAATGCAAAAAAGTGCAGAATCATACACTTGAGGCACAAAAACCCAGGGGTGGAGTACAAGTTGTGAGGAGAGGAATTGACAACCACCAAACAAGAAAGAGATCTGGGGATTATCATATTTGAGTACCTAAAGGTGGCTAGGTAGTGTGACAAGGCAGTTGGGATAGTTAAAAGTATGCTAGGGTGCATAGTGAGGGGTATCGCCAGCAGAAAGAGGGATGTGATGTTACCCCTGTATAGATCACTGGTGAGGTCTCACCTGGATTACTGTGTCTAGTTCTGGAGACCTTATCTCCAAAAGAACATAGAAAGAGTGGAGGTGGTCCAGAGGAGGGCAACCAAGATGGTGCAGGGTCTGCATCAACAGCCCTATGAGGAAAGACTGAAGGACCTTAATATGTATACCCTGGAGGAATGGGGGGGGGTATATGATAACAACTTTCAAATACCTCACAGGTATTAATAAGGTCCTAGAGGGAAGCATTTTTAAGAAGAAAAGATTCTCAAGGACAAGGGTCTTACTATGACAAGGGTCGGGTCATGGAAGCTGAAGGGGGGTAGACTTGGGGGAGTTGTGAGGAAGTACTTCTTCACAGAGAGGGTGGTGGATGCCTGGAACAGCCTCTCAGCAGAGGTGGTGGGGCCAAAAATTGTAACGGGGGTTCAAGAAATTATGGGAGAACCATAGTGATAAGACAAGGGGGGATAAACCTGAGATCAAGTGGGGTCTGCTGTATTACAGTAGGCAGTGAAAACTGGCAAACTGGATGAATCAAGCAGTCCTTATCTACTGTCAAATTCTATGTTTCTAAGCTTAAGTTTTGGTAGAGATGAACAGAGGAGTCAATCATTCATGGGGTGCACTTGTCTGTTGCGCCAAGCACATTGCAGTATATAAGTTGCACACTTAACCAGCCATGTGGTACACCCATCTGCTGTGTATCATGCACATTTCAGTATGTCACCTGCACACTCATTAACCAGTCAAGGGGTAAACCTGTCTATTGTGTGCCATGCATGTTTCAGTAAGCAAGTTGTACACTCCAAATCCAGTCCATTGGTAAACCCGTCTCTTGTGTATCATGCATGTTTCAGTACACATGTGGCACACTCAACAACCAGTCCAAGGGCACACTCATCTGTTGTGTACCGTGCATATTTTAGTACACAAGTTGTACACGCAACAACTGGTCCAGGGGTAAGTCTGTCTGTTGTGTAACCTAAAGGTTTGTTCAGTCTGTGCCATAGCAGAGTCAGGCTTTTCAGCTATCCGCCTACGTGCCTACACAACAGTTCTGTCCCTGTGTTAATTATTATCTCTTCTGATCCCAGTTGCAAGCAGCAGCCTACTTGCAAAAAAAGAGTAGTGGTACAGTAGATGCTACAGACCTAAGAGCCGATGATATTGCAGCAGGAATTTTAAAACGCATCACTGTAGGCAGATTCTAGTTTACTGTATATTTTACATACTGTATTCTTTGCTCCCCCTTTTCTTTATTCTTATATACAGTACTTAACTAAATAGTGCCAGCTTTTATGAACCTTTGCAGGTGCTCACTGCCAGTAGGTAGTATTTTTCCTATGACCAGATTCGCTAGTAATCCTTTGTTGAAGGCTGCTCAAAAAACTGAGGGTGCTCATGTGAACTTTGTGGGTGCTTGAGCACCCAAGCACCCAGGGGGTCAGCACCTATGAAAATGGGACAGCTGTTTATTAGGCTTCATTTGGTCTGTCTGCTTTTGTACACCTGATGGAGAGATTAGATCACTGATATTACGCTCTTTACAGCAAAGAAGACTGAGGGGATTTATTGTAGAAAATACTGTATTAAGGAATGAAGACATTGGAAATCAATTGGGGCTGGAATTTAAACACAGTTGTCATGATGCAAGGAGGCCTAAACAACGACTACAGCCCCCACCAATTTAAAAGGAGATGGAAAGACATTTTCACCTCTAGGGTGGTGGATGTGTGGAACTCCTTGCCAGAGGCAATTATAACATAAGATACTGAAAAAATAGTCTAAAAAAGACTAGATACTTATTTAACAGAGAATAACAAAAGGGGGTATGACATGCGACCACAATCTAGATAGACAATATGGGCCTAATCCTCAAAGTGCTGCTTAGATCAGTGCAGGCTGCAGCAAACAGCAGCTTGCACTGATCACTGGTGCACAAGGGACCCAGCGCCCGATTTCTCAAATTAGAGGGGTCCCGGCATCAAAGTTCCACAGCTTGTGCCTAGCACACCCACGCATCAAAGGACTGGCACATGGAAGGGGATTACCGCAAGCTGTGGGACAGTCCTGTGGCAGTGCCAGCACCAGCAGAGGCATTGCCCACAGTGCAGGGCCAATGTCTGATGCAGTATTCTGGCCCCACCACTGGCACCTGTGCCATTTGCCAGCAATGGCACCCCTGGCTGACATGCCAGCGAATGTCCCTGCCTCCCCCATAGCAAAGCGGGCAGGCTGCTATGCATGCCCCACGCATGACAGAGGGCACACCTTCCATGACAGCACACCATACTGCCAGCAGTGCGACTGGCCTGTGGTCCATGCCTAGCAGCCTGCAGGCAGCAGGCCCTGGGTCCCAGTGAGCCTCCTGGTACCATTAGTGTTGGCTATAGTGTGGTGCCTTACACACTGCCACAGAAGTTCCTGTGAATTGCCAGACCACCTGGCTCACCAACAGCACAGCAGTCAGTGCACCCTTTACTGTGGGGTACTGCCACTGCTGCTCCCAGCGGGTTGCACAGGTCAGACCCTTTTTGGCCGGACTAACTCTGGGCTGGTATTGTGGACATTCGCACCCTTGCAGAATCCCACATTAGGGAATATGGCAGCCAGTGTCCAGCTCACAGCACCATGTGCACCACCATGTTTGGTGCTGGACTGACGCAGGGTCAGCCTAATGCAAGGGCACCCAACCTTAAAGCAGCCTGCATTTGAGAATCAGAATTGCCGCAACTTTTGATGCAAGATGCGCCTTGTGTCATTTCTTTTTGATGCACAATCGCGGAGCTTTTCGAATCGGGCCCTATGTCTTTAATTGTCCTCTAATGTCCTAGTATTGTTCCTAGTATAAAAAATGTTCAATTCCCTTTTTTAATTTAAGGGAGTTTTATTTTTAGGTCCTAGTTAAAGGTTTTTATGTAGGAATAAAGATAGCAGCCATGCTTGTGATGGAAATCAAGAATGAGTGGAGTGGCTCATGAATTTTGTATGTCATTTGTCCAAATTCCAGATTACATACTGGACCTTTTTTCTTTTTTACACAGGGGTATTGGCACATAAACATATGCCAAAGGAATGGCAACAGTCAATCAGAATACATTTTCTAAGCACTTGTATACAGTGGTTTTTGTGTCCATGCCTGTTGCATAAATCTGGATATTCTGCATCATGACACTGGCTACCACAGTACATACCTCAGGGAAAGGGCTGTGTTAAAACAATACTATTAAGGAGAAAAACACACACACACAAATACTGCTCTCTGTACAGATATCACTCTTAAATATTTGTATTTTTGTTAGACTGTGGCTGAGGCTGCTGTGACACATCTATGATGATTACTGCTCATAACATGATTGCATACTTTTTGATAACTCTGTATATTTTATTGAAACCTCTCAAACCCTTGGTCTTGTGTCATCATTAACATCAGAAACAAGTCTGAAATGTAAAACAGAATATTTTTCAAACACTGATATGCAGACAAATACAATATACAGATACAGATAGAAATGCCAGAGATACAGATGCAAATATCAAAAAACAGCTCCGTACTAGTGCTGTGCAGAATTTCCAAATTCTGGCTGAACAAAATTCCGCAGAATTTTCACTTTTGCCGAAATTCAGCCTGAAATGGAATGGTGCAATTCCACAGCAGAAAATAGTTGCTGAATGATTTTCCACAGAAAAATGCTGTTCCGTGGAATATTATTCGAGATCACATATTGGAGAATTCCACAGAAGAACTCACGAATCTATGTGAAATTCCAGTGATGGATGGTCATTCCACCTAATTCCGCCAGGGGAATTTCACATTCTGCACAGCACTACCCTGTGCACAGCTCTAATCAGAGCATTTACCTTGGGCTCATTTGTAATTTTTTTTAATTTTTGGTGATTCTACCTGCATTAATATTGTTTTTCCTGAATGTTGGTTATTCTTGCTTTTCTGACAGTTAGTATGCCATTAGAATGATATGTAAGTTGATGGTTCAAGACTCATCTGTTGCTGTACTTTTGCACCCCACTCATAGAGTTGGATGGGGTATTTATTGTGTGGAGTGTCCTAGGTCCAAATAGAGAAAAACAAAATCGGGAGGTGTTGGGAGATCCTAGCTGAAGAAGGCTAAGTGCTTCCTTTCAAAAAAACAAACATTTGTCAGTGCCGAACATTCACTTGCAGGTATTTGCAGTGCAGGTGGTACTTGTACTGGCTTCAGAGGAGTGAGGAGGCAGCAGTGCTACCATGCCTGCCACATCTCATGTACCCCCCCCCAAGATGGTGTGTCTGTGGATGCTGTTCTCTCTCTCTCTCTCTCTCCTTTTTCTCTCTCTTTTCTCCCTCCTCTCTTTCTTTCTTTTCTTTTCTCTCTCCCTCACCTCTCTTTCTCTTCTCTCTCCCCCTCTTCTCTGTCTTTCTCTTCTCTCTCTTCCTCTTCTCTCCCCTCTTTCTTCTCTCTTCTCTTCTCTCTCTCCTCTTTTTCTCTCTTTTCTCCTCTTTCATCTCTCCTCTCTTTCACTTCTCTCACTTCCCTCCTCTCTCTTCTCTCACTTCCCTCCTCTCTTCTTTCTCTCTTTATCTCTCTCTTCATGTCTCTCTCTTGCTCTCATTTGCACTTCACTGAAATAGAGGCACTGAGAGAGCCACAGAGAGCACACTTCTGGAGCAGCACTCGCATCTCTTCAAAATGCTGAAAAGTAAATGTGCAACCCAACTGCTCAGAAATCTCTATCAGGGGATCTGATCTGCATAAACAGCTTACAGCAAGGGAGGTTTAGAGATTAACTCTGGTTTAAAGCTCATCTAAACAGCATGTTGCTTGTTGTAAAAAGTCTGAGCAGCAGATTAAAATACATTGTATAATTATATTAGAAGAATTTATTTTCATTAAACTCCATAACAACATTTTTATTTATTTATTTATTTCTTGAAATGTTTCACTAGGAATGGCACACTGACAACAAGTTGTTCATCTCACTGTGCGTCCTGGGGGGGAGGGTAATGTGAAAAACATACATACATACATCAAAACATGAGTACAATTTGCACATTTAAAACATATATTGTAAGAGTGCTGACGTTACAGAAGTAAGGAACATAAATACGTGCATTACTGAACAAATTAAGCAGTACAACTCATGGTTACAGACCAAGTGCTATACATTGAGTGTGCAAGCTTTATCCGGGTTGAGTTAAATAATATTTAACCAGCTAGCAGGGAGAGCAGAGAAAGGGGTAAGGGTAATTGGGAAGGGGGATGAGGTATGGGAGGATAAGGAGCAGGAATAGAATATTACAGAGGAGGGATACTGAAGGGTTGATAGGAATAGAAAAAGGTATTATATTGGTAGAATAAGTAGGAGGAGGTGAGGGGAAAGCATGGGGGATTTAGGAACAGATACAATTTACCGAGAGGAAGACATAAAGGGCAGTAGTGATGGAGTAGGTGGAGGTGAGTGGTGAATCTGGTGAGGAACTGCATTCCATAGTTTTGGAAAACGATGCAAGAAGGCCATCTGGCCTATAGCCGTCGACCGAGGGACTACCATTAAATTTAACGGGAGTCATACGATCTAAGAGAATGGTCAGGAGGAGGAGGTGGATAGTGAGGAAATGAGATGGGGGGTAATCAACCAAAATTTAGATGCATATTTTAGTAATGAAGGTGATATTGGTTTGCTAAAGAGGAAAAAGTCAGTGAGTGATAATGATTACAGTGATGGGTGGGGGTGGGGGATCCAGAGCAAAATGACAGAAGTTGTTAAAGGGTGTCCAACCTGGTTAAGGAAGACTTGGCAACAGTACTGTAGACTGCATTACAGTAGTCAGAGATAGGTAGGATCATCTTCTGGACAAGTTCACATCTAGCCGGTAGTGGGAGGCAGTTATGGTTCCTGTATAATACACCAAGCTTGGGATGCAGCTTTTCCAGGATGGCATGCATATGTCCAGAGAAGTTGAGGTGTTGGTCAAGCCAAACCCAAAGGTACATAAAGGATGTGGTGTCCTCAAGGACTGTCTTGTTAAGGGTGTGGAGGAAGGGCAGGAAGGGGAGCCTAGAGAGCCTCTGCCTAGTTCCAGAGGTCATTGAGACGGTCTTCTTGACATTAAGGAAAAGATAATCGGAGCGAAACTAGTGCTGAACTTTATTGAAGTCGTGCTAAAGTCTGGTTGCTACATCAGGGGACTGGCCTGAGGTGAAGAGGACCATGTCATCAGTGTACACGTGGATTGAGGTGGATAAGCAGACTGAGGGAAGGTCATTTAGAAATATGGAGAATAATATAGGGCCCAACACAGACCCCTGAGGGATGCCAGTATTAATAGGAAGAGAAGGGGATGTGCAGTTAGCAATTCTGACTGACTGGGTCCTGCCTACCAGATAGGCTCTGAACCAGTTGGTGGCAGAGTCCGTTAACCCTGCTGAGGAGAGGGTGTTTAATAGGAGGGTGTGGGAGATGATGTCAGAAGCCTTTGCTAGGTCGACAAAAATATTTATTTAAACATTTGGTAACCGGGAAAGGCACGCTGAGCCGAGGCTCGATTCCATGTGCGACCCAGGAAAAATAGCAGATGTGATTTGGCCACTGTCCATCCCTGAGAGGATAGAGTCAGTGAGCCTAATCAGGTAGGTAGTAGTGGAATGATTCTTCTGAAACCCAGACTGAAACGGAGTGAAAAAATTGAAGTCTGAGAGATAAGAAGACAGTTGTGATATAACTATGTGTTCTTGGAGCTTAGTGAGGGTAGGAAGGAGATAAATGTGATGATAATTCACTGGCACAGTAGGATCACTGCCCTTTGGCAGGGGAAGAACAATGGCATGCTTCCAAGCAGATGGGATAGTAGCCATTGTGAATGAAAGGTTGAGAAGGACTGAGAGGGGAGCAGAGATAGCAGGAGCTGATAGGTAAAGCAGCGTAGGGTCCAAACCATCAGGTGAACTGCCTTTTAGAGGGGTTGAGAGCATACAATGCTTCCAGGGTGTCAGAGGGAGAAATATTTGAGAGGGAGGAGGAGTTAGTTAAGGTGATTGTGGAGAGGAGGGGGAGTCGGCAGGTAGGGGAGAGGGTAGGGAGGATAGAAGTGCTGATGCACAAGAGGTGAAATAAGAATTAAATTCTATAGCAACACTGTGGTAGTCAGTAAATTGGGTATTGTTTATTTTAAGGAGAGGGTAGAGTGGGGGGAGAAAAGGGAGTGAATATCTTTACAGAATTTAGAGGGTTTATTAATGTTAGACTGGAAGGTCGAGCAGAAGTAATCAGTCTTAGCCAAGCAACAAGATTTTGTACACATATTGCATCATGAGAGGTAGGTGTCATAGTCTTCAGGGAGCTCAGAGGCTTTATGAGTTTTCCAAGCTTGAACCCAGGCTCTTTGTCACTCCCAAGAGTTCTGGGGTGGTCCATGGGAGGTGATTACCCCTGACTCTGCAGTGCCGCAGTGGGGCATGTTTATTCCAAATCTCCATAAATTTACCATTAAAATAGTCAGAAGCATCGTCGATTGAATCAGAAGAGGTTATGGGTCCTCAGTTTGCATCTGCCAGATCATGGAAGAGGGGAGCAAGGTTCAGAGATTTATGTGATCAAAGTTGTAGGGTTTTATAGGGGGCCTTAATCCTGTGAATTTTGCGTATCATAAAGGTCATGTGGTGGTCACTCAGAGTATCAGGTAGTATGCCAGATTTAATTACTCAATGGGGATGGGATGCAAGGGCCCAGTCAAGTAGGGAATGGTTACCAGTTTTAAGGCTTAGATGGGTTGGTTCATGAAAAAGCTGCAATAAGTTAAAGGAGTAGATTTCATTGTGAGCTTTATTAAGGGAAGGGGATAACCAGTTTAAGTTGAAGTCGCCCATGATATATGCTTCACCTAAAAGGGTATGGGAAACCATTGTGCTGATGATGTCAGTGGTAACAGAGATGGAGAGATCTGGGTGACAGTAGGCACCAGCAACATATATAGGGAAAAGAGAATGGAATGCTTAGTTTTTGGATATGTAGTTCGTAAGCTTTAGGGACCAATGTGGAAAGGGTGGTGGAAAATTGTATGGCTGATAAGACATATATTGCCACTCCACCACCCCTACCGGTTCAGTGTTGTCAAGATATAGTGTAGCCAGGGATGGAGAGAAAGGAGTCACCAATTTTATTAAGTCATGTTTCAGAAAGGATGATAATGTCTAGGGCAAGAGAAACAGCTAGAGGCTGAAGTAGGTCCAATTTAGGGAGAAGACTGCGTATGTTTAGGTGAAGAATTTTTAAGCCACGAGGAAGGGTGAGGGGATTGCTTAGGGATGGGCAAGCAGTAGCGGATGCAGGAGCTGGTGTGACCAGTGGGCATGGCCCAGGGTTGGGGTTGATATCTCCAGAAGACAGAAGTAGGAGTGAGATGATAATGAAGTGAATTTTTGTGCACTTATACCAGGGCAGAGATCTAGTTCGACATGTTATAGGGGTGGGAGGAGGGATTGGGGAGATTTAAATTTTAATAGATGTGTAAGGGTGTAGTAGGTTGGTAAAGGTAGGAGAGGTGCTCCAGGATGGAAGGGATAGTGCATTCAAGTAACAAGGCCGGGAGAGGGGGGCACGGTGAAGATGAACGCAGGAGGGTGGAAAATGGTAAGGCAAATTAGGTCAGGCAGATTAAGAGAGGGAGCAGGAGTGACTGTGAGGAGGGAGAGACAGAGTGCAAGGAGGAGAGGGAAGAGTAATCTGTGTGGGGCAGCAGACATATTAAGCAGCAGTGAGGAGATATAGCGTTAATCAAAAAGGGTGAAAATAGTAATAGCAGGGAAGATAATTAGGACAGTGAGTAGTAGATACAATTGCCTGAGCAGAAATTTCCAGTAAGCAATCTCTTAAGGATGTGAGTGGGGAGAGGGATAAAGATAGGGAATCCGTAGGAGTAACATGCTAGGATACAACTGGATGTGCTGCACTGCTGGATGGAGACCACAGTGCAGGTAGTGGATTTAAGAGTGACAGGGGTGGGAGAAAATTTCTGATCTAAAAAACAAAGCAGCCAGTTTAGTAATAGAAGCCAGGCAGCTCAGAACAGGCTTGCAATTGCAGTCAGTCTGTGACTTGGAAGAGAAGCCAATCAGTGGGAGGATCTCAGCCAATCAGCAAAACAAGGTTGGGAGCACCAAAATTGAAAAACTCCATCACTCCAAGGAGGGACCTACCTTGCGGCAACTGAATCAGAGATAGCCAGTGGGTGAAGCGAGGGTGGTGTTGTTGAGGTGCCGCACCACAGGGAGATGAGCACCCAGTCAGGGGGGCTCGGTTCTTTGGGGAGAAAAGAATAGGGGGTTAACTAGGCTAGGCTTCAGTTGGGGTGTGGGGGGTAAACAGGGACTAGAGACAGAAGAACAGCAGGGTGCCAGAGGTGGCAAGGGAAAATTAACCTAAAAGGGGGCGCAGGGATTAACACAGCAATAGGCATGGAGTGAGAGAAGCAGGGGGCAGGGCAGGTCAGCGTCGAGCACCGAGGGGAGACATAGAAGGGAGGAAAAAAAGAGCAGTGTAGAAAGGTGGAGTAAACGTACAAGTAAAACAATACACTCAGCAAATAGAACAAACTTAGTTTAGCAGTAAACAGTAGATGCGTTATTCTAAAAATCACTAAAGCAATACATACATTACAAACATTAGGCTGTTTAAGTTTTTTAAACAAATTTAAACACAGTAGTTAATAGAGAAGGGAGAGCAAAATTTCTGATTTAGAAAAACAAAGCAGCCAGTTTAGTAATAGAAGCCAAGCAGCTGAGAATAGGCTTGCAGTTGCGATCAGTCCTTGGTTTGGAAAGGGAACCAATCAGCGGGATGATTTGCCGAGAAGCAGCCAATTGGCACAAAAGTGTTTGACATGATTAAATAATTGGCTGTATACACAAAACTTTGATTGCTCATACTTTAGCTGTCAAAAGAAAATACGTTTTTTTTCCTAATTTGGGTGAGTGAGTCAGTCTGGCACTTTATTTCTCTTGTTCATAGCCATATAATATTAAGCATGCTAGCATTGGAGTATCTCTCGCTCAGTGTTCAGCACTGCTAAGTTGGATATGAATCTCCAGGCTGACAATAGTATACAGGGCTCTCAGACTACAGTGCTCTTAAGGGACAGAGGAGGGACAGCAATGAAAACATTCACCACAGCACTCTACAGTATTCAAGGATCTAAGATTATTGATACATTTCCAACAAGACAGAGCATTTAACGGGAGTGAAGTGCCATAACACGTCCTCGCGCTCCTGGTTCACCTTTGCAGATCTCAGGACTGTCTGTCTTCCTCTCACTCACTGTCTCACTCAGTGTGGCTGGTGACACAAACAGTGAACTAAGCTGTTGCCCCATTCCACAACACTGACCACACAGAGGCAGAACACAGAGAGAGAGACACACACACACAGACACTGTGCAGGCACAACATTTAACACATTGTCACTGACAGCTTTCTAGTCATGCCGATCGCTGTGCCTGTCCTGCTCTCACTCTCCGCATAGCACACTCTACCACCGTCTGTTTCCCTCACTTACAGACTGCTGCGGGGACTGACGCACCTCTCTCTCTCCAACTTCGTCTTCTGTTGCTAGTGAGTGGGTGGGTGGGGGGCGGAACATTTACTGTACTGGGCAGCATCTCTGTTTTTTGTAGTTAATATAATGACGTTAAAAGGATTGCACTGCTATGGTATTGCTCAGTGTGATGGGGAAAGGACATACTGAGCAAAGATTGAGTTGCAGTCAGATGGGCAGCGGACATGGGGCAATATACCACCACAGGAGACAGATTGACGGCCACTGTTCCATGCTCTCTCTCCCAGTACCACCCTGCACAACTGTCCAGACGAGAGCTCATGCCTTCTTTTGGGAAGGGACATGCTGCAGGAGTGGGCAATGACACGGACACATGTTGGATGATGGGGCTCAGTGCAGGGAACCACGACTGGACACTACACATTACAGAGAGAGTGAGAGAAACAGAAACAGAACTGATGTCGACATTGATCTTGATAGTTGCTAGCCTTGCTTGTAGAGCAGAAAGCAGCTAACTAAAAGAAGCTACATTTTCTTATTAATTTAACACTTATATCTTAGCAGGAGTCAGTGTCTGTTGAGTTTAAGCAAACAGATACTTTATTAGAAGTAGAAGGGGCCTTATTTAGGGTTTAAAAAAGAAAAGAAAGAAAGTCAGTGTGTGTTCTGTGCTGGGAAGGGTTCTGTATCAGTTTACTTTGCTAAACCAGTAGAAGGAAAGAGAGCTTAATTGGGGGTGTGGCTTAGACACTATAAAAGCAGGTGACTCAAATTACAACTTCCTGTTGCTAGCCTGTTTTCTTACTAATTGCCCTCCATCCCACCCACCCTAAGCCAGTTCTACTTTTATAGCCACTGGATTTGACTGTCAACATGAACTTCCTGTTTGGCAGTAGGAAGGGAAGGATCATAGAGAAACATTGGTTTTGTCAACCCTAAAGGAAAAAAGTAGCTCACTTCTCCCCCCCTGCTGGTGGTCTGACACTGAGCAAGGAAGAAGGAGGCTACTGAAGAATATAGAAAGTTACTGTCCCAGAACAGGAAGGGTGAGAGTTGTAAGGAGAGGAGAGAGTAAGCATACAGAGAAACAGGAGAGGGGACAAAAATAAGACATGATAGGAGTGGTGCAGTGCAATGGCTGTGGGGTGGCAGTGTTCCAGGAGACATTCTGGAGGCTGCAATGCTGCCCTATTTGCAGGCACCTCTCTGGTCTGAGGGAGGAGGTTGCCCGTCTCCAGGCTGACCTGGCTAGGATTCGTGAAACCTCCACCACCACCCAGGGACCACCGGGCCAATGCCACTACCTCAGAGGTTGCCAAGAAAGAGGAGAGGCTGGACAAGGGTGGGCTCGGGGAGGGAGAGGATGGTGGAACAGAGTTGCATCCCTCCAGCTGTACCTCTCCACAATTCATTCGCTCTTCTGGTGGATAGTGGTTCCTCTACGGAGGCACTTGCAGTGGAGACCAAGGAGGATGCTGGGAACCTTCACAAAGGAGACCCACAGGAGGGTGGCATGAGACCCCACAGGGGAAGGAAACAACTCCTGGTGGGGGACTCAATCATTAGAGGGGTAGAAATGGGGGAGGAAGGGGAGAGGGAGGTAAGGTGCCTGCCTGGTGCCACGGCTTGGAGGGACAGGAAGCGAATCCTCAGGATCGTGGGAGCAGCTGCACGAGGGAGGGAGCTGGATGTTATTGTCCACCTAGGGACAAATGACCTGGCTAGAATGGGATCAGAGCAGTGCAAGAGGAGTTTGTAGAGTTGGGGAGGGCCTTGAGACAAGTGCGCATACAGTAACCTTTCTGGAGGTGCTGCATGTCTATGGCAAGGGTGATGTATAAGTACTCCTCACCAGGAATTCAATGAATGGTTGAAAACTGGTGTGGAGCTCAGGGTTTTGGCTTCATTGGGGACTGGGGAGCCACCTGGAGGGATGCAGACCTATATGGGCGATGGTCTGCATCTGTCCAGGGAGGAACCAGGATCCTAGGTGAGAGGTTTAAATGCTCAGTTGGCAAGCATTTAAACTAGCCAAGGGGGAGGCACTGAAAAGGAGCAGGGAAATCCCAGCCTCCCCCCACAAACAACAGTAATTAGTGAGGTAAACACCAAGGTAGAGAAGTCATTAGGGAGCAGGCCAGAAGTAAATGTAAAAAAAAGGCAAAGGCAGTAAGGACAGGAATGGGGCTAAAAGAGGTAAGGCCTTCAAAATGTGGAGGATGATGAGTGCCAATGCCCGTAGCCTGTGTAACAAGCTCCCTGAACTAGTGGCCTTGATGGAAGAGGGTTGCCTGGATATTGTGGCAGTCACAGAAACATGGTACACAGAGAACCATGACTGGGATGTCAACATACCAGGATACACAATCTACAGGAGGGACAGTGAGGGTAAAAGAGGAGGAGGAGTAGCTCTTTATATAAAGGAAGGAATCAAAGCAACAGAACTAAAGAGTAAACAGGGAGCAGATGAGACACTCTGGGTCACCCTGGAGACAGAAAATGGCACCACAATCCGCATGGGGGTTGTATACAGACCCCCATCTCGGGGGAGGGAATGGACAAGGAAATGATAGAAGGCTTCCTTAGAATGGCAGAAAAAGGGGAGATATTGTTGATGGGGGACCTGAATATGCCAGATGTTAACTGGAGCACCTTTGCTGCAGGCATATCCAAGAGCAGGGTCATTCTTGATGCCCTATAGGGGGCATGCCTCAGACAGCTGGTACTGGAACCCACTCGGGAGGGAGTGATCTTAGACCTGGTACTCTCAAATGGGGACAGAGAAAGAATCTCAGATTTAGAGTTGGGTAGCCATCTGGGAACAAGCGACCACCAAACAGTGTGGTTCACGATAAACACAGCCATATAATCATGCCATACAAAAGCAAGAGTATTGGACTTTAGGAGGGCTGACTTTGGGAAAATGAGAGAGTGCCTCAGAAAAGCACTAGCAAACAGGCAAGAAGGAGGGGTGGAGGAACAATGGAGAGTAATCAAAACAGCCACCACAGAGGCAACAAGCCTTTGTGTAAAGCAAATCAACAAAACACAACGAAGGAAAAAAACGCTATGGTTCTCAAAAGAGGTGGCAGGGAAGGTTAAGGAGAAAAGGATAGCATTCAGGAAATATAAGGAAACACAGAAGGAGCAGGACAGAGAACTTTATCAGTTAAAGCAGTAAGAGGCTGGGAAGGCAGTCAGAATAGCAAAGGCCCAAACCGAGGAAAGGATAGCCAGCTCTGTTAAGAAGGGGGATAAGACCTTTTATAGGTACATTAGGGAGCGAAGAAAGACCAAAGGAGGGATACTGAAACTTAATAAAGGGGAGGGAATGTGGGTAGAGGGTGACAATGAAAAAGCAGGGATACTGAACGAATATATCTGCTCAGTATTCGCAAAGGAAGAGAAGAGGGAGGTACCTAAACCAAACAAGAGAAACAATCTGAAGATGAGGGTCGACACCTGTCCATTTACAGAAGAAAGGGTTTTGAAAGAACTAATAAAATTGAAGGTGGACAAAGCAATGGGGCCTGATGGGATTCACCCAAGAATTCTAAAAGAACTAAGGGTAGAACTAATGACACCGCTGACTATCTTTAACAAATCATGGGAGGATGGGGTGGTATCTGAGGACTGGAGGGGGGCAGATGTGATTCCTTTTCACAAAAGTGGGAGCAGGACAGAGGCAGGAAACTACAGACCAGTTAGTTTGACCTCAGTGGTAGGTAAAATGATGGAATCACTGCTGAAGGAAAGAATTGTTGAGTACCTGGAGGCCAGTGGGGCACAGGACCCAAGGCAGCATGGATTCACGATGGGAAGGTCATGTCAGACGAATCTAATAGATTTCTTTGACTGGGTGACCAAAGTAGTAAATCAGGGAGGGGCTGTGGACATGGCTTATCTAGATTTTAGCAAGGCATTTGATACAGTCCCACACAAAAGATTAATACACAAGTTAGCCAGCCTGGGAGTGGGTCCCAAGGTGGTAGCCTGGATAAAAAATTGGCTAGACAACAGGACACAAAGGGTAGTAGTAAATGGAGTCCACAGTGAAGAAAGGAGGGTTACTAGTGGGGTACCGCAGGGTTCAGTACTGGGACCGGTCCTTTTTAATGTCTTTATAAGTGACATTGCAGAGGAACTGAAGGAAAAGTATGTCTCTTTGCAGACGACACAAAGATCTGCAACAGGGTTGATACACAAGATGGAGTGGAAAGGATGAGAAGGGACTTGGCAAGGTTGGAGGAATGGTCAAATGTATGGCAGCTCAGATTCAATGCAAAGAAGTGCAAGGTAATGCACCTGGGAAACAAAAACCCAGGGCAAGAGTACACAATGGGGGTGAGATACTGACAACAGTAAAGCTGGAAAGGGACCTGGGGGTAATTATATCAGATGACCTAAAGGTGGGCAAGTAATGTGAGAAGGGAGTAAGGAAGGCTGGGGGGATATTGGGATGCATAGGGAGAGGCATCAACAGTAGAAAACAGGAAGTTGTTATCCCTCTGTACAGACAGTTGGTGAGACCCCATCTGGAGTACTTTGTGCAGTTCTGGAGACCCCATCTCGCAAAGACATAGACAGAGTGGAGGCTGTCCAGAGGAGGGCAACCAAAATGGTGCAGGGTCTGCACCAGAAGACATACGAAGAAAGACTAAAGGAGCTTAATATGTATACCCTTGAGGAAAGGAGGGAGAGAGGGGACATGAGAGAGACTTTCAGGTACCTCAAGGGAATCAACAAAGTCCAAGAGGGTGGCATCTTTCAGAAAAAGAGATGTGCAAGAACAAGGGGGCACAATTTGAAGATAGAGGGGAAACAGCTCAGAGGTAATGTGAGGAAGTATTTTTTCACAGAGAGGGTTGTGGATGCATGGAACAGCCTCCCTGAGGAGGTTGTGGAGTCGAGAACAGTGGGGGAATTCAAGAATGCTTGGGACAGACATAAGGCAGTCCTAGTGGGGGGTAGGAGGAAGTAAGCTGTTGGTTAATTAGGATCTGCAGCTTATCTGTTAGGTAGGAAAATGGGCAGACTAGGTGGGCCAAGTGGTCCTTATCTGCCGTCAAATTCTATGATCTTACTTCGAGAGGGCTCTTGCAGTAGGTAATTACATATAGGACTGACGCTGGCCGGCGGCAGGACCCCACGGAAAAATTTCTAGCTAGCAGTCCCTGGCAAGGGACCGCCCCCAAGTCAGGTGACCGGCATCATGCGACGTCGGTATAAAGGGGCGGTCCCAGACGCCTGCCTTCCAGTTCTTTCCCGCCATTAGCTCTTGCAGCGCCTCGCGGTAAAGTTCGTGCTTAGTCAGCCTTGCTCTTTCGTCGGTTTTACCGAAAATTAAAAGTATTTTTTCCTTCCATCGTCAGGTCATCATCGGTGTATGTCGTCCCCTACACCCTTCGAGCACAAAAACAAGTGCGACTCGTGCGGTGCCCAACTGCCACACAAGGACGGCCATTCCCTCTGCCTCTTCTGCCTAGGCCCCGACCACCTGGTCGACAAGTGCCCGCATTGCCTTCACTTCAACGCGGCTACCCGCAGACGACGCCAACAGTCCCTGGAAGCCCATCTTCTCAAGAAAAAGATATCTTCGATGGAGAAAGAATTGAAGAAGCTCAGGCAGGCGTCTGCTTCTCCGGAAGGACATCGCAAAAAGCGGGACAAGGAGAGGCACCGGGAGAAGGCCTCCTAGCCCACGACTCTGGCCGGAGTCGCGGGCCAGGTAACATCCCCTCCGTGGGACCATCCGGCAGCCTCCAAGGGTTTGGAGGAAGCATCGGCCTGCCCGTCTGGCTCACGCTCGGGCCTTGCGGGCGCCTCCGGGCAAAAGGAGGCCTCCGCCCCCAGTTCAGCCACGGGCTTGTGGCCTACTGGTGCAGGCGACTCCCATAAGTCGGACGTCGGCTCTTCAGACGTCCGCCGGGAGAAGGTCGATAGGTCGCCCGACCCTTCGGGGTGGCACACGACCTCGTCCCCCTCGGACTGGGCCGCTCCTCCCCCTCGGCCCGCCTCTGATGAGGGACCCCATAAGACGGACGCCAGCTCCTCCGGTGCCCGCTGGGACCTAGCCCCTAAGTCGCACGTGCGCTGGGCGATGGAACCTACGATGGACCCTTCAACTCCCGTCGTACGCGGTTTCCCACAGCCTTCGCTGCCGTCCGGGAGCCCGAGTCACCCCAGCCTGACCCCGGGGATTTCCCCATCCCCGGCGATGCGGGGGATGTCCTCCTAGGGAACTGGATCTGACTCGCCCCCGGACTGCCCCACCGATGCCGGCGGGATTTTCCTCCGCCAGGCCCTGCTCCCCCCGGGCCTCTCAATGTTGACCCGTCCGTGGGGCCACCTTCCGGGCCATCTGCTCCGGCATCTCCTCCGGTGCCCAGGTACCCGCCATCTTATCTGACGCTGTCGTACCCGGGACCGCAGTATCCAGCGCCGCAGTACCCGACGCCGGTCCCTCCGCCGCAGTACCTGACGCCTCACTACCCGGCACCGGTTTTCCCGCAGCCGGATTTCAGATACTCGCCTTACAGATACAACCCGTATTCCTTTCCCCCTCTTCTTCCACCTCCACCGCCCCCTCGGACGCTGGTGGATCTGCAGGAGACTCTGGCTTCCTGGTGGGCTGAGGCCAAGACTCGGCTCACCAAGGAAGTAGAGAGCTGCCTTACAGCGACGGTGCCGCCCCCGGCTCCCATACGCCCAAGACGGCACACTCCCTCACCACCTCTGGACTCCAGAGCCCTTCCCTCTTGATCCCGAGAGGGGCAGGACACGCATCCAGGGATCCTCCCCCAAGGAACCCGTTCCTCCCCCTAGCCATGTTAGGGAGTCTTATTCTGCTTCCGATTCTTCTTCGTCCCTCTCGGATTCCTCGGATTCTTCCGACGGATGCTCTGAGAGAGACAACGAGCCTCGCTCTCCGTCCAAGCCCCGGCCGAGGACCCCTCCGAAGTCTCTTCCGGAGGACCCTTCCTTTACGGAGTTGCTCAGAAAAATCCAGGAAGTACATCAGTGGTGCTCCTTGGAACCAGATCCTCAGTGGGTCAGACTCGCCGAACATCTGGACCTGCCCCTGACAGCTCCAACTTTAGTGCCACCCTGGATCGAGCCTTACGCCCACCTTGTTTCCACTATTTGGAAACAACCGTCGGCTTTAGCCCCACTTCCTAGGAAGTCTAACAGGGTATACCAGGCTCCTGAGGGTGTAGACTATTTGGACTCTCACCCTCGTGCAGATTCGGTCGTGATTAGCGGTGCTCACAGCCGGTCAGCGCATCCCAAACATCTAAGCTTGTCTCCTCCAGATAAGGAATCTCGCCTCCTGGACCAGTATGGAAGAAAAATTTACGCCTCTTCCACTCTGGGAATTCGGGCCCTGAATTACGTTGCTTATATGGGGGATTACCAGAAGGCCATCCTTACCTAGGCGGAATCTAAGATTGACTCCTTACCTGACTCTCAAGTCAAGCAGGAGTTAGCCGATTTAGTCCATTCTGCTCGTTTGGCCAGTCGCCACATTCTGCGGACGACATACGATGCAGTGGACACTGCCGGGCGGAGCTCCGCTTTCGCTGTGAGTCTTTGGCGTCATGCCTGACTCCGCGTGTCAGGTTTGGTCCTGGAGGTGCAGTCCGCGATCCAGGGAGCACCTTTCAGGGGTTCGGTGCTTTTCGGCGGTGATGTCAAGGACATCATCACTGACTTGCAGGAGAAGGGGACGGCTCTGAAATCTGTGGATTCCATGTACCGTCCCCATCACCCGCAGCGCCATCCTTTTCAGGAGACGCAGTCACATGTTAAACCCCAAGGAAGGCGACACTAAATCGCCAACCCCCCGCAGCTGCCAGGCCCCCCCTCGCCCAAAAAAGCAGCAGGTGCCCCAGCTGTGGCGCTGCCCCATACCACCTGACTTCTCCCCTCTCCCACCACCTCTGGACACACCAGAGGAACCGGTAGGAGGGAGGTTCTCCCTCCACCTTCCAGGTTGGGAGAGGATAACAACGGATTCATGGGTGCTTCAGATTATAGCGGAAGGGCATTCTATAGAGTTTCTACAGAAACCACCCCGCCACCCACCTCTGAAGTTGTCCTACGCAAGGGACCATCTTCCTTTGGTCCGGGAAGAAATCTCTGCCCTCCTCGTGAAGCAGGCCATAGAACCCGTTCCCCCTCACCTTCAAGGGACGGGTTACTATTCTCATTTCTTCCTGGTCCCAAAGAAGACTGGAGATCTCAGACCCAATCTCGATCTCAGCTCCTTGAACCTTTACGTGGAATACAAAAGATTCAGGATGCTCTCCCTACAGACCCTTCTGCCCCTCCTTTGGCCGGGTCAATGGCTTTGTGCGCTGGATATGCAGGATGCATATCTGCACATCCCCATTCGCCCTTCTCATCGCAAGTATCTTCGGTTTGCTTTTCAAGGGGACCATTACCAGTTCCGGGCACTTCCGTTTGGTCTTTTCTCGGCACCCTGAGTATTTACTAAATGCCTGGCTGTGGTAGCGGCCCACCTGCGTACGATGGGAGTTCAGGTATTCCCTTACCTGGACGACTGGCTCCTGGCGGCCTCATCCAGGGAGGAGCTCCTGCATTTTCTCTCCCTCACCCAGCAGGTTTTTACTTGCCTGGGTATTACCATCAGCCATTCCAAGTCTCATCTGGATCCCTCCCAGAGACTACAGTTTATCGGGGCTATCCTCAATACGATGGTGAGCAAGGCCTTCCTGCCTCCGGACAGGGTGGCCTCTCTTCATTCACAGATTTCCCTATCAGAATGCAGTAGGGTTCTGGCGAGGTCGGTTCTCCGTCTACTGGGGCTCATGGCGGCCGCTATCCTGACAGTTCCCCGGGCTCGGCTGCACATGAGGATCTCTCAGTGGACTCTTCGTTCCCAGTGGGATCAACTGGTAGACGACCTAGATCATCTAGTTCTGATCTCCTCGCCGATGGCACGAGACTTGCAATGGTGGATGGTTCAAGAGAACCTGTTTCAGGGGGGCCCCCTTCTGTCATCTTCCCCCTCCCAGACTCTGACCACAGATGCATCAGGCGAAGGTTGAGGAGCCCATCTGGGTCCTCACCGAACCCAGGGATTATGGTCCAGATTGGAACTAGCTCTCCATATCAGTGTACTCGAACTTCGAGCAGTACTATATGCTCTGCAAGCCCTTCACCAATACATTCTTCCCGGTCATCTAGCCATCCAGACGGACAACATGTGCATGGTGTGGTACATCAACAAGCAGGGAGGGACTCGATCCTACCCTCTTTGCAGGGAAGCAGTGAGGGTTTGGGACTGGGCAACTCAACACAGACCTTCACCTCACAGCGATTCATGTTTCAGGAGTCGACAATACCCTGCCAGACAAGCTAAGTCGCTCCTCTGCCCTGCCACATGAGTGGGAATTGGACCAAAAGGTGCTAGACGACATCTTCCAGCTTTGGGGGACTCCACAGGTAGACCTGTTCGCCTCTTCCCAAAACGCAAAACTTCTCAACTTTTGCTCGCTCGTTCCAGAGCGAGGCGCTTTCTGGAACGACGCTCTGTCTCTAAGCTGGAAGGGCAGATTCGTCTATGCTTTTCCCCCAATTCCTCTGGTCCCTCGTGTATTGTAGACACTAACAACAGAAGGAGCGAGAAATGATTCTGATCGCTCCTTTCTGGCCCAGGCAAATCTGGTTCTCTCTTCTGCAACAATACTCAGAGGTTCCTCCTCTTCCTCTTCCTTTATCTCTAGGTTTGCTGACCCACGATCAGGGGACCCTGGTCCATCCGGGACTCAAGTCCCTACAACTTCATGCATGGCTCTTGCAGACCTAGTTCAATCTCGCTTTGGTGTCTCTCCAAAGGTGGCGGAGATTCTGGTGGAGTCTAGGAAACACTCCATTAGGCCCACTTATGCCATGAAATGGAAGAGATTTTCTATTTGGGCCGCCTCTAGGAACGTGGAGCCTTTCTCCTGTTCAGTGGCCGTCCTGCTGGAATATTTACGTCACCTCTTCGACCTGGGTCTCAGTCATTCCTCCTTGAAAGTGCACATGGCTGCTATTTCAGCGTACCATGTTCCTTTCACAGATAAAGCCTTTTCCCAATTAGAGGTCTCTAAGACCTTTCTTAGAGGGGTCCTTCATCTGAGGCCCCCCTGTCTGGACTCCTGCTCCCCCTTGGGACTTGAACTTTGTTCTTGAGAAACTTACCCTTCCTCCCTTCAAACCTGCGGCTTCCGCAGAACTAAAGTTTCTTTCGTGGAAGATGCTCATCTTGGTGGCCATTACTTCTGCTCGAAGAATTTCCGAGCTCCAGGCCCTTGTGTGTAAAATCCCCTATTTGATTTTTCACAAAGAACGAGTAGCTCTTCGCACGAACCCTAAGTTTCTACCTAAAGTGGTAGCAGAGTCTACCTTAAACCAGTCTATAGAGTTACCTGCCTTTTTCACGCAGTACTCCAACCAAGGAGAATATTTACTCCATGCTATGGATGTTCTCCAGATTCTGAGATACTACACCAGTAGGACAAAGGATCTCGGAAAGACTGATCAGTTGTTCATCTCTTTTGCTCACAAAAGGGAAGGCAATGCTGTTTCCAAGCAATGCGTATCAAAGTGGTTGGCTCATTGCATCACTTTTTGTTATGACAAGTACAACAAGACCCTTCTGGGTCAAGT
Organism: Neoceratodus forsteri; assembly: GCA_016271365.2. Taxonomy (NCBI): domain Eukaryota; kingdom Metazoa; phylum Chordata; order Ceratodontiformes; family Ceratodontidae; genus Neoceratodus; species Neoceratodus forsteri. The sequence continues at coordinate 669,213,272 of CM057459.1, read as the reverse complement.
CAGAGGTCACTCCACTCGTGGAGTAGCGGCCTCTGCGACTTGTTTCAAGAATGTTTCTGCGGCAGACATCTGCGCTGCCACCACCTGGACGTCTGTCCATACCTTTACGAAACATTACAGTTTGAACATTGCCTTTCGCTGTAGAGCAGGCTTCGGGCTAGCTGTTTTGCAAGGCCTCCTGTCTTGAGGATTGCAAGGCTTCTACTACTTTCTGGAGTAGTCCCTCCTCTCGGTGCCTTTTATTTGTTCCAGACTGCTTGGGATTCAGTCCTATATGTAATTACCTACTGCAAGATCCCTCTTGAAGTAAGATAGTACAGTTACGTAAGAACTTACCGTAATAGTAGATCTTCGAGAGAGGCTCTTGCAGTAGGTAATACCTTCCCACCCTCCATCCCCCTAGACTTTTTCAGCTCTTTTTCCAGGAATGGAAATATCTGCTTCTCTCTCGTCCAGGCCTTCCGGGTCTGTGGCGGGAAAGAACTGGAAGGCGGGTGTCTGGGACCGCCCCTTTATACCGACGTCGCATGACGCCGGTCACCTGACGTGGGGGCAGTTCCTCGCCAGGGACTGCTAACTAGAAATTTTTCCGTGGGGTCCTGCCGCCGGCCGGCATCAGTCCTATATGTAATTACCTACTGCAAGAGCCTCTCTCGAAGATCTACTGTTACGGTAAGTTCTTACGTAACTGTACTTTTCTATGTTTCTATGATCATGCTGTGGGACGTAGTGTTCTACTCTGCACCCGTTCTGTGTCTCTCTCACTCTCTGATGTGTGCTGCAAGAGGGTAAGGGCCCTCAGGAGTTGAAGGTGGAGATTTGGCTGGTATGGTGGTGTGCTGGGCTCTGAAACAGCCATGTGCACCTGCAGTGGGAGGATTGCAGGAGGGCATGAACCCTCGCGATAAGTGGAGCCGAGGGAGTCGAGGACAGAGAGCTGGCTGGTTTGGTGGTGTGCTGGGTTCCAAAATGGCCGTAGGTGACTGGAGGGGGGAGGACAACAGGAGGGCAATTTTCTGTGATTCCATGTAGCTGTAGCCATAACTCTGGGCATGTGCATTATTGTGAACTGTAATAAGCATGCCTGGAGTTACCTCTACAGAAAGAAATGAAGCACTCTCTTATTGGAGCAGTTCATTTCTTTCCATTACAGACAGTGCATGTCAGCAAGCAGAACTAGTGTCATAATTAGAGTGCCTTGTCATTGGTCTACACTGCCAAGCCCATAGCAGTTTCAACTGTAATTCGCATGGCAGTGACACACCTGTAAAATGCTGTTAGGAGCAAGACTTTCCTTGTGCAAACGCAAGTGAATGTAAAAAGGACTAGAAGTTTTATGATAGTTTGTTTGAAGAAAAAAGTAGGACATAACAGACAGAGGGTCTTCATATAGCTGGGAGCTGTTATTGAGAGTGAGTTTGGCTATTGGGACTGTTGGAACATGAGCAGGCACCAATTATAGTAAAGACAATTTGTGTGAGTGGGAGTGTGACACTGATGCCAGAAGGCAGTAGTTTTTAAACTACTATTGTAGAGACATGTGACATGTAAAATTCTGCCTACAGAGTGCCCACAGAATGACCATTCTGATTCCATGGAATTTTGTGGAATTTGCATGAAAATTCTGCAGAATTTGCCAAATTTTAAATGTCAGCTATTTTTATGCTAATTTTAAAAGTACATATCCAAGTGACACCTAATTTTGTACATAAACAGTTCCTTATGACATACATGAGTGTGCAACATTTCAGAGTCCTAGATTGAAAGAGAGCAGAGTTATAGGTGGCCAAACATATTTAATCAAAATTTGGTTTTCATTTATTTTGATCTCATTTTAACATTTCTTATCCAAATTTCTCCACAGTTTCAGGATTTAGAGAAACATAAAGCATGGGCATGTGCACCATGTGTTGAGTCTCAAGCTTCATTATAGGTAGCCAAACATTTTGCCAAAATTTAGATTTCTATTATTTTAGTATAATTTTGATAGTATTTGTTGAAATGTTATAAAATGCTACAGGTATACAGGTTATAACTACATGTATATATGTACATAGTTTCAGATTTCTAGTTTCAAATGTAACCAAGTTATAGCCTGCCAAACTTGTTGCCAAAATTTAAATTTCAGTTATTTCTCTTTAAATTTAAAACAATGTATCCAAATGTAACCAGATCTGAAACATTTAAACTACTAGACCACACCACGTGGTAATTTTTTTTTTTTTTTTTTTTTTATTTTTTATTCATACTTTTTGCGCCCTGTCACCACTGCCATCCATCTGCCTGGTCACGGACCCCATGCTGCAGCTTCCCCATATCGGCCACCCTCCCGGGACACCCTGGCTTACCCCCCCCCAGGGAGGGGCCATGGCATCAGAACCCCTTGAAGGGTGCCACGGTCAGTGGGATAGGGCGGGTGTCAGTCTGGGGATATAATCACAGCCACGAGGCAGGCATCACCAAGGCAGTGGGTGGGCTGATTTTTCTTTGTTAGGCTGCAGGGACAAGCAGTGACTTCCAGTGTCTGCCCCGCCCCTCAATGTGTTGAGCGCTGGTGGTTCGTGAGTCCTCTAGCCTCCGCTAGGGGTCTCTTCAGCACCGGGCACTAACCCATCCCTCACCCTGGAGAAGGAGAGCAGTCCAATGGGATGCTCCATCCTTCTCCCCCAACCGTCCCTCCAGCTCCCCGGGTCCATTCCCGAACCCGGGTCACTAGCGTCGCAAGCAGAAATCCAACTGCTGCACCGACGGGCCGGCATCATATGGTCATTTCTGACAAAGTTCATATTTACAGCATTAAATGAGACTGAATTAAATGTAGTTAAACTTTCACAGCATTTAAAAATAAATTTTTCAAGAATGTAAACTGCTAATTTATATACCCCTGAAACTTTAAAGCTACAGAATGCAATGCCATTATATTTGGCAAGGTCTTAAACCTTACAAGAAAACTGTATGTGTCAATTTTATTAATTGTGTTCTACCAGAAATTACAAAATAACATATGCACTTAAAGTCAAAGTCCATGAGTCTTTGAGAAAATTGTGGAATTTCATGAAAATTCCATGAAATTGTAATTGGCTAATTTTACTCAGCCTTATCTTGGGGAGTCTAAGGAATATGAAGGATATCTGAGGCAGGTAATGCAGAGGGTCACCAGGTTCAGGAGTTTGATACATAGTTTCATGAAGTGCCACATGAATGGAAAACAGCAGTGGTTGTGCCTATATAAAAAAAAGGGTTGTGAGTCTGATATGGGTAATTACAGATCCATAAGTTTGACATCCTTATTAGGGAAAATATTTGAGGCGTTTATCAAAGACATCCTAGATAAAGAGTTAAAAGATAAAAAAAATGTTCTAGATAATACACACCATGGCTTTTAGGAAACACAGGTCATGCCTTACTAATATGCTGACATTCTATAATAGAATTATTTATTTAGATTTTTTTTGACCGGGTAAGTGCAGTAGACAAATCCTGCCTATTTTCAGGCACGACCCGGGGAGGGGGATACAGATGAATGCCAACTGACCTTGAACCAGAGTAAGCTGTAAATCCCTTGATGATAATAAACCAGTTGATGTCCTATTTTGTTGATTACTGTAAGGCATTTGATAAGGTACCGCATAACATCTTGATTCAGAAGATGGTACAGCTTCAAATAAATCCGTTCACTACAAGATGGGTTAATAATTGGTTAACCCTAAGAACCCAAACTGTCAGAATTAGGAGACACCAGTCCAATGAAGGGAGGGTGGTAAGCGGAGTTCCACAGGGTTCAGTGTTGGGACCAGCACTCTCTTCACTATTTATTTCATATATGAGTTCAGCTGTTAATGCACACTGTATAAAATTTGCAGATGATTCAAAAATGTATCCTAGAGGTCTCAAATGAACATCAAGGAAAAGTACTGCAGGCAGATTTACAAAAGATTCAGGACTCTGCAGATAGTAATGGTATGAAGTTTAAGTAAATGTGTGGTTATGCACCTAGGTACAAATAATTCAGAATTTGTGCATACCCTATACGGGGTGAAATTGAAATCCGTGACCAGTGAGAGAGATTTAGGTGTCATGATAAGTAATGATTTATCATTTAGTAGCCACTGTAAAGCAATGGTAAATAAAGCGGATAGTATCTGGCAACAATTAGAAGATCATTTACATCAAGGCACAAGGCATGTATACTTCCCCTCTATAGAGCACTTGTGAGGCCACATCTGGATTATTGTAGTCCACTGCGGAGTCCATTCCTTAGGAGGGATGTGGATCTCTTGGAGAGGGTGCAGAGGAGGTGTACCAAGATGATCTCTGGTTTGGAAAATATGGGCTATGAAGAAAGACTTTCAAGACTAGATTTGTACAAACTGGAGCAGAGAAGAAATGGGGTGATCTTTTGTTAATGTATAGGATATCCAAGGATGATGACCTGAGAGAAAGTTTGGATTTGAATATGGCAAAGAGATTTAAATCTTAGATCTCATAGAAAACAGTTGAATCTGACTTAACCTAAGAAAAACAATAGAAGATACTTGTTTACGGAAAGGATTATCCCACAATGGAATATGCTTCCATCTGACATTGCCAACTAAAGCAGTTTTGGGATGTTTAAACTTGATGGTTACCTTTTACACTCTTAACAGATAAAATATACCCCTTTGGGGCAACAGGTTTATATGGACAGATGCCTTCTACCTGTCTGAGAAACTGAGTCTAAGAAATGGACAGCTGAGATGGGTAGCACACCAGTGGTAGACCCTTCAGTTGGAGAAAGGAAGCACCAAGTGTCAACAATTCCAACCTTAATGCAGGATATAAAAGGATCATACCCAGTAAATTGATGATCCATGGAGCCTGGTGTACATGCAAGTCTGGGACGTAGAGATATTTAAAAAGATGTAGTAGGGGAAGACAATATCTGGGGCACCAGGAAGGAAGAATTCTGGCTATTCCAACAGGATAGTTTGATAGTAAAAGGAGTGGGTGACTCTCATTCTAAGGGAGTTTGTCACTGTAATAAACAAAAAGAATATCAGTGGGATCAGTAATTCTACTGAGTCAATCTGGCTATGCCAAGGGGGGGGGAGAGATAGTCACCCAGAGAGGTACAGCAGGAGTGCAAAAAGCTCAGCCTAGCTTATCAAATGAAGTAGTGATAAGTGCACTGTGAATGTTAAATTCCACAAAAAAGAATTCTGGATGCTTCGTCTATATTCTGCCATAAATTTTTGAAAAAATGTTACCAATAATTTTTGTTTGTTTTTTTTCCACTGTAAATTTAAAACTGCTAAACCATTTATCCAGTTGTGTTAGACCCCAGGATACACTGACATCGGATATGCATATCAAATGTTAAGTCTGTGCCTGCAAGAGCAGAGAAATTACAAACATCCACATTTTTGAGAGTTTTCACAACATTTTGCAAATATTTACATAGTAACATTTTGAACCCCTGTAACTTAAGCATCTTTAATTCAATTCTCTCCATATTTAGAAGGTTCTATAACCATTACAAAAAGGTCATTCATACTAATTAGCACGTCTAGCTCCAAAGGTGCCCGAGTTATATGCAGATAAACATCTTCATGAAATGTCCTGCAAGAAAATAAAATGACAAAATTGAGCACATCTAATTTTGAGATTTTGCATCATAATGTCATGAAATTTGGCACATTGTCAGAGTTCCAATCAAGTAATCAGGCCAAATATAAGATCTCTGGTCCATTAGATGGCTGAGGTACATCCAGATAAAACATTTCATGAAATTTCCCACAAAAAATAAAATGACACTTTGAGCACCTATAAGTTTGAGAACATCCATCTTAATTTCATGAAATTTGGTATGTTATTCCAAGTATGCCCAGAGTATAAGCATGCTAAATGTTAGAGCTTTAACTCAAAAGATGGAAGAGTTGTGGCAAATTAATTAATTTAGTCAAAATTCCACAAATTCAGAATGTTCACATTCTGCACAACTCTGTACTATTGCCTATTGCTAGGAACTAGTTCCCATCACTATGCAGGAGAAACACAATAGATTCTTCTGAGTCATATCACATTTAATGGTTTGGACCAAAAAGATCTTAGATTCAAAGATCCAAGGTTTAATAACTAGTTTGATTCCCATTCACACCTCAACATAGTGAACTCAATGATTGCAACATCATAAATGACCCAAGAAGAACCGCTCTCATTCTTGCCATTGTGATTGCTAGTGATGTCACAATGAGTGAGTCAATCTGTACTACGGCTGTGAGAATACCTTGTCCCAAATATTTGACTGAATATTCAGTATTTGGAAGCCAAATATTCAAGTATTCAAAATATCTCCCACAGCTTAAAAAAAACAATAAGAAAACCGTTCCCCCATCCTTGCTTTACTCCATGTCCCACCCAGCCATTAAACATTTACTCCCCATCCCTGCAGCCATTGTCTGCACCTAATCTCACCAACCCCCCCAGCACCCACACAATATGTTAAATGTTATTTTCCATCCTACTGTGAACAACTGGCACAAACCGACCACCTCCATGGCCAGCTGCCATGTTGTTCAACAAAAAGCACTTGTTTGTGCTATACAGACTACATATTCCTAGACCAGTGAATGAAAGCGCTCACTTTGTCTCTAGAGAAACCCAGCTGATCACGTAATCAGCTGGGTTTCTGTAGAGACAGAGCAAGCGCATTCATTCCATCTAAAGCAGTTGCTGGAGGAGGGTGGTTGTGCCGATCACCTTTTTGGAGATGGGTGGCAGGAGGGTGGAATAAGGATAGTGTCAGGGTTGTGGGAATGAGGAAATGCTTATTCCGTGTAGAACAAGCATGTTCTTTTTGTTGAACAATGTGGCAGACAGCCATGGAAGTGGCTGAGTTGTGCTGGTCATCTACTGTGGGACAAAAAAATAACGCTTAGCATATTGTGTAGGTGCTGGGGGGGAAGAGGGTGGCATCATGTACAGATGATAGATGTAGGGATTGGGGGTATTGATTAAGAGAGAGGCAAGGGTGCACAGCCCTAGTCCATACCTCTCAATGGCCAGATGTAATGCACCTGAGGATGCTCAGGGAAATGGCATTGAAATTGGCCGAACCTCTGTCAGGGCTATATAATATCTCTATTCAGTCAGGGGTGGTTCTGAAAAGCTGGAGGGTAGTTCCTCTCCATCAGGGAGGAGGAGAAGAGCATTTGGGTAACTACAGGCCTGTCAATAATACCTCTGCTATGGGTAAACAGATAGACACTAGTCAAAGAGGACCTAGTGGACTACCTGGAGAGTAATAGGCTCCAGGACAGTAATTAGCATGGTTTTCTGGCAGGGAGGTCTTGTCAGATCAACCAGTTAGTATTCTTTGACTGGATAACTACGGTACTAGATGAGGGACAAGCAGTAGATTTGTTGTGCTTCAGTTTCAGCAAGGCATTTGACTCATTGCCATATGAAAAGTTGCTGAAGAAGTTAATTGATCTATGTGCAGCGAATGACATAGTTAGATGGTTGGGAAGTTGGCTGTGGGGATACAGCAGAGAGTAATGGTAAATGCAGTCATATCTGGGGGAAAGAAAGCTTATAAGTGGGTGCCACAGGGTTCAGTTGTGGGTACAGTCCTTTTAAATATGCTCATCGGTGACATAGGAGAAGAAATTTATGGCAAGTTATGTCTCTTTGCAGAAGACATTAAGCTCTGTGGTAGGGTAGCCAGCGAGGAGGGAGTATGAAGTTCAGCACCAAAAAGTGCAAAGTGATGCACAATAGGAACAGGAACCCCAGGAGGGAATATTGGATGGGAGGATTTGGCTGGACACTACTACTGAGGAAAGGGGTTTTCTTTTTTGTATTTATTCATGTTTCTGTCATGTAGTCCAAGCCATCCTCCAGACACTACTGCCCCAGTCGCCCACTTTCCTCCAGGACTTACCTTCACGCTTGAGGCAGTGTGGCCTGGGTGCTCGATTGGGGGGGGTGGCTAGACTCTGGGCAGTTGGGGTCAGTGGCAGCTCAGTCAGCTATGGATTTTTTCTTCTCTTCCTTGAGGGGCAGCACGCGATGTCCCCCGGATGCATCTATGCATGCTTCCATGTGTAAAGTGTCAGCAGCAGTCAGCCCCATCCCCATTGCATGCAGTCCAGCCTGCCTCAGCCCCTGCCAGAGGCTAGGGGCCTGGTGAGAGCCGGCAACTCAAACCTGAACTCACCAGGAGAGGAGAGCAGTCCTCAGGATGCTTAATCCACTCCCTCCTTGGCCGACTTCCGATGACCTGAGTCCACATCCAAACCTTGGTCCCCAGCATAGTGTGAGGTGTGACATTCAGCACCTCAACCCTCAATGCCATGGGGCCAGCTGCAGGAAATGGATCTACTGTGGCAGACATCGTGAGTGACTCCCTAAAATCGGAAGTCTGGACAAAATTACTAGCATCAATGAATTCAGAATTTGATCAGATATCTCCAATCAGTCTCATGCCAAAAGTGAGATCTCTAAGTTACTTTGTTTAAAACTTGCAAGTCATTTTATAACCCTAAATTCACAGCCTGTTCAAAAAAGCCAGTTTTAGTCCAGAGCTACTAATGATATTATAACCAGAACTCACAGCCTAGTCCTCCCTACAAGCTGCCTTATAGGATTTATTTCTCCCATGTTACGTAAAACTGCAGTTGTCGTAAACATCTGAAAATGGAAAGCTGACACTGGGTGGGTACAGGGCATACATTTCCATAATGTGCAGATGGAAGGTACTTAGGAATGTGACAGGGGAGTCTGAATGCAATGGCAAACATGACTGTAAAATGCCAAAGTTGTGTGCAGTTTTTAAACCACTGCAAGGATGAAATTGCAGAATGTGATGAAATTGTAACTGTGGAATGTAGCAGTGACACAATCTCAGAAAGTAGCTGGGCCACACAATTTTAGCCTATAGCATGGATGCGGAAATGTGACAAAGGTACGCAGTTTTAAAATGCAGGTGACACATAGTTGTGGAATGTGGAAAGAATATGCAGCTTTTTAATGTGTCATCATGGATGCATAATTTAAAAAGGTGGTGGGGATGCTTGATTTCAGATTGTGGTGACAGCATAATATTTCACAATGTGGCATAAGCACAGACTCGGGACATGGCGAGGATGCAGAGTTTCCGAATGTTGTGGTCACATGCAATTTCAGAATGTGGTAGGGGTGCACATTGATGGGATGTGTAATTATGGAGTATGGTAGGGAAAGGAAATGCCTTTTGGGAATGTGATGGCTATGCACAATTTTGGAGTGTGGCAGGAATGCACAAATGTTAAGGCAATGCAAAATTTTAAAATACGGCTTGTCTGTGCAATTTTAAAATGAAGCAGGGACACTCATTTTTAGAATGTGGTGAGGATGTACAGTTTTGGAATATAGTGGGGATGCACATTTTCAGAATGTGACAAAGATGAACAACCTTAGAATGTGGCAGTGACATAATTGTGGAATTTAGTGAGAAGGTACAATTTCAGAATGTGGCTGGGATATACAATTTTAGCATGTGGTAGTGATGCCCAGGTTTGGAACAAGACCGGGAACTACTGTTTCGGAATGTGGTGAAAATGCTAATTTTGGAATGTGGTGAGGACAAGCATTCTCAGACTGTGACATGGATGCACAATTTTGAAATTTAGTGGTGACAAAATTTCAGAATGCAGCAGGGATGCACAGTTTCAGAATGTGGCTGGGACACACAATTTCAGAAGGTGGAAGGGACATGCAATTTCAGAATGTGGAATGTGGTAGTGGCACAATTCAGAAATGTTGCATTGACAAACAACTTTGGAATGTTGTAGGGACATGCATTTTTGGAATGTGGTGGGGATGTGCAGTTTTGTAATGTGATAGGAATGCTCAGTGTCAGGTGTGTGTGTGTGTGTGTGGGGGGGGTCCTATGTGCAATTTTGAAATTCAGTGGCTATGTACAGTTCTGGAATGTGGTGGGGAAAACCAATTTCAGAATAAAATAGTGTGCCCTGTCACATTCTGACAGCATGCCTCCCCACTGTATTCCAAAACTGTCAAGTCCTTGCCAAATTTCTAGATGTCTGTCCCTGTCCCATTCCAAGACTGAATGTCCCCACCGTATTTTGATATTGTGCATCCCTGTCACATTCTGAAATTGCATGCCCACCCCCCAAACATTCTGAAATTGTGCACCACCTTGACACTCCATAGCTTTGTCCAGCGCTGCATTTAAAAACAACCTCCTGCTGATTGTTAACTTACAGTACAGTACCATGCATCTGAACATTCTGTAAATTCATGTACTGCACTCAACCCTGTGAGCATTTTTTGTTTTTAATGATTATTACAACCATAGTTTATTAAGCATTTGTAAATGAGTCCTGTAGTCTGCTAACAGGGAGGACTAGGCTGTGAGTTCTAGTTATGACATCTTCAGTAGTTCTTTACTGAAACTGGCTTTTTTTGTACAGGAAGTGAAATCGGGATATAAAATGGCTTGTACCTTTTAAACAAAGTAACTCTTCGGTCTAATTTTTTGTATAAGGTTTTTTGGGGATATGCAGGTTCTAAATCTGCAAAGTAGCACTTTTTCTCCAGACTCCCTCTTTAAACAATCTAACCAGTAAAGAATTGTTGAGTACCTAGAGGCCAGTGGGGAACAGGACCCAAGGTAGCATGGATTCACAGCAGGAAGGTCATGTCAGATGAATCTAATAGATTTCTTTGACTGAGTGACCAAAGTAGTAGACCAGGGAGGGGCTGTGGACATTGCCTACCTAGATTTTAGCAAGGCATTTGATACAGTCCCACACAAAAGATTAATAAACAAGTTAGCCAGCCTTGGAGTGGGTCCCAAGGTGGTAGCGTGGATAAAAAATTGGCTGGACAACAGGATGCAAAGGGTAGTAGTAAACGGAGTCCACAGTGAAGAAAAGAGGGTTATTAGCGGGGAACCGCAGGGTTCAGTACTGGGACCGGTCCTTTTTAATGTCTTTATAAGTGCCATTGCAGAGGAACTGGAAGGAAAAATATGTCTCTTTGCAGATGACACAAAGATCTGCAACAGGGTTGATACACAAGATGGAGTGGAATGGATGAGAAGGGACTTGGCAAGGTTGGAGAAATGGTCAGAAGTATGGCAGGCTGGATTCAGCGTAAAGAAGTGCAAGGTAATGCACCTGGGAAACAAAAACCCAGGGGAAGAGTACACAATGGGGGGTGAGATACTGACAACAATAAAAATGAAAAGGAACCTGGGGGTAATTATATCAGATGACCTAAAGGTGGGCAAGCAATGTGAGAAGGCAGTAAGGAAGGCTAGGGGACACTGGGATGCATAGGGAGAGGCATCAACAGTAGAAAACAGGAAGTTGTTATCCCTCTGTGCAGACAGGTGGTGAGAGCCCATCTGGAGTACTGTGTGCAGTTTTGGAGACCCCATCTCCGCAAAGACAGAGACAGAGTGGAGGCTGTCCAGAGGAGGGCAACCAAAATGGTGCAGGGTCTGCACCAGAAGACATACGAAAAGAGACTAAAGGAGCTTAATATGTATACTCTTGAGGAAAGAAGGGAGAGGGGGACATGATAGAAACTTTCAAGTACCTCAAGGGAATCAACAAAGTCCAAGAGGGGTAGTATCTTTCAGAAAAAGAGATGCGCAAGAACAAGGGAGCACAATTTTAAGATGGAGGCAGGATGGCTCAGAGGTATTGTGAGGAAGTATTTCTTCATGGAGAGGGTTGTGGATGCATGGAACAGCCTTCCTGAGGAGGTTGTGGAGTCCAGAACAGTGGGGGAATTCAAGAATGCATGGTACAGACATAAGGCAGTCCTAGTGGTGGGTAGGAAGAATTAGGCTGTTGGTTAACTAGGATCTGCAGCTTATCCGTTAGGTAGGAAAATGGGCAGACTAGGTGGGCCAAGCGGTCCTTATCTTCCATCAAATTCTGTGTTTCTATGTATAATAAAGCCTACAGCAAGGCTGCCAGGATACTGGGTGTATTGGGAGGGGATACGACAGCAGGATAACGGAGGTATTACTAGTTCTCTGTAGGTCAGTAGTAAGGCCACACCTGGGGTACTGTGTCTGGGTCTTGACCCTCATTTAAGGATAGATAGGGACAGGCTGAAGATGACACAGCACAGAGTAACAAAAATTATTCATAGCCTGCAGGACAGATCCTATGAGGATAGACTTTAGGACACTAACCATGTATTTGCTGGAAGCCAGAAGGGTAAAATGATAGCCAGAGTCCACAGTGAAGAAAAGAGGGTTATTAGCGGGGAACCGCAGGGTTCAGTACTGGGACCGGTCCTTTTTAATGTCTTTACAAGTGACATTGCAGAGGAACTGGAAGGAAAAATTATGTCTCTTTGCAGACGACACAAAGATCTGCAACAGGGTTGATACACAAGATGGAGTGGAAAGGATGAGAAGGGACTTGAAACTTCAAGTTCCTGAAAGGGATAAACAAAGTAAAGTAAGAGGAACTACTGAAATTGAATAATGAATCAGGAACACAGGGGTGCAAGTGGAAGCAAGCAGGGGGAAATTCAGGTGGGACAGGAAGAAGTTTTATTTTACTGAGAGACTGGATGATTAAGCTGTGGAACAGCTTCCTGGCTGAGGCACACCTCTCAACTGTCCCTGATTATGAGGGACATCCCTCAAAAAAAAAAATTGCTCTGTCCCTTGTACATCCCTCATGGAAATGGTGCTTCCTAAACAGAGAGTGTGCTGTAAATTTAGACTTTAAAGCAGAAATTCATACTATTCTAAGATGCTAATTGAAAAATAAACTTGTACAAGTAAACACATGGGGCTGCTGGGACCGGTCCTATTCAACATCTTCATCAGTGACATTGCACAGGACCTAGAAGGCAGAATTTCACTGTTCGCTGATGACACAAAGCTCTGTAACAGAGTAGACACACCAGAGGGTGTAGACAAAATGAGAAGGGACCTGCAGAAACTTGAAGAATGGTCAGGGTTTGGCAGTTGAAATTCAATGCAAAGAAGTGCAAGATAATGCATATGGGGCACAAAACCCTGGCACAATATATCAGTTGGGGGTGAGGATATAGCATGCACCAAGCAGGAAAGGGATCTTAGGGTTATCATCTGATGACCTCAAGGTAGGGAAACAGTGACAAGGCAGCAGGTAAAGCAAATAGGATGCTGGGATGTATAGGCAGGGCAGCACCAGCAGGAAAAGGGAGGTCATAATTCCGCTATACAAGACACTAGTGAGGCCCCACCTGGAGTACAGTGTACAGTTCTGGAGACCATACCTACGTAAGGACATAGACAGGGTAGAGAAGGTTCAGAGGAGGGCAACAAAGATGAATGGATTGCATCACAAGTCCTATGAAGACAGGTTGAAGGAACTGAACATGTACTCCCTGGAGGAGAGGAGGGAGAGAGGGGATATGATAGAGACATACAAGTATCTCACGAGGAGCAATAGGGTGCAGGAATACACTATTTTTAAGCGAAAAAGATGTTCCAGGACTAGAGGGCATGGGATGAAGTTGGAGGGAGGACGATTCAGAGGAAACATGAAGAATTTCTTCACAGAACGGGTGGTGGACAAGTGGAACACCCTGCCAGGGGAAGTGGTGGGGGCTGAAACAATCACGGGATTTAAGAATGCATGGGATAGACATAAAGGAATTCTGGAGGTCAGGGGTAAGGGGCAACAGACTTCTAGGAAAACATAAACTGAACTTACAAGCTCAAATGGGCAGACTGGGTGGGCCATAGGCCCTTATCTGCCGACACTGTCTATGTATTTATGTATCTATGATTTTCAAAGGTTGACTCAGGGCATGCGTCTATAAAATGGGTTCCCCGAATGGCAAAAGTTAGATCAAGGAAAACCTGGTCTAACTTGTGGCATTTCGCTGTCAGGATCAAAAATCCTGATTGCTGGCTGGGTGAATACCGCAAGCCTCGTGTGCCAAATGATCAGCACCCCCGGGGCTTGTAGCACTTGCCATTAACTGAGAAAACTGTTGCAACTGCACTGAACAGAAAATCAGGTGTAGTTGCGTCAAATGAGTTTGGCGCAAGTGCGCCAGAAAATGGCTTTGATGCAGGGCTTGACCCCTATGTCGGCCTTTGGAAATCAAGCCCAGGTCTTTGAAGTAGGATAATGTATTACAGGCAGGCTAGATGGACCAATGGTCTTTTTCTGCTGTCAACTTTTGTATTTCTGTGTTTCTACCTCTCCCTGATTTTTAGGGACATCCCTGATTTTACTCCAAAGATGTTCAGGGTCTTTCATAAATGTGGCAATTTTGTTACTGAATAATAGCATTTTGAAGCATACAATATTGCAATAAATTAGTCTGGATCTTCTGCAGAAAATGTTTCCACACAACCACAGAATATAGCAGGTGTCTTGAGCTGATGTAGCCATTTTTAAAAATGTGTCCCTGATTTTTGTCATTTGGCACTGATTTATCGCAGACCTTGTCCCTGATTTACAAGGCTGGTGGTTGAGAGGTATGGAGGTCACATGAGACATCAAGGGGAAATTTATTAGCTGTGTTGGCCTTCAGGGAGAGTGTTATATGTATCCCAACTTTTACTATCAGCCAGAAAACCTAGTTAGTGAAATGAAAAAATAACAATACTTCAGAAATAAAAAAAAAAATGCCTACTTTTGAACATCAGTGATAGCCATCTGCTGCTTTTGGTACTGCCAGTTTGTTAATTTTAAGGTATGAATCCTCCCTTATGGACTTCCAAAGAAGGATAACTGAGACTGTGAAAACAAAACCAAGTATCCAAAGCTCATGGATGATTTCAGACTCATCTGCATCCTTTACACTGGGAACCCATGGCTTTGAACACAGTTGTTGGTCTTTATTTATTGCAGCCACAAACATATTATTATCATCACTAACAGGAGATACGTTCAGGTTTAAGCATCTTCGCTCACTATGTGTGTAATAAAAACTAACTGCTCTCTGGAAAGAGACTGTACTATGAAGAAAGGAGGGCTGAAAATATGTGTTTAAGTCAAAATACATAACCCAGCTAATGTAAAATATTACAAAATATCCACTTTTTTGTCTTAGACTATCATTTAGCTTACAATACTTTTTTTATTGTTGTATTATTGTTAGTCTAGTTCATTTTGTTTGTTCTTCAGTCTACATGAAACAGATACGAGGGTGCTGCAGTCATGGTGCTATTACATTCTGGCTTCTAGATGCAAGAAGGAACTCATGCCAGGGTATCTGATTGTGCTAGAGACACTTCAAATATATTGCAAAGCACAAGATCCAGTGAAGTGCTTTCAACCATTGAATGTTTGTTTATCTAGCACAACAGACACCTTGAAGTATGTTATTCATCTTACAAAATAGTCATACAAATAAAAAAATACCTAGTGAACATACTGCCATGAAAGTGCTGATGCTTTCAGTTGTGCTGTGATAATCAGATAGTCGCATGAGGATCTTGGCCAAGCAGATTACCACTGCCTTCATTCTCACCGACACATGATACACAATTGCTGTTACTTAAGTTGGCAGCCTGTAAAATAGAAAACCATCCCTCACTATGCGACCAGCCACCCTGTTGGTTGGCTCCACCATCAATGGGTGAAATGTTGATGTACTTTATAATAACATCTGATAGGTCACTATTGTCAGCCAGTTAGGTATTGCTATGGAACACATTCCCATTTCATTTATTTATTATTTTTTTTATTTAAGAGTTTAACCAGGAAGGCATACTGAGCAGAGTACTGCTCGATTCCAGATGCAACCTGGGGGAGGATGGCAGGGAGAAACATGGACAAAATGAAACGGTGCAATTAGAGTAGAGACAGACATATTGCAGAACTATTTAGCTACCTTGTGTAGACTAGCAGTTGCAAAACATAGAGATACCAGAACAGTAATTAAAATTTACAAATTGTACATTCAGATTTGAATTAAACATTTAAAGATTATGATTAGTCCTTATAATGGCAGAATCCACACACAGAATGGCTAGTCATCATTGTCAGGGCTGGTTTTCTGTTTTACAGGTTAATAGCTTAAGTGGCAGCAATCCTGTATCCTTTGGAGGTGAGTGGGGGGGGTGGTGGGATGTCAGGCAGTGGCAGCATGGAGTCTTGCATTTGTACTGGGAGGGGGGAGGTGGGTAATGTAGGGATATGCAACTTGGAAGGTGGAATTATTGCAAGCTTCACCAAGAAAGGGGGGCAGGAGGGAAGTATGGGTGCTATGCGGTGGTGGGTATCGGTTACTTGTAATATCCAGGTCTGGTAGGAGTAGGTGGGGCAATTGCACCATGTGGGTGGTGTTCTTTTTTTTAATTCTTTCCTTTAAAAACAAAATGGCACTATGAGTAATGGCACTTCACCAGCAAAGAGCCACTATGCAAAATCATCTTTTGGCAGAGTTCCAGCTATACCATGCAAAGACCATGTGCATTCTTTGCCTCACAAAGTAGACACTTTACAGGCAAAGAAGTTGGGAAAATTTGCAGATAATTTTGCCAACTGAGGTTTACTGACTTCACCTACCTCTTACCTTAATGCCGCATTTCCTTTGTTTGTTTTCGTGGTTTTAGTATTGTAACTTGTTCATAATGTAGTTTTTTGCAATAACATGTATAGATAATAGAGCTGTGAGGAATATAAAATTCTGCTGATGGCGTGCCTGTGGAATTACCATTCCAATTCTATGGAATTTTGTGGAATTTGCATGAAAATTCTTTGGAATGCTTCCATATTTTTAATTTCAGGGGCCTAATATTCAAAACTTATCCACAGGGCAAAATTAGCAGTACACGGCGTAATAAAATAGCCCAGAACCATTTTTACGTGCTGTAGTCAAAGGAATAGCCCAGGGGCTAAATCAGTTGAATATAGCATGCTAACAAAGGCATGCAAACAGGGCTGTGAGTGCAGTGCAAAAATAGCCCAGCAAATAAGACAGCTCTGAATATAGCAACCAGGCAGTGCTAACTGAAACAGCATCCCAGTGCACGCAGAGGTGGAGTAGGGCAGTGGCGATAAGACATCTATTGTGCCAGTCATAGAGGAAATTCACGTGGGTCAAGATGCAGCGTATTTCACTGAGCAAAAGAAAAAACAGGATAGCATGGCGCACTATTAAAATGACCATAAGAGGGCAAGAATTGTCATAAAAACTGTTGATAGATATGGAGAAGATCAAATGTGCCATTTGCCAAAGCACTTATCACTAGCCAAAGACTGCCAGCACAAAATGAACAAGTGAAGTTAACAGAGGAAAAAACAAATATAGATGAAGTAAAGCAGTGTAACATCACATTGTTTTCAAAGGAGTTCGCTAGTGATGCAGAGGTATTTATGGTAGAGTCTTTAGGATCTGCAGTCATTGATACTGCGTGTACACGCACAGTCTGTGGAGAAAAATGGCTAGATTGCTATATAAGTGAACTTAGACAAGATGTAGTGCACATGATGGTGGACATACCAAGTTGCAGAGCTTTCAAATTTGGAGATGGAAGAGTTGTGCATTCTATCAAAAGAGTTAAAATCCCAGCAAAAATAGGTCAGACAAAATGTCACATAGAAATGGAGTTTGTCCCTGCAGATATTCCTTTGTTGTTAAGCAAAACTTCCTTAAAGAAGGCAGGGGCAGTGCTAGACATTAAAAATGACAAAGCGGTGATGTTTAAGCAACCAGTCATACTTGAGCTTACTACTTCAGGACATTATTGTGTGAGCATTCTAGACAAAGACATTACAGAGAGTCCATGTGAAATGAGATTTTAACAGTGACAGAGAACATGTCCACAGATGAAAAGCACAGAGTTTTGTTAAAACTTCACAAGCAATTTGGACATGCTTCAGTTGATAAGCTTCAGAAATTACTGCGAAGTTCTGGTAATAATGATAAAGAGAGTGTTTCCATTCTACAATAGATAGTGAACAGCTGTGAGACATGCCTGAGATACAGCAAACCCAAGCCCAAGCCTGCTGTTGGGCTACCAATGGCTTCCAAGTACAATGAAACAGTGGTTGTGGACCTTCATGAGCTAGGACCAAGTGTGTGGTATCTTCACATAATTGATCACTTCACACGTTTCAGTGCTGGAGGCATTGTGACTACAAAGAAACCTACTGAAATTGTGAAGCAGTTTATTCTTCCTGATAAGTGTGCATAGCCCACCTAAAAAATTATACAGCGACAATGGAGGAGAATTCAACAATGATGAAATCTGTGATATGGCATCAGATTTTAATATAGAAGTAAAGACAACTGCTGGGTACAGTCCGTGGAGCAATGGACTTTTGGAACAACATAATTTAACACTCACTGAAATCCTATTGAAAGTAAAAAAAAAAAACTAATCAATGTGATTGGAAAACAGCCCTAGATTGGGCACTTATGGCAAAAAACTCAATGTAGAATGTCCATGGCTATAGCCCATACCAGCTAGTGTTTGGACAGAACCCTAATCTTCTGTTGGTGCTGGTTGATAAGCCACCTGCTTTGGAAGGGACAACTATGAGTGAATGGGTAGGACAGCATATTTCAGCATTGCATGCAGCGAGGAAAGCATTCACCGAAGCAGAATGCTCAGAGAGAATTCGCCGGGCTTTGCGTAAACAACTTCATCCTACAGATGAAAAATATGAGACTGGAGACAAAGTCTATTACAAATGCATGGATTGTGCAGAGTGGAAAGGACCTGGTGTCATCATTGGTCAGGATGGCGTGGTAATATTTGTGAGACATGGAGGCACCTATGTGCGGGTGCATCATTCAAGATTATGAAAAGTAAATAACGAGGAAGCTGAAGGAGCGGTGGCTGACCATCAGCATGCTACACAAAAGGTCGCAGAAGGTGAGACAGATTTATCAGATGCTGAACACAATAATGTGGACACTATGAGTGGCACAGAGTGATGAAGTAGAGGACTTCACCAATGACACAGGAAATACTGATGAAGTGGACATTCAACAACCCCATGTGTCAAGACAAGACGGCTGCGTCAATCTAAAACCTGAACAAATTGTTAGATATACAGACAAAGTGGGATTCCATACGCAGCAAAAGTTCTTGGACGTGCAGGAAAAGTTGAGGGGAAAAACAAACACTGGTACAATTTACACTACTTGGAACCCTCTGCCATTTCAGATACAGCAGGTTCAGTTGACTTGTTATGTGTAGACAGTCTTCACATCGAACCTATGGACAACCAAGTGCAACACTCTGAAGATGATGTACTAGTTACAAAGGAAGTATCTTTTGATTATGCAAAACAAAATGAGCTCAGTAGCTGGAAGAGCAATGGAGTGTTTGACGTAGTCAAAGACAATGGACAAAAGTGTATTTCTACAAGGTGGGTTTGTACCCTAAAAGAAACCTCTGATGGAATAATTCCAAAAGCACGTCTGGTGGCCAGAGGTTTTGAGGAACTTGACAATAAAGAACTTCCAAAAGACTTACTAACGTGCACCTCAGAGTCCTTAAAATTGCTTCTAACTGTTATTTGTCAAAAACAATGATCTGCTTTCCTACAAGGAACAGAGTTGTCTCGAGATATTTTCATCAAACCTCCACCTGAAGCTAAAGGTGAAGGAACACTGTGGAAACTTAAAAAGTGTGTCTGTGGTCTGGCAGATGCATCTCTGTACTGGTACAACAAAGTTAAAGAAACTGTGCTGAATACAGGTGGATAAATGTCACAAGTGGATCCTGCCATCTTCTACTGGTTAGATCAAGATAGCACTGTAGCTGGAGTGCTTGCCTGCCATGTTGATGACTTCATTTGGGGTGGCTCACATAACTTTGCCACAACAGTAATACCACACTTAAGAAATGTCTCTAAGACTGGCTGTGAGGAGCATGACAGCTTTTGTTACGTGGACATGGAGTTCAATACAGTTGACAAAATCGTACAGTTACAACAGCAACACTACATACAAAATCTTCATCCCATCCACATGGATTCCACAAGAGCGTTATTAATCGTGATGATCCTCTCACTGAAAGCGAAAAGGATCAACTGAGGTCAAAGATGGGCCAAATTCTCTGGGTTGCTAGACAGAGCAGACCTGATGTCATGTTTGATGCTTGCAACTTGGCGTCCAGCATGAAACAAGTCACTGTTCAAACCATGCATGAGGCAAACAAAATTGTTTGAAAACTGAAATCAGAACAAGTGACTTAGAAATTTCAATGTTTGGGAAAAGATGCCGCCTTAAAATTGGTAGTTTTTAGTGATGCATCACTAGGCAACCTCCCGGATGCGGGTACTCAGGGTGGTCACCTGATTATTTTAATGGGTGAGGAAGGACGCTTTTCACCACTTTCCTGGCAGTCAAAAAGGATAAGAAGAGTAGTCCGGAGCACGCTTGCTGGGGAAACCCTTGCTTTGGCTGAGGGAATTGACAATGCCATCTTTCTGGCAATGCTGTACTCAGAGCTCACTACCGGTGGTACCAAACACATCTTACCTGTGACATGTGTTGTGGACAATCATTCACTAGTTGATGCTATCAAGTCAACCAAGTCGGTTTCAGAGAAAAGTTTCGGCCTTGAAATCAGTGGCATTAAAGAACTTATCCAGGCCAAGAGGGTCCAGCGTGTTCTCTGGTCTACCACGGAAGGAACAACTGGCTGACTTCTGACAAAAAGGAGATCAGCTCTTGTGCTTCTAAAAGCACTCGTAAAGGGATGTGGCAGCTTGAGTAAGAAGACACTTAGCCATGTGGACATTAAACTTTGCTATTATAAAAGGGGGCTAAAATTTAAGTCTTTAAAGAAAAGTGGGAGATTGTTAAGTTAACTTTATTTTAAGTAGCCTTCTACACATGTAATTACGGTACCTGGGGACTTAGTTTCAGGTGCTCCAATAAGGGGGAAGTTTTTGTGGGTGAGCACTTCCTGTGGCTGTAGTAGATGGTCTGTAAGCTGTTATCACTGGCCTATCTAGTAATAAAAAGGTCTTTGCTGCGCCCCCGTACAGTGTCTTCTGGAGTTTTATTTGAACACTTAGCAATGTCACTTAATAAAGACATTGAAAAGGATCAGTCCCAGTACTGAGCTCTGTAGCACCCCGCTGGTCACTTTGCTGTCAAAGAGAGTGCCGTTAACCACCACCCTCTGTCACTTATCCTTTAACCAGTTTCTAACCGAATTCACCACTTTGGATCCCACTCCTAGGCTGCTCAATTTCTTTATCAGCCTCCTGAATGGCACCAGACACAGTAATTAATCTTTCAAGTCTTGCTCAGTTTAAGTGATTACTTCAGATGTCACTCTGTACAGGGCTGCTGTAAATGTAATTAGTTCTCTTGTAATTTATTGCTTGCTGCTCTGTTCTGTTTTTGCTTCATTGTGTTGTGTTGTATTAAACAATAATGCACTGACCTTGATGTGGAATCTTTGAGAAACTTGTGCTCCAAGGTACTTTGCTAATAACAATAATTATAATCATAAATATTAAAATGATAAATGAGAAACAGTGTCTAAGGCCTTGCTGAAGTCCAAATGGGTCTTGTCCACTGCCCTCCTTTGATCTACTTCCCTGGCCACCCAATCAAAGAAATCTATCAGATTTGTTTAGCAAGTCCTCCCCCATGACCAGACTTACAGTAATAGCAACTACTGTATGCCTCGGTGTAGAGCCCTGTGTTCTGGGGGGACCAGCTGATTGTGGTGTCTTTAAGAAGCACATGTTTTTTTTTTGTGTGTTTTTTTTTTGCTGACATCAAGTCAGCCCTAGATGAGTGAGTGAGGCTCCATTGTCAGCTTTTGCCACTGTCTGGCCCTCCTGAGTGCCTTCTGTTAATGGTTGCTTTTGTTTTTCAAGTGACCATTGCACCGACGGGTACCGTTGTTTCCCCCCTCTGCCCTGCCCTTCCATGTCCTGCCCACCCATCTGTCTGTTGAAATGTAAAAATTCTGCATCATGCATGTGTCTGTCATGAAGATGCCTGACATTGCGATCTGCTGTGCCATTCGCCATTCATCTAGTGGTGGTCTGTGATATGAAGACATTTTTTTTTTATTGGAGTCAACTTGCCGAGGCCCAAGGGATGGGCAGAATAACTGGGAGTCAGGACTCCGGAGTTCCATGCGAGAGCAAGAGTCATGGAAAGGAAGCAGTTGGCCCAGAGACAAATTAATGTTCACATTACCAACAGACATTGGTCAACTGTCCAGAGAAGGGCACGGACCCATCAAGGCAGTGCTCAAAGGAGGAGAAAAAGACGAACAGGAGCAGGCCCCAACACTCTGAGAGAAGGAGCATGAAGTGAAATCAGCACTGCTGCAATGGTGGGCCTTGGTTTCAGGCCAGACACAGTACTGATGAGTGAGTCAACAGCAGTAATCGGGTCTGTCTATACTTTGATGGGTTCTGTTTGGGGAGGAGGGGAAGTATTAGCCATTAGCTGACCCAGGGTCAAATTGATGATGATGGGCAGGGAGTCACTGTGAATCTGAGCTGGGGGACAGGTTGGAAGGTATGGGGAATCGAGCAGAACAGCTGCAGCAGACTGTGTTAGTGTCCTTGTGATGGAATGTGTGATAAAATGATTTTCTCACACATTTCGCACATTCTAACACAAAGACACAGTCTGCTCCAAATTAAAATGTATGATGCCTCAGATCATGGGAAAAACCTATGGAAATCAGAACATTGGTGTGATGCTGATATTACTAGTTTTTCCATGTACGCTCCTGTTTTTGGTTATTTGTCCACAGCATTGTCCTGATTTGTGATGAGGCAAAAAGTTGAGAGGTATGTAGGCAATAACTGAATAGGACTGGTGTAAAAATATGATACCAGGAACAGGGTAAAGAGGAATGGGGGACAGTTTGGGTAGGACATAACCTTAGCAGTGGGGTACAGGGAAAGCTCATTTGAGTCATGCATTATCCTTGTGCTGGGGGTAAAGGGGTTTGGTCTGAATGGGGTATTACTCTGGCACTGTGTAAAGTGGAGCCCACCCTGTCTGCGTAGGGTATTGCTGAAGCTGATTGAAGGGCTTGTTTTTCAGAGCATTCAATGACCCAATATTGGAATTGATAGCACCTGATCTAAATTCCAGGAGCCATTCTTTTTTCACATGGTACACTCTGTATATAGGCTCTGGTTTGTTTATAAAGAATTGCCAGAGTTTAATTATAAAAAAGCCATACAGAAACTGGTCTATAAAACAGCTGTTATCCAGTGCAAATGAAGGCTTTTAGGGAGGTCAGAACTGCGTTTCTGTCTGCAGTTGGGCCTAGCGGGGTGAGCGGATGATGCATGATCAGTGGTGTGACTCCAATACAGGGAACTGGCAGAGAGAGACACATGAGTAGGGCCAATGTGTTCTGGATATGGAATAATCCCAATTTCAGTAATGAAAAATAGTCAATTTTGGACAATTCCAGATGCCAGAAAAGGGAAATGTCCATGTCAGTAAGCACCAATAAGCATTTTCACCCACTGTTAAAAAAAAAAAAAAAAAAAATGGTACAGTACCTGCTTATGAAGTAATTTTGTTTTATCTGGTTGACCCTGCTGCAGATCATTGCCAGTCTATACTTGGTCTCGGTATAGCACCAACACCTCTGAGTGGCAAACCGGAACTATTAGTAGCTCTTTTCATCGATTTACACTATACGTGGCTCCCGTGGCTGCTCTCCGGGTCTGACATCAATCACGGCCATTGTGGGATGTGCCACTAGACGCGCTGCATTCAAATTGCTGGATGGAGTGATGGCAGGATCAACCAGATAAAACAAAATTACTTCAGAAACGGGTAACCCAATTTATTTTTTTTTCACAGTGGGTGAAAATGCTAATCGGGGAGGGGTGCCCCACACTGAGGTGTGGGGCTTGCTGACATGGATGTTTCCCTTTAATCTTATCGTATCAGATAGGTTGCATATAAACAAAATGTAATATAAATGCAAAATACATTAAATCAAGACAAAACAAAGTATTTTTTTAAAGAGGTGCAGTTTAATAGGCAGGGGTGGGTAGTAAGTTACCCTATCCTACCCTAAATACTACCTGTGGGTACCTACAAACTACCCTAAAAATACCCTATTGCAAAATGGGTAGTTGGCTAGGGTCGGTCTGTTACTAACCTAATCATTCTACTACTCTACCCTGACTGTAACAAAATGTAAAAATTAGACATTTGATTAAATGTCAGTCTCCAAAGGTAAAAAAAAGCCCAGCCCTGGTTTGGACACTGATGTGGGATTTATTTTTTTTATTCCATTCTCTTTTACTCTCATGACGGCATGCTCATCAGGCAGGTGCTTACCAGTCCTTGTTTTTTTTGTTTTTTGTTTTTTGACAGAGAAAGCATTAAAGAATAGGAAAATTCTGCCTGCAGGCAGACTGCACTGCAGTCAACAGCCCATGGAACAGGAAGCTAGTCAACCTGGAGTCAGGACTAGGGAGGAGGGAGGGGACTTGAGACTTTCACTTGGAGCTGCTCACACCGACCTCTCACTGACCGAGCTACTTCTCCACCATCCACCCAGGTACCAAGAGACAGTGAAGACTGACAATTGAGTCTGGATAAATTCTTTTTTTTTACCGGCAGATTGCGCAATAATTAAATTCCTTTCGGTTTTTGCAGAGACAGGCTGGCTGAGAAAGAAAGAGAGAAAGAGAGAGAGAGGGCTCAGATGAGTCAAACTGTGGCACTGGCTGGCAGGAAAGAGTGTGCATGACTCTTGCAGTGCTGCGCTCTTCCTTCTCCACATCCTATGACCTTGCTCTGACCACATCAAGTGACTTACAGTCTGTCATGGGGGCAAAGTGGCCACAGACCGAGGACGCACATTCATGAGGGAGGCTGCTCTGGATAGTCCCCCTAGTAATCCCAGACTGACGGCTCAAAATAAATTAAATAGCAGTGAACGCTCCGGCCGGTGCTACCAATTTACCCGTGACAAAGTACCTGACCCAAGAATTACACTGTCAAGTCGGGTAGGGTAGTACTTTACCCGAACTAGTCTACCTGGCTAACATTAGGCGATACCTGCACTACCCTATCCAGCTACCCATTGGGTTGCCCATGTCTAGTTGTGATACTGAAAGCAGTTGTAGTACAGTATTGCAAGATTTCACAGTATTCAACAGTTACAGAAGCACTGTTGGACTCTGCCAGTGCTGTTTCTTTGTAAGCAAAGTGCAACTTTCACATGGTCGGCAGGCATCTGAGACAGTTTGGCTGCAAAGCATTTGTTTAACCCCCCCGCCCATCCTACATGTTTCTTTTTAAGCAAAATGCTGACCACCAACTTCCTTGTGGTTGACCAGTATCCAGGACACATGGCTGCAACTCATTATTACCTGAGCGTCCATTTTGTGTCGGCTAAACAATGGCTAGGTCGGATGGACTTCATCTAAAGCTATTGGAAGTAATGGGCTATTAAACAAATGCTTTGCAGCCAATGTCTCCTGGATATTTGTTGACCACCAGGAAGTTAGTGGTCAACATTTTGCTTAAAATAAAACATGTAGGATGGGCGAGGGGTTAAACGAATGCTTTGCAGCCAAATTGTCTCAGATGCCTGCCGACCATGTGAAAGTAGCACTTTGCTTACAAAGAAACAGGTAGCATTGGTGAGGAGCCCAGCTGTGCTTCTGTAATTGTTGAATACTCTGAAATCTTGCAATACTGTACTACAACTGCTTTCAGTATTAAAACTAGGCATGGGCTACCCATTTGGTAGCTGGATGACAGGGTAGTGCAGGTATCGCCTAATTTTAGCCAGGTAGGGTAGTTTGGGTAAAGTACTACCCTACCTGGCTTGACAGTGTAATTCTTGGGTCGGGTAGTTTGTCTTGGGTAAATCAGTAGCACCGGCATTCACTGCTATTTAATTTTTTTGAGCTGTCAGTCTGGGATTACTAGGGAGACTGTCCAGAGCAGCATCTCTCATAAAAATGCATACCTCTGTCTGTGGCTGCTATGCCCCCATGACAGACTGTAGGACACGTGATGTGTCAGAGTGAGGTCACGTGATGTGGAGAAGGAAAGGTGCAGCAGTGCACAAATCGTGCACACTCTTTCCTGCCAGCCAGTGCGACAGTTGGACTCATCTGAGCTCTTATCTCTCTCTCTCTCTCTCTCTCAGCCTGCCTGTCTCTGCGAAAACAGAAAGGAATTCAATTATTGTGCAATTTGCCAGTGAAAAAATAATTTATTCTGACCTGATGGTCGGTCTTCACTGTCTCTCAGTGTCTGTGTGGAAGGGGGAGAAGTAGCTCAGTCAGTGAGAGGTCGGGTGTGAGTAGCTCCAAGTGAAAATCTAAAGTACCCCCCCAGTCCTGACTCCCAGTCGACTAGCTCCCTGCTCCATGTGCCATTGACTGCAGTGGAGTTTGCCTGCAGGCAGAGTTTTCCTATTCTTTCATGCTTTCTCTGTCCAAAAAAACAAAACAAAACAAGGACTGGTAAGCCCCACCAATCCTACAGGCTTCTTTTTAAGCAAAATGTTGACCTCCAACTGTAACTTCCTTGCAGTTGGCAGGCGTCTGGGACAGAATATGAAATCAAATCAGGAGCACTTTTTTAACAGTCTGTACTTTCTCTCACCTATCCTGGCTCCTCTTGGCGAGGAGAGAATTAAGTTTGGCTGCAAAGGGTTTTGTTAACACCCTCCCAACCAATGCTACCTGTTATCTTTTGTTTGTTGGTCGGCATCTGGGATAGCATCTATTCCTTTGAAATCCTGCCAGCAGTATTCTTCTCTTACAGTACCTACCTGCATGCTGTGTTGAAAAACAGCTACATTCTAGACAGGAAGAAAGATCAGCTGGGTTTATTATTTCGGTTACAGAAGTTATAGCATTTATAGGGCATGCAATACAACACACACAAGTTTTTTTTTTTTTTTTTTTTTTTTTTAGCATTTACTGTTCTGACTGACTGCCATGTTTACATCAGGGGACATACAGGAAACTCAGTAGAGGCTCAACAGAGGACTGGGGGAGAGAGGAGGTGTAAAGTGCTACTACTTTCTCTGCATTGCTGGCTCCCTTTGTTCTCTCCTTCACCCAACATCTCTACTTACAAGTGGAGAGTTGAGAGAAAAACTAGAGCATTTATGTGAATGTAAATGCACACCGGCATGGAAGACACAGAATCGAAGCTTTCCGGTGCACTACTAGCAATTTCAGATTCGGACAGCATTACTGGGGGAAAAAAACTATGCCAGTTTCAGTGAGTACCAGAGTTGTACAAGCTTGTGCTCATTCATTGATAGCTCAGTGCCACAGGCCGGCTGAGGTGGAGCGAGGAGGGCTGTTCAGTCACCGACTCGGGGTCAGGGTGGGGGACCAGGGTGGTAGAGCACTACTTTGTGGGGGGGGGTCTGCTAGACACCAGGAATTAAGGAATGGACTACTTTTGTTTTATTACAGGGGATATAGAGAGGGGGTCCGCTAGACACCAAGGAATGGATGGACTTAACTGCTTTTTTTTTTTTTAATTACAGGGGATCGGGGATAGAGAGGGGGGCTGGCTACACACTAGGGAAAGTTTTTTTTTTTTTTTTTTAAATCAGGCTGGCGATCGGCAGGGAGAGGGGACCATTAAACACCAGAGAATTTTGCATTAAATGGGGCTGGTGGTTGGTCAGGGGGCACCATTAGACACCAAGGAAATGTTACATTTTATAGGGCTGGTGATTGGATAGGGGGTGCTACTAGAAGATGGTGAAAATTCACCCAAAACGCATTCAGAAGATTTCCGATCCATCAAAGGCAGAAGTTTGGAAAATTCCGTGAAAGATGGCGAGCTTGCTTGAAACCTAAGCTTAAGCAGAATTCACAACTTTTGCCCAGCAACTACATATACATTGACCTCTGGCTTCAGAAGGGAAGGACCCTGTGGGGCCTGAAGTTATGCAGATGGAAGTACTGTCGACATGTGGGATAATGGTTTCAGCAGCTGATATACAAATAGTACAATGGGTAGCAGTATTTCAGTTATGCAGAGGCATACATAGAAAAGCATGCATTAATAGATCATGCTATCTGCAGCGGTAGCTTGTACAGCATGCATGAATGCAGCTGATCCAGCCAGAATGAAATTCAGTAACTTGCAGTAAATGACCTGTCTCAAAATACTGCAGTAAAAAAGAGCTTGCATGCCATTGGACTACACTGTTCCCTGCAGCATACAATAGAATTTTTGTGTTATACTGCATCATTACTGTGTTGCATCATGACTGGCACCACTGTACCTCAGGCTGCGGAGGTGCAGGTCTCATGGAGCCTTTAGTGTATAGAAGGGCAGGCCCCCATGGGGCCTGCACCTCTGCAGCCATACATACTCATGCATACAGTACAATATATACACGGAGGTGTGGCCATAGCATATCAATGCTACTGTGTTTGTGTCATCTGGAAGTAGTTGTATGTTTGTCTTCTCTGTTGATGGTTGTCTGTGATTGCATTTATTTATTTATTCATTTGTTACCTGGGTTGGTGCACTGATCCGAAGATCTTTTTCTGGCATGGGCCAGGTACTGGCACATAGAATGGTAGGGATGGTCAGTACAAACAGCAGGAATCCTGCAAGGAACATAACAGGCAATCGAGTACAAGTACAAGTCAGTAGATAATACAGTGGTGGTTGGTGAGAATAAATACAGGTATACAGCACGTCAGCTGTCCATATAGCAAGCATGTCCATACACTGTAGCAAGGTGAGCATAATAAGATTATATAACATAAATGGAACAGGGGAAAGTAGTCGCATCAACTTAACAATTGTAATATCAACAAAGGCTGACAGCAACTTCAGGTGATATACAGAGTCCATGAGAGATTGGTTTCTGGTAGATGCTCAGCTATAGGTCAGGTGGAAAAGGCAACTGGTGAGCCAGTGCTTAGGGTAGGGGAGGAGGTGGGGGGGGCTGCAGTAGGAGGAATAGCAGGGCTAGAGGCCTGGAGACAGAAGCAGACTGAGGAATACAGGAAGTCAGGTCTTAGAAGAGAATTTAGGTTTAGATGGGGTGTCGGAGGAATGTAGGGAGGGGGAGGTCATTCCACAATGAGGGTCCATTCACAGAGAAGGCTCTTTGGCCCATTCTCATGGTAACGGGGTGGTCAAGTTGGAGGAGAGACTGATGCAGATTGCATGTGAAGGTTCTGGGCTGGTTCAGGAGAGATTATGAAGAATAGGAGGGATTGTGTAAGGCATCTCCCAACTGTCCGGGCCAGCAAGTAGGAGCGTCACGCCTGAGGGGGGAGCCAGTTTAGGGACTGGTAGAGAGAACAATGGTGGGTGGTGAGAGAGGTGCGGAGGGCAAAACGGCATATACGATTGTAGGTAGTGTCCAGCCAGTTCAGGTTTACAGTGGAGGTAGGGGAGTATACTGGACATTCATAGTTGGGGGGGGGGGTGGAGTAAGTCGCCATGGGCAATAGCTAGGCGGGCTTTGGATGAGAGTTGATCAGTTAGGCAATAGCAAAGCCCAATCTTCTGATTAATGTGCCTGATCAGTGAGGCTATGTGGTCAGTGTATGTAAGGGAAAGGTTCAGGATTACCCCCAGATACTTGTAGGCAGAAACAGTATCAAGGGGGGGAACATCCAGGGACAGGACAAGGAGAAGGCTGCCAGAGTGGGCAAGGGTGGAGAGTTTTGGTTTGGAGACGAATAGCATGGTCTTAATTTTGGAAGCATTGACCAATAGTTTGTTGGTGGAGAACCAATGGTGGGCCTTGCAGAACTCAGCAGTAAGGGTGTCGGACAGAGAGGAGGGGGATGAATCACTTTGGAATAGTATTAAATCATCAGCATAAAGGAGTGAATGACAGGAGAGGCCCTCCGATGGGAGTGAATTGATGAAGATGGAAAAGAGGAGGGGTCAAATACAGATCCCTGGGGGACACCCACATTTTCAGTTTCAGTTCTTTTATTTGATCAACCATAATAGGTAAGTACTATGGTTTTTACAAAGTTAAAAAAAAGGTACAAAAGAATTATAAAACAGATGCCAGAAATGGCAATTAAACATACAATTGTTTAAAAACACAACATTATTTATAATGAAGAGAAGACATACACTAGACTGCCCAAGCCATAGTTTAACAAAAATGCAGTAAATTGTCCCTCAGAAAATGGTTTTAGGAAATTGGAATGAGTTTTATGGCAATCCTGTCACTTTAAGTTCACGGATTCTTACACTTTAGTATTCGATAATTTTTCTTTTTAAGTTTAATAACTGAGGCAAGAAAGTTTGAGATTGTTTCAGTATCTTTCAGTTTGAGGATGTAGTAAGATGAAACTAAATCGTAATTTAAATCTGCATAGATTTTCAAATAATCCAGTAGAAATTGATTCCTTATTTTTTCATATAATGGGCAGATCCTAATTATATGCTTAATAGATTTAGCAAAGCTTCTGTTACAGGGGCACAAAGATTGTTCGGTTTTGTCAGTTTCGGTTTTGTGTTTTAGGTTAAAATACATATATTTTTAGTTCAGAATTTCATGTCTTGGCCAGGAAATTAGTTTCATTTGTTCTGGTGTTATAGGGAGAATTGGGTAACTTTCAAGTAAATGATCTCTGCACCTTTATGGAACCCACGTCAGCACTTTTTCCTAAGTGGTATAACTTCCCTTTGATTCTATAAAAGTTGGACCATGAGTGGCCCATCTTTATTTTGTTTAAATTTTTTGTCAAAAAGTCAAGCCAGGGTGATTGAAGACCATTGTGTTGCCATTTCATTTTCTCATTTAGACATATCCTAGGGATGCCATTTTTATAGGAGTTTATTAATTTGAGCCAATAGGATATGAGTGTAAGAGTTTTAGAATAATTGATAGGAATCCTTCCCAATTCAGCTCTGGACATGGCATTAGATGTTGAGTTTGGGACTTTTAAAATTTAAGAGTTTTATAAAAAAAGACAATGGTTTCTCACGTTTTTTATTATTCACATAACCCCACACTTCAGACCCATAAAGAAGAAGAGGATGTAATTTGGCTTCACCTGCTTTTAGGGCTGGGTAAATTGAATTACTGCCATATTGGTACTTAAATCTTAGTAGAGCCTTAGTATCCAATTTTGCTTTAATTAGCTGTAATTTGATATGATTTGTCCAAGTTGTGGAAGAAACCAATTTTACCCCTAGATAACAATATTCAGTAGTCACTTCTATGTTTTCAGCACCAATGTTAAATCTGAGTTTATTACAGTTTCCTAGTTTTTTTCCAAAAATCACTATTTTTGTTTTTTTATGTTTACCTGTAACTCCAGGCTAATGCATTTTAAAAAAAAATGTAAATCTTTTTTGTAAACCATTGTTTGTTAGTGAAAGCATTACAAGGTCATCAGAATAAGCCAGTGAATAAAGAGGGATTATATCAATTTTAGAGGAGTCAAAAGAATCCTTATATGGATGTTCTTAACAAGTCATTAATATAAATGTTAAATAATGCATGAGCCAGAAAGCTGCTTTACCCCCTGTTTGTTTCAAACAATTTAGTTAATGTCCCCTTATTGTCAAATCTGATTTCTGTAGAATATTGGAATACAGCATTTTAATTAATTTGAGTAATGCAGGAGCTATGCCATGACCCAGTAACATTTGCCATAACTTCTCTGTTGGTGGAATCAAAAGCTGAAAAAAAATCTATAAATAGTGCAAAATGTTTAGATTTTCTGAGATAAACGTACTTTTCAATAAGGTGAGTGAGACATAATTGTCAACCACGGAAAAACTTTCCCTAAAGCCAGCTTGGTATTGTGAAATTTGATTAGTAGAATTGGATCATTGAATTAGCCTATTTAACAGTAATCTGGAAAAAAGCTTTGAACATATGTCTAGTAGGCTAACAGACATCCATTGTGACTGGCAAAAGGGGGAGGTGGCATCACCAAGGCAGACCATTTGAGCTCTACCAGTGAGACAGTTAGAGAGCCAGGCAGGAGAGTAACCAAGGGTGTCAAGTTTCACTATCAGGATGTTGTGGCTGACATGGTCAAATTGATGAACACTGTGCCTGTTAATGTCCCATCATCCATATTCCTTAAGACATGATCAGTGAAGAAGGCAAGTGCCATGGCAGTGCTGTGCCCCTTCCTGAAGCTATGTTGCTGTGGGCTAAGAAGATTATATTTGGAGATGTGCTCAGAGATTTGGAAGTTTACTACCTTCTCTAGGAGATTTCTGAGATGGGACAGTAGTTGTCCATGAGACTATGGTCACCTGATTTGTGGATGGGGACAATTGTGGCCTGCTTCCAGGCAGGGGGACAGAGGCCTTAACAAGTAAGAGGTTAAAGATGCAGGTGAGTGGCTAGGCAATGTCTTGGGCCACAAGTTTCTAGAAATGGGGGGATAGGCCATCGCCTCCAGCACTTCCTCTCTTTGGAAGGCTGAGGAGGCGCTTAAGTGTCCCAGGTGGGGAAGTGGTCTTAAAATAAAAAGGGGGGCTGCTGGAAGTGGATGGTAAGGGGATGGGTAAGAGGGTGGATAGGGGAGTTTAGCCAGGTAGGTACTAAGGTTTCATAAATAAGTATTAAGTGCATTTTCAATTTCAGCAGGGTCTGTCAGGGAGCCTTGTTGGGTATTTGGAGGGAGGGGGAGAGCAAGACGTTAATGGAGGACCAGAAGTGCTTTAGGTTACCTAGGTGTTTGGATTGTAGCGATTGAAAGTAGGTTGAATTCCTGGATTTAATGCTGCACTGGTAGAGATTTTATAGGTGACAGTAGTCATTCCAAAGGGTTGGGGATAAGGTGGCTTTAATAGGCACCCCACATGGAGTCGCACTCCTTCATCAGCTTAAGGATGTCTGATGAGAGCCACCAAGTGTCACACCCTGAGTAGTGAGTGGGAAATGCTTGTCTTGGATGGATGAGAGGGCTGAGACAAATGTCTAGTGCTAGGTCAGCATTGGTAGCATTGTAGAGGTTTGTCAAATCAAGGGTTCTGAGGTCATCCTGTGGCCTGAGTGAGTCATAGTTAGAGAAATCACAGAAAGTCAGATAGCTGGGTGGGGGGGGGGTTGGGACACCAAACACAGTAGACGGGGTAGTGGTCACTAATGGCATCAGACAGTGTGCCAGCATGGACCACTTTGTCAGCTTGATTCGTCAGGGTCCAGTCAAGAGTAGTGTGCTTGTTGGTCTGATTGTTGAGGAGTGTATGGGAGGTAATCAGCTGGGAGAGGATATGCTGTTGTATAATTGAGTTGCAGTCATAGAGGGAGTTGGTATCTCAGTTGATGTTAGTCACCTACAAGAATGGTGTCTCTGGAGAGGGAGAAAGGTGCAAGGATGATCAGGAGTGTAGCAAGCCCAGGGACACCAGTCATCAGTGGATTATAGCAGCACCCAACAAGCAGCTTCATGTTGGTGGCAACTGTTAGTTCAGCTGCAAGCCACTCAGTAGGGATGTCACTGCTGGAGTGACCAAGAAGTGTGGCAGTATAGTTGTTCTGGTAGTACATGAGCACACCACCACAGTGGGAGGTAATCCGATCACAGTGGAGAAAAGAGTACCCAGGTAGGGAGTAGCTATGGTAAGGGGGTGGAGCTTCTTAGCCAGGTCTCCGAGATGCACAGTATGTCTGGTTTGTACAGGGAGACGCAGGCTTCCAGCTAAGCCATTTTGGAGAGAAAGCTTCTCATATCTAGATGAGTAGTTTTTCGCTTGTGCGTAATGTCCCATAGAGGATGACTGTGGGATAGAGGAATGTTTAAAGGGGCTGTAGTAGCAGGACCAGGGTTACTTTTGATGTCCCTGGAGAGAAAGTTGGGTGATGTAGAAGATGGATGGAAGGAGGAAAGAGGCAGATGGGACCAAGAGGGAAAGGGAAGAGAGGTGAAGGAAGAGTAGATACTTATGGGAGCTGATGAAGGCCAGATCGGCAGGCCACATTCATGACTAGGCAGAGGGAAGGTAGGAGTACAGCAGGGGCCTCTAGTGGCCCAACAGTATAATCAGCTAATGGAGATTTGGGGAGTTAGAAAATCCTGCAGTGGATCGTGTGATGGTCACATGACATAGGGCACCCTATAAAGGAAATGATGAGTCAGGGAGGGAGGGTAGGGCAGCTGCCATAATAGTGGTGGCAGGACCATCCAACTAGAAATCACAGAGCCTGTACCTGCGGGTGTCAGAGGATAGAGGAAGCTGGTAGCTGGTGTGGGGTGTAGGGAGCCATTCTAATCTTGGCTCCCAGGAACATCTGCTGAGGGAACAAACAAAGTGTAGGGTTTAAGACCACTAGGGATGATTAAGGGGTCATACAGCAGACAAAGGGATAGTGAAAGGTCAGGGTGGGAAAACAGGAGCTGGTCGAGGGGGGAGAGAAACAACAGGGCATGAAATTCAAACAATGGGGGAGCACTAGCATGCTGCCACACTGCAGCATGGATCTTCTGTAACAGTCGCAGACCACAGAACAGAGTAAATAAATACCTCAAAGTAACAATTGCAGACCACTGAGAAGAGTTAATAAAAATCTAAAGGTAACAGTTGCAGACTGCTGAAATCACCGTACAGAAGACAAAATTTCAGAGCAACAAAAACTATCATCAGTGTGCTTCAGACTAGAAATCTCAGGAGCCCATACCTGCAGGAGTCAGATTATTGAAGAAGCCGGCAGCTGCGTGGGGGGGATCCATTCCAATCCTGGCTCCCAGGAACATCAGCAGGGGTCTGAAAATCGAGGAAGCCAGCAGCTGGAGTGGGGAGGGAAGGAGGAAGCCATTCCAATCTTGGCTCCCAGGAACATCTGCGGGGGTCGAAGGATCATGGTGTGTGGTGTTGCCCTTTTGCTTAGCTTTGGGGGTGGAGAGTTAGGATTGGAATCCTAATGCCACACTTCCCTACTTTTGTTACACTAAATTGTACCATAACTGTTGCATTAACACAGTTTTTTCTTTGTAATGAATTTCCTTTCTGAGGTGGTAGAATCGTATCCTGCATGGACAGATCCTTCTGGCTGCAGAAACACAGGGCCCTCAGGGAGCTGTGCTTCCATGTGGCTAAAGATAAAGACTCTCATGGCTTTCCAGGCCTTGCCCCAACTAAGGAGTCCATCTGACTGCAGAAACACAGGGTCCTCTGAGCCTTGTACTTCTGTGCAGTTACAGATGCAGATGCACAGGCCATCCTGCACTAAGTGAAGAGTCTGTCTGGGTTTGAAAGTGCAGGGCATTGTAGGCCCTGTGCTTCTGCACCAGTTGAGGAGTCCATCTAGCCAAGGACGTGCTGGGCCCTCTGCACCCTGCTCTTCCATGTGACTAAGATACCAAAGCTGGGCCCTGTGCCTCTGTGAGCTATAGATGCAGATGTCCCTTCAGGCTCTGAGCCAAATGTGGAGTCCATCAGGTTGTAGAAGCACAGGGCCCTCTGTTCCCTGCCCATCTGTGGAGCTACAGATACAGATGCACAGAGCTCTTTCCTTTGAAAGTTTGATGTTTTTAAATATTTTAACCACAGATTTTAACAAGAATCTTTTTATGACTACACCTCATGAACCACACAGGTGAAATTGTTCAAATCTTGCCCCTGACTGCAAATTCACCATCTGGACCAGATTTGAAAATTTTCACCTCCCCAGTTCATGAGGTGTCGTCAAAAAAGGCCTTGTTGAAATTTCAGGTAAAAATCTTTTAAAACAGCCTTTTTATCAACCAAAAGTAGTTTTTTACACAAAAGACAAAATTCTTTCGTGAGCAGATTTTCTACTTTCCTATGTACTCATGAAAGAAGCTCCTGAAATAATTCTCATGTCATGAAAGAACAATCTCACTTCACAAAGAAGAACTTCTTTTGTGAGTTTCTTTTCATACAAAAGAAGATCATGAAAAAAGAAAACTCATGAAAGAAGATTACGAAGCAAGACATTTTTTTCTTTTGCGAGATTCAGTTCTTTCGTGAGCCGAGATACTTCTTTCATGAGGCTCATGAAAGAAGAATTGGGAGCCTTCTATAAGCCTTCCACGTAAGATTTTATGGATTTCCCAGTAACATATTTCAGGGTTGTTTTTCAAAAAGCAAACTCCAGAATCAGATTGAACATGTCCTGTTTAGCTAGATTCATGTGTTTGTTTTTTTCCAGGGCATAATTTTTATGGGTTTTCATTTTTTTTAAATAAAATAAAAGAAGATTGTGGCCATATGAAAGAATATTTTTTTTTCTCAAGAAAGAATAATTGCAGCTAACAAAAGAAGAATATTCTTCCATGAACTGGAAATTCTTCTTCCACATCAGACTTAAGTGAAAGATCCTATGGAGCATGCTCAGGGATGGATTAGTATTTTTTCATTAAACCAAAACATGGCCTCTTTCTGTAGCAGGTCTCTTCTATCCTGAAAATTACAGAACAGAATTCCAAACCATCTGGTCTGTAGGTGAGGCAACCAAATGGCCAAAACCTCAGATTTTTCAACTTTTTGCACTACCCGGATGTCTGAATCAGTACAGAATTAATTGGGGGGGGGGTGGATGATGGTCCCCCAGTAGTGGCTTGGGTAGCACTATTAGAGGAGATTTTATGGGCAGACTTGGTGGGCCAGCAGATCCTTGTTTGCTGACAAGATCCAAGAGTCTAATATTTGAATGTTTCCGACCATAATGAAACTTGGCGAATCAAAGTACCTTCCCTTCCAATACCATGCATACAAAATTTCATGAAATTCAGTTGAATGGGGGACGCTATTAAGGTGCAAAGTTAGGGGTTTAATATTAAACCCATTAGTCAACCATAACTATAGGGGTGCTATCGCAGCCCT
This sequence comes from Neoceratodus forsteri, assembly GCA_016271365.2. NCBI lineage: Eukaryota > Metazoa > Chordata > Ceratodontiformes > Ceratodontidae > Neoceratodus > Neoceratodus forsteri. The sequence continues at coordinate 669,176,543 of CM057459.1, read as the reverse complement.
ATTTTATATATCTATCTTTCTATCTAGATATGTATGTATATATATATATGTGTGTGTGTGTGTGTGTATATGTATATATATATATATATATATATATATATATATATATATATGTATGTATGTGTATGTGTGTGTATGTATATATATATATATATGTATGTATATATATATATATATATATATATATATATATATAATACAGTACAAGTCACATTAAACTGTTCCTCCAATGAGTTGATTTAGCATTTCTGACTGAGTTGCATAAGTGCTGCTGGATCCAGCACAAAGCTCTGCACAAACTGTTAAGAGTTAAAACTCAGTTTTGAATTGCATTGTGACTGGACTACAGGTGTCTTACAAATGAGCTACAAAAATATTTTACAAACATTGCTCTTGAGCTGGTTAAGCATTGAAAAACAAATCAATATGAGTAGCCAATGCATTTCCAACTATAAAAAAAACAATTCTAGACCAACTCATTGGTGAAACAGTTTAATGTGACTTGTACTGTATATACACACATATAGACATATATTTAGATGTATGTATATGCATGCATAAATACATACATGGATGAGACTTCCCACTACAGGAACTGTTATTGTGTATGTCCCTGTACATCTCCCAATCAAAGCTGTATACCGTTTGGGAAAAAACACTAAAAGACCAACACTATAACCACCAAAACAACCATTTAATGACCAGTTAACAGATCAAGTAACACACCAACCAATTAATAAGTTCCTCCCTCAATAACATGCTCAGGACCCTCCCCCCAACCTGCAAAGGAGCCTATCACACAAACAAATACACTAAATCCTGAAAAAGCCTTAAACAGATGTTGCAGTAACAAACCCACCCATACAACAAGAAATTCCCCCTAGTGTTAACCCTGAAAAAAGTCTCAAATAACAGAATTCCAGACCCACCCTTGCAGTAACGTGCCATAAACTGTTAAACTGACTATAACTGTTGCCTCCACCAAGGCGTCACGGTCTGATTATGTCCTAGTTACTCATGCACTCTGATCTAAACTAGTATTTAAGTACCTAATGCATAGTCCAGCCTGTAACATTTTCTGGACCTGATATTTCACCCTTTATTGTACTCATTCTGTACCTGCTGTATGCACCATTGTCTATGCTTCAATTGTATTGTATATATGTAACTCCCAGGTCGCATCTGGAAACGAGTGGATTCCGCTCAGTATGCTTATCTGGTAAATCTCTTAAATAAATAAATAATGAAATTCCCACATTCTGTTACCAAACAGCAGTCTCTCTCAGATGTCATACCTTCCATAATATAGCAGGCACTCCCTGCAGTGCTAACAGGCTGCTCCCGATCATGCAGTCCTCATAATCACAACACTGAAAGGCCACTCCACTGGCTGCTAATATGCCACTCCCAGCTGTGTATTTCAGATGCTGTGCTCTCCATGCTGTTTACTCCCCTACACGTCATTCTCAAGTGCAACAGCCACCTGCATACCTCATACCATCAGCAAACTAAAGGAGAACCAGACACAGACATATCTCCTTAATGAGAATGTCCAAGATTTTTTAAAATTGTTGTGTAAAAGGGTATGGAGTTACCTTACGCTGGCGATAGTAATTTAATCAAGGTGAGAACTTATTCCATTAAGTTCACTATGGGTGGCAACGGTACTAAGGTGCAAAGTTTGGGGTTTAACATTAAACAGCTTTCTTAATTCTAATACTAGTGGCACTGTCATGCCACTATAATAATATATATCTTTGCAAAAAAACATCGTTAATGTACTAGTTAGGGTTAAACTGACAGAAGTAGGTAAATGTGGTGTTAGGATTTCCCACCCTAACACCCCACCTATACCATCCAGGCAGCAGCAGGTAATGTGTCTTTTTTTTTTTTTTATTTTAAATCCTTTTTTGTGGCTAGCTTCCACTTTTTTGTATGGGTTTTTTTGCCTTTCATAAGACATTTTTTGTATTCCTGGTGTCTAGTGGTGACCCCTAGCCTCTGATCACCATCCCTGTTACTGTTTAGTCTTTTACTGGTGTCTAGTGGCACCCACCCCCCACCCATTGACTGCCATTCTCCTGTTTCAATGGTTCCCTGGTGTCTATTGGCACACCCCTCCAATTGCTATCCTCACATTCCTTTAGGCTTCCCTAGTGTCTAGTGGCACCCCCCACCATCCAATTGTTGTACTGTTATGGTTTATTGCTTCCCTCTTGTCTAGTGGAACCGCACACCCTCTGATTGAGTTACCCTTATTTTTTTTTTGTTTCCCTGGTGTCTAGTGGCACCGCTCAATTGTCATCCTGTCTATAATAAATAAAATAGTCCAGCAATGTTTTTTTTTTTTTCTAAAACCTGTAAAAAAGAAAACAGTCCTTTGCCGATCTAACATCCTTCCACCCCGACCTCCCACTCAGCACCCCAACCCCCAAAACCCCCCCCACACACCCTCACTTACCTGAACAGGTCCCAGGGTGAAGATCCACACTCCAATTAAAGACACAGCTTGCTGCTGGAACCACCGACTGCAATATGAGAATCTAAAGTAAGAGCAGTTCAATAAATTTCAATGGGGTTTTCAACTTTGCTGCATAACTTTGCCATTTTTGCATATTTTGGCACCAGATTTTCAACATGGCCTTTTTGATACCCCACATCATGCACAATGTTGGTGGAAATATGCAAATTTGGCCTGAAAGGTGATTTTGTGGTCACTTGGTGAAATCAGGTTTCAGGCAGGATTTGAAAAGTTTCACCACCCTTGTTCATGAGGTGATGTCATAAGAAGGCTTGAAAATTTTGGGGGAAAATATGTAAAAATGGCAGCTATGTGCATGCACTGAAATGCTGCTATGCTCGCTCATAATGTTAGAAATTTTAAATATTTTGACTCCAAATTTTCAGCATAACCATCTTTTTACACCACCTCCTGAACATGATAGCTGTCATTTTTCAAACGGTGGCCAAACCGTGTTTTTACAACTGTGGTGCACATTGGCATTGCGGTGGTGCAGAATCAGGTTTTGGTGGGAATTAAGCAATTTTCATTACCAGGTTCGTAAGGTGGGATAATAAGAAGGCTAAGCTGACAGTTTCATTCTTGTTTTACTACAAATGGACTTCTACAGGCAAATGAGGATACAATTATGCTACCTCAAAAAGTAAGGAAACTCTTTGCAAACAACTTCATTAACGCACTCGGGCAGGGCAAGGCACGTTTATTTATATGGTGCCCAATCCCTGTGGTTCTGGGCACTTTACATAAAAACAGGTAGGGTGATACAAATAAATACAGAAGACACATACAGCATGCAATACAATATTAAAACAATAAATATGATACATAAAATTAAACTAACTCTGGTCAGTCATAATTCACCACAGAAAGCCAAACAGAATAAATAAGCCTTTACACCCTTTTTAAACATCTCAACCATTGGGGCCTCCCTAACAGAGACTGGAAAAGAGTTCCAAAGAGCCAGTTTGGCACGGTCACCAGAGGTTTTTAATCTGGCCCTTGGAACATTGAGGAGGCCCCTGGTCAAAGAGCAGAGGGAAGTGGACTGAGGTGTCAGGAGATCAACCACATAGCCAGGGACCAATCTGTGTAGGGCCTTATAGGTGAGCAAGCCCACCTTGAAGATGATCCTTCAACTGACAGGCAGCCAGTACAGAGCTCGCAGAACAGGGGTCACATGACTAGACCTAGACGGGCCTGTCAGCAACCTGGCTGCTGCATTCTGCACCAGCTGCAGCTGGTGGAGGGTCCCTCCAGTGAGTGGCCCCAAAGTATAGAGCATTACAGTAATCATGTCTGGATGTAACAAAGGCACGTACCAGTGACAGCAGGTCCTTGGGCAGAAGTAGGGGTTTAATCCTGGAGATACTTCTTAAGTGGCAAAAACCACTTTGGACCACAGATGACACCTGAGTTCCAGGTGTTAATATGTCATCCAGGATAATGCCAACATCCCTTATCCTATGGGAGGCCCTCAACTTAGTGGATCCCAGGAACAATCCTGTAGCCACTCTGGAGTCACTCCCATCATGCCTGTGACTTGGCTTAATCACCAGGACCTCCGTCTTGTCGGGGTTCAGCCACAACCAACTGGAGGACATCCAGTCATTGATCTCAGCCAGGCAGTTAAGCGCTTCCATAGCATCCTGTGTTCCATGGGAAAAGGACATATACAGTTGGGTATCATCTGCATAGCAATGAAAACATACACTGTAATGCCTAATGAGTTCTCCCAGGGGCAGCATGTGCACCGTGAATAACACTGGCAACAAAAATCAAACCCTGAGGCACTCCACATGGCAGGAGCTTCAGGAAGGAGGAGAAATTCCCCATCACCATCTGTTGCTTCCTGCCAGAGAGATATGACTCAAACCAGTTGATGACAGTACCAGTGAGTCCACAATATTCTGTGTGGTGATCTTGAAGCACAACATGATCCACTGTGTCAAATGCTGATGAGAGATCAAGGAGCACAAGAACTGACCTATCTCCTCTATCTCTAGCCCTGAGGAGGTAATTTTGCACCCTAACACCATATCAGTGCTATGCCTGGCCCTGAAACCCAAATGGAATGGCTCATAGATATCAAAGGTCATGAGGTGCTCCTCGAGCTGCTGCACCACTACTTTCTCAACAACCTTTCCTAAAAATGGAAGGTTGGAGATCAGATGGCAATTTGTCAGGACATCAGGGTTGAGAGATGGCTTCTTCAAGAGGGGACTCACCAGAGCCTGGTTTGAGGCATCTGGAAAGAGTCCCTCCAACAATGAACATAGTACAATCCCAGCGAACACTGGGCCAACAGTCCTGAGGCAGCTCTTCAAGAAATGAGTTGCGTCCGGGTGCAGTTCACAATAAGTGTTCCTGAGTTTCGAGATCACCTCAATGACTGCTGCCACCTCCAATGGTTTAAACTCCCCCCAGACAGTAGGAGTGCCTCTGCTCCCCCCAGGCTTATCACTGCAAAGCAAAACGTGCCTCAATGGCGAGATCCCCAACCAGATAGAGGACACCCTTTCAGAGAAGAACTGAGCAAACTTGTCACATAATGCAACTGAAAAAGCTTTTTTCGGCTGTAGACAGACTGGATACAAAAGTCTGTCTACAGTCCAAAAAAGCCGAGATGGTCTGTTCCTTCCTATGGCAATCACTAATTAGGCTTAAAGCAAAAAAAGTAGGGAAATGTGACATAAGGGTTTCCAACTCTAACACCCCACCCCCAGCCACCAGGCAGCAACAGGAATAACTTTTACAGTTTCACCTCTCCTGCATCTCTGGTAATCAGGCATGGGGAGTGCCTTAGGATTGTCAGCCCTAACACTCACCTCACTGTCATATACTGTACATATCTCAGCTTCTTTCATGATTGAATGGGATGAACGTTTGGAAATTTTCACCACACTTGTTCATGAGGTGGGATCATAAGAAGATTATGTTAAAAATTTGGGGTCAAAATATGTTAAAATGGCAAAGTTATGTGCACACATTGAAATGTCACTATGCTCGCTAGTAACTTTGGTAATTTAAAATATTTTGACCTGAAATTTTCAACATAGGCATTTTTTACACCACCTTATGAACATGACAACTGCCAATTTTCAAATCCTGGCCAAAATGTGTTTTCGCACGTGTGGCACAGAATGACGTTTCGATGCTGCAGAATGGAATTTTGGTGGGGGTTTGAAAATTTTCACTACTAGGTTCATGAGGTGGGGTAATAAGAAGGTTGTGCTGACAATTTGGTGTACAGATATGGTAAAATGCACAGGTTATGAGTGAACATTGCAGTATTTCAACGTGCACTCATAAAAATTCACTAATTTTCACTATTTTGACTCCAAACTTTCAACATAACCATTTTTCACACCACCTCATAAATGTGACATGTGTCATTTTTTTAAATCCTGGATGAGATGTGTTTTTACACTTCTGATGCAAAATGACTTTCGGCCAGTATATTATAACTGGTACATGTCATGTTTATGAGGCAAATCATAAAACAAGTATCCTGAAAATTGGTGTCAAAATTGAAAAAAAAAGTTTTCATATATATATATATATATATATATATATATATATATGAGAGAGAGAGAATAAGGGATGGGTCGGGGGTTATAATGAGGATTTTATTTATTTATTTATTTTTTGTTGACCGGGTAAGTGCACTAGACAAATCCTGCCTATTTTCAGGCATGACCCGGGGGGGGGGGGTACAGATGAATGCCAACTGACCTTGAACCAGATTAAGCTGTTGGTGGTGTTTTTAGTGAATGAGGGAAATTTGGGCAGGACACCGGGGAAATTCCCCTACTCTTTTTGATAAGTGCCATGGGATCTTTAACATCCACCTGAACTACCACCAATCCAGGCAGATGGGACCTCGGTTTAATGTGTCATCCGAATGACGGCACCTCAGAAATGCAGCACCCTCTCATGCCGCTTTACAGTGTCAGTAATGGGATATTAACCCAAGTGCCAGATGTGGGAACTGAACACAGCCCTCTGATCTCGGCCTCAGAGGTGAGTGTGCTACCTACTGAGCCACTTTTACACCTCCCCAGGGGTGGGATGCCACATTAAACCTCTCGAGCTTCGCTCTCGGTGTTTTTCTGTCATCCCACCCCGAGGAGGTGCGTAAATTCCAAGTTTTAAACCCGCTACCCATCCGTTATTTTTGTTTAATTGCTGGGGATCATTTTTGTCACCACAGCAATTATGCAAAATAAATGGGTTTGTTTTGAGCTGTGGACAGTTGGGATTTCAGCGCGTGGTTTGTGGCGGCTCGTAGTGTTTGTTGTCTTTTTTTCAATTTCCCCACTGCAATGTAGATTCTGTGCCCAGTGATATTTTTGTTCCCCCCCAAAAAAGAAAAGAACGTACCACCTACTGCTTGTTTCAGGGAACAGGAGCGGGTGCAGCACCGAGGAGCGAGATAGTGGGGAAACAGTGGAAGATCACGGTAGGTGCATGCACCAAAGTAGGGAAACCAGGCGCGTGTTCGTCATTATAACCAGCTGGTTATAACAATAGAATTATAACCCGGATTCCCTATGGGAAAAATTGGTCACCAGTTATCATATATTATATATATATATATATATATATATATATATATATTATGTAGCAGTAGTGCTACCATAGTTAGGGTTGAGCAGCCATTTCTATGTTAAACCCCAAATTTTGCACCTTAATAACTTTGTAACCATTTGACGGATTTACCTGAAATTTGGAATACATGATCAAGAATCATAGGCCTTGGGATCTGCCAAGTTTCGTACCGGTCGGATATACGGCTGCGGAGTTATTAAGTGTGATCTGCGCGTGCGTTTACACTTTTTCTGGAATTCTGCTGTCGCGCCTACAGGTCGCATGGTTTGCGCGACCTGCCCGAAATCTTCAGGGAACATGCGGCTGGGGTCCTCGATGTGCCTTTCGAAGATTTCGTGAAAAAATATTAAACGGTTCAAAAGTTATTCAAAAAACAATTTCCCATTATAAGTCAATGGGAAAAGTTAACAAAAAGTTCGACAGTGTCGCAAATGCACTTTTTACTGTCGCAAATGGTCCTGTTACTGTCTCAAATCCGCCATCTTGTTTTCAGTTAGTGATCAGAAAAATGCTTGGCATTTAAAATTGAGACCCTCTAGCAACCTAATTCTTTTTGTATTCACCTAGTCGGGCCCTGAGGATGCTAGCCATGTCTTTATTTTGGGGAAAAACACCCCAGAAATATATTTTTCAGATTTCTGGAAAAAGTACTTTCGCAAAGTAGTGTCGCACTCACGAAAGTGTCACAAATTTTTGCGAAAGCTTTCGCAAATTGCGACACTACTTTGCGACCCTATGCCCAAAATAACAGTAATTCTTTGGCACTCCGCTGCAAAAGAACGGTTGGGAGTTATTAGGCTGAAATTTGGAGGGAATGCAGCCGACATCTCACAGATGTGCGTTTCAGTGTTGTATTGAAAAAATATTACACAGCGGCAAAGTTATGGCACTCCAAAGTTGATGGGTTTTCCCATAGGATAACATTACGGCGCCCGACGCATTACAGGAATCCTTTGGCACCCTGCTGCAAAATAACGGTTTGGTCTTTTTTCCTGAAATCTGGAGGGAAGACAGCCAACAGCCCACAGATATGCCATTCAGTGGTTTGGTGAAAGAATATTACAGGGAGGCAAAGTTATGGCACTCCAAATTCTCTCTTTTTCCCATAGGATAACATTATGGCGTTTGCCGCGCCTTTCAGGGCCCGTATCTCAGAAACGGTGCGAGATACGGACTTTTCGTCGGAAAAATGCTTAGCCCCCTAATGGGAGCTAAGTACAAAACTAGCCAGGACAGTCGTAAATCATATGACTTTTAAATTTTTTTTCTACGTCGTACGGTTACTGAGATATAACCTATTTAGTATTCCAAGTCCTCATTTTCTGCTCCGACACCCATTATTATGCATACATTCTTTGTACTCACTGTCTTTCTCTATGCAGCTTTTGGGGAAAACCAGCCTGTGCGCTTACATTACTGTTACCGTTGCCCTTTCCGCTTGTGGTTCCGTACCCGTTTCACTTACCATTGACGTCTACGCCACCGTGTGCATTATCCTTTGCATTTTCCTTTGCGCTTGCGTTTGTTATTTTTTGCCATTTGTGTCTACAGTATTGTTTCTCTTTCTGTTTCACTTTGCGTCACCATGCCCATTGACATTTCCGTTTGCAGGCACCATGTTACTATATGACAACACATTACGTGGCAGACCGTTCCCGTCTACGCCACCGTGTGCCTAACCCTTTCTGTTCTCATTCGCGCTTGCATTACCATGTGCGCCACTGTTAGCGCTTCTGCTTGCATTGCTGTTCCTGTTACTATGCCACAAGACATCACGTGGCGGGAGCGCGGGGGGGCCCGCTGCCGCATTACGTGGCAGGAGCGCGGGGCTAGGAGGACCCCGTGCTCCCACCGCTGCATTACATTCACTATTTCTCGTTATTCTCAAAAAGAAGGGAAATTAGAGGCAAAAAACTCCGTTTAATGCATTAGTTAGGGTTGTTCCACAGCGACAGAAGTGAGGAAATTTGATGTTAGGGTTGAAAACCCCCCTTGGACCCCCCAGCCAACACCCCCCAACCGGAATTGGGATGCGCACTGGGGTCTACTATAGTGCTACCATAGTTAGGGTTGAGGAGCCATTTCTATGTTAAACAACAAAATTTTGCACCTTAATAACTTTGCAACCGTTTAATGGATGTGCCTGAGTTTTGGAATACACGATTAAGAACCATAGGCCTTGGGATCTGCCAAGTATCGTACCGGTGGGATATACGGCTGCGGAGTTATTAAGCGAGATCTGCGCTGTTACGCTTTTTCTGGAATTCTCACGGTCCTGCGTACTGATTACTTACGGTTTGTGCCACCGCCCAAAATCTTCAGGGAACATGCGGCCGGGGTCCCCGATGTGCCTTTTGAAGATTTGGTGAAAAAATACTAAACGGTTCAAAAGTTATTCAAAAAACAATTTCCCATTATAAGTCAATGGGAAAAGTTAACAAAAAGTTCAACAGTGTCTCAAATGCATTTTTACTTTCGCAAATGGCCCTGTTACTTTCACAATTCCGCCATTTTGTTTTCAGTTAGTGATCAGAAAAATGCTTGGCATTTAAATTTGGGACCCTCTAGCAACGTAATTCTTTTTGTATTCACCTAGTCAGACCCTGAGGATGCTAGCCATGTCTTTATTTTGGGGTAAAACACCCCAGAAATATGTTTTTCAAATTTCTGGAAAAAGTACTTTCGCAAAGTACTTTCGTGCTCATGAAAGTGTCACAAGTTTTTGCAAGCTTTCGCAAATTGCGACAGTAGTTTTCTAGTCTGTGGGAAAATGACAGCAATTCTTTGGCACTGCGCTGCAAAAGAACGGTTGGGAGTTTGGGCTGAAATTTGGAGGAAGCGGCCGACATCTCACAGATGTGCCTTTCAGTGTTGTGTTGAACAAATATTACACAGCGGCAAAGTTACGGCACTCCAAAGTTGACGGTTTTTCCCATAGGATAACATTACAGCGCCCGACGCATTACAGGAATCCTTTGGCACCCTGCTGCAAAATAACAGTTTGGTCTTTTTTCCGGAAATTTGGAGGGAAGACAGCCAACAGCCCACAGATGTGCCTTTCAGTGGTTTGGTGAAAAAATATTACAGGGAGGCAAAGTTATGGTGCTCCGAACTTCTCCTTTATTCCCATAGGATAACATTACGGCGTTCGCCGCGCCTTTCAGGGCCCGTATCTCGGAAACGGTGCGAGATGCGGACTTTTCGTCGGAAAAATGCTTAGCCCCCTAATGGAGGCTAAGTACAAAACTAGCCAGGACAGTCATAAATCATATGACTTTTAAATTTTTTTTCTACGTCGTACGGTTCCTGAGATATAACCTATTTAGTATTCCAAGTCTTCATTTTCTGCTCCGATACCCATTATTATGCATACATTCTTTGTACTCACTGTCTTTCTCTATGCAGCTTTTGGGAAAACCAGCCTGTACATTACTATTACCGTTGCCCTTTCCGCTTGTGGTTCCAGTACCCGTTTCACTTACCATTGACGTCTACGCCACCATGTGCGTTATCCTTTGCATTTTATTTGCGCTTGCGTTTCTGTTATTTTTTGCCATTTGTGTCTACAGTACTGTTTCTCTTTCTGTTTCACTTTGCGTCACCATGCCCACTGACATTTCCATTTGCAGGCACCATGTTACTATGTGACAACACATTACGTGGCAGACTGTTCCCGTCTACGCCACCGTGTGCGTTAGCCTTTCTGTTCTCATTCGCACTTGCGTTACCATGTGCGCCACTGTTAGCGCTTCTGTTTGCATTGCTGTTCCTGTTACTATGCCTCAAGACATCACGTGGCTGGGCGGGCTCGATATCTTTCTCAAAGAAGGAAATTAGAGGCAAAAACTCTGTTTAATGCATTAGTTAGGGTTGTTCCACAGCGACAAAAGTGAGGAAATTCAGTGTTAGGGTTGAAAACTCCCCTTGGACCCCTGCCCACCCCCAACCGGCATTGGGGTGTGCATTGGGGTCGTCGGTCCTAACTCTCACCCCATTCTCCTATACTTCTGCTGCCTTACACATGTGATGGGGTGAGAGTTGGGACCGATGACAATACTGAGGGTGGAGATGAGCTGGAGGTTCAACCTGCGGTTTTAACCTCACTTTACTTTGTCGCTAGAACAACCTACTAATGCATTAAACAAGATTTTGCCTCTTTTATATATATATATATATATATATATATATATATATATAAAATATATTTGTTAAACTTTGTGTGTAGTGCATTCTTGACCCCAATGGGTATGCTTTGTGATCCTGTGCTGGTGAGCTGAGTTCAGGGGTGAGCTCGGTGACCCAGCTGGATGGGGTGAGAGTGGGGGGATGGTGCTGTTATGCAACAACCCCCCCACCCAGGGAATGAAAGGAACAGGGTTATCTGCATGGGCCTGGGTACCATATAGTGAAAACAACTATCCGCTTGGCATACAGCCCTGCAACTCTACCCCCTTGGGTGACAGAGGGCCCTTGTGCATTGACTAACAGATGCACACTTTGCCTTGTGCATCTGTAGCTGTGGCCACATAGAAGTGCAGGAACCCACAGGGCTCTGAACTTCCACAGCCCACCCGACAGCCCCATGTATTCTTCACATCTGTCATTGCACCAAACTGCAAGGCCCACAATTTACAGGCCCTGCACTTCTGCAGGTGGATGGAGTCTTCTCTTGGTGACTTCATCTGCATCTGTTCACATAGGTGCCAAAGAGACCTGCATGACTGAGGATACAATTCCACTATCTGAAAAAGAAAGGAAATTCTTTGCAAATAACTTTGTTAATGCACTAGTTAGGGTTAAACTGACAAAAGTAGGGAAATGTGGCATTAGGGTTTCCAACCCTAACATCCACACCCACCCTCCAGGCAGCAACGGGAAAAACCATTATGGTATCGCCTCTCCTGCATCTTCACAAATCAGGTGTGGAGCATGCCTTGGGACTGCCAACCCTGATGCTCACCCCATTATCATGTACTCTACACATTTCAGCTTCTGTAATGATTGAATGGGGTAAGTATTAGGGTTTACAATGCCAAGGCTCACCTCATGTCTGATTTGCGAAAATGCAGGAGAGGTGAAAAGTAATGTTTCAGAGGCATGTCTCCAACAGTTAAGTGCAGAATCTACCTAGCAGACTCCTGATGTACAAGATACATGTGTTGGTTTCTCTGCAGGATGTCATTTTTGTGGGTTTTGAATTTTTTTTTTTGAACAGAAAGAGAAAGAAGATGGCAGAAAATAAAAAGGGATTTTCCCCTCACAAAAAATGATTGGCCCCAAATGAAAAAGGATTATTTTTTCATTTCATACTGCTATCTTGATGTGCTTACTGAGCATGCTCAGAATCAATTTTTCTAAATTTCAAAATTAAATAGCTTTGGAATAGATTAGCATTGTTTTAAACCAAAGAAGCAAAAGGCACATCTGTGGGCCAGTCCTCTTTTACCCTGAAAACATCAGACCAAAATTCCAAACCATCTGGATGCTAGCCAAATTCAAATAAAACCCAGCAAAACCAATGGGAAAAACACACCCAAAAAATTCACATATTTGCACTTTAATAATGACACAACTGTTCAACGGATTTGTGTGCAATTCTGCTTGCATGATGTCATATGGTAGATCCGTAGATGTGCCAAGTTTGTTCTGGTCGGATGTGTGGATTCTGGGTTCCTGATAGTGCAAAAAGTGAATTTTCTGGTGTTTTCCTATTGTTTTTGCTGTATGTCTTTGAAATTGGCTAGTGCCCAGATGGTTGGGAATTTGGGTACGAAATGTTCAGGGTACAAAGGGTCTGGCCCACAGATGTGCCTTTTATTTTGTTTGGTGACAAAATATTAATCTGTTCCAAAGTTATTTAATTTTGAAATGTTTTAATAATTGGTTCTTAGCATGCTCAGTGAACACTTCCAAGATAGCTGTATGAAATGAAAAAAAGAATTATTTTTCATGTGGGACCAGTTCTTTTTCATGAGGGGGGAAAATCCTATCTTTTATCCCTGGTGTCTAGTGGCACCCCCCAACCGTCCGATTAACATCGCCGTAATGACCCTGTGCTCCCACAGCCACATTAGAATACCATTATACTATCTCCAAAAAATAAGAAAATAAATTGCAAAAAAACTTTGTTAATGCACTAGTTGGGGTCAAAGCGACAAAAGTTGGGAAATGTGGCAATAGGGTTTCCAACCCTAATACCCCCCCTCCAGGCAGCACAGCAGGTGTGGGGTGTACCTTGGGGTTCTCGGGCCTAACGCTCACTCAATTTTCATGAAGCCTACACTGACCTTGTCTACAGAGGGAATGGAGTATTAGGCTTGAGAACGCTGGCACACCCCATACCTGCTGTGCTGTTGGGAGTGTAGGTTGAAACCCTAACACCACATCTCCAACTTTTGTCGCTTTTACTCTATACTAGTACATTAAAAAGTTTTATGCAATGTGTATAGATAAATATATATATATATATATATATATATATATATATATATATATATTTGCAAAAACTGTGTTAATGCTCTAGTTAAGGATAAAGCCAGATAAGTAGGGAAATGTGGTGTTAGGGTTTTCAAAGCTAACACCCCAGCTGCACCCGCGCTGCACACACCAGCAGGCACTGGGGTTGTGCTTTGAGGTCATCGGCCCTAATGCTCACCCCTTTCCATAAGTAAATAAGCTGAGATGGGTACAATATAGGAGAATGTGGTGAGCGTTAAGGCTGAGAACCACAAGGCACGCCCCTGACGCCTGTTGGTGGGTCTGGGGTGTTACCTTTGAAAACTCTAACACCACATTTCCCTACTTTTGTGGCTTTATCCCTAACTAGAGCATTAATGCAGTTTTTTTGCAATTTATTTCCTTACTTTTTAAGATAGTATAATCATATACTGTACTTATTTTCCTATGGGAGCGCAGGGCCCTCTGGGCCCTGCATTCCCATCCCTCCATAAATGTAGATACAGTGAAGCCCACCAGGATGAAGCACAGTGTCACAGGTTTTCTGCATAACAAAAGGGACGAACACTGAAATTGCATTGTTTGCTGCAATAACTGTACTGCAAAATTCTGCAGAGCTGGGCTTTATACTGGTGGGCTTCACTGTATAGCTGTGGAAGCTTGGGGCCCTCCTGGCCCTGCACTTCCATTTATAAGACAACAGTGACAAAATTTTCATCATAGCCATCTAATTCCCATACCTCGCGTACCCAGTACAGAAAATTTTTAAATCCCTGCCAAAACGTAATTCTGCGCAACTGCTATGCCATTCCGTAACATAGGTTCTAAAGCACATTTTGGCCAGGATTTGAAAACTGACAGCTGTGACATACATCAGGTAGGGTAATAATATGGCTATGTCCAAATTCTGGGGTCAAAATATTGAAAGTTTCTAAAGTTACGAGCGTGTGTAGCAAAATTTCAATAAACGTTCAGTACTTTGGCATTTTTTCTTATTTTGACCCCAAATTTTCAACATAGTCTTCTTATGACCTCACTTCATAAACACCATAGCTGAAAATGTTCAAATCCATGGCAAAATGCCATTCCATGCCACAGGTGTGAAAACACATTTTTGGACATGATGTGAAAAATGACAGCTGTACTGTTCGTGAGGAGTTGTGTGAAAAATTGGATATGTTGAAAATTCAGGGCCCAATTCTAAGTCACATTACGAATGGCACAAGGTGATTTATGCCATACCCTATGGTACAAATCGCAACTTACGCCATGAGTTATGTGGGTTGCAATTTCAAGTTGCAGCTTGCTCCATGCTGCATGCGGGTTGTGACAAGGGTGGGCTATGCCTCCCACTATGCCCACAGCCTGCTGCGGCATGGCACAAGGGTGGGTTACAGAGCAGCACTTTCACCCTATTCTGAAAGGGTGGCTGCCGTAACTCAGATCCACTATTCCAGGTCCCGCAATGGTGCAGCGGGTTAGACCAGCATGGAGGTGGTCTAAGGGGCATCCACCCTGGCAAAACAATGGATGCCCCACCACAGTGCCACAGAACAAAAAATTGCCATGCCCCACGGACTTCCCCAGCACAGTGCTGCTTGCCACCCACTGAATCTCTGGGTGCACCTGGGTCCGTTATGTGCCATGCCTCCCTTGTACCTGTGCCACCCAACTTACCCCCCACAAGGCCCCCAGAGGATTGTGGCTGCATTATGGGGTGGGGGGTTTCAGTGGCAGTTGCATGCAGTCTGTGACTTGCGGCACCCAGGTCTGTTGTGCCATTCACGTGGCGCAAGCCTGTGGTTGCTGCAAGTCAAGGGTCATAAGTGCTGGGGACCCTGCCCATCTTGGAATAGGTCACAGGGTCCCCATCATAGCAGCGCACGGCACAACTTGCATACGTCCACGAGTTGCGCCATGCTTACTGGAATCTGGCTCTTGGAGTCAAAATATTGAAAATTACCAAAGTTATGAACATGCATAGAAAAATTTAAATGAATGAGCATAACTCAAACATTTTTAGGAATTTTTCAGCAAATTTTCAGTATGGCCTTTTTGGGACCCCACCTCATGGACATTGGTGGCAAAATTTCATTATTCGGTCCTGAAAGGTGATTTTGCATAGTGACTTTCAAATCACTTTCCAGGCCCAATTAATAAAATGACAGTGATGATGTTCATGAGGTGGTGTCCCAAAAAAGCTATGTTAAAAATTTGGTGAAAAGTCCTAAAAATGACAAAGTTACAAACATAAGTTCAAAACGCCATTGAAATACATTATACGGCAATTACCTTGATTCCTCAGTTCACGGTTCGGCTTTGAAGAGTGCAGACATGTCCTGGTCCACAGAAGATGACAGCCTATGACCTCTGGTGGCTAGCATAGGGTAAGGGGCATGTGGGGTGGTGGGTGCTCACTGGAAAGATCGGGATGGGAAGGGGACAGTGGGGACAACGAAAGACAGTTTTCTTTTTTTCAGGTAAAAAAAGATGGAAGACTGTGTTTTCTTTTTTACAGGGACAAGTGAAAAAATATTTAGGGGCACTGTGGGTGGGCTCCCCAGTGTCGCACACTTCTCAGGTGGGAGGGCTTGTAATGCCAACACAGGGATTGGGCCCCCCCGATGTTGACACAGTAAATGAAAAAACAGGCTGCTGGGTGGTGGGAGGGATGACTATCAGATGGTGAGAATGCCACTAGACACCAAGGATGGTGATCAGAGGGTGGGGGGTGCCACTAGACGACATCAGGAACAGCTATTGAAGGGTGGAGTGGTGCCACTAGACACCAGGGAAAAGGGTGACTAACAGCTGAATCTGCAGCCTGCAGCATGACTTCCAGCTGCGGCTGCAGAAGTTAAGAAAATCCCACTGTTCTTTTACAGAAAACGTGGAGAAGTGCTCCTCTTGGCAAGCTGGGCACCTGGGATTTTGGGTGCCAAGTAAACATGTATGTGGTCACAATATTTAAAAACAAACATCAGAATCTTGCTAAACAGGTCCCGTTTAGCTATGTTCTGATGTTTGTCTATTGAAATCACAGCATTTTTGTGTTTTTTTTCCACAGTTGTCAGTTCACGAACAAGATGGCGGTTGGCACATCACTAAAAAATGTGTAGTGCCCTGCCAGTTCAGTGGCATGAAAGCAAAAAGGAGCATCTGTGGCTACAGATTTTTACCTTCGTGGACAAACGTTATTTCAAAAACCCTACGGCGCATGTGCAAGTCAGAAAACCATAACATTTAAAGCCTTATAACTCTGGAACCCTTTAATATTTTTCCACCAGACCTGTCAAATGCATGACCTTGGGACATGACACATGTTCCCAACATGTTTTGGGCAACAGTTCCTTTCTATGTAGGCTGTAGGTGAGTGCAAACAAAAGCTATGCTGAACATAGGAAAAAATTTAGTGTTTTCCTTTAAATGACACATACAGATCTCAGAAACCACACAAGCTACCATCACAAAAATTCCCACACGGCAAGATATTGCATACTAGACAGCACGTACAAAATTACAGCTCATTTTATCAAAGTGAGCCAAAGATGATATTGTTCACAATTTGATGTTTTTAAAAGCTGTCAACATCAAAACCAGTTAGGGTATATGAAAAAAATAATTAACATACATGACACCAACCATCTATTTGCACTATATTAATGTGTTATTAACACCTTAATAACACATTTATACCTAACACAGTACAAACAATCGTATTACACACATAAAAACATATGTAAGACGTGCCATATCACATGTAATAAATACCCTAACACATGTAGCAATCACATTAATAACATACCTCTGTATAACTGTTTGGAATCTCCTAGTGTATAATACTGTAAATGTATGTTTTTTTACCTGTTCCTTGATTTGTATTCTCCTAGGCCTTGCCTGAAAATAGGCAGTTCTGTCTAGTGCACTTACCCGGTTACCAAAAGCAAATAAATAACAGCCACCTTAGAAAACCCTCACACAAATCAAGTCACAGAACTATCGGTCAGCACCCAGAACAGCAGCTCACAACCTAAAAAACCACAAGGACCTACGTTGGAGAGTTTCTGTGTTAAACCCTAATGTCTGTGCCTTAATAGCTTTGGTGCTGTTCAATGAATTTACCCCAGATTTGGAATGCATTGTCTAAATGGCAAGGTCTAAATACTGCAAGTGGAAAGTTTCATGATGGCAGCTTGAGCGATGTCTGAGATCTGCTTATGTCATTTTTACATCAATGTATAAATGTTTTCCTATACTTAATATACTTTTTTTATTCTCGCCTACAGCCTAGATGGAACTTAATTTTTTTTCCTGAAACTTTCTGGGTAGAAACAATCTGTGCCATGGTAGTGTCGTTTAAGGGTTTCATGAACAAATACCAAACAGTTCCAGCGATATTAGGATTTAAGGGCCCCATATTCACAGCTGACCAGCTACATGGTGCACACAGGTATGCAGCACAAAAAATAAGGCCAGCTGGCTTTGGTGCAGTATTCAAACAGACAACATAGTCTGTTCGGATAATGCTGTCTGTCTGAATATTGGACCATGGTGGTGCGGTGCAAAGCAGTCGGTCACCATGCTGTGCACTGGGCTGAAGACTGCCCACTGGGGTAAAGCACAGCACACACTGGTTAATACCGTAGCCCCAGTAGGCAGTATTCAGCCCAAGCATGCAGGTGAGCCAACTGGGCATTCATGGAGCTAACAGCCCACTTGCATGCCCATTATGGGCTCATCTGCATCTGGCACAATGGCCCAAGTGCACCAGGCTGTGGTCCCCTTCCCTATCTTTTATAACTTGTTACAGTGAGAAAAAACACACTCCCTGGTGTCCAGTGGTCCTTCTATCCCCAATCCCCTGTAAAATATTATGCCATTCACTCCCTGGTGTCCAGTGCCCACCCTTTCCTGAATGCCTTTACATTAAACTTAAACCCATTCCCTGGTATCTAGCAGATCTCCCCCCCTTCCTATCCCTAATCGTCTTTAAATGACACTGTAACCCATTTCCTGGTTACTAGCAGACCCCCTATCCCTGATCACCATTAAATGCCATTGTAACCCATTCCCTGGTGTTTTGTGGACCCCAGCCCCAGCAGGTAGTGCCTCACAACCCTGCTCCTCCCTCCATCCCATCCTTGAGCCAGTGACTACTCTCTACAATGGCCATCTGCTGACTGAGCTGCAAATGAGTGTATACTGTATAATCAGCTGTTACAGTATGCACTCCATGACAGCTCAAGCCAGTGGTCGGCCATAGTGGAGAGCAGAGGGCTGTGCCGGGCATTGATTCGAGGACTGGATTGGGGGAGTGGGGTGGTGAGGCACTACCTGCTGGGGTGGGGGGTCCACTTGACACCAGGGAATGGATAACAGTAGCATTTACTGACTATCAGTGATAGGGAGAGGGGGTTCACTAGACACCAGGGAATGGGTTACTGTGACATTTACAGAC